>CM072527.1:38293093-38423093 GCA_036898135.1 Oncomelania hupensis
TGGCCCGAATGAGCGACATCTGCACCATCTCCACCTCAGAGTCCAACACGGCGGCCATGGAGGTGGTGTGCGAGCACTGCAACACCATCATGCCGGTGAAATCCAGCGAGGGACTTCTGACGTGCAGATGCGGCAGGAAGGACACGCTAGTGGCCTTTCTCCCTGACTCCAAGAACTTTGCCTACATGAAGCTGACTACCGGCGCGGACAAGGAGTTTGTCAAGGCGAAGATGGCCTGTCAGTCTTCCAACGGCACTAGAGGTTTGTGGCACTGAGTATTATCTGTTAACTATGGTTTAATCTTTAAGTTCATACTGCATCCAAATTCAACACAAACAGAATGGGTTTGTACAAGAAAAACTGGCCTTTTAATCTGTAAACAGCAGAATTCTTGTCTTTTTATCATCAGAGTGTTTGTGTGTGTGCATGTGTGTGTGTGTGTGTGTGTGTGTGTGTGTAAGGGTGTGTAAGGGTGTGTGTGTGTGTTGGGGCCAAAGCAATGGTGCTGACCATATTTAATAATTTCTCTGTTTGTCCGTCTGTCTGTCGGTCTCTTGTTTCTCTGCAGGTGCCAATACATAGTTTTAAGTGCCAGATATCTTTAGTGTTACTGTTAAGTTTTGTGGTTTTGGCAGAAGGTGCTGGGGTTTACAGTTCTATACTTAACTTCAGTGGAAAATGAACATGATAATATAATAATCTAGGCACTGAAGACGAGAAGGGATTCAAAGGCAGAAGGAGGCCAAGGATATACTGGACCCTACATAAGGCAGTGTTACATAAAATTGACATAATATGCTATACCGTGTATTTCTTCACTTCCAACCTTGCCTGACTTCTTTGTGCAGGTCCAAACGTAGTGGACATCTTGAGTGCCAGTTTTCTGGACGTTGCTGTGCTGCGCTGCTTGTTCTGCCTGAGCTGGCAGGAGGACGGCATCTACTGGGCACTGCGCTACATCCACAAGCGTATGCTGGAGCTGTGCGACGAGCTGGTCCATGTCAAAGGTCGTGAAAGGTCGAGAAGCCACTCCCTGCCCATTCCTGACCTGCAGGTAGGTTGTTAATAATAATAATAATAATAATAATAATAATAATAATAATAATAATAATAATAATAATAATGGTATTTATTTATCTCTTTTTAGCTCTTCTTTACATAAAGACTCGGCTCAAGGTACAGCTCTCGGATTTTCACACATTATGGTTTATATACTGCTAAACTCAAAGGGCTGTTTTGAGTTTGTGTTGTTGATTTTAGTTGTTTTGTTATTTTTAAATGACTTTTTATTTCTATACAACTCATACCTTTAATATAGATAGTATTATTTGACTTGTAGAACAAATGATACAAAATCTGCAGTATAAATCTCCATTGCATTTTGCATTCATACAGGTGATCTGTAGCTGTATTGTGAGAGAAGAGAGGCAATCTGTATTTTGTGAGACAAGGGAGGTAATCTGTATCGTGAGACAAGGGAAGATCACCTGTATTGTATTGTATTTGTTTTTGTTTGCTTGAGATTGAAGGTTTAGAATGGCTGGACACGGTGACTATTGAATCACATTTCAGTGAGCTGTTCACGAACAGTTCACCACACATATAACATTTAGTGGTGGTGGTGAACCTTCATGCTACCCTCTGTGCTGTGGTCACCAGTATTATTATTATTATTATTATTATTATTATTATTATTATTATTATTATTATTATTATTATTATTATTATTATTGTTGTTGTTGTTGTTGTTTTTGTTGTTGTTGTTGTTGCTGTTGTATTGTTATTTTTATTATTGATTTGTTTCTTCTTCTTCTTCTTCTTCTTCTTCTTCTTCTTCTTCTTCTTATTATTATTAATGGTTGTTACAGGTGCTGACAGTGGGCAGTAACGGCAAACCAGCATCACCGGCTGACAAACCCCATTCTCCTTCCCCAAGCTCCCTGCACTCTGACCGCTCGCCCAGCCACTGCGCTTACACAGACGCACACAAGGGCGACAAGAATGCTCCAACCGGGGCCACTGCCGGTGAGAGCCGAAAGGAGCCACCATTCAAGAAGATCCGTGTGATCGAGCTGAAGCAGTTCTTCGACTCTGGCAAGTCCATTCTGAGGCGGAGAGACGGCGATGAAGGAGGAGCGCAGCATCACGGCTACACACGATCAGTGCTGCGTGATGATTCCTCCAGCTCCTGCACCGTGTCCACTCTTGAAACGGACGTAGATGTGGCTCGACCCAGCTCCGCCATGGCCTCTTACGCCCATGCCCACCCCCACGGCCACGGCGAGGGAGGCAGGCCTTACCTGAGCGGGGAGCAGCGCAAGAGCATGCCTGTGCTGTATCAGTTGGACCATGAGTCCCTGGAGAGCAGCAGTCAGCACAGCGGTCAGGATTCCACCGCCTCGTCCCAGGCAGACCTCAGTGCCAGCAACACCAAGACAGAGTCTGTGCAGAGGCCCATCATACGTATTACGGAGCACAGCCCCGAATCCCGCCATGCCTTGCACACACGCTCATCTGGATCCAACTACCAGGTGGGTTGTGGGGACTGTGGTGTTTCGTACCCAACCGGAAAACAATTTTTTGAGCCCACGGTGAATGCAAGAAATGCAGGACATGTGTTTTGACAACCGTAAATATGGGCATGAACTCACAGATAATAAGCTGGCAACTCGTGGTGTTAGACTTTACCCTTCTCCTCTTTGAGAAAGTGTGTGTACGTGTGTGCCTGTGGATGGGAAGGGGGTAGTGCCTGAAAATGATAATCTTGAAAGGCTATTTTTGGCAAATGATGTTGTTGAAATTGGAGGTGTTTGTATATGCGTGTGTTGGTGGGTGATGCAGATGGGAGGGGATAGGGATAATTGCGAGGTATATTTTTACATACAATGTAATTTCTTTATTATGTTGATTTTCCCATCATGACTGATTGCTAGGAGGTCAGCTGTTGGTAAGGAGAAGTAGTTGGCAGTCATATTTTGTCATTTTAGCACTTACTGTTTTATTAATGGATTGAGCAAAGAGTTTCATAGATATTATATACGAGGTATGACAACGGCCTTTTTTTTCTCTGACGGTTAGTCAGTATTTTATTAATTGTAATGAATACCAAAGCTAAGTGCAATCAAATCTCCCTGAAAAACAGTAAGTTCTAAAATGACAAAATATGACTGAAAAATCTTATTGGGAGCATAAAGCAAATATCTGGTTGTAAATCGGGCAGTTTTGATGCTGACTGGTATAATTTGGGAGATGCCTTCTGACAGTGGTGATGGGCTGTAGTCATCGATATAGAAGTAAATTGCGGAAAGAACGCCAATTTCTACAGGATGAAGAGGATTTAGAGAAAAAAATCAATCAAAATTAGTACTGATAAACTGAAGAAAATGAATCTGACAAAATAGTTTTATTTTTGGAAATATAATATTTTTTTTGTAAATAGTGTTTGCTTTGTCGATTAATTGATAAAATATAGACCAGTATTTCCTTTAATCTAACAGTCTCGAAGCCATATTATTTCTACTTATTTAAAACCATTTTTGTAGGCGATCAATTGTAAGGGATTTCTCATTGGTCAATTATCCTATCCTATCCTATCCTATCCTATCCTATCCTATCCTATCCTATCCTATCCTATCCTATCCTATCCTATCCTATCCTGTCCAATAACTCTAAAGTCGTTGGGGCACCACAGCTGATTGTTTAACCAGCGTACTCCATCTTTCCCTATCCTCGGAAGTCCTCATGGCTTCACTCGGTGTCAAGCCAGTTCATTCTCGAATGTTGTCTTACCACCTCTTTTTTTGTCTCCCTCTTCTTCTGCCTCCTTGCACATTGCCTTGCTGGATGGTCTTTGCAAGGCTTGAAGCTTTGGTGACATCGCCATACCATCTGAGTTTCTGTTTCTTCACCACTGTTGGTGTGTCATCACGCTGTCCAATGGCTTGTGTGATGGTCTGTCGGACTTCATCGTTGCTGGGTATAGGAAATGCCCACAAATTTTCTGTAGCTCTTCATCTCCATGTTTTGTATTCTTCGTTGTAGATCTGCTGTGAGGGTCCATGTTTCGCGAGAGTAGGAACATGGAGATGACATGGGAGCGCAGCAACCTTACCTTGGAGTGTAGACTGATAGTCCTGTCTTTCCAAAATGGGCTTCAATCTTATTAGGGTAGCAGTTGTTTGTGCTATCCTGGAAAGGACTTCCTGTTTGGACCCATTGTCTGATACAATTGCTTCAGAATATTTTAAACTGTGTGTATAAAAAATACAATTGCTCCTAATTATTTGAAGCTGTGCAAATAAAAAAGATATATATTGGTCAAATGCTAAACATTGAATGCAGACCGTTTAACCCTGAGGGCTAACAGAAGGCATCTCCCAGAATATGCCAGTCAGTGTCACGATTGCGCGGGAGATATCTTCCAGATAGCCGTCACTGCTTCAGAAAACGTTTACAACAAGTGTACGACAACAGCATTGATGATGATGATGATGATAATGTGATGATACAGTGATGATGTTATGATGATGATGACTGGATTTGTCACCTGACAGCTGTCCAGCCTGCATGAGAGTGATGGAGAGGATGGCAACCAGACAGCTGGCCTTCCTCGAAGTTTCACCGACTCCAACATTCCGTACCAAGCAGAGAAAGAGCTGGCAGAGGTGGCGGGTTCCAAATTCTACATCCAGGACAATGGGCAAATCAACTACATGGTGGTCCTGAGAGCCGTACACTTTGTGGCCATGAGTAACCATGTCCCTAGGATCTGTGAGGTATCTGCTGTTTGTTTCTGTGTGTGTCTTTGTGGCTTTGTATATATGCATGAGGGTGTGTTTGTGATTGTGCTGGTGTTAAATATCATTTTGATGAAAATTTCAAATGCACAAAACTCCCTTTATGTTTGTGTGCGTGTGTGTTTGTGCGGATGTTAAATATTGGAAATGCACACAAAACTTCCCTTTATGTTTGTGTTTGTGTGTGTTTGTGCGGATGTTAAATATTGGAAATGCACACAAAACTTCCCTTTAAGTTTGTGTGCGTGTGTGTTTGTGCAGATGTTAAATATTGGAAATGCACACAAAACTTCCCTTTATGTTTGTGTGCGTGTGTGTTTGTGCGGATGTTAAATATTGGAAATGCACACAAAACTCCCTTTATGTTTGTGTGCGTGTGTGTTTGTGCGGATGTTAAATATTGGAAATGCACACAAAACTTCCTTTATGTTTGTGTGCGTGTGTGTTTGTACGGATGTTAAATATTGGAAATGAACACAAAACTTCCCTTTAAGTTTGTGTGCGTGTGTGTTTGTGTGGATGTTAAATATTCAGGGTTGCCAACCACTAAGGAATTTCTGTAGTTTACTCCGGAAATGAATACGCGGCTACGGAGCTACGCAAATCGAAAATTTACTACGGAAAGTCAATTTTCGACGATAGTATTACAGTTTTAACGAGTTTTATTGAGCGCCTGTGCCTCCCGTAGCACCTCAAGGTCATGGTCATTCGGTTTACGTGCACGGTGTAATAGGTCACGCTCCCAGTGCATGTTAGGAAATTCGACCAATCACCGTGAAGTGGTTTTGCAAACGGCCAATCGGTGCACTAAACCTCGACCTTTCTGTGACACTTTCGTTTCCGGGTCACGTTCTACAGCGCGAGAAGAAAAGTTTGTGTGCGGCGTATTTTGAATCCATAATGCCAAAAAGAAAGAAAACTAGCGATGAAAGCCCAGAAAAAATAAGAGGACAGCAAATCAAGAGTACAGGAAAGAGTATTCTGAAACATTTCCGTGCATCACTGCGTCATCGAGATCAAAACACAGCGTGTATTGTACATCGTGCTTGGCAGATTTTAGCATTCAACTTGGCGGCTTCCACGATGTGACGCGACACGTGAATGGCAACCGTCACAAAAGTCGTTGCCCTGATCCAGAAAAGTTAGTCTCTGTTCAGTCGGTAGCCACCTTCTTCAAGCCCGATATGGATCTCTCAATAATTCGTGCGGAAACACTCTTCACGACCTTCGTTGCAGACTGTGTATGCATGTCTTCGTTAAAAAAAAAAGCGAGGACGTATGGCTACTGAAAATGTCATAAAACTACTGAAATTCAGAATTTTTACTACTGAAAACTTTTGGGGGGGTTGGCAACTCTGAATATTGGAAATGCACACAAAACTTCCCTTTATGGTGATTTACACGTTTTATGTTATGGCATCATGAAAATTCCAGATCAGCCTTCAGGGCTCCCCATTTTCAATGAATCTAAGGAGTGGACTCACTTCCATTGTACAATTTTTAAGGATTTTTTATCACTCCTTGTTAAGCATTTTAAGGGGTGGGGAAAAGAAAAAGGACAAACTCCATGATTGACGATTTTGTAGTGAAACAAGGGAAGTAACCACTGGATACAATGTGTCACAAACATACGTCACATCAACCTATGATGTCTTTTCCTAAGCATATAGAGACGAATTTAGAGTATCATTGCTCTGGTGGTTCAGTGATTATTTGGGCCTCTCCTCCCTCTTCTTGTGGATGGTGATCCCCAATCTGCCATATCACCAATGGTGGGTGTGGACATTAAATCGTCGGTGTTCATTTCTTTTGTCATGATGGTTTTGCTGGTTGCCTGTGTAGGTGTTGCTGAATGTTCTGAACTGCCTGCTGGATCTGGACATCCTGGAGACTCCCAGCAAAGACAACGACGGTAGAGATGACAGCCCCCCACCCACCATGACCCCTGATACCCCTGACGATAAGAGCAGGGACAGCCCACAGAATGGAGACAGCAGGAAGAGTGACATCACTGCCCACAGTCTGGCCATGGACAGTCTCTTCAGGTGCACTATCATACTTTTGATCATAATATTTCGTAAAGGCTTTATCTAAGAGACTATATATATATATATATATATATATATATATATATATATATATATATATATATATATATATATATATATATATATATATATATGTATGTATTGCTGCTGCTACGAACAAAGAACAAAAAACAGTTTTATTCCAAAATCTATTGAGTTTTTAAATAAGCGCTAAGTAATATTTTTGTATATAAGATTTTGATGTTTGTGATGATGTTTGAGATGTTATTTCATACTGAAAATGTACTATAGATGTAGTCTACTGTGTACTTGTTTTATCTATGTATGTATTGTTTTAATGTTTCATACCGATCAGCAATTGTATGTCATAATTTCTCTGTTGAGATAATAAAGTATTCTTGAACTTGAACTTGAACTACAATTGGAAGAGAAATCCATTTATGACTCACATGCATAGCAATGTGAGTCCTTATAGTCAGCCCCCCTCCCCCCCAAAAAAAAAAAAAAAAAAAAAAAATTTTCCAGATTTTTGCAAATCTATGCGAGATGAGTCCTAACTAGTCCAAAAATGACATCTAAAAAATGTAAATCTGTCCATCTTTCTGTCCACCCTTTGTGCAAAACTTGGAAGTGGTTTAATATCTCAGAACCTATTTCAACTATCACAACCAAACTTGATAAGATGATGTATACCCATGAGATCTCATAAATCTCATAAATGATCAGTGAATGTATGACTTCAAGATAAACAAAATTAATGTTAGTCAAAAAATGACAATTTTCCACAAAGTATCACTTTTTTTTCTAGGTTATTAGTATTGAACTTATGTTTTTTGAGGCATGATAGATATAAATGAGACAGACATACTTACAAATTTGGTCAACCTCACTCCAAGGTAACTGGGGCTGTCCAAACAAAGTCAGTTAGTATAGGTACTTTGAAGTGATTTTGACCCTAAACTATGAGAGATATAAAGTCCAAACGTGTTGTATTTAGAGATGATAGATTGATAGATTGATCTTTCATTTATGTTCCTGATCTTTCATATATGTTTAGTTTTTGCGTCGATGTAGAAGGTCAAGGTCATTTTAGGCCTTGGAAAAAACATACACAAAATAGGTCATCCTTCAGTGGAATGGTTGTTTATTTAACCCATAGTATGTAAAGAAAGAAAGATTTCTCTTATGTAGCACACTTACAAGCTCCGAGAGCTTCTCAAGGCGCTGACCCGTAATATCCAACAATCACAAAATAGTTTGCTGAAGTCAGGATTCAAACCCACGTCGCCCAAAATGCACTCACACAAGTCGTGCAATGTGAATGAGCTATCCCTGCTGTATGTTGCCACATTGGGTTATTTGATCATACATGTGCATGAGAAGTCATGTGAAGATCAAGGTCATCCCAAGGTCACTTTTTTTGGGCATGATAAACTTTTGCTGTAGTTTATTTGATAGTACATGAGTGTATTTGGAACTGGAGGTCTAGGTCATCTCAAGATCAAGATCAAGAGCATAGAAAGATCAACGTCTGTATTACTTTGTATTTTAATACCACCATTTCATTTTTTTTTCCTGGGCATTCATTTTCATATTAAATATTGCAAGTTCTATAAGGAGTATGAGAGTCATATGGGCTGTTTTAGTTAATTTTTACCCCCGCTGCAATATTGATTTATTATTTTATTTGGTTTATTTGATTCTCTTCCAGGATCTACAAGTCTGTGGGCTGTCCCCAGGGCTGCGGGGACGGAGTGACAGGGCCTCAGGGGGACCACTTACGACTGAAGGGGCAGAACTGTCTGCATCGCCTGCACAAGCTCAACCCTCCCCTGTTCCACAAGTTCTTCCGGGACACTGTCAGGCGCCGGCCCCTGCAGGAGACAGTAGACTTTCTTCACGCCTTCCTGGGCTTTTGCATGGACCCCAGCATCATGGCCCACTCCCCGCAAAGTACAGTGATAGGCTTCTTTCCTTAGTGCATGAATTCCATTGTGAAAGTGAGGCCTTAGGCTTACTTTCTGTCCATAACATCAGCAGTTTTATGAAGTCATTAGTATTCCAAGGTGAAAGCTTCATGAACTTCCTCTAAGAAATTACGTCAGAATGGACATTTTGTTTATTACATGCCTTGTAGGACATCCGAAACTATGGGATTTTGTGAAAAGTACCTTACTCAACCATTTTAGATGTGAGAATGGTGATCTATATTTGTTTTGAGCTTTAGAAAATAGTTTGAAATGAAATCAGGTATTGGAAGTAGGTCAAGTTCATCTGCAATGGCCATTGCGGGGCGTAAGTAGTCGGTTCTCAACTACCATGAATAGTAAAGTACCATGAAATGGGGGATCCAAAAAAAGCCTAGCATTGGTTTGTGTATGGTGTGTAGTTTTGGTTTGTGTGTTAATAATAATAATAATAATAATAATAATAATAATAATAATAATAATAATAATAATAATTATAAGTGTATTTGCGAAGAGCCCAAAACTCCAATCCGATAAAGCTATAGGCGCATGGTGCACGTATAGACAGCTAAAACACACACACCACACAAGCACACAAACTGAGAGCCAATGCACATGTCACTAAATAAAACACAATAAGATGCTGGGGATTTGTCAGAAAGGCAGGGATCAATCAATGGAAATATTTCTGATATAGGTGAGTGGTCTTCAGAGGGGTGCTGAAGAAGGTGGCAGAGTGAGAATGACGGACATTGAAAGTAAGGTATTCTACAGATGCAAGGAGCTTGGTAGCAGAAGGAACAATACGTTTGCTATATTGTTTTTGTTTTGACAGAAGGAATTCTGAAGATGTTGGAATCTGTGGCTGAACGTAGGTGCCTGGATGGTATATAAAAGATGGAGGAGATCATTGATGAGACAGGTACAATACGGAGTATTGTTTGAAAGAACATTTAAGCAAGCACAGCCACGAGCACAGAGCATGTGATTCACATGGATTTTGTCCGTCGACTGGATTTGATTATTTAAGTGTAAAGTGTATTGCAGCAGCAATTTCAGCAATGAAATGATTACTTTTAACTGTTGTTTGTTTGCATTACAGCAGCCAAGAAGTCGGCGTCCCAGGAGACGTTACCTCGCAGTGGCTACGCCAACAACTTTGGCCACAGCGTGTGCGGGGAGGGGTATCGGGGGGTTGAGGGTGTGCTGATGGCCAACCTCACCAAACCACTGGTGTCGCGATGTGTGGCCTGCACCAAGGAACTATACAACCAGGATAACATTGTAAGTCAACATTAACACTTTCCTCTAGCTCCTCTCAGCATGCTGTTGAACAACAAGTGTATGGAGAAACATAAGGGGTGGAGGGGAGGGGGGGGAAGTATTCATTAAGTTTTTTGTTTGGGTGTGACTGTTAACGCACGGGAGGATCCTTATGCGGCCCTTACCCCAAAATACGCAATGATTTCAAGGTGTGCCGCACCACCTGCCGCGGTTGCCTCCGAATTCTTAATAAATAGGCAGTGTGTGCAATTGTGGACAGAGTCACAGCATCAAAGATGATAACACACGCGCACTTGCACCATAAACGTGTACACTCTGAGGGTGATGGTGATATAAATCAACTTCTTCACTCACATGGATGATGTTTATGAATGATGAGAACGATGATATAGTCAAATATGATTAAATGGTATCCGGACTGTCAATCCAGGGTTGTATCATCTGCTGTTCATGATGGAAATAACACAAAAAGGCTACTTATAATTAATAGCGAAACTGGAGAACGGATACTAATGTTCACGTTTCCAATGATGATGAAAAAGGTCACTGTCTTTTACTGTTCTTTTGTCGTTGATTTTTGCCGTGATGTTCTGGGTACCTTGATGTTGGTGTTCCCCGACGACTTCCACACACAACTCCCGGCCTGCACTTGTTGCGCCCACGATGGCGCATGAAGAAATGGACCCAACGGTTCGTGAAAGCAAAAATGGCTTCCCTCCCACGGGTAATGCCCAGTGACGACCTTGGTTTCTGGAGTCAGTGGAATCTGATGGTCACTCCCCACCCGCGGCTGACTCACCCTGTACCTATGATACCTCTCAGTATCCTTCTTGGTCGAATTTCTCTCACTGGTGTGCCTTGCACAAGTTAAAGCCGTGTTTGGAAATCTCCTGAGTTGCGAATGTCTTCTGCTGCCAGTGAAGATTTGTTTTGTGTCCCCCAACTATGATGCAATCCGTCTATGACGTATGATACGCCGACGTCAAAACATAATCTTTGGAATTCTATTAATAATGAAAGTCCAAAGGCGCCCAAAATATTGTCATTTGAACATCACGAAAAAAAATAAAACAAACAATGCACCGTTGCTGACAAAAGAGACGCCTGATTTTCGCGACAGTGACAATAAAACAATAAAGATGGCATAGAGCATAAATAGTTCCTGAAAATCTTTAAACGCAATAAAAAACAAATTTCAAAGACAGTTTATTATTTTGATGAATAATCTGCTAGGCTAATTGTTAGGTATGTAGACCCAGTGTAAAGTTAGAAACAGAAGGTTTCTTGGCCTGTTCGTCCTTAACATACTACTACTAAAGCAGTCTTAAAATTTAAAAAAGTGCATGCGTACACAGCACTAATAATAATAATATAGCTTTACGCATCAATAACACTTAACTGTTCACTCCGTGTCTTATTTTGCAGAGCCTGTTCTGTGACCTACGACAACTGATGGCCTACGTCAAGGAAGTGCATGGGGGCACTTACAGACGTGTGGCGCTGAGTGGTTTGCTAGACTCCCTGCAGAAGCTGACGAGACAGAAAGTGGAGAGAGAGAGAGCCATCAAGCATCGCATTAGCACTCCCATCAGGTAGGGGTGGCGTTTACTCACTATCGGTTAACTCATTTATCACTGGGTGGGCTGGTGGTTGGTGGATTTGCTGCAGGAAGTTCCCAACGAAGACGGAGTGCTGCTGACTATACCCCCTGGGTATTGTGTGGGAGTCCAAACGAGCGCACACGCTACCAGAAAAATGGACAATGCCTCAGATGGATACATCTGAGGCCCCATTTGGAGGAACGCAGAAGAAGAAGAAGAAGCTGCAGGAAGTGATGAGATAAAAAGTGGCCCTTTACTAGCAGCGCATGACTCTCCCATTAGACAACAGCTGATTTCATTGATAGGTTGACTGTTTTAGTTGTTTGCTTAAGGAGATAATAATAATAATCACCACGAGGATGGTACCTTTTACAGGAGAACCACATCAGTGACGTCAGAGAGCGGGGATGAGAAAGAGCCCCAGAAGTCTCCAGGTTTGCCTAGTCATGAAGAGTCCACCAGTCACAGTGCTGGGAACAAGACACGGCGTTCCATCTTCAGGAAGCGGCTGACCAAGGTCTGCTTTCTTATATTCCCCTGTGCCAAGGAGATTACTTTAGTTTTGTCTTATTGTGTATACTACTGAAAGTATATTCTAACTGCTAATCTCGGTGAGCCTGAGCATAGCCCTGGAAACTGCGCTATATAAAGTCACATCATGACAATGATGATTATTATTTATCTATTTATGTATTTATTTATGTATTTATTTATTTATGTATTTATGTATTTATTATTATTATTATTATTATTATTATTATTATTATTATTATTATTATTACTACTACTACTACTACTACTACTACTACTACTACTACTGTTATTATTATTAGTATTATTTTATTATTATTATTATTATTATTATTATTATTATTTTATAATTTTAATTTTTTTTAAAATATGCTTATTTATTTATTATTATTTTATTATTATTATTAGCAATAGTAGTAATATTAGTATTGTTATTGCATAAGAAAAATTATTATTATTATTATTATTATTATTATTATTATTTTAATTTTTTTAACATTATTTTTTATTTATTTTTTTTAATTTATTAAAAAAAAATTTATTATTAATTTTTTTTTTAAATGTAATTAATTATTAATTTTTAAATTTACTATGATTATTATTATTATTATTATTATTATTATTATTATTATTATTATTATTATTATTATACTCACAGCATAACATTCAAATGGATGCACGTGAGCTTGTGTACTTGTTTGCAAGGTTTTTACTAATAGACATTTTGCCTCAGCATGCTGTCCTACTCAGAGATTTTAGATTGTCTCAGAATATCACAACTGCCTGTGTGCGTGCACTGCTATGAGTATTCTAAGCTTCGGAGGCAAATGCCTATGCACAGCTTACGCTGAGTAGATCCCACACTCTGGTTATGCTGATCCTAGGGGAAGGTTCAAGTTCTTGTTTCTCTCCAGCCAATCCATCAATGTCATCTGCAAAATGAAGATTGGAGATTGCTCTACCCCCTATGCTGACTGTGCCTTCATGGTCTGCAAGAGCATCTGACATGATGCGCTCTAGGAAGATGTTGAAGAGTGTTGGAGAGAGAAGGCATCCTTGACACCACCTCCAGAGCCTATGGAATGGAAATAAGTGCAGAGAAGACCAAAATGATGACCAACAACACCAATGGCATCAATACGGACATCAAAGTCCAAGGCCAATCCCTCAACACAGTGCATAGCTTCAAATATTTAGGAGCCATTGTATCAGACAATGGGTCCCGACAGGAAGTCCTCTCCAGGATCGCACAAACAACTGCTGCCCTGACAAGGTTGAAGCCCATTTGGAAAGACAGGACCATCAGTCTACATTCCAAAGTAAGACTGCTGCGCTCCCTTGTCATCTCCATCTTCCTATATGCTTGCGAAGCATGGACCCTCACAGCAGATCTCCAACGAAGAATACAAAGCATGGAGATGAGGTGCTACAGAAGACTTCTGGGCATTTCCTATACCCAACACATCACCAACGAAGAAGTCCGACAGACCATCACACAAGCCATTGGACAACACGATGACCTGCTAACAGTGGTGAAGAAACGAAAACTCCGATGGTATGGCCACGTCACCAGATCATCAGGCCTTGCTAAGACTATTCTGCAAGGCACAGTGCAAGGAGGTAGAAGAAGAGGGAGACCGAAAAAGAGGTGGGAGGACAACATTCGAGAATGGACTGGTTTGACACTGAGCGAAGCCATCAGGGCTGCTGAGGACAGAGAAAGATGGAGTATGCTGGTTAAACGATCATCTATGGTGCCCCTACGACCTTCGGGTTACGGGACAGGATAGGATAGGATAGGGGAAGGTTGGCTAATATAGAGGAGATCGTTGACAGTGGTGCACAGATGCAATTTTTTGGGGGAATAAAGCGGGATGAGGGGGAGGAGGGCTTAAGGAGGGTGGGGAGAGGGGAGTGAAGGGGTATGGCTGCACACTATGCACAGTACTAAAGATCTAAAGCCAATTGTTCAAGCGTGGCAATCAGTGGAGGCAGGTACACATGGCAGCTGCTTGTGCTAGAGTAACCTGTAGAAAAGTTATCTCTGAACGCAGGTACACCATGGCACTGTATAGTGCGTAGCGCACATGCATGCATGTGTGAGTGCGTGTGAGTTTGTGCACGCCAAAACAGTAAATGAATCGTGGTCACAGATTTTTGTGTCCGCATGAGGTCAGTGCTGTCGGGGCCCTTTTTAGTGTTCGTTTTGCAGTTATAGGAATGAACGCTTCCGTCAGAATATTATTGATGTAGGAATCGTAGAATTTACTTAATTCCAAGACTATAGACAAATTTTTTTATTCACTTCTATAGAAGAATACATTTGGAGAAGTGAGATATAAACTAATTAAGCACATGCACACACACCCCAACACACACACACACACATATGCACAATTCCATGGCTAAAATTTAAGGGATAGCATTGAGAGGTATGTCACTGATGGAACATCAGTTACTGTGGCGATCATGAAGCGTGGCATCGTTGTTTTTCCAGACCCTCATGTTCCAGTATGCAGCCAGTGACTCAGAGATTCTGGATGACAGTGGGGCAGGCAGTCAAGGGAAGCTATCCCCTCGCACCAGTATTTCGGCTGCCGAGGATGACCCCCCCTCAGGGACCAACACTCCTCGCCGCCGTTTCAGCAAATTTAATCTAGGTAGGCCTCTTCGTTTTTACAAGCGTTCGTTGTGAACAAGGACATCATTGACTAGGATTTGGTGAACCTATCAAATGTATGCTGTCATTGGACCTTATTTTACAGCCAGTACTGAAGGATATTCACATGTAAATTATTGGACACGTTTAGCTGAGACATAACACGCACGCACCAGTCTTCCTTTACAGAGCTAGCCTTACCTGCAGCAGTTTTACAAAATATATGGCTTTCAGTGGGTTTATAATTGGCTACTTGTGTTTTTTTGTTGTTGTTATCTTTAGTGCTATATCTGTGAAATTCTTCAATCATTTGTTTTTATTCTGTTTCTTTGTTCATGACTCTTGTGCGTTCATAAAGAACGTTCATCCAAATGGTTGAACTTGGTACGTTGGTGTGCAAGTATGGTGGCAAATATTCAGGTGAATGCAATAACCACAATCTAGGCACTGTTTACTAGTGATTCCTAAGTTGTTATTTCAGTCTGATGTTTATTTGGCTGTACATTTAAAAAAAAAAAAGCTTGTTAATCGTTGTTTGTATTTTTTTTAATGCTTCACAACCAAGGAGGAGATAGATTGATGCCTGTGTCCTAGCCAGGTTCTTTGATGTGCAGTGTGGCGACGACAGACCAAGTCTGACCAGGAAGAGGACCAAGGTGAGGTGACACTGGACAGAAGAGAGAGCAAGAGCGACCTCAACGTACATCGGGTGCGAGGTCGCATGTCTTTCCGCACTGCCAGTCACGCCACTCTCAGCTTCCTGTCTGCTCGCAAGCGCATCGAGGACGGCATCAAGACCATCGGCAAGAAGATGATCCGCAGGGGCAGCTCTGATGGTTAGTTGTGAAGGGTGGTGTGTTTGGCGAATTGTATTGGGCGGGAGAGGGTAGGGGATGTTGTCTCTATCTTTCTGTCTCTGTGATTTGGTATGTGTATGTTTGTTTGTTTGTGTGTGTGTGTGTGTGTGTGTGTGCAAGCTTGTGTGAGTACGTGAATGTGTATATTTGTGTGTTTGTGCATTTTGTCAAGAGAAGGCTTTGCTGAAAGATTGAATGATTTGGATTGTAGTTTAGATGTCCGTGGTTTTTTTTTCAAAAGAAAAACAAAAGATATTTGTGATAGTTTGACATCCAGGTAATAAAGGTATTTTGCATTGCATTATTTTTACCCAAAAAAAAAAAAAAATAGAAGAGAGAGACGTCAACCTTGAATTAACACTTCACAGAGCCGCTGAAATTAACACTTCACAGAGCTACTTGATGTAATGAGATGTGATCATGACGCTTATGTGACGTGATATGATATGATCATGACATGACGTAGTATGATGTGATGTGATGTGATATGATGGCATTCCATGTCGTGAGTGTTGTATAAAAACTGGCATCACCATAAACAAAGATTGGAGTCTGCAGTGCAATTTCAAGATTAAATGCTATGGGTTTTATATCATTTACTGGTTCCTTAAACTAGGAGTGTGTGATTTTGGTGCAGTGTAATTTTTATGAACCCTTGCTTATCTGACATATTTTACTAAAATTATATTATATTGTTAGACCCTTCCCTTTTCCAGTATAACTAGTCAGTTTCTGTAATACATACTGTCAAAATGTCATACCTTTTAGTAGACCTCTGTCAGTCGCCGTGCTTCTCTCAGAGCCGTTCCATCACCCCTCTCTTTCTTCGTGGCCCTCCAGAAGCATTCAGAGGCGATGACGTCGTGTTTGTAAATCGTCATTATTGTACCCTCCCAGTGACTTCTTAGCTATATACGACCTATATTACAATATTATATTATATTATATTATAGAAATCAGAAACAAAATACACAAAAAACACCAAGAAAAATATAAAAACAAAGACTTTCGGGCTACGCCCTTCTTCAGTGATGAAAAAAACCAAAAAAACATGAGGTCAGTGATGATTACGTAAACACTAAACATGCGTCATAGTCAGAAGAGGCTCTCTCTCTCTCTCTCTCTCTCTCTCTCTCTCTCTCTCTCTCTCTCTCTCTCTCTCTCTCTCTCTCTCTCTCTCTCTCTCTCTCTCTCTCTCTCTCTCTCTCTCTCTCTCTCTCTCTCTCTCTCTCTCTCTCTCTCTCTCTCTCTCTCTCTCTCTCTCTCTCTCTCTCTCTCTCTCTCTCTCTCTCTCTCTCTCTCTCTCTCTCTCTCTCTCTCTCTCTCTCTCTCTCTCTCTCTCTCTCTCTCTCTCTCTCTCTCTCTCTCTCTCTCTCTCTCTCTCTCTCTCTCTCTCTCTCTCTCTCTCACTTTCTCTCTCGTTCTCTCTCTCTCTCTCCCTCTCTCTCTCACACACATACTCTCTCTCTCTCCCTCTCTCTCACACACATACTCTCTCTCTCTCTCCCTCTCTAATTAATAATACATAATAATAATAATAATAATAATAACAACAACAACAACGACAATAATAACAACAACAACAATAATAATAATAATAAAAGGCCAGAGAACTCATACATCGAAAATGCAAGATAAAGCACGGAATGTCACAAACTAATCACCAACCACCCAAGGAAACAGTGCTGAAAACATGAATATGTTTTTTTTTTTATATTATATTATATTATATTATATTATATTATATTATATTATATTATATTATATTATATTATATTATATTATATTTTATTGTATTTTATTTTATTTTATTTTATTTTGTTATTTTAAATGTTCTTTTCTTCAGATCTTCACCATCAGAAGCATGGTCGCAGCCCAGACCTAGGTTTGGAGTTTATCGCCAGCAAGGAGAAGAAACTTGTGGACAAGTACCTGGTCAAGTCAGGCATGCTGAGATTCTCTTTCATGCTGGAGTGCTGTCATCCCGGATCTTTCCCTGACTCCCAACTGCTGGCGGCCATGCTGGATCTGGTAGGAGTTATATTTATTTATATATTTTATTTATTTAAAAGTTTTTATATAGCAGTTTTCATCTCAAGAGCTGCTCTTTTTTATAATTATTAATTATTTTTACATTTCTTCTTTCCCATTTTTTTTCTCCACTATGCGCCTCACTTGTTCATTTCTTCTATGTACCGTTTCTATCAAGGGACATGAACTTAGGAAAATGTCTGCCTGGATGCTTCTGTGTATAGAATCGACTTCTTGATGCTGCATATAAAGTTTTTGTGTACATAAATGACTGCCCTTATGCTGTATGTACAAGTTTATGTGTATAAAAATGACTTCCTAGACTTTTCTGTGTGAAGTTACTGTGTGAAGTTTCTATGTGAAGTAAGTTTCTGTGTGAAGTTTCTGTGTAAATTAGAAATGCCTGCCTGGGTGCTGTATGTGAAGTTTTTGTGCCTCGGATGCTCATTTTCCTGGAAGAAATCTATTGTGTGTGTCTTGTTCTTTAGAACTTTGTAATTGGTTTTGAGTGTTCATGGTTAATGGCAGATTTAGTTGAGTATTTGTGCATGCAGGAGATGTTAACGGTCGCCAGAGTGGGTATTTTGCTGGAGTACGCTCATTTCTGCAATTGTGTTCTAAGATGTTCATGGGTTATATACTAGACGTAGTATTGTTTTTACATATGACAGTGTCACGATGTTTAATGTTTTATACCGGGCGTAATAATGTTTTTATTTACAGCAATGTTCTGTTCATGTTTTATATCGAGACATAGTCATGTTTTTTAATTATGACGATGTTACAACATGCATGTTTTATTCCGGGCGTAATACATTTTATTATGCTTTTATTTTATGACAATGTTGCGACGCATGCACAGGAAGCGCCGGTGGTGGCCAGGGCTGGTGTGTTGCTGGAATGCGCTCACTTCATCCACCGCTGTAACCGCGGCGACTGGCCGGCGTGGATGAAGCACAACCTGCCCAGCTTTCGGCACAACGTCAACGCGCTGCAGAACCGTGGCCAGCCGTCTGGCTACAGGCGCAACCTCATCACGCAGAGAGCCGCTGGCAGGCTCTTCTACTCCTGGGCAGAGGTGACTACTGCGTTTTTTCCTCGTCTTCTAACTTTTCTTCGACTCCATCTTTTTATCTTTACCTTTCCTCTTTATTTTTCTTTGCACCTCACTGAGACTGGGAGAATGGTTGGCATGGAACAAAAAAGCAGAGAAAACAGTGAACATTAACTCATTGTTGACCTGCCCAAAAAGGGTTATCCACACTGTCTCCAAGGAACATAATTGTACTTTTTTTTTTTTTTAATCGTAGAAGATCATCTGAATTACCTTTATAGTAATTTTAAGTAGTGTTAGCCCAAAATTTGTTTTTTATAATTTTTTTGCAACTGTAACAAAATACAAGCAAACACAAACAGGAAAAAGTAAGTGGATATAATTGGTATGGTTCCTTAGAACCTCTTTACAGTTTCGGTATAATTGAATGCGCAGAATGCGCGGAAGCATTTTTTCCCCAATTTCATCATTAGTCTCTTCATATTAGAATTTTCATTTTGAAAGAAATAACAATATATTTTGAAACTATAAGTTGATTTTCAAAACAAAGCACACAAAAATTTTGTCCTATGTTAAAAACCGTTTGAAAGGCACTAGGCCAAACATGGCCTATAGTGGTCAGTTCATACAACATTGCAAAATACAAAATTTTTAATCTTATTAGCTAAAATGCCTCAGTTATGTTTTCTTGCTCTATGTATTAAGGCGATTTTGAGTTATTTTTTTCCAGACAGATATAATTATAGATTAATGTCACATACTATACCATGAATCACAAGTGCAATGTTTATGGCGTTGCTAGGAGCGAGTGCCTCTCTAACGGAAGTAACAAAATAAAACAGACATAGAGTTGCTTCCCCTGACCCACACTCCCCGTGCCTTTCGTGCCACATCATGCGTCAAATCGCTCACAGCCAAAGACAGTATACCTCATTCCTTTTTTGGCACCTGCTGAGTGAGGTTGTGTCTACTCTAACTCTCTTCTGCTGACTTTTTGCGTTCGCCCTGTAGTCTGCCGTTACTACCGCCGGCTGTGTTTTGGGTTTCCTTGTCTTGTCTCAACGTGGCTGTGCGTCGGCTTCTACCCCGTCTATGCGCGTCTCTTCTACTTCGACGGCCGTTCGCTTCACTATGTCGGTTTCCTCTCCTGCCGACATTACCTCTGTTTTGCTACGTTGCGTTTCCGCTCCTGTGCCTCCTGCTTTGTCTTCTACCCTTCAGGTTTGTAGTGTGGTGGTAGTGAGGTGGGGAGTGGCGGTAGTGAGGTGAGGGGTGGCTCCTTGGTCTTGCCAGAAGTGTCCTTGGAACCGTTTCTGGTCAAGGTTACGACCAGAAACACATAAGTGGTCGCCCTAGTTTAGGACCACATAAATTTTTTCCAGCAGGGACGCCCCGGCTAAGCCGGACAAGCTACCTGCCTTCTCAGCTGTTTCCTGCGGGATTCAGTGCGAGTCGGGACTTCTGGCTCATATAAGTGGTCGCCCTAGTTTAGGACCACATAAAATTTTTCCAGTGGGGACGCCCCGGCTAAGCCGGACAAGCTACCTGCTGAAGCCTTCCCAGCTGTTTCCTGCAGGATTCAGTGCGGGTCGGAACTTCTGGCTAATGTCGAGCTTAGGACATATAAAGCACTGTTCGCAGTGTTACGTCCGGCTGCGACAGGGGGTGTGGCTTCCGGTTCGCCGGTTTGTCCCTCACCTCCCCTTTCCAGTCCCCATTACACTCCCCTTCCGCTTGCGGTTGTGGGGCGGGGCCGTTGAGCTTGAGACATATGAAGCCCTGCTCGCAGTGTTACAGGGGGTGTGGCTTCCGGTTCGCCGGTTTGTCCCTCACCTCCCCTTTCCAGCCCCTATTACACTCCACTCCCGCTTGCGGTCGTGGGGTTGGGCCTCTGGTTTCTGGTACGGGGGTACGGGTCACTTGTTACTTTCTCCCGTTCCCGGTTTGGCTTCTCCCTCCCATCCTCCTTTGTGCTCCACTCCCGTTTGCGGTCGTGGGGCGGGGGCTCTGGTTTCCGGATCGGGGGGTTACGGTTCACCCGTGACCCCTTCAGTTTCTGGTTTGGGTCAAGCATTCCCTGTTCACCCTTCGGTCTCTGCCACTTCCCGGTTCGGTTGTGGTTCGGGGGTACTGGTGTCCGATTCTGATGATACGGGTTTCCGGATCACATGCATAGCCAATTGGCCTTTGTGTGCGCCAGCTTCTGTTTGGAGTGGGGCACACTTGGTTCCTTCTACCCTAGTTACTGTTTTCACGGGTAATGGGGTGTTGTTATACCAGGCCCTTTCACCTGAGGCTCTGCTTAAAGAGGCCGTTCTGCGCGCTGCGGCTTTGTCCTCAGGTGGTGGAGGAGGTTTCGGTGCCCCTACCGCTCCTCCATTCCTTCGTGGGCGGGACTCTTGCTTCTGCCGAGTCTGATGAGACTTGCCTTGTATTCAGGGAGTCTTCTAGTGTTACTTTTTTGGGGGAATGGACCTCTGCTACGGCTAGAGGACTTATAGAGGGCGAGGCCTCTTCCTCTTAGTTTGAGGGGTGCCTCGGTTCCCTAGAGCTTCCTCTGTGGGCTCTTTGTTTGAGTTCGTCCTCATTGCCCGGTGTTGTCGGGAAGTTCCTCTCTCGGGCAGAGGTCTGGCGCAGACAGAGGGGTCTATTGTTAGGTCCCTTGTGTATACTTCTCTCGCTGACGCGCTGTATACTGCGCTGTCTTCGGCTGGGCAAGTCTTCTGGGACGACGTTTTGTCCTTTCGGTTAGGCCTTATTGCAGGCCCACTATACCTCCTTCGTTCTGGGTTGCGAATCTCAGGCTTTTTGCCTATGTCAACCTGCTGCTTGTGCGTCGGGACGCTTTTCTTCAGTTAGCGTTCCTTTTACCTCCGCTCTTGTCCTACTCGCTTCGGGTGGCACCCTGAGTACCCAACTCTCTTTTTGGGTCCTTACGTTCGCACGGCTGTTTGTGAGGGGTCGGAGCGGTCCATGTCGGATGGTTTCGCCTTCTGGGCTCGGGCCATGCCTTCGGCCCCGCCTCTCTTTCCTGACAGGCGTTAAGGTCGCTCAGTCCGCGGTCGCTCTTCTCCGGGTGTGCGGGGTGGTATTCCCTCTTCCCGTGGCAGGGTTGAGGTGAGTCGTAGGCGTTTTACGCGGTGACGCGTTTTCCACCAGTCCTGTCCCTGCCTGCATCCCTAGGTGTTCTCCCCCTCCAGGCGGGTGGCTTGGCTCGGCCTTCCCCCCGCAAGCTGTTGGGTGCAAGAGGTGTTTCAGTCGGGGTTTGATCTTTAGTGGGGTTCCTCTCGGCCCCCTCTTCGTCGCTCCCCGCCGTTGTTCCGTCCCCTGTCTTCTCCTGGGGCTCAGACGATTCTGGGCCCGGAGGTCATAGCCCTTCTCCGGAAGGGTGTTATTGAGGAGGTCCTTTGCCCTCACTCCCCGGGGTTCTATGGTCGCCTCTTCGTTGTCCCGTAGGTTTCCGGCGGTTGGCGCCCGGCCCTAGGTTGGGCTATCTATATCGATCTTTCGGACGCCTATTTCCGTGTGTCTTTGCATCCTATTCACAGACGTTGGATGCTCTTCGTCTGAACAGTTCACGTTTTTCTTGGTAAACCCTTCCTTTTGGTTTGTCTCATTCCTTGGGTTTTCACACGGATTGTCTGTGAACTCGCTCCTGTAGTTCGCGAACTCATGGTGCGGTTCTCTACTTATCTTGTTGACCGTTTGGTCAAGGCTCGTTCTCCTTTGGACGCGGCGCTTGGGGTTCTCTGTGTACCCTCTCAAGTCCGTGTTGTCTCCATCTCCGGTTTTCACCTGCCTGGGGATGTCGTTCGTCACTCGCGATTGGTCGGTCCGCCCTTTCGCTCGTCGGATGCAGAGGCTTCAGTCCCTTCTGCTCCCTTTGGAGAGTCAGGATGTCGTTTCAGCCAGTTTTATGGCCTCTCTTTTGGGGTCGTTTTGAGTATATGGTTCTTCTGGTTCCCCTCGCGGGAGTTCGCTAGCGGCCGATTCACCGTTGGCTTTCTTCCCGTTGGAGTCAGTCCGGCGATTCCTGGGACGCTCTTTTTCTGGCCACGGAGGGCCTTCGCCTTTCTCTGCTTCCTTGGAGGAATGTTGCGTGGCTTTCGTCGGGGGCTCCTATCTCCCCTCCGTTTTCGGTGGCCGTCATCTTCACGGATGCGGCTTTGGTCGGTTGGAGTGCGCGTATCGACAGCCTTTCAGCTTGCAGATGGAAGCCGTTTGCCCGGCTCTTCATCGTTTTCCTCCTTTTGTGGTTAGCTGTTTCATTTGTTTGCTTGTAGCCAAGCTTGCAGCGGCTCTGTCATGTCTTAGCCGTTCTCCTGAGTCGCCTTCTTTGTGTGGTCCACACGGTATGGACCCTGTCCCACTTCGTTCTTCATCCGGTTTGGGCGGAGTGGTTTAACCTCTGTTCGCTTCTTTTGCGTCGCCGGTCACAGGCTGCTTGGCTTGGGCGGTGGACGCGTTGTCCTTTTCTTGGGAGGGGTTGGAGGCTTATGCCTTTCTGCCATTCTCCCTCCTTCCACTTCGATCTTTTGCCACTCGTTACTCTTCCAGGCTACCCCTATTTGTGTCGCCGGTCACAGACTGCCTGGCTTGGGCGGTGGACGCTTTGTCCATTTCTTGGGTGGGGTTGGAGGCTTATGCCTTCCCGCCATTCTCCCTCCTTCCGCGGGTTCTCAGGAAAGCCGAGGAGGAGTCCCCTTCTCTTATTCTCGTGGCTCCCTTTTGGCCGGCTCAGCCCTGGTTCCCCGATCTCCTTCGCCTTTCCCAGGGGAGGTGCGTTCATCTCGTTCTTGGGGCGAGATCACTTCTGCAGCCTCGATCCGGGATTTCACACGGCAACCCAAGCGTCCTCCGTCTTCACGCTTGGCTGTTGTCCGGCCTTCTCTAGGGGTTTTCGGGCTTCAGTGGGCCTCGGCTGGTTCCCGCTTGCATCCTGGTCCTCTTCTTCAGCCTGTTCAAGGTAACGTTGTTTCAGATACAGTTGCTTCCCTCCGTCCTTTTCGTGCTAATCTGCACTTGTGATTCATGGTATAGTATGTGACATTAATATTAAAATTTTATCTCTAAATTTATTATTAATAAGCATACTTACCATGAATCACTTTGATGTCCCTCCCACCTCCCCGCAGTTCCAAATAAGGAATGAGGTATACTGTCTTTGGCTGTGAGCGATTTGACGCATGATGTGGCACGAAAGGCACGGGGAGTGTGGGTCAGGGGAAGCAACTCTGTCTGTTTTATTTTGTTACTTCCGTTAGAGAGGCACTCGCTCCTAGCAACGCCATAAACATTGCACTTGTGATTCATGGTAAGTATGCTTATTAATAATAAATTTAGAGATAAAATTTTAATTACAGTTTAGAAGTTACAAGATCTCAAAGTTGATAAAATCTTCCATTTCTCAGGCGAAAAAACTGCATTTAACATGTAGCTACACACAAAATCATTCATATTTTTAAAAATACTACTGCATATGTTAGCATAATATTTGGCAGAGGTATTTCCTGTTGCATATAGCATACAAAACAACCTAAAAGGTCAAATGAGAGTGATTTTTCTCAAGCTAAGTGATACAAATGTGCAGGGGGAAAGGTGGGGAGGAGTGGGGGGGGGGGGAGAAGGGTGAGTGATGGTTGTTAACTGGTACAGACATCTAAAACGACTGTAGCTTCAAAACCACTGAAGGTACAGCCTCAAAATTTGATATGCACATAACCTTTATGCTATATTATCATCAGCAGCAACCATTCTCTTAAGATTGTCTATCGTAGGGGTTATGTGGGGTAAGGGTGGGTGGGGCATGTTCATGGATCAATATCCACGTTATCTAAAAGGTCAATAACTGTATACATGATTTATATGTTATATTTGCAAAAAAATAATAAACATCATCTTGATAGACCTTTTCTTACATGTGTTATATGAGGTGATAGTATTCAAAATCTCGTTTCATGTAATTTAATAAGAAAAATTAATTACGTAAGAATGATATGTTTAATTTATTCCACAAAGGGCCCAGAGTTTGCTTGCAGTAAGTCTTGAAATTCAACGTAGTATCCATGCTTTAGACCGAGGAAGACGGAAGTTTCTATTTTGAGAAGTTGCTCGCGATTGACTTTCGCTTGGATCATTTACATCCCATAGTAAAGCTAAAAATATGCATTAATCCATGAAAGAACAAGGTTTAAAATGAATTAATTGTGTCCCTGGTCTTTTGAGTATTCTTTTAGATGTTAAGGGCTAAAATAAACCCAAAGGTTTAAGTTGTTCATTTGAAAGTTATTTGAAATTGGAGGCAAACATTATTTACACCAATAAATTAACCTGACTATTTTCTATCTAGCTGACCTCATTACCATAACTGTGAATGAAATTTAGCGACACAATTGTGACTTTTCCCACACACACCATAAATATCTGAGCCGATCTTCTGAGAAATAACAATGACTCGCAGTTGGTCGGTCGTATCAAGTAATTGTTTTAAACCCATCATAAATACATTTCAATCAATCAGGACTGCAAAACAAATTAAACGGAACAAATGAGAAAGAGTTCAACTGTCTTTTGCAACCATCTTTTAAAATGTTCAGGCATGTTTTGGAGTACTTTCAGGCAATTGAAAACAAGCTATTTTGAGGAGAAAGACCTCGATTCACGCATACATGTAGGCTAATATATAGCAGCTGCCACTACCTACTTATGTATGTATGAAAAGGTTATCAATGTATACTTTCTAGCCTTGTGGTATGCTAACTAGTAATGATACATATGTTTTGCTCACATGCCATTAATATATATGTATGTAAACATCCAATAATAAAAAAAGTCTGATGAATAAAACATTTCCTCACCAGGCTACGCTGCTGCTTTAATTTGTTATTTTTCACTGCAGTTGTCCATGTTTTAAATGAGTTCAGATGTATCATAAAATATTTACATACAGCTGTGATTACTGTCCTCACTTCAGTTTGTCTAAAAACAAATAATAATTGTTTACACTTTTTTGTTGCGAATAAAAAACTAACTAATGCACTTCTGTTCACTAACTGTGAACTAAACAATAAACAGCGATAAGCATTCTAAGGGAAAGAACTTGGGTCAGGAAATGGTAAAACTTAAGGTGATGATTACTCTCCCCAGCATTAACTGTACAATCTGTCTTGGTACAAAAACACGCAATAAATTATCTCCACAGCTCAAGCTGAGAAGCTTGGTGAGAGGACAGAGCTCCTTAGCTTAGGCTGCGGAATGTCAACAATGAGTTAAAATCTTGAACCGCTGGCTGCAAAAAGTCAGCAAGCTCCTCTAGTTTTACTTGTGGTCTTTGCTTTGGACCACCACACCGACTCAACCAAAGCTTTTAGGTTTTGAGGTTAGTTCAGCGAGGCTAGCTATAAATAGCTTCGCCGATAGCTTCGCCTGTGCTTCTTTCCTTTCCTTTCACTGGAAGGGAGGGTGTAGGCAAGCTATAAATAGCCCGCAGCCGGCAAATTGTGAGGGAACCAGATGTGCCAACCAGTACGGATTGACCGTATTGGATGGCGAAGTGAATTTAATTAAATACGGAAATACGGCAGCTTTTATAAAAATACGGAGGAGAAGTTGCAGATCGTTTATCTTTGCCAGCGGTGCTTCTGTACCGGTTTCTGGTCTCATAATAGTACTCCTGCATTCACTGAACGTTGTTGTGTTCAACAAGCTGATTTTCATGGTGATTTTAGAGTAAAACAAGTGTGGTGTTCAACAAGCTGAGTTTGATCGTGATTTTAGATGACTAAAAATAGCCTGCTGTTTCAGAGGGAAGCCTGTCATTACTTTATAGTGTCGTAGGCTGGGTTTTGCGAGCCAAAAAAATACTGACAAGTGTTAAAAAATACTGACAAACGGGTCCGGAAATACTGACAAGAAGATTAGGTGGTTGGCACCTCTGGGGAACCAAAGAGTGCTGCTCACATAGGCATTGAGCTGGTGTGCCATGCTTTATACATCCCACAACAAAAGTATACCAGGGTGTATTTTATCAGTCAGTCAGCAAATTATTCAATGGATCAGTCACTCAATTTCTGCTCTCTGTCCGCAGAACATAGGCCTACAGCTGGAGTACATACTGGCGCGTGAACATGCAGACCGACTGTCCGTCATCGATGATATCAAAGATGACAATCGACGCAAAGAACTCAGGGCCGAGGACGAAGAAGAGGACTTCTTGGATGAAGGTAAATATCTTCTGTAACTTTAAACCGAAAATCTGGGTTCTTCAATTTTTGTGCAGGTCTTTAGGTGCTGAGTACTAAAATAGCCCCCCACCAGTTAATTTATGCTTTATTGCTTGATTACTTGGTGGGGCAGTTGGTCAGTCACTTTAGCATTTTAGCATGTACGTTGATACAGGTTGTAGTGCTTTCAGCCCCATTGGTGATTTGGGGGAATAGTGCATATATAGCATCCAGTATTGTTGTTGTTGTAGTTGTTGTTGTAGTAGTAGTAGTAGTTGTTGTTGTTGTTGTTGTTGTTGTTGTTGTTGTTGTTGTTGTTGTTGTTCTTCTTCTTCTTCTTCTTCTTCTTCTTCTTCTTCTTCTTCTTCTTCTTCTTCTTCTTCTTCTTAAATTCCAGTGATGGTTACTAAAGATTTGTTGAATTGAAATCATTGTTATTTTGATCAAGGTATTTTTTTAATCTGTTCAGCGTCAATCAACCCACGTGGCACAGACTGTCCCTATGCCCTGAAGATGCTGGCCTGCCTGGTGCTGTTGGAGATAACCACTTTCCTGCGCGAGACCTTCCAGTATTTGCCTCGCACGCGCAGCCAGAAGAGAGACCAGTGCTGGGACAAGCCGGCTCAATCACGACCGTTCAGCAGCATCGTCAGCAGCCCCGGGCACTCCGACAAAAGCTCAGAGTCCAACATCGGCGAACTGCCTTCTGGGATGAGTGAGTTGGCTTATAAGTTCAGGGGTGGGAATTGTCCGCCATTTGGCGGATTTCCGCCATTAAAAAAATCCCATCCGCCAAAAACAATAATGCTTCCGCCAAAAAATTTAAAAAAAAAAAATTTTTTACACTATTGCGGTGTTTAGACACAGCGCAACAGAAGTCTCACCGGAAGTGAGAGTTCGAGGTCGTTATACTTAATCACCGCCATCATGTCTTTAAAGGCTATGATTGTACAGCGTGGTGAAACTTTTCAAGAAGGTTTTGGCGTCAAAAACAAATGGAGGTGGGATTGGTTGGAGTACGAAGTCAATGATGATCGGCTCAGCCTATTTATTCGCAAGCTGAAGAAGCCAGGCACAGCATACTGCAGTTTGTGCGAGTGTGATATCAACTACAGTGCACGTGGGAGGTCAGCTCTCGAAATTCACTTCCAGTCGAGAAAGCACATAAGAACGAGAGCAGATGTGAAGGGAAACACAACAATCGGAGGGAAGAATTATCGTGAGCATTTGAAGCAATGATATTTTGTTTGGGCTAGAACTAGGAGAGGGGAGGAGAGAGAGCTTTTTAGGTCATTCAAACAAAAAGCACAAGAAAAAAAGACAAAAAAGAATGTTTTTCATACTTCAAAACTACTTACATTTTGCAATCAGAATACGCCAGATTGCACAGATTTTTGTTCTTGATTTTGCCAATTTTCCGGGGGGGCATGCCCCCGGACCCCCCTAGTTTCCTTTATTTTTCACTTCAGCAATTCCCACCCCTGAAGTTGTATCAGGGTATGGGCTGCGTGCTTCTTCTCATCTTTGGTCAGGTCATCCCTTTGGTCTCCTTGCAGAATTTTTCATTTTGTAGTTTTTTTGTGACGTAAAGTTATTGCAGAAATGACGTTTGTGCGTTGTTAAAGTAGCAGGGGTCTTCCATTAGCAGCCACCATTTCTTTTTCTCGTGTACAGCTCTACAGTGAACATACTGACGTATGCTGTGTGTGTGTGTGTGTGTAGGTGGTGTTGGCAGTCCAGTGGACCGAAAGATCAGTTTTGCAGTGCTGACGGAACGTTCCGACTCCTTCCATAGCAGCACCACCTCCCTGTCCGCCATGGACCCTTCTTTGTCCTTGTCCGATGACAAGAACGTGAGAAGTAAGTACGCAGTGGGCTCAACCGCAGGACCAATATTGCCCTGCGGAACATGGAACACAATTGCACCACTGCGGAGCTTGCCACAGCAGAAGACATGATACTGCTTTGTCTTTGCGCCCTCATTTACCCTGATATTCATTTACGCCTTAATTTGGTGTTTCGTATAGCGCTTTTTCCAGCTCAAGAACTGCTCAAGGCGCTGGCCGATGCAGGATCCAACTCAAGCCGCCCAAGGCGCCAACTTGCTGCCTTGGGTGCATTGTCCAATGCTCCGGACAACTGAGCACAGTATTGGAGGAGGGTGTGGAGGAAGGGAAAGGGACCTAGTGTTTGCTGAGTGTGTTGGTGTAACTGGCACTTGCCCAGTCTAGGATGTGAGCATCAGGATCTTTGAACTGCCCATGCATTGGAATGCTTTACGTTAAAGGCTGTTATTTTAACTGCAGCTAGTTATGTAGACTAGCTACTAGGCAAGATGGTTACTAGCCCTTTCAGGCTTTCGTACTTTGCTGTTGTTCTCTGTCCTTGGTGCCTGTTATCTGATTGTTATGTTTGACCTTTGTGTGTTGTGCAGGCCGTCGCCTGGCTCAGGGCAGACAGAAACTGCTTCGTCACTTCCGGCGCGGGTCAGGCCACAACCTTAGCTTCCGTCACAACCGCAGCTTCAAGCTGATGAGACCGGATGGGGGCGGAGGAAGTCAGTACTGATGTCTTTTTTTCTTTTTTTTTTCTTTTTTTTCTTCTTTTTTTTACATTTCTTGAGGAACCAGAGTCAAAACTCTCCCATCCCCTCTCCCCCCCCCCCCCCCCCCCCCCCATGTTGGAAATGTCCTTGTTTGTGTTAGTTAGTTGTTTTGTCATGGTTGTTTTCTGGTTATTTGGTGGTTTTTGTTGTTTCACTGGAAAAGGTTTTTCCTTTCAATCTTCTGTGTTTGCTACTCTTTTGCTCCCCTCATTCTCTCCCGTTATTGTTTGACTTTTTATTTCAAATTAAATTTTTTTTAACAAATTTATCAGAGTCATCGGTTGGTTTACAGCCTTTGTAGGGTGTGCGTTTGTCTGTCTTCATGAACTATACAATCCATAATACTTTCATTATCCCCATTAACACCCTATTACAAGTGGATTCTATGTGCTTTGAACAGATAATGTTGTCTGACAAGCGCTATTTTCAAAATAATTTGTGATTGTGATTATCTGGGGCGAAGCGAAAATACTGGTATAACACCTTTGTTTGGATCCATGTGGTGACAGGCATCAAGCAGATGGGAAGCTCTCGCTCGCGCAAGATCAGCAGTCACTCCCTGCAGTCTGACGCCAAGCTGGTGGAGGAGGAAGGTCTGGGCGGCTTGGATGACGCCGAGTCTATGACCATGCTCAGTGACGAGACCCAAGAGTCACCGGTGGAGAGAGAGGTGGAGGTAGAGGACGAGCACCTGTACGCTTCCCTCCCTTGGATAAAGGTTGGTTGTTGTAATAGCTGCAGCCTGGGAATTGTGGGCTTTTTAAAAATCCTATTTACCACACTTGTAATTAATGATGCAGAGCTTGTGGACTAGGACAAACCAAGAAAGGTTGTGTCATTGTTGACTGATGAAGGCCATAAAGTGTGGTTATTTTGTAGCTGATGAAGTCAGTAAAGTATGATTATTTTGTAGCTGATAAAGCCAGGAAAGTTATTATTTATGTTTTAATCAATACTGGGCATTCACTTTCATGTACAATATCTTGAATTGGTCCCCAAAAAAGAGCATATGAGTCATGTGGGCATTGTTCTTCTACTTTCTAGGATTGCAGTTTGTACTGTTGCACAACATGACACCCTCTTGTAGGGGAGCTGTTTTTACACTACCCTAGGTTTGGCAGGATAATAACTTATTGTTGCTGTGCTTGTCTGTAGGTGGTGGTACAGCTTGCCAATCTGTCCAACTTCATCTGCAGTCACCAAGGCTACTGCCACCCCAACTGTTACGAACGTCAGAGGCGGAGCTGCTCACGGCTCATTGCATCCCTGCGCAAGATGTACGAGTCCTGTGAGAACAGTCAGGTGGAAGACAGTCGTAACGGACTTTCTCACAAAGACACCAGCAAGGACAAACTTCGGCGGCGGGTATGTCCACATGTACATCTGCTTCCCTGTAAACTAGTCTTTGTTGAGGCACTGAGTTCAACAGTATTTTGGTGGTAGTAACTGTGCAGACCGAAATGGAAGTTTCCTTTTAAGAAATAGAGGCGTCCATCTGTACCTGTGTGACAAGAGCAAACGGTTTTACATCCCGACATTAAGTAACACCAACATCGGTTAGTACTTGGATGGATGTCTGCCTTCCAACTGCTGCTGTGCTGGTAACTTGGCCCTGATGCTTCATTTTAGGCAATGTAGTGCCCTTACTCCTTTGGATGAAAGGAGGGACATTACTGGTCCAGCGAGCAGCAGCTGTATCTGAAGTCTAATTTCTCACATTAATATATGTTGATGTTAGTGATAGTTGTTTTTTTTAAAAACTGTCATTTATTTTGCATGCTTTTATCTATTCCAATGCAACACAAATGGTTGTACATAGTCCATTTGATAGTAATAAAGATTGGATGGATTGTTAAATTGAATTGAATTGAAAGTATAAACTGATATCTGGACTGTGCGCGCATGTCAGTATGTCATACATGCATCCAATCCATCGCACAGACTTTAACCTTTAGTGTGCTTCCGTCGATATACATCGCCAAGCCCTCTCTGTCTTCATTCACTGCCGGCGATATAACTTGACATCAGATACCTACTATAAACTCTCCATTCGCAGCCATGTTTTCGCACATACAGGAATCCTCTTTACTTCGCTTCCGGTTTGCAAATTGAGCCCGAATCTTTGAGTGCATTTATCGGAGTTTTGGGGCTTACTTTTTGCCAAGGAATATATACAAATTCTGAGAAGTTTGCAATCGGATTTTGCAAAATGGCAGATGTGGATGTTAACATGAAATCGTTATGGCCTCAGACTCTTAAGAAGAGGTTTTAGGCTTTGGTGAAGACGAAATTGGGCCAGAGAAGGATGAGGGGAGAGGGATGCACCAGCTCTGTGGAGTTAAATGATGTTGAAGTAAATGATGTTTCTTCTGGTTTTTTTTTTCTGATTATGATGTACCCAATGCATGCAACCACTTGTGATGACCACATTTTTTTCTTGATCATTTTATTTTTTCCCCCAAAAATATATTTGACATTAGACAAATATGATCATAGGAAATGAAACACAAAACATTCATCCACCCACACACAAAATTTCATGACAACCAAAAACCCACCAGCATAATTACAAAATGGTATTGTGTGTGCATGCTTGTGGTCAGGACTCCATCTTCATGGCAACTTCAACGGGCAAACGAAGGGAGAGCACTCCACTGCTGGAGAAGATCAAGTCTGACGTGTCCATGACCAAGCTGAAGCTGGGGGCCACCTGGAGCAAGAAAGAGGATAAGGCTAAAGAGGTCAAGGACGACTCGCCCATCCTCAAGTATCTCACCTCTCAGGTAGTTGACAGGGTGGTTTAAAAAAGGAACTTACTAAAAAATGGCTTGTCACTGTTGCACACAGTACTGCATTTGCATGACACAACACTGCACGGTGGTCCTTACAGTGGTAGAATTTCATTATTGACCACTGATTTACAGTGACGAGAGAGGCCCGTATTGAGTCTGTCGTCTGACGCTTGTACTTCTGCCTTCTTACGTTACTTTGGTACATGAGCTCGCTCACACAGTAATGTAATGGATAATTAAGCTCACTCCTTGAGATAAAATTGCTCAACTTTGAAACAGGAGCATGGCACCCTGTGTGGGTGTGTGATGTTCTGTAGTGCTGATATTTGGGTGTTGTGCAGGCTCAGAGACTGACGCAGTGCCCAATGGCCATCCTGACCAAGGCTGCCCCAGTGCTACAGGTGGAGAACTTTGTGGACATGATGCCTGTGGCCTGGGAACTTCTGTTGGAGACTGACCAAGAACTGGCCGCCGCAGCTGGTAAAAATAAAATTATCCTTTTTGCTGTTGCTTCTTCTTCTTCTTCTTCTTCTTCTTCTTCTTCTTCTTCTTCTTCTTCTTCTTCTTCTTCTTCTTTTTCTTCTTCTTCTTCTTCTTCTTCTCTCTCAGGTTGTAGGTCGTTTTCTCTCTCAGGTTGTAGGACTAGGCTTTTGAGCTTTAGACTTTGTCGTATTAAATAATCCTGTAGCCAATGCTCACTGACCGATTCAGGCCAGTTATTTTACCCCACTGGACACATCTATGAAACTCTTGAGTTTTGTAATCCACACACACAATTGTAATCTCTCACCAGCAATTCTGAGTCGTCGTGGTGATGTTTCTAACATTTGTATGAAGCAGTAGTGCTCAACATCCACCACTGCCTTCAGAACTGCACACTGAGGACCTAACAGTCCTGCGGTTCAGTCTTTTGTAGAATCTGTTGGCGTGCTAGCAAGGCCTGGAACAATCCTAGGTCTAGATTCAAGGTCTAGAACAATCCTAGGTCTACTAAATTCAAGGTCTAGAACAATTCCAGGCCTAGATTCAAGGTCTAGAGCAATCCTAGATCTAGATTGAAGGTCTAGAATAATCTTTGGTCTAGATTCAAGGTCTAGAAGAATAGCCAATGGCGTAATCAAATGACTGATTAAAACGAAAGGTGATCACTGGAAACTTGCATTATGAGATCACTAGTCTTTTGTCCAGCAATTGTTTTGGGACGTAATTAATATGATGATTAAAGTCATTTTACCTAAAATTGCACTAGCGTGACACTCCCTTGAAAAGTGTAAAAGAACAGGCGAGGCCTAAGAAAAAGTCTCAATCTTGCTCATTTTTGCCATGATTGAAGACTCATCTTTTAAAGGTAAACCATCTAAACACAAGACGGACCTATATTGTTCTGAAACACTCTCCAACTTTCAGTAACTAACAGATTACATGTGAATATTCTTCTGAACTTTTTTGGTTTCAAATTGGAAAGGAAAGGAAATGATATAATCTATTGCGCATGGAGACTTTAGTCTGCAGCTGCATCATGTAACACTCTCTCTATCCATACCCTCCTTCGCTCATGCTCCATTCCTCCAATTACCCAAGCCTCCCTTCATCCGCTCTCCCTCTCCCTATCCTGCTTTTTCCTCTTTCTCTCTCAGTGTATCTAACTCTATGTTATTATGGCACAGCGTCAGTGTTCCTGCTGTCATCAGTGAAGTCACCAGACAAGGCACGCAACACCATTATCAGAGAACTGCAGCATGAAGAAACCAACCAACGCATCAACGCCGTTCTCAGGTATGCAACAGCAACAACAACAACAGGACAGCAAAACAACAACAGCAACAGTAACAAAGAATTTTTGTTGTTGTTGTCATCATGAAATTGTGAGGGGAAATCCACAGTAAAGGGCTTATCAACTGTTTTTATACTAAGGTTTATACAACGACAACAACAACAATAACAATAGGACAACAAAGCAACAACAGGAACAATAACAGCAACAAAGAAATAATGTGATTTTTTTTGTTTGTCATCATGAAATTGGGAAATGGAATTAGCAGTATAGGACTGTCTTGACTGTTTCAGTACAAAGGTGCACTATTGCATACCTAATGCCCACAACACTTTCTTTCTAAGATACTCTACAGTGCACCGTTGCATATAACTACTTTTCATGCAGTGAGGTCAACTGTTGTACTGTTCACTGAGGCTTTCTTCAAGGCAATTTTCAATCAAGGGAAGGATAGGTACACATTGTATGAAGATGAAATCCGTGTTTGTACTTTCTCCTGTGTATTTGTTATTGTTCCCTCTATCTATCTATCTATCTGTCTATCTATCTATCTATCTATCTATCTATCTATCTATCTATCTATCTATCTATCTATCTATCTATCTATCTATCTATCTATCTATCTATCTATCTATCTATCTATCTATCTGTCTGTCTGTCTGTCTGTCTGTCTGTCTGTCTGTCTCTCTCTCTGTCTGTCTGTCTCTCTCTCTCATAAAAAAAATAAATTATTTGGACCCTTTTCTTTTCATTTTGAGTGGAAAAAAGGTGTATGATGGCTAATAATAATAATAATAATAATAATAATAATAATACAAGATGATGTCAGGTTCTTTTTCTTTCAAACAAACACAAAACGGGGCGATCTGAAGGGGTCACTATTATCGCATCAGCATTATAGCATCAGAATACACCAGCATGAATGTCTTTGCAAACCCATTCAAACAGCCAGCAAAGAGGAAGGCCGTGTTTTGTAATTATGTTTTGAACGGCTTTAAAAGTAGGTTTGTAGACTTGGCGTGGCAGTATGACTAATGGATGATAACAATAAAGTGGACGCGTTGCTGAAAGGTTATACACTAACCATGCTGTGTTGTCAGGTTCGGAGTGCTGTGGAAGTTTCGCTACCAAGTGTGGCCCAGGATGGAGTGTGATGCTAACCTGTACTTTAAGGTAGGTTTGATGATGGCGTTGGACTGACTTGTATAGAGCCTATATCCATTGGCCATGCTCACGACTGATGAGGTTGACTGGATGGACCCCTTTGTTTTACCAGGGACTGGTTTGGAAGCTGCACTAAATGACAATCACAAATCTTAGATGCCGTCGTCCCTGCCTGCTTGTTTTGTGCATGAATCGATGCAGGCAACGTGCTTAAGGTGCGCAAAGGGAATAAAAGGTCAAAAGCTGATTGATTTATTTGTGTGAACCCATTCAGTGTGGGTGGACATTTAGGTCTGTAGATGAATTGAGTGACAATGGGTGAAAATAATCATCCTGGTCAAAATTTGTTTTTTTAAGATGTTAAACTGGTGTTTAAATGTCACCCAGTAGATCTCAACCTATTAATAAGGTTTTGGGCATAGACCCTGTAGTTTAAAGTTGAACAATATTCTGCAGCAGGGCACCAACATTCAAAGCCAGCGATAATTCTGTCTAAAGTTTTGGACCCTTATAGTGAGCAGCTAATTTAAAGTCCACCGTTGATTATTTGTCATTGATCTATTCATCACAGCTGCCACCCCCCAGCATTGACTTTACGCTACCATCCCCCACCATCGGTCTACCCAAGGCCAGCCTGACGGTGGTGGATCCCCCGTGGATGCCGCACTTCAAGACCAAGATTGAAGAAGTTACCGTCAACCAGGAGGAAACGGTACCAACGCGCTCTTCTTCTTCTTTTTTTTGTATTGTTGTATTATCACGGTCATTGTCAATACTGTGTATTAAAGACTCACTCAAAGACTCAATTAATTGTATGCACTTCAAAATAAGAAATTGTTTTGTGCAGTGAGAGGTATCAATTAACATGTCAGAACTGCTCTTTTTGAACTGGCAGGGTGGAGAATTTTCCTCGGATCCGCGGATTTCCGCGGAAGGCATTTGCATTTCTGAGAAAAAAATATTGAGTTCTGAGTGTGAGAAGCTGAGGGGCTACCCTTTACTGGGCATAGCGGCCGAAAGCAGCCGAAGGTCTAAACAGGCAAAACGTCCAAAAGCGTCCGTATCAACCATGTGGTTATATTCTTGCGTTTGAAAGATTGCGAGACTTCCGGCAATTGACTTCCGGTTTATTCTGTTGTGAAAACATTCGACTGCATTTCCACAAGTTTTCTCTGTGATGCGTTCGTTTTTTCAATTTTTTTCCCAATTTTTCTTGTGTGTGTGTGTCTAAAATGGATGGTTTGGATTCTTCGACTGATGAAGGGGAGTTTACAGGCTTCCATTTATCAGACATTAAAGTGAGAGAAATGGACTTGGAGTCGGAGGAAGAGATCGGTACTGACATTAGTGTCAGTAGTGTGCATGCATACGATCTTTCAGACTGGCAGGAAAGTGAAGAAGAGGAGGGGGCTTGTTTGAACTTTTTACAATTTTGTTTGGTATACACATTGAGTAATAAAAAACAAGACATGACAAGAGAAGTATAAAAAGGTAAATAATCAAAAGAGAATTTATTTCTGTTCATTTTCCATTTTATTTCATTTAAATCTATACACTTATACCTAAGATGTGGTGTTTTTCCTAACGTACCCCTAAATATCTCTAAAATTATAAAAATTCTTGCCTGTTTAGAGCTAAAAAATAGACAAACGTGTGCCCAGTAAAATTGGAAATGTGGAGTTTGTGTGTAACAGTGGTGGACCTCAAACTTTGTTAGGCCTACAAATCAAGATTCTTAACTTTTTTGAAAGGCATGTGCATAAAACATTTCTTTTTTTTTTGTTGTTGTTGTTTCTATTCATGTTTACTTTGTGCTTTTTGCTTTCAGGAGAGGCCCTAAATTACTTTCAAAATTGCATAAATTCATTTTCTTCCAGGGGGATTTGCCCCCATGGATCCCCTACCGGGGCTGGGCCCCGGCTGGATTTCAGAGATTTCTTGATTCAGTTGTTCTCCACCCTGACTGGGTTGTATACTGGGTAGTTATGGAAAAGTGCTGTATAAGCACCCTTATTATTATTGATGATGATGATGATGATGATGTATTGTTATTATTTCATTTAATAATTCTTAAATATATTCTTGTTATTCTCTCTGTAGTTTGTCAGTAAATGATTTTTTGGGGGGGTTGTCCAAGCAAAATTTGTGTTTTATTTTTAGCTGCTATAGAAATGATAATGATAGCGAATGATGACGATGATAATGATAATGATGATGATGATGATGATGATGATGATGATGATGATGATGATGATGATGATGATGATGATGATGATCATCATCATCATCATCATCATCATCATCATCACAATGATGAATGTAAGTAATGGTATTGGATGCAGTCAACCTAAATTTCAAAAATAAAAATTGATTTCTCTTCTGCCTTCTGTAATAGCAATCTCTTGAGATCGCCACAGCACTTTGAATTGGACTGCAGAGAAAATAGCATGTGGCAGCTTCCTGAATTATCCTATGTTATTTCAGAAGTCACTGGTGACGGCCACCACCACGCGTCGCAAGCAGCAGCAGGAGATGATTCGCCGAGCCTTGCTGGCGGAGGAGGAGAGGAAGAGGGTGGGCAGAGAGAACTTCCCCATGACCACCGTGCCCGTGCCTCAGCTGGCCGCCTACGAACCAGGACTGCACTCCGCTGTGGAGGAGCATGAGGAAGGTTGGTTGTGTGGGGGACCTTAGGCTAATGTGTCCTAGACGTTGTTGTCTTGTCTCTGTCGGCCACTTTGTTATCCCATGGTGCAGATAGTCCGGTACTCTGTGCCTTGTGCCTAGGACTGGGTTTGTACACAAATAGTCCATCTAGGTAGATATTTATGAGTTTGGGCAATGCCTATGCAAGTATTAAGGAGTTTAGGGCAGTGTTTATCCAGGTATTTAGGAGTTGAGGCAATGTCTTTCCATGTATTTAGTAATTAGAGCAATGTCTGTGTAGGTATTTAGGAGTTTAGGGCAATGTCTATGAAGGTATGTAGGAGTATGGCAATATCTATGCAGGTATATAGGAGGAGGGCAATGTCTGTCAGGTATTTAGGAGTTAGTGCATTGTCTATTGAAGTATTTAGGAGTTAAGGCAATGCCTTTGTAGGTATTTAGGAGTTCGGAAGCAAATTGGTAAGACTTGTCCTGCAGGTTTCATTTCCTTTTTTTGTTTTTATCAACCACAGGTGAATAAAAGTGGTCAATGCTGGTTGTGTTATAGCTTGAAAATAGTTTTCAGCACTTCGAATGAGCCAACGAAGCAAGCCATGAAAGTATGTTGAGTTTGGTACAAGCCAACGTCTTGGCGATTAAAAAACATCGGGCTCAACACCCCCAGGATAATGCCTACGAGTTAGTTCAACACAGCCTTAGCTACCCACAGTGGACATAGGTTTTTAGTTCACTCTTGAACAGCCCGCTCCTTCAGGCATCAGGGCATGCTCCGGGCATGGAAAGTGTCAAGCATAATGGCTATTATGGCATCAACTCAGCATTCCAACAGGCGAGTGATTTTCCTTCCCGACCTGTGTTGACCTGCTTTGGCCAAGCAGCGTCTGTGTGTGTGCTTCAAGTGTGATGGTCAGTGTTGTGTACATGTTTGTCTTTAACCAACTCTTCCCCTAACGTCCTGCTGGCTCCGGGACTGCAGTGTATTGACGGTAAGTAGTTGAAGACAGTATGTCTGGTCTTTCATGGTAAATTTGGTCACCTGCATGGTGTGTTTGATCATTGTGGTAAATTGGGTCATGTTAAATTTAGTAATCATTGTTAGTTTGGGCATCGTGGTAAGTTTTGTCATGGTAAGTCTGTAAATGACGGCAGGTCTGATCATAATGGTGAGTTCTGTCATGATGGTAAATCATTGTCATGTTTGGCAATACAGTCATAGTCAGCCGTTATCTCTCCCCAACATCTATTGTCAGTCTAGTCATCTATCATCGCTCTTTATCATCTATTGTCTTCGTATCACCCGATATCATCTAATCTTTATGTTCCGCGTGGCAAACTTGCCTGGCTCGTAACTCCCTGCACCATGCACTACACAACTGCACTTTGTAACTAATACTTAATAATTCACTCTGTAACAAAGGTAACCAATTCAATTGTAGCATTGCGTATTGTAACTAGCACATTGAAATAGGACAGTGCGTAACCAAAAGAGCGCTTCCGTAACATTGTAATAGGCAACGTGTAACCAACGGTTTCTGTAACACAAGGCGCTGGAACACTCGGGTAACAGGGCACCTTGTAACTGAGCACAATGGAACACTACAGCATTACTTATCTCATTGACAGCTCATTCTCATCTCATTGACATCTCCCTCTCATCTCATTGACATCTCTCATCTCATTCTATTGACATCTCCATCATTCATACTCCTCTCATTGACATCTTCGCCACTCATACTCATATCATTGACATCTTTCTCATCTCATTGATATACCTCTCTCTCATCTCATTGCTGTCTCACACTCATCTCATTGACATCTCTAACATACTCCTTTCATTGACATCTCTCACACTTATCTCATTGACATCTTTCTCACACTTATCTCATTGACATCTCTCTCACAATCATCTCATTGACATCTCTAACATACTCCTTTCATTGACATCTCTCACACTTATCTCATTGACATCTCTCTCACAATCATCTCATTGACATCTCTAACATACTCCTTTCATTGACATCTCTCACACTTATCTCATTGACATCTCTCTCACAATCATCTCATTGACATCTCTAACATACTCCTTTCATTGACATCTCTCACACTTATCTCATTGACATCTCTCTCACAATCATCTCATTGACATCTCTAACATACTCCTTTCATTGACATCTCTCACACTTATCTCATTGACATCTCTCACACTCATCTCATTGACATCTCTCTCTGGGTCATCTCATCAACATATCACTCACTCAATTCATTGACATCTCTCACACTCATCTCATTGACCTCTCTCGCACTCATCTCATTAACATATCATACACTCATCTCATTAACATATCATACACTCATCTCATTGACATGTCTCACTCATCTCATTGTCATATCTCTCCTTCTCTTTTCATTGACATCTCTCTCACACTCATTGACATCTCTCTCACACTCATTGACATCTCTCTCACACTCATCTCATTGACATTTCTTTCCCTCATCTCACTGATATAATTCTCACATTTATGTTGACATTTCACTTACAGCAATCTCTCACATTGATGTCATCGACTCATTGTTACTGATGTGATCTACTGGACTTGCAGTACAGATGTAGCTCATGTGGAAGTTTGTCTGATGCACACCAATGTATCTACCGCCTTGTGGCATAGCATTGTTTTGACATTTGCACCTGAATGGTGAACAAAAAAACCCCACAGGCACTAAAAGGCAATGATGTAATACTAGCAGTGTTTTCTGTTGGCATTCTAAATTTTAAAAGAAGAAATTAAAAAACTCATAATTCTAAAGGTACAAGCAGGTTATTAGACAAACTTTCTCAAGTATGTATGAGACTCTGGCCAAGTGTTAAAAAAAAAAAAAAACATTAAGCACTAACACGTGATGTGTCATGACAAACCAGGGTTAATACATGAGACTTTCTTTTGAGGTAAATGCCATCTGAACTGTAGCAGTGTCATTTTTTGCATACCAGACTTTTGAACTCCAGTTGATTTTCAAACATTTTTCTGTAATGTGTGAAGCTACACCGGACTGGTGCTCAATTTGATTTGAGGATGAAGACAACACAGGAATGTTTGAAATGGGGCCATACTGCAACCTAGCCTTGCATAAAAGATGCATTTTGTGCTGGTGACTAACTTCATATGATCTAATATGACCGTCAACAGGGGATGGTGTACGTTTGGCGATATCACAATCCACCGACACTGGCTCTGCCCACTGCGTAGCATGTGCAGTGTAGAATGTGTTTTGTTTTATGGATGTAAACTGTCCCAGGTCTCATCCAGACCCTCTAGGGTATTCAACAATTGAGCAAAAGAGTTCACATTGTTGAACAGCACTGTGAAGATGAGGATGGCACTGCTGATAAGTCTATGGTTTCATCAACTCACAGACGTATTTCCATACTTTGCTTGGAAAATGCACAGTCTATGGACCCTGTGATGCTGGTTCATTTAGACAGTGTTTCAGCATGAATGTATTTAAGTTTTGTTTTACACGATTGCTTAATCAGGACATTAAATTGACCCCTGTCAGGCTTAACTGAACAGCTTTTTGGTGAAAAACTGGAATTGCCTGATCGCTGTGAGTTCATTGATTGGCTACCATATTCACATGCAATCAGTGAGAAAACGATACAATGCAATGCAATACAATACAATAAAACAAAACTGTATTGTCCGATTAAAAAAACCAGAAACCTGCCTTCAGTGGTTGGTTGTTGCTGATGGCATAACTGTATAACGAGATAAAAACTCAAACAAAAAACGTTGGAAGTATGGAGGATGGTGACGATGGTGAGTGGATTGTGGTAGGCAATGTTGTGATGTATCAGTATTTATGCTGGCCACTGCTTTCTGTACTGCTCCATCCCTCAACACCATTGGACTGACCTGACTCTGTTTGGATGTGGTGTGTGCGTTTGCGAGCGCCCTTGTGTGTGTGCACGAGAGAGCGAGCGTGGAGAGAGGACCGACTGGTTGTGTTTTGATTGCGTGTGCCTGTGTTTATAAATGTAAGAGACTTCGTCAGAGTGCGCATGGGAGTGTGTTTGAGTGCGGTGTCTGTCTGTAGGCATGTGTGTGCATGCATGAGATAGAGAGAAGAGAGAGAAGTGAGGATGCATGCGTTTTTAGTGCGTGCACTAGCGCATGTGAGACTTGATCAGGGGGAGAGCTGGAGAGAGAGAAAGTGTGTATGTGTATGCTTGCATACGTATGTGTGTGCAAGCATTTGTTCATGTATGCGTATTTTGACGTCACCTGCAACAGTGAGCATGAATGAAATAATACCTTGTAAAACGTATGAAAATGTCCTCTTCGCTCACAGACCAGAGCAAAAAAAAAAAAAAAAAAAATTTGTTGATTATTAACATGCTTTGAACATTGATAGCGCCATATGACTGAGATATGCATGGGCATTGAAAGGAATGCTCATGTGTATGGCTAGCATGGGTTATTATATATATATATATGTGACCATCCAGCAAGCAGTCTCTCTATGCACATACGTTAAAATCACTCGTCAAATAGGAATTTACTCTCAATGCGCAAACCGAATGACATTAAAGTACCCATGCACTGGACATTTGCAAATTGAACTTTTCTTTATGCATTGAAACTGAGTGGAATGCACTGGAGCTGAATGGAATCCTTTGGATCTGAGTGGAATGCACTGAAGCTGAATGGAATGCTTTGGAACTGAGCGGAATGTACTGGAGCTGAATGGAATGCTTTGGAACTGAGTGGAATGCACTGAAACTGAATGGAATGCTTTGGAACTGAGTGGAATGCATTGGAGCTGAATGGAATGCTTTGGAACTGAGTGGAATGCATGGGAGCTGATTTGAATGCTTTGGAACTGGGTGGAATGCACTGGAGTTAAATGGAATGCTTTGGAACTGAATGGAATGCACTGGAGCTCAATGGAACGCTTTGGAGCTCAATGGAATGTTTTGAAATGGAATGAAAAGCTTTAGAACTGAGTAGAATGTTTTTTGGAAAACGGAATGCTTTTGGAACAGACCAGTGTGCATTGGAACAGAATGGGATGCATTGGAACTAAAGAGAGTGCTTTAGAAATGGATGCTTGACAGCAGAGATTGATGTACTAACACACTGAAAATGTACTTGCATTGTTCCCTGCATTCCAGAATTTTGCATGCTTTGAGGTTGGTACTTGAAAACGAAAAACTATACACACACACACACCCACACCCACACCCACACACACACCCACACCCACACACACACAAGTACAACAGCGGGAAAAAAGTGGATGTATAAGAGGCCATTTGCACACGTAGTTTCTGAGTTGGTGAAGAGTTTTATACATAGATGAGAGAAAATGATGTATGCCGAGTTTGTAAAAAGAGGTAACCTGGATGTATAGACGTGAGAGAGTATGATGCATATTTCTTGGCTGTATGGATGTTTATGCCTGCTGCGTTGGACGACAGGCATGCATGGGTTGTATAAAGGAGAGCTTGACCTATGTCTGGGCTGAGCGTGGTGGGAGACTTGTTGTGAGTGCACTGCTTGTTGCTACTATTCCTGGGTCACCATTTTCATTGTCCAATACTGTTGAGGGATGATCTGTGGTGTAAACGTATTACCCTATGTTTTCCTCTCTCTCTGTCTTTCTGGGTGTGTACATGTATACAGTATGTCATGGATATTTCTTCAAACCTATGTTCATTATGTGTAGGCAGAAACCTTTTGTATCATGACCGATATTTTAAGCAGTACTGTTTTTCTTGAGTATTTATTTTGTAGTTTTAAAAAATCATTGGTCATTTACACATGGATCGCTATTTCTATGTTAAACATGGGGTAAATGTTCAGCTTTTTAGATAAAAAAGGTTGTGATCACCATTTTGAGAGATTTTGCAGACTAAGAATTGATAGAGATTAGTGTTGCAGCAGGCTAAGACTGTATTACAAATGTGGTACTTAGTTTACCTAAGACTCCCTAAGAGTTTACCAATGACTAAAACGTGTCTGTAGGACAATCTAACTGGTGACTAGATCAAGATGATTTGGATCATGTATAGAGTGATCAGTGTTATATTTTCTGTTCATATTTTAACATTTTCATTCATGTACGGAGTGGATAGTTTAACTTTAACGTCCTGTTATATTTTCTGTTCATATGTTAACATTTCCGTTCACTAGACATTTTCCCTAAAACTTATGTAAAGATTTTTTTTTTAAAAAGTTTTGTTTCAATGGATTGTAACTGTAAATGCAGTGAGTACTTGGAGAATGATGACTAAAGTCATCTTACACTGTTGTATTGTATTGTCTGTACCGTTCAGTCTCCCACCATATTGTTCTCCCCCACCTTCCTCCAACACTCCCACCCACATCGCCTCACTCTGACCCCCACCCCCCTTCTCTCTCTCTCTCTCTCCCCCACACCTCCCACCCTTCCCTTCCAGATGTTGGTGTAGAGAAGTTGTTGATTGGGTGGTCGCAGTACAGGTGAGAGTTAGGAGCCGTGCAGAACGTGTTTTGTGTTGCGTACGGCTCGTTGGGCTTTTCGGCCTCATTTGTACTGCGGGCACCGCCACTGTGGGCTTACCTTGGTTTTTGCCTTGCTTTCCCCTGTCTCAGCCACCCAGGAGGAGATAAACCTTGCTGCTCGCCGCGTCTCGCTGGCGCCCGTCAATCGAGCTAATATCCAAAGTCGTAGCATGTCGTGGCGAAACGGTAGCTTGCATTGGGGCCGGGTCGGCACCGAAGGTATCTATCTGTAAAGCTAACTCTTTTCACTTCAGTCACTCTCTCTCTCTCTCTCTCTCTCTCCATTCCTCTGCTCTCTCTATTGTTTTCGCTGGGAGTCACCACTTGGATAGTTGAAACAGGGCTGTAGTAACATATATAGCATTCAGCATTAAAGTTAACTGGAAAAGTAACAGGAAGAGCGAGGATGTGTGTAGTTTAATTTTTTAACGTATAGTTCTCATTTGAAAGTATAGTGACGGTGTGCGTACGCTTTTCCCTGTTTCTGCTGAGAATGGGTTTTCGCAGATGAGCTTTGTTTTATCGTTCAGTGTGGGACTCTCTGGTGAAAACATTCTCACTCTTCTTGTCCCTCTTCTCTTTTTCTCTTCCCTTTCTCTAGCTCTCTCTCCCTCTTTCATTTTCTTGCATTTTGAATCTTTATTGCAGCATTTTTGAAAGGTTTATGTATAATGCTTGTATTGACCTTACTTTCACTTTTTATTTTTTGGGAAGGGGGTGGAAGAAGGGGTGACGTTGGTAGCTGTACTTGTAACACTGTAGAAATACAAGATTTTGGAAACTAAGAAAGTGGACGTCCAAGATTTCACACAGACACACACATCCACACAAAAATTAAGCATTTTTTTGAGTGATAAGTTGAAGAAATTATTTCTATTGTTGGTTACATTGAAAATATTGGTATATTGTGAGTAACGTCTGTGTGATTTACAACAGAAAATGCGTTACTGTTGTTGTGTTTGAAGTTTCTAAGCTCCCTGTCCACAAGATATAAAACGTTTTAATCATTTTGAAGGGAAACTCAAGATTTGTTGTAATATTAAGCAATAATTATTTAGAATGTGCACGTTCATTTCTTTTTCTGGATTTAATGAAACTATTTAAAATTTGATGGTTTTGTTGCATTATTATAGGTCTTTGTCAGCAGATTATGATTTTTTGTTCTGTTAATACTTTTCTTTAATATATTTATTTTAAAATGAACCTATGTCCACCCTATTTTCAGGATGCATGCCGGCAGTTTGTAGTTGTGTACATTTTTGTGGCATTTTACAGCATGGATTGTGAATTATAGCTGTTAAGCATTAACCATTGAACATACTGAACATATGCTGGTGGTCATGGGTGCCATTAATCCAGTATGCTTGCTGTTTTGCTTGATAATGCTTGTGTGAAGGGATTTATTTATTTACGAATATAAATTAAAACAAATGACTTTTTTTTTTTAAACATAGACAGAATTGTTTTGCAGAATCATGACGTTTAGATTCTTAGATTCTTTTATAAACAATTTATGGGCTGTTAATAAATTTTTTTTATTGGTGTTTGTTGTTGACAATATTTGTCACCATTGGGGATGGAACTGAGGATGCTTTCTCAGGGAAAGCATAGTGCAGCCAGTGCAGTGCAGCGCCACCCAAGATAAATAGGTGGGAGGGAGAGTGAGGGGAGAGGGGTAGAAAGTAAACAAATTCTAGAAACAAGTTAAAGATTTGAGTGTAGGTGACTGCTTAAGCTTGAACGTGGACAATTTCCTTTGGACCAATATTTCTTCCCTTCTGCCAAAGCAATGCCGTTGAGGTTTATTTTGTGTTTTTTTTACACAGCTGTACGTCCTTGCAAGATGCATGTGTAACATTGTTTTTGATTTACCCAAGTACTGATCAACGCTTCTGTTTGCACCAAAGCATGCTGCATGATGATTTCCTGTTACCAACGTTTTCAGCTTTATGCTAGCGTGATCATTTTCTGTCACTAACGTTATCACCTCTATGAAAGAGCATGATAATTTTCTGTCACTAATATTATCAACTCTATGTTCAGCTTTGTAATATAGCGTGATAATTTTACGTCACTATAACATTATCATCACCTCTGTGCAAGATGGCTTCATATGTTTCACTTTACCCACTGTGTTTCATTTTGTGCGTTCTTCATCACAGGCATTTGTTGATTTGGGCTAGATGCTAGATGTTTCGGTGTACACACTTTGCATAGTGTTCTAGCTGGGTTTCTTCTTTTAATTCATTTACTCAGTCGTTCATCATCATTTGTCATCATCTGCTAGATCCTGATTTGGGATAGCTGCTACACCATCATGTTTTTTTGTTATGTGATTATATCTTTTGTGGCTTGACAGTTTCAATTCAGTTCCAAAAGCTGCTGCTGGCAGCTGGTAGAGAGAGTGGGGTAAAACATACTACAAAGTTTATTTTTATTTATTTTTTTTCTTTCTGCTCTTTTTGTGTGTGCTGTAGCTATCTTCTTTTTTTTCTGTGCCTTTACGGTAAGTTGTTTTTTGAGTTTGGACTGGAATTTGTTAGACTTTGTGTTTTTAAAGTTGTAATAGACTTTTAGAACATTTTATAGCTTTTTAACATTTTAAAATTGTTTATTTTATTTTGTTGACTTTTGTTGTGTTTATTTCTCCTTTCCCTTTGAGAGTTGACTTCAAAGTTGTCACAGGTTAGAACATGAGTTGGTTATTTTATATTGTATTAATTTTTTCTTCACCTTGCAAAGTTGACTGGAAAATTTTTTTTTGCTGTTCTTTTTTGTTTCTTTAGCCTTTTTTGTTTGTTTTACATTACAGTTTTTGGGTTTGTGTAAAAATTTTGTTTTGTTTCACTGCTTATATTATATGATGTAACGCTTTTGTATTCTTCTGTTGCCCTTTGTTTGGTACAGATGAAGTGTGATCTTTTTAAGATGGTTAGTGCACTTTGCTTCTGTTTTAAAAAAATTTTAAAAGCTCATTACATGGGATGAACTTGTAGAAAACAAAAAAACAAAAAACTGTAACTCTGTGTACAACGCTGTTTTGTTTCTTTGTGGGGCGGAACACGTCTTTCTCAGATAGATGCTGGAGTGTTTGTGTTTTAGTATTTCATGCCTTGTTGTTGTATTTGGTTGGTTGTTTTGTTTGAAAGTGCCAAGTATATGTTTTGCTTGTGACTTTATGGGTTTTTTTCTTTGCTGTCAATGTCATAAGATGTAAATGTATGTGTTTGACAGGAAGTCAGTTATGTAAATTTATGTGTTTTGACAGGAAGTCAGTTATGTAAATTTATGTGTTTTGACAAGAAATCTGTTGTGTAAATTTATGTGTTTGACAGGACGTCAGTTCATGTTTTGCTTGGTTTGTCCTTTATAAAAAAAATTTTTTTTAAATTTGATTTTAAAAACAAATGCTAGAGTGTGCCATGTGGCGTTGGTTTCATTTTCATTTCATGTCGAGAAAGCATGCATAAATGCTGGGGCATGCAACCTGTAATTATTGTGCTTTATTATAATTTGATAGGTAGTGTGTTTTAGGTTTTCTCTGCTTGGATCACATTATCTTAAGTGTTTTTTATGTAGAGAATAGTGTTAAGGTGTTCCATGTCAGGTCTATTTTATTTTATCGTTTTGCAAGGTGAGATCAAGGGCGCGTGTTTGACATTTTGCTTGTGGGGGTGAACAGGTGAAGAGGAGCGAGCAGAGCACAGCCATCACTTACAGACAGCCCAGGGCTTCTTCCCATCCTGCGTCTGCGCCGCCGTCCTCCCCATCATCCACCTGATGGACGACATGGACGTCAACACGGACGGCGTGGCTGGTAGGTCTATGATCTTGAGCCTCCGTGACCCTTTGGTGGTAAACACCAAATGGGACTGTAGATATATGCAACCTCAAACTACTGCAGTAAAACTGAGAACCGCTATAGCATTCAGACGCTACTGGAGTTTTGCAACCTCAAACTACTGCAGTAAAACTGAGAACTGCTATTCCAGCAAACCAGCCCGATCGGGCCCCCACTCGGGCCTCATAGGGCATCCCGACTTTTGTCAGGTTTTAGTAGGGACCCACATAGCCCTACAAAAACCCGATGCGTAGCGGAGTCGAGAAATGTGGATGCGTAACAATTCGCCCTCCCGTCTGCAGCCCGATTCTGCCCCACCACAAAGCCACGCTGCGCACACGCTAACATAGGCCTACTCTCGCTTCTAATTGGCTAAACTGTCTGGAATGTTTCGTCTGCTTCATATTTGCTGCGGCGTATGTATGTGAAAAATATTTATACAAAATCAATTCGGCAAGATATCATTATTTAATTGTGCTTATAATTCTTAATTTTTATCATACAATATGTAAAATATTGTTAAAGTGTTTCTTTTAACTATTGTATTTATTTATACATTATAAGCCAAGGGTAAATTTCCGTGCCCATTACTGCTGGTCTTTTCCGGTTGTACTTATGCGCCAATTTTCTACAGTTTTCTTCTACAGTTGCATGTGCTCGGATATTGTGTTTGCCTGCGAAAACCTATTTCACTGTGGTTGTTTTTTGGGTGCTTTGCCTTTTGTTTATGTATTTACACACGATTTCGATAGCGACAAAGATCACGTTAATATAGGCTATATCGTTATCGAAATGGTGTGTAAATACTTAAGTGGGGACACACCAAGGACTTCCGAAAACAAAAACGCCTGTGCCGAAAGTCCCTATTAACACCAGACATCTCAATTCTTTCTTCATGCAATCACATATCATAAACAATATGTGGGATATGATTTTAGGGTAAATCAGCATTGGCCAGGGATGGGGCATTATCGGGGTTGTTTCTGGTTTAAGTTGGGTTACAATAGGGTTGGTGTTGGGTATCCTGACGTATGCCCGATCTTTGCCGGAATCGGGTTACCGTTCGGCAAAGGTTGGGTTAGGGTCGGGTAAGTTTTGGGTACCCCGACGATCGCCCAATCTTTATCGAAAGTCGGGCTACTGTTTGGCGAACGTGGGGTTACGATCGGGTAAGTTTCGGGTAGCCCGACGATCGCCCGATCTTTGCCCGAATCGGGCCCGAGTCGGTTCCAATTTCCATTTGCCCGATTGGGGCCTCATCGGGCCCCGAAGTTGTGGTTAGCTGGGATAGCATTCAAACGCTGCTGGAATTCTGCAACCTCAAACTATGAGAACCGCTATAGCATTCAGACGCTACTGGAGTTCTGCAACCTCAGACTACTGCAGTAAAACTGACAACTGCTATAGCATTCAGATGCTACTGGCAACACAAAACTACTGCAGTAGAACTGACAACCGCTATAGCATTCAGATGCTACTGGCAACACAAAACTACTGCAGTAGAACTGACAACTGCTATAGCATTCAGATTCTACTGGCAACACAAAACTACTGCAGTAGAACTGAGAACCGCTATAGCATTCAAACTACTGCAGTAAAACTGAGAACCGCTATAGCATTCAAACTACTGCAGTAGACCTGAGAACCGCTATAGCATTCAAACTACTGCAGTAGAACTGAGAACCGCTATAGCATTAAAATTGCTACTGGCAGCACAAAAAGGAGAAAGAGATATTTTTCCCAGTATTCCTGTATTCCTCCCAGGAGGATAACATCTAAAAGGGGATTATGCCCATGATGCTATCGTCAAACATCTTGTCCCCTTTCTATAGCCAGGCATCATCTTCATTTGAGTTTTACACCATTTTTGACTGTCATCCATAGCAATGTGAGTCTTTATGTACTCACACTACCCCCTTCCCCTTCCTTCTCCCCAAACATTTTTTCCCATTTTTTTGTTGTTGTTTTTTGTCATGTCTGCCTTTGAGGGAAAGCTGTTCTACTGGTGTATTATTTGTTACTTCTTTTGACAATTGAGTTTTTTGCAGTGTGTAGTGATAATTACTGAATGGTAGATTTATTGATATAATGGCTGGATTGATTGATAAATTGGTTGGTTGATTGATGAATTGTTTAATTGTTTGTTCAGTGTCGGAGGTGGCCAACAAGACGATCTGGGACTGCATTGTGGATGACCCCATCCTCTTCCTCAGGCACTTCCTGGAGAAACTCACCAACAAGGAGCGGCAGGTGCGGACGGCTCTTCTTTTGCCTTATATTTATTTATTTATGTATTAATTAATTAATTACTTTATTCATTCACGAAGTTATTCATTTATTTAATCACCGTATTTCAATGCTAACCTCTAACAGTACTCTGTGCTGTGTCTGAGAAACATTTTGGAGATATTCGCCCACAAGGAGCAGCCAGGTACATGATCAGTTTCTTTTGCCTTATTTATTTAGGCATTTAGGTATTTACAAATATATTTGTTTAGGTAGTTATTTATTTAGGTATTCAGATATGTATTTAGTTAGGTATTTATTTATTTATTAACTCTTTCCCTGCCAGGCATGTTTCCACGTTTGTGCCAGACATTTCTCTGGCACCGGAAAGAAAGTTCAGTACCTTAGGCATTTAAGCTACTGTTCTTTCAATAATAGTTGTTAAATAGACATATTTCATATCAAATTAAAGGTAAAAGAGTGAAGAATAAGAAAAAAAAACACAAAAATGTTAATTTGATTATGTTATTGAAATATGTGTTTTGAAAGCATGTTGATCTTTTTGAAATGATAAAATAAAATAAAAATATTTCTACATACCACAGTGATAAAACAAATATGGAGGAATAATTCCAATCACTGAATCAGCTTCACACACCAGAAAGAAAATTTATTTAGGATCAAAATACACTTTACAGTTTGAAATTATATTGATTATTAGCACAGAGTTTGACACACTGTCGATTGTGCCCATCACTATGCTTAGTAAAATGCACAAAAAACTTTCTAAAAACGAATCAATTTGAAGAAAAAACGCGCGTATCGATCGAGAACGAAAGTAGAAAGAGTTATCTCTCTTTGGTTAAAATAAAACTTGGATTGGACTGCGCAAAAAAACGGAACGAAACGGAATACTGAAATCGACGATATATCGTCGATTGGCACAAACATGGCGGCTCAGATCGACGATATATCGTCGATTGGCAGGGAAAGAGTTAAGTATTCGTATATTTAGGTATATAGTTATGTAATCAGTGTATAACAACACAAACCCCTAACATAGTGCTGCTTCTGATATACTTTACGAAGAAACAACAGGTAGATGTGCTACTTCTGTTGTTATCTGTTTTTGTATTTATTTGTTTATTTATTTATTCATAATTATATGGTTTTATTTATTTACTTTATTTATATGTTTTAAATGTATGCATTTATTTATTAATGTATTTATGTGTATTAAATGTATTGATTCCTTCCTTGATGCACAGGAGGAATTGATCTTCTTGCTGAGAAAGATGGTGGTGTACTTCCGTCATCTGCCGGCCCAGACCGCTCACTCCATCTTCAACTACCTGGTATGTACGTCCACTGTCATAAAATGATGAACTAAACCAACACAAAAATTCTGCTCATTTTTGGTGCATTGCTGAATAAGGATGATGCTGAATTTGATTTTGCTAGTATAAAACTTGAAATTGCTGGTTTGTATGCCAGTCTGCTTGGGGGGAAAATTGTTTTTTTTCTTGTGGTATTTACAGGTGGGACTGGTGATGTTTTACGTGCGATCGCCATGTGAAGGAGGGCAGGAAGCTATAGCTGGGGCATCTTCACTCCTGTGGCTGGTAATGTTGTATTTTCTTATCGTCCATATCAGGGCTCATGCTTATTGCTAAATTGTGCCTATATATCTGTGCAACATAGGCCACTTTCCACTGCTAAATTGTGCCTATATATTTGTGTTACATAGGCCACTTGCCACTGCTAAATCGTGCCTATATATCTGTGCTACATAGGCCACTTGCCACTGCTAAATTGTGCCTATATATCTGTGCTACATAGGCCACTTGCCACTGCTAAATTGTGCCTATATATCTGTGCTACATAGGCCACTTGCCACTGCTAAATCGTGCCTATATATCTGTGCTACTTAGGCCACTTGCCACTGCTAAATTGTGCCTATATGTCTGTGCTACATAGGCCACTTGCCACTGCTAAATTGTTTCTGTATGATGTAAACTAAAGAAGTAATAAACAAATTTTAAAGGAAAACAATTTTGTTAATTTTAATTTTGGAAGTAGTTTAACTCATTGAAGTCGCAGAGTGCCAGACTCGGCATCATTCCAGAGTCGCAGGATTTTAGGCTATTTTTTCAAAATCACACCAAATGTGCTAGAACATAGAAACATAAAATAAATTGCAAATGAAAGCTTAAAGTATGGTTCTTTAATTTCACTTACCACCAATCTGCTATAATCCTCCAGAAAAAAATTATTTTGCACCAAAAACACATCACTTTTGCAAAAAAACACTTTTTTTTATAAGAAGCACAATACCTATATGTTGCACCCATTTTTTATATGAAAATATTTGATTCTCTTGTTTTTATGAAGTAAAAACACAGTAGAAATGAATTTTACACACACATAATCATGAAAGCACAATCTGAAGAGGCATTTGTCACATAACTAAAACAAAATTTTCCCAACAATCGGCGTTCAAAACGGGAAGCCATTTTGTAAACAATGCGTTGCTAGCTTCATAAAAATCGGAAAAACCCCAGAAGAAACTTTGCCAAAAATATGGTCAAAGGGAAGCAATCTACTCTAAAAAGACTCCTTTCAAGTATGGGTATTGCTTAGTTCCCTTGGTACTCATTTTCTGTTATAAAAAAAAATTGTGAACACGCGACGTACACATAGCGGCGGCACGCTCCTGTGTGGCACCGCTAGTGCCGTAGCACCGTTTGCGGCACGACTTCAATGAGTTAATGTTTAACGACGTGGTTGCTGTGTGGCAGGTTGTGCCTTGTGTGGAAGGAATCTACTTCAAGGATCTCAAGCAGACGCTGAAGAAAGAACAGTGCGACGTAAGCTTGACATACCTTAGTAACAATACTCTCTCTCTCTCTCTCTCTCTCTCTCTCTCTCTCTCTCTCTCTCTCTCTCTCTCTCTCTCTCTCTCTCTCTCTCAAATGTAAAATATGTAGGCATCTGCGAAATTAATTATAAAAGTGATGTATAATAACATATATGAGAACACAGTAATTCATATAATTATTAACTTATTTATTTATTTATTCACTTTATTATTATTATTATTATTATTATTATTATTATTATTATTATTATTATTATTATTATTATTATTATTATTATTATTATTATAAGGGTGAAGGATATGGGGAGGAGGGGTGGTTGCCTAAAATTGCTTAAAGATAATGATGAAGATGTTGGTGTGATTGTGTGTGCATGTGTGTGTGTGAGTGATGTGATTTCCAAGTTAAAGTTAAAGGTTAATTATTATGTTAATTTGTTAAGGGACAGATTGGAAGATTAGACTGTATCATTAGTCTAAGTTTCAAAGTTTCTCTCTCTCTCTGTCTCTCTCTCTGTCTCTGTCTCTGTCTCTGTCTCTCTCTCTCTCTCTCTCTCTCTCTCTCTCTCTCTCTCTCTCTCTCTCTCTCTCTCTCTCTCTCTCTCTCTCTCTCTCTAAAGTTATCTGAAAATGTTTCCCAAAATGTTGGACAGAGGATAGGATTGTGTTGACTTTCACATCTTCATTACATTTCTGTGTGCAGTTAGAATAAATGGTATATTTGGTTTTACTTTTTTTTCCTCTCTCTATTACAGCCTTACCTGTTGGTGTGCGCCAACGTGGCCAGTGCTAAAAAGATCCTGGTGCATGGTCCTGACCTCTCCAGTATCCCATCCCAGCTCCCCATCCATGAGGTATGTTATGCTTCATTATCATCATCATCATCATCATCATCATCATCATCATCATCATCATCATCATCATCATCATCATCATTATCATCATCATTATTGCCATAGTCATCAGTATGGTCATAGTCATCATCATTGTCATAGTCATCATTTTCATCATAGTTATCACCATTATCATCATCATCTTCATTACCCTCCTCCTCGTCCTCCTCCTCAATACCATCATCATCAATATTATCATCATCATCATCATCATCATCATCATCATCATCATCATTGCCATAGTCATCAGTATGGTCATTGTCATCATCATTGTCATAGTCATCATTATCATCATAGTTATCATCATTATCATCATCATCTTCATTACCCTCCTCCTCGTCCTCCTCCTCAATACCATCATCATCAATATTCTCATCATCATCATCATCATCATCATCATCATCATCATCATCATCATCATCATCATCATCACCACCATTGCCATAGTCATCAGTATGGTCATAGTCATCATCATTGTCATAGTCATCATCATCACCACCATTATCATCATTATCATCATCATCTTCATTACCCTCCTCCTCGTTCTCCTCCTCCTCAATACCATCAATATTATCATCATCATCATCATCATCATCATCATTATCATCATCATCATATACAACCAAGTGCTATTTGAATGTATATCAGCCAGATCATCGTCACAATCATTATTGTAATGGCCACAATCATCATAATTGTCATAGTCATCATCATGCTTGCCATTATCCTCGTCACCATCACCACAGTTACCATCAACATGAACAAAGTGTTATTTGAATGTAAATGGACTTGAAAGGAGCCAGTGTTGATGGTAGAGAAGTGATGTGGATGTGGTATGTGATCGTGGTGTGTGGTTGCTGCAGGATACCCAGTTCAGCCAAATCTTGCAGGAGAGTTTGGAGTTCTTCAACATCCCTGAAGAGGAGCACCACTGTCACTTCATCGTCGACACCAAAACACGTTAGTTTTATAGCAGTTGTTTGCTCTGTCTTCCAGTCTGTCTGACTGTCAGTTTACAGCTTGTGCTATAATGTCTGTCTGTCTCGATCTGTTTGCCTTTACCACACTTAGAAAACCAACAGAATGCCTATGAAGTGCAATTTTTGTTGTGTTGTGGGAAATTTTTATTTCACGCCCAGTCTCTGTCTGCTTATCTGTCTCTCTTTCTGTCTGTCTGTCTGCCTGTCTCTCTTTCTCTCCCTCTCCCTCTCTCTCTCTCTCTCTCTCTCTCTCTCTCTCTCTCTCTCTCTCTCTCTCTATCTCTCTCTCTCTCTTTGGGAAGCTATTCTTCTTTCTATCTTTCTTTTGGGGAAGCAACTCCTGTCTCATAATACATTTGTGGAGGTGTTAATGCCTTTGTTTCTTCTCAAATTTCACATGCGACTACTACTACTACTACTACTACTACTACTACTACTACTACTACTACTAAAGTATATTGATATAGCGTTTTTTTCCTTAAAGTATAAACTAGTTCAAAGCAAATAAAAGTGCAAATGTAACCCCCCATATAGAAAGTATTAAACCTTTCAACATGTCCACCATATAAATAAATTTAAAAAAACACGCCCCACTGGACTTAAAAGTTTTAACTAAGAGCCAGTCGTGTGCACCATAAAAATGTGGACATTATTCTTCGTGTCAACGGAGTATCCACTGTATCCGTAAGAAGAAGAAGCCAATCAGTAAGGCAGACTATATTTGTTGACTGACTTACAGACCAAGTGCACAACCAGAGTTCTTACGTCAGGGACTTCTATTTCTTCCGCCGTAACTTCTACCCCCAGCTCAGCCTGGTGAAGATGGATCCAGAGGACGCCTCCCAAGCTCTTCAGAAACGTGTATGTCAGTCAGCTTAGTGTTGTTCTGTCACAGCTTATCTGCTGTGTCGTTGCCATGTACATGTTGCATCCTGTCTGTGTGGGTGTGTGTGTGTGTGTGTGTGTGTGTGTGTGTGTTTATCCACCTCCCTCCCACCAGCGCTGCGATCATGCCCGTCGGTGTGGAGATATTTAGGCGCTTTATAAATTATTCATTCATTCATTCATTCATCCTAACAAACAGTGTGGACAGTAGAACTGATTGCTTGGTCACATATTAGCAGATGATGCTGTATGTTGTTGGTGTTGTTGCATGTGGATGATGATGATGATGGTTGATGATGATGACTACAATGATGATAGTGATGATGAGTAATGATTGACGATGATGAAGATGATGATGATGCTGTTGATGATGATGATGATGATGGCTGTGGTTGATGATGGCGACGACAACAACAATAGTGTTGATGGTGATGATGATGAAGAAGATGAAGTTGATGATTATAATGGTGATGACTGTTAGTAATGATGACGACAGTAGCGATGATGATGATGATGATAATGAGAAATGATGATGATGATGATGATGATGACGATTACAGTGATGATGGTGATCGATCATAATGATGATGATTGGTGATGACAATGCTGCTGATGATGATGATTATTATTAATTGATTGATTGATTTATAATTATAATGAAGATGGCAAATATGTGTGTACAGGTGTTCAACCTGAAGTTCATAGAGATGGGCAAAGTGCTTCTGACTAATGCAGTGCTGGAGAACGGCACCAACAGTCAGGTAACCTCTGTCCACACCCCTTCCTTGTCACTGTGCCATCCATTTACTTCTGCTGGCTGTTTACTGGCCGGCTGTGCAAATTGTTGTTTGCAATGTTGCTTACCTCTTATGAAGCGTCAGAGCTGGTTAATTGCTTTGGGGAACAATTTAAAGCTTGTGTAGGACATTGTGGCCAAACTATTTTGTGCATGTTGGATATTGGTGACCTTGAGGACCTCTTTGAACTTTTAGGCATTGTAGATAAGCTTGATCCCATACTGGTATCCTATTTTGTACCATAGGTGTTTTGATTGATGGTGCTGTGTGCAGAGTCACGTGGCTTACCTACATGAAGAGTTCCTCAAGCTGCCGTCGTTCCCTCGCAAAGCTTTGGAGACGGAGTTTGACATGTACAGCGGGGACTGGGGAAAGGTACAGTGCTCGTCTCTATCAACCTCCTTTCACCATGGTCTCACGGGTGCTGAAAGCTCTTGTCTTGTAGCCCAATTGCATCTAGATTCAGGCTCCCTGGAAATGCTACACGCGCATAGAGGCAGTGGGCCCACTGAATCCCCACCCCACGCCCCAAAAAGGCGGTTGAGGCAAATGCCTACACACAGCCTATGCTTGATAACATCTCTGACACTCAGCTAGCAATAAGGTCGCTTATTTTAGTGAAAATTGGCCTGTTCAGTAAACAGGATCTTGCAGATCACTTTACTGCAGCTCACTCTTATCATTCTCACTCAACCCTACTATTTTCATTGACAGTTTTTTCTTCTTCAAATGTCGTCGAATCGTGAGCTGCGTGTCATCATATGCTTGGATGATAATAATAATAACAATAATAAATATTAATTAATTAATTAATTAATTAATTAATAATAATAATAATAATAATAATAATAATAATAATAATAATAATAATAATAAAAATAATGCTAATAATAATAACTCAAGTAATAATATTTTACCCACTACAGTTTTCTTAATTATTTATTATTTATATTTTATTTTAACAACTTTATTATCACCGAGGTGAAATTTGGGTACTTTCATTTTCGAAAGTACAGCAGCCCCAAGTGAAGCGCTTTACCCAAGGTACATGCTGGGTGCGTTCTTGTCACCGGCACTTCACCCATCTAGAACATGAGCGTCAGGATCTTTAAAGTCTTAGTCTGTTATGATGGAATGCATGCGACACAGACTAGACCTCAGTTTATACTCTCATCCAAAGGAGTAGGAAATGGGAGTAAAGTGTCTTTCCCAAGGACACAACACAATGCCCCGGCCTTGCCTTGAAATTGGGACCTTCAGATCCGCAAGCCAACGCTCTAAGCACTCGGTCACCTCGCCTTGCTTTTATTTAATTACATAACCGGAAGAATACTGGAGAGTGTGAAATTATTATTTTTATTATTATTATTATTATTATTATTATTATTATTATTATTATTATTATTATTATTGTGGTGAAGCATGGAGGTTAAAAGTCATGCTTTATGTCTCGCTCTGTAATGAGAGATAAATAAAAATAACTACAGCTGTGTTCTCGCGGAAAGTAGTCGAGGATTGGGAGTGAAATAATATGCTTGGCTATATTATTATTATTATTATTATTATTATTATTATTATTATTATTATTATTATTATTATTATTGTTGTGGTGAAGCATGGAGGTTAATAGTCATGCTTTATGTCTCGCTCTGTAATGAGAGATAAATAAAAATAACTACAGCTGTGTTCTCTTGGAAAGTAGTCGAGGATAGGGAGTGAAATAATATGCTTGGCTATATTATTATTATTATTATTATTATTATTATTGTTATTATTATTATTATTATTATTATTATTATTATTGTTATTATTATTATTATTCTTATTCTTGTTGTTGTTGTTGTTATTACTATTACTACTTTTTGTCCAGGAGCTGTTTGGCATGGACTGTCTGCACAAGTATTCCTGGACTAAGGTACTGCATTCTATCATGCTCCAATCCTACGTTAAAAGTTTATTTTAGATTCCATTTGGTATATACCCAGCTCGCTTTATCTTTAGCATGTAAAAGCTGCCGACCTATAGAAATACCTGTACTCATATTATTATTATTATTATTATTATTATTATTATTATTATTATTATTATTATTATTATTATTATTATTATTATTATTATTTATTTTTTATTTATTTATTTATTTTTTATTATTATATTATTATTATTATTATTTTATTATTATTATTATTATTATTATTTTTGTTATATTATTATTATTATTATTATTATTATTATTATTATTATTATTATTATTATTATTATTATCTTATTTTTTATTTATTATTTTTTAAAAGTGCTGTCTAAGATTTTCACACAAATGATTATTATGGTTGTACGCAACATTTTGGGAGAAGCGTGATTACTTCAGCTTTTACCTACAAAGTAAGTATTGCTTCAAGAAACTTAAAATGATGGTGATGATATGTAAATATTTGTTTTTGTGGAAATTATTTGTAGTTGATGACGATGGTGATGGCGCGTGAACATTTGTTTCTGTGGATTTATTTTGTAGTTGATGATGTTGGTGGTAATGACCTTTGAACCTTTTTTTGTGTTGTCCTGTGGGCAGCTGATGACGACAATGTTCAACAACATGATGAGCACGTTCACCTGGTCCAGCGACCTGTCCCTGTTCATGAACGTCATCAACGGCACCATGATACTGTTGTTTGAGGACACGTCCATCCTGCGCTACTGCCTGGCCTCTCTCATCAACACCTGTCAGCACTTCAAACACGTCTTTGCTACCAATGGGTTAGTCCTACCTCGTATCTCCCTGTTCCTCTCCTATCACAGTACTCTTCCCCCTCTCTCCTCCCCATCTCACTCTTCCCTCTCTCTACCCACCTTCTTCGTGATGTCTTCACGTCAAGTGATGATTTTTCCACACCATTGCTTGTATATCCATCGCAGAAATCAAATTTTATTCATTGATTTGAGACCACTTACTTTACTCTTTATAGTCTTTGTTACACTGTTGTGGTTTTTATCAATTGTTGCTTCAGCTCCGATGCTTGAATCTTGATAAGTGTAACTCAGATTCGTTTATCCATACAGCCTGTTCACTCAGCAACAAGGCAGGAGTCGTCGTATGAAATTTTCCAACTTTATTCAGCGTACATCAACAACTGCATACAAGATCACTTTTCCCTTTTTCCACACTTCACTTTTAAACAGTGCGGCACTTATATAGTCTCTCTATGCTCTAGAGAAAATTCGAACATTCCAGCGGTACCCAATTACAGCCAATCATAATAAAATTTGTCACCAGAACTATGCATTGTCTTACGTCATATAACTTTATTTAGGTTAGAAGAATCTCGTAGCTACCACTAGATTTATCTACATGCTTCGATCGATAGTAAACAAGTGATTCTAGAAAATTCTCCAATAATATCGACCAACGAAAATTATCAACATTATAAAAAGCTTCTTCTAACAACAACGCAGAATCAAATCAAAGGTAAATACACTCTGTTATTGCATGCTTTGCAAAACACAACAAATCAAATCTATCGTGCGCATCTCAAACGTAACAGTCTTGATGCACAGAATTTCTGTTGAATGCATGCATTTAACTTTTGTAATTGTGATGTACGCCAATAATTCCTTTTCCGTTTATATTTTGATTAAAAGTATTAAAGAATTTTTTTAATTGATAACATGATTTTGGATTATATATAGGCAATAGTTCCATCAACCATGCATAATGAATTTGCATGCATAGCAATGTGAGTCTATGTACTCACCACACACAAAAATCCATATTTTTGCAAATCTGTGTGAGATGAGTCGTAAATAGTCCATAAATGATGTAGAAAAAAATGTCCATCCATCCGTCTGTCTGTCCGCCGTCTATCTGTGCAAAAGCTTTAAAGTGGCAAAGTACTCAGAGACTATTTCAGCTATGACAATCAAACTTGGTAAGAAGTACACCCATGAGACCTCATAAATGATCAGTGAATGATTGACTTCACTTGAAGGTCAAGTTCACAGGATCATCATATGTTAGTCAAAAAATGACAATTTTTCACAAAATGTTTCTTTTTTCCTAGGTTAATAATACTGAACTTATGATTCTTTGATGCATAATAGATAGCAAAGAGACACACATACTTAGCAAATTTGGTCAACTTCACTCCAACGTCACTGGAGCTGTCCAAAGTCGGTTTGCATAGGTACTTTGAAGTGACCCTAAACTATGAGAGATATAAAGTCCAAATTTGCTGTATTTAGAGATGATAGATTGATCTTTCATATATGTTCAGTTTTTGCGTTGAGGCAGAAGCAAGGTCATTTTAAGCCTTGCAAAAACATACCAAAAAATAGGTCATCGTACAGTGGAATGGCTGTTTATTTAACCCATAGTATGCAACAGCATTGGGTTATTTGATCAGAAATGCTTGAGAGATCATGTGGGGTCAAGGTCATCCCAAGATCAAGGTCACTGAAAGTCAAGGTCATCCCAAGGCCACAGTTTTTTTTGGCGTAATAAACTTTTGCTGTACTTTAGTGTATTTGGAGCGAAAGGTCAATGTTTTCTCAAGGTCAGGAGCATAGAAAGATCAAAATCGGTATTACGTTGCATTTTAATGCCACCATTTCATTTTTTTTTGGGGGGGGGGGGGAGGAGGGGGGGGGGGGGGGGGGGGTAGGGAGGCACTCATTTTCATGGTAAATATTGCGAGTTCTATAAGGAGCATGTGAGTCAAATGGGCTTTGACCTTCTAGTTTATTTTTTAAATTACACTGTACCTCAACCTAACTTTTTCAGAAAGAATTGTTGCTGATGCCAATGCATTTGTGCTGACTACATAAAAATATATAACCTTCAGAGTGTAAGGTAGTGTTCAATACTGTCAACTGTGATGGTCAATGTTCATTGGAAACACTGGAGTTCTAGTTTTATAGTGAGTTATATATATATATATATATATATATATATATATATATATATATATATATATATATATATATATATATATATAGTGTATTGGTGTGTTTGGTGACAGGTTTTTGTGCGTGATGCCCACATTGCTGCGCATCTACAGCAACAACCAGCCCAACACAGTGCTGTGCCAGGCCATCCACTTCGTCTGCCGCCAGTTCTACATCCTCCATCGCAAGCCCTTTGTGCTGCAGATGTTTGGCTCCGTGGCTCCTATACTGGACATGACCTGTGGCTCTGCGGGTCTGCTGGACACCAGCAAGGTCTGTCCTAACACATGGCACACGTACACACCCCTACTTCAATACACCCTTTGCCTCTTATCAGGCTGGTACCAAGTCTGTTATACAGACAGTTGGCCCCAAAGAAAGGTTGACCCCAATCTGACTGTCAGAGGCTGTCGAGCTCAAACGCCTTCACACAGCCTAAACTTGATAGATCTCTGACACTCAGCTAGTGTCAAGGTCGCTTGCTTAGTGGACCGGCCTATTAGGCACAGCTCCGCCGTTTTTTGTTGTTTTAAGTATAAATATGACGCTCGTATTGTTGTACACTACATTGTCTCTAGTTTCATAAAATATGAATTTCTCAATAGTGAAAATATTGTAGTAACAGGCAATGTTGATAAATCAGGTCATACATTGAAACTAATTAATTTATTATTATTATTATTTTATTTTTTTTGGCGATTTGAACTGATTCATACGTTAGAAAAATCTATATATAAATATACTTCTTCTTTTTCTTCTTCTTCTTCTTCTTCTTCTTCTTCTTCTTCTTCTTCTTCTTCTTCTTCTTACTATTACTATTACTATTACTATTACTAGTATTATTATTTCAATTATCAGTTTGAGGTAAAAAAGTAATCTTCCATTTGTTGAAGTTGACAACGCTTTGATCTAGTTAAATGAAAGATGTACAAACTGATGTGAGATCATTATGCGCATTGTCGTCGTTAGCACTGCTTGTGTTAAATGATCATGGTACTCTTGTTGCAGGTGGTTGGTTATGTGTCTTAGGATAATGTGATGATGTTTGTATCCCAGGTTCAGCCAGATAACCTGTTCAAACTGCTGCTGGCTCTGGAAAAAGACTGCCCTGACAACATCGGTGCACTAGACTTGGTCACTGGCGAAAAACCCCTCAAGGCTCTGGTAAATTAAATACACTATCCTTCATCCATTGATTGAGTCATTGATTTGTTCATTCATTGAGTCATTCAAAGTGTTTGACTATGGCATATTGAATGGGTCAGATTATAAAACTCTCAAGGCTTTGGCAAATTAAACACATTGATTGATTGATTCATTCATTCATTGATTCATGCATTCAACGAGTTATTCATAATGTTAGACTATGGCACAATGAAGGGATCAAAGACCATCCTGTTGATAATCGTTGTAGTGGAGCTGGTCACTTATGATAAACCTCTCAAGGCTCAGTTAAATCAAACACATTGTCATTCATCCATTGATTGATTGATTGATTCATTCATTCATTGAGTTATTCATAATGTTAGACTATGGCACAATGATGGGATCAAAGAGCGTCCTGTTGATAATCGTTGTAGTGGAGCTGGTCACTGACGATAAACCTCTCCAGGCTCATTGAAATCAAACACACTGTCATTCATCTATTGATTGATTTATTTGATTCATTTTTTCAATTTTTGATCGAATCATTCAAAATGTTAGGGTATTCAGACCTGGGAACCCCTAGGATTTTATTTAAAAACAAACAAACAAACAAAAAAGACCAGAAAGATGAGTTAATAAGAACCAAAACTAGTGAAAGCTTCAAGCCGCAGTATTTTTACTTAAGTATTTGTTTATTTCTGTTACATTTATTTCCACAAAATGAGGGAAGAAAATCTGTATACTCTATGGTCACTGATGATATATGTTGACCCCTTTGTTTTGCTCTCCGGGAGATGATAGTGATATGTGGTTATGCGTTAACAGGATTTCTGCTATGCTGGAGATGCAGACACGTTCAACATGATGGATGTGATCAACATGTGTGTCACTGTCATTGCCTATGCCCCGGACTCTTTCCGCAGTGTGCAGATGCTGGTAAGTGCGGTAATTATAAATATTGAAACGAGGAAGTTTTAAAAGGATCATAATCCTTTCCATGCCGTAACAGTTTTGCTACCGTTTCATGGGGATCAGAGGATGGTAAGATTTTAAAAAATTTATTTATTTTATTTTATCGTTTTTGTATAGCTTTTTTCAGCTCAAAAGCTGCTCAAGGTGTTGGGCGATCAACCTCAAGCTGCCCGAGGCGCCATTTAACCCTTTACTGGGCACACGTTTGTCTATTTTTTAGCTCTAAACGGGCAAGAATTTTTATGATTTTAGAGATATTTAGGGGTACTTTAGTAAAAACACCACATCTTAGGTATTAGTGCATAGATTTAAATGAAATAAAATGCAAAATGAACAGAAATAAATTCTTTTGATTATCCACCTTTTTATTCTTCTCTTGTCATGTCTTGTTTTTTGTTTTTTTACTCCATGTGTATACAAAAACAAAGTTTTAAAAAGTCCAAGCCCCCCTCCTCTTCTTCACTTTCCTAACAGTCTGAAAGATCGGATGCATGCATGCTACTGACACTAATGTCAGTACCGATCTCTTCCTCCGACTCCAAGTCCATTTCTCTCACTTTAATGTCTAATAAATGGAAGCCTGTAAACTCCCCTACATCAGTCGAAGAATCCAAACCATCCATTTTAGAAACTCACACAAGAAAAATTTAAACAAAAATCGAAAAAACGAACTCATCACAAAGAAAACTTGTGGAAATGCAGTTGAATGTTTTCACAACAGAATAAACCGGAAGTCAATTGCCGGAAGTCTCGCAATCTTTCAAACAACGCGAGAATATAACACATGGTTGATACGGACGCTTTCGGGCGTTTTGCCTGTTTAGACCTTCGGCCGCTATGCCCAGTAAAGGGTTAAGTGCTTTATGAGCACTGTCCTTGTCTAAAGCCACAGACAACTGAGCAACCAGGTGGTGTGGGAGGAGGGACCTAGTGCTTGCTGGGTGTATTTGCATAGCTGACACCCACCCGTCTAGGACATGAGTGTCAGGATCTTTATATGAAATGCCAGGCTATTGATACTCTTATTGGAAGGAGTAAGGAAAGAATTCAAAATGTTTGTGTAAAAGAAAGTGTTGTCTGAATAAGGAAAGGCCCACAAATGAGCCACCCAAAAGGCTTGTTGACCTGTGGAATAAAATGGAAAAGAACCAAGAAGGTGGAAGCGGCTTTCGTCCTATACTGACATACCAGACTAACAGTCTTCCAGCCATTACACACTACACGGAAGGAAGGAATGGCAGTCATGAGGGCCAGGCAGTGATGGGTTGTAGTAACAGGGGTGCCTTTTGCCTTCAGATGATACTGGAGATGGCCATACCCAGGTACCTGGACCACCTGTGTAAGGAGACCACACGACGCGACAGCTTGACTCTGGCCAGGCAGGAGATCAGCGCCATCACAAACGTGGCGGCTGCCATTAGAGCTCTGATCATGTGTAGCGACTACTTTACCAGGTAACGTGAGAAAGAGAAGCTGTGTGGGTGTGTTTGTGTGTGTGTGGCTAGGTAGAAACGCCTTTATTCTCACATAAACTTGAACCTCTACGTACTTTCTTTTGACGGACCCCGTTATTTTGACGTCAAAACGGTGTTCCGTTAGGGGTAGGGCTGTGTTAGGCTTAGGGTTTGGGTTAGAGTTAGGGTAGGGTTAGCTTTAAAAAATGGACAAATTTGTAAAAATGTCTAAGTAATGTATGTAGAGTTTCATGAAAGTCATCACAACGGCGTTTCTACACGGTTGTGTGTGTGTGCGTGCGTCAAAGTCGGAGGGGGTAGGAGGTTGAAGGGGGTTGTTACTATCTGTGAGTCTGCCTATCAGACAGAAGATCAAACGATCTCTAGCCATCAAAAAATTCATGTAATGATTACTTCAACTGGTACTGGAAAGAGAGGGTGTATGTGGGTGTTTTATGTTTTGCATAATCTTAAAGATCCGAGTAAGTCTAGATCCAAAGATGACAATTTGATTCATTACTTTTTGCTCGCATAATAAAAAAGATTGGCAGTTAGCATTCAACTTTATATTATTTTTTCAATTCTTAAAGGGAAAATTAATGGGGGGATATTTTGACCTCACTACACTTCTTTTCTTAGATAATGATGTAGTCTTAGGTAGCACAGATCTCCACATAAACAGTTCATGCTCATTGTGTTCAAGAAAAATAAAGTATTTGGAAATGGCCATCAGGTGCTCACGGGTTATAATTTATTACACACTATATACACAATAGTTCAGTGTGGCAGATACTGGTATTATTATGATTATTTGGGGGGAAGCGCAATGATCAAGCATGAACTGTTTTCATGGAGACCTGTGCTATACAATACATCATCATTATCATCATCGTCATCATCCACATTGACATGTTTATAAGTTTATAAGATAACATGGATGTGTTGTTTGTGTGTGGCTACAGGAGCATGAGCATACCACAGAAGTTCATGGAGACTGCAAGCATGGTGGGAAAGCCTGTGCAGAACCACAGCGTGCACTCCCTCACTGTGGACGACCGTGAAGACTCTCATGCTAGGTGTGTCTCATCACTCTTACACAGTTGTTGTGTTTCCACAGATCGAGATGGCTTTCCTGGACATTCCCTTAACAACTGTCTTTCAAATCCATTATCTCCCCTATTCCATAAATAACTTTGCTAGGATCGAGCAGTTCTTGTGTTGTAATAATGACCCTGGCCTAACAGAATATGTTGACGTCAATGAACTGAGCTAGGGTAGGGGACTTGTCTACACTGATAGGACTTAAAGACAGGTTCTAGCATGCTTTAGAGATGAAGGAATTGGCTGGCACGTTGGTTTGTATTCAGAGATTATCGTTTTGCTGATCATGTTAACAAACAAAAGAGTTTTAAAGCTGAAGCTATAGAGCTCTGATTCACACCTTCACAACTTCCACACAACAAAGTTCCAATTGTGAACACGTAATGCCATTTGCAAGCTGCATGACATTTTGAAATTTAATGTTCGAAAGAGGAAATTCACTGCAGGGTAAATGAAATATTTTGAGTTTAGAAGAAGGTCAGGAAATCTTTTTTTTTTAAATCGGAGTTCACATTTAGGCTGAATTAATTATTTTTAAAAAAAATTTATGTTATCATGCCATATTGACTCCACTTTTTCTTCTGAAACGACTGTTGATACGGCCAGTAAAAGATTGGCATTTGCCTAGCATAAGTAACAGCCTTTCCCCTGGTGTTGACCGCCAGTCATCGCATGGAGGAAGGCAGAAGGAGGCAGCCAGCGTATGGGGCTGAACCAGAGGAGTACGAACTTCGCGACGAGTTCCGTCAGCCTCGAGACTCCATCCTGTCCATCGCCGCGCAGTTCTGGACCACCGGGCATGCCCGTCTCAGGCAGCTGCGTAAAATTCTGGCTGACCCGTCTTTCAGGCCGCCGGAACTGCTGGATTACAAATCCCACAATGTGAGTAGACTGCAATAGAGAGCTAGAGGGAAAGGGATTGAGAGAGCAAGAGAGAGAGAGAGAGAGAGAAGGACAGTGATAGAGAGGAGAGACAGAGGATGGAGAGAGAGAGTGTGTGTGTATGAATGTGAATTAGAAATATATATATATATCAGTTAAATACCATTTAAATATTAGTGTGGTAGGTGTGTGCTCATCACACAGGAATATCTATGCACGATTCAATCCGTAATGCCGTCACAGCCACCATTTTTTTCCATTCCAGTGCATGCTGTGATCATGCTTTGTATACATGCCGGAATATTTATGCCCTTCAGAAATTTTTGTTCATTCATACACTTTTCTGTATAAACTGGTCGGTATTTAAAAATATAGTCATAATAATATGCACAATAATAATCATAATAAGAGTAATAATAATAACAATGTGTATGATGATGTTTGACAGAGACTGGCAGAGATAGCCCACACACTATTGAAGTTGATTCCTTATGACCCTTACACGATGGGCTGCACTGGACTGCAGAGGTACGTTATCATCAGTCGGCTTTAAGAAGTCCCTCGAGACATTTTTCTTCAAATCCTCAAATTTAAACTAATGTGCTGTTCCTGGTCCTACCTGTAAATAGTAGTGTATGTTTGAACGTTTAAAACATCTGGTGGCTACTCCTTTATTTCTTTTCAAGTGCAATGAGCATGACCTTTATTGGTAGATATCTGCGCTATACAAAACTACCTTATTGTACAGGCGTTCGTGACTTGATATTTTATGTGGGCGCAGGTACATGCTGGAGATCTTGCCAAACACAGACTGGTCGCAGGAACTGGTGCGACCGGCACTCAACCTCATCCTACGACGTCTGGACAGACTTTTCACCAAAATCTCCAAGAAAACCGCTCTCAGGGTACGTTCTGAACTCTCTTCTCATTGTTATCATCCATTTTCTATTCTAGATGAAGATTCCATTTCCGGCTTATTTGTTTAATTTTTGTGAAGAAGCCAAAAAAAGAATCAACAAAAAATGGTGTTCAGCTGCTGCATGTCTTTTTATTAGCATCTGAGAGAATATTGATAAACAGAAACAGAGATTGTTGTGATGTAGTATCCATTTCAGCTTTAAGAGCTGCTAATGGTGGATAGGACAGGCAGCTGACACCAGTGTTATGGTTGTGTTTGAATACAGAGACAGCTGGATTGGGAGGCAGCAGCCAATATCCTGAAGGGAGTCTACCAGACGCTGAAGAAGTTTGCCTACATCGCCTACCTCCCACACCTCAAGGTAAACAGGACCTGCTTTCTTTGTTTTGAAGTTGTTTTTGTGTGGAAAATCCAGCCTATTCTGTGTGTTAGACTTGCACCTACTAAACTCTTGTATATAACTATCAACTGATTTTATATAGCTTGATGTATATGTTACCGGCAATGTGTGAAATCCCGGTATTGTATAGAATGCCTAGATAAGATTTCAGGCATTATATACTTTATCTAGGCAGGCATTCTATACTTTATCTAGGCATTCTTTAGAATGCAGGATTTCACACATTGCCGGTAACATATATAGTTTATCTAATTTCGCAGAGATGTATATAGACTTTAAATTAACTCATTCTATCCAAGCTGTGCAAAGCAGCCACTTTGCCTCAGGTCCAGTTGTGCAGATGTCTTTTTCTATTATTCCTTTGTACTGCACCAAAAAAAGCCTCTATAACTTTGCAACTGCTGAATATTTTTCAATTATAAAATGTGGAGGTGTTTTACTGGAACTGATTTGTCAGGATCATTAGAATTATTACTATCGTAGTTCATAACCAGTTCCGTAACATCTCTGGCAGAGTAAAACCATTTCTGACTCGCCATCGACGAAGAAATTTTTGAAAATTCTATGTAAATTGAAGCAGAATCAGTGAACCACATGTGTTTGTTGTTTGCCGGAAATTGGAAACTGGGTTCAACACTTTGAAGTCAACTGTATACGGATTAGAACTGAATAAGGACTTGTTCACTAGCACTACCCTCGCCACATGGATACATCCGTGCTTTGTCAGTTACGACTAGGCTGCGCTGTATGGATCTATCGGTGTTTGGGATACAATGAGTTAAATAAATTACAAAAAAATTATTTAGCACCTTTAAAGCTGCGAGAGCTGCTGAAGGTGCTGGGCGAAACAGGATCGGCCTGTGTCGCCAGCTTGCTGCTGTATTCCCTTTGTCTATGCTATACAGTCTTGTAACTGATATTCTTATCATGTTGTTACATTATGAGTGTTTGTGTGTGTGTGTGTGTGTGTGTGTGTGTGTGTGTGTGTGTGTGTGTGTTTATGTATGATTAGACTGAATTTGGATGTATAGGACAGCCAGAATTGTATATAGTATGGAATGTGAGTATAGAATGTTAGTATGGAATGTGAGTATAGAATGTTAGTATGGAATGTGAGTATAGAATGTTAGTATGGAATGTGATTGGATTTTGTGCAAGCTGAGAGATTGTTCTTACTGTTTTATATAAACATGTTATTTGCATTTTGTGCCGCTTTGCACTGTCGGAAAACACTTTCTCCATGTTTTGGGACAATAAATTGTCTTTTGTTTATGGTATATGAATGATTAAAAGAATCTTTTATTTGAAATCTTTTTACATCTCAGTGATTTTATGGTTAAATTAATTTAAATAAAATAATACCAACTATAAACACATTTTCACTGAATAAAAATCAAATAAAAATCCGATCTACAAAATTATTTTATAAGAACTTTTATACTTCAGATTTATATATTATTGTTAGTATATAGATGAGATCATCATCATATAATATATTATCTTTATCATAATTATTTCTGTAGTTTACAGCTGAACATAGTTATATATTTCTTCTTTTTTTTTTTTTTTAAAGTTGAGCTATTTTCAGTATTTAAAGCATTAAATTATATAAATGGTATCCCATAGGTAGGCTATAATTATATAACCTTTTGATTTGCGTTGACTCTATTATTATTGCAAAACTTGGCTTGTTGAAGTTAGACTATTATTTATGAGATAAAATTGTTACTACACTGGATAATTACAAAAGGCATAGGTTTGATATTTTGTTGGGTGCCTTCTCACGCTCACTGTTTATGGCATTAGGCAGTTCATGCTGGGAGCTGTATGTGCTGTGCAGACTCTAGTGAACGTGCTGATCTCCATCTTGCTGACTGGGATGGGAGGACTGGGTATCGGAGGAGAACCCTCGCTCAACCGCTCAGAGTACAACTGCGGCCCGGAAGTGGCCCCGGTCTTCTGCTCCGCTGTGGTCAAGTTGGTAGCTATGCAGATGCAGGCCTTGGGGGTAAGGACCGAGGTTTTTTTGTTTTTTTTTAACTCTCCCCATCCCATCCTTCACTCCCACACCTATCTTTTTCAGAGCTAACGGGTGTAACCAAATGATTCAATCCATTGAGAGGGTGTCGACAAATTGTTGAGTAAATGTTCCAATCCAAACTCTGCTATGTTCCAATCCAAGCATTATGTCTTGTCGGTGAGGGAAGTTGTTATGAGATGTTTCCTAATCAGACCTAATTTCAGTGTTTTGCACAGTTCAGCAATGATAATGATGATGATGATAATGACGTTGATGATAGTTTTGTTAGTAATAATAATAATAATAGTAATAATAATAATAGTAATAATAATATTTTCAGTTCAGTTTAGTGTTGATGTTACAGTTTTATTACTTGAGATTTTATATGCAGATGGACACTGCACCAAGAATTTCCTTGCAGGTGTTTGTGGGGACAATAAAGATTCTGTATAATAATAATAATAATAATAATAATAATTATTATTATTATTATTATTATAATGGTATTTGTCTTGGGCTTTCTCAAAGGATAAGTCGGCTTAAAACGCAACTTTGTTTCTTCTGTAAACTTTCTTCATTATAAACATATAATTTTAAAAAGCTATGTGATGATGATTACGATGAGGTATGATGATGGTGATGATGGCATGATGATGGTGGTGATGATGATGATGATGATGATGACAGTGATGATAATGATGTTGATGATGATGATACAGGACACCTACACACTTGAACACACTTGTGGAGGAGCGTCGGCCACACACCCCAGTGACCGCATGCTGAACCTCTTGACCAACTTTGTGCTGCCTCTGTGTATCAGAGTGGGGTGTGGATGTCGCGGTATGTCTATGTGTGTTTGCATGTTTGTGTGTTTGTGTGATGAGGCGCAGTTGGCTATTGTGATGATTGTTGGGACATAAAGATTGTGACTGTGACTGTGGGGTATGTTGAGCAAGTTTATATGTCTTGGTCAGTTTGTGTACACATGGCCGCAAGGAATTCTACTTGCTGCAACTAACTGTTACCTGATAATTGGGCATGATTCCAGATGGTGAAAGATCAGAGTTCGTTTGTTTTAAAATATCTGGTTTTGTTTACAATGGCTGTTGTTGTGTGCCTGTTCAGCCGCACTTGTGTGTTTGTGTGTGTGTGTCTTCATTAGTTTTAACCCTGGCAGTCTTAACTATGACCCTCTGTAACATCTTGTCCCTGCCTGTCTTACTGCAGACATGCCCAAGCTGCTGCTGGTGGACATGCAGTACGTGCTGACGGCGGTGACCAGCTTGCTCAGCCCCGCCATGGGTCCCCACACCCTGCACAACGCCAGCAACAAGTCGCAGCACTACATCACCGTGGCTGAGCACGGCCGTTCCGGCAGCGTGTCCGCTCCTGACAAAGCTACGCTGCGAGTGGCCAATGAGCTGCAGCACGTGGCCGCCTTTATCGGTGGGTCTTTCCTCTCTTTCTCTCTATCTCTCTCATTCTCACCTTGAAGCGGGACAAGGCCATTGTTCATTATTTAAGTGTCAAAGTGTCTTTCATTCCCTTGTTTTTGTTTGTTTGTGTGTGTGCTTGTAATTTGGTCATTCTGGCAATGCGTGTGTAATAAAAGCTGCTCTCAGTACCCAGCCAACTGTGGCGTGTGGCTGAGTGTTGGTATATCTGAATCAATAGTAAATATATGTAACTGTGTCGTAAATCATTTTGGACTCTTGCTCATACAGCAATGGGAGCCGACATACTTTTGCCCCATATCAAACTTCTGTACTTGCTGTCGTGACAGGATTTTCACTGTCTATGTTTAGTACTGAAGGAAGGGGATTATATAACATCTTCCATATAATTTCAAATAGGCCAGTTTCCACTAAACAGGCGACCTTGGCGCTAGCTGAGTATCAGAGATCTATCAAGCATCCCTCAGCAGCCTCCGACACTTGGGCTCAGCTCCACTGTTGGGCTGACTGCCTGTGTAAGCTTAGTACCAGCTCAAGAGCGGCAAAAGATATTTTGGTGTTTGGTGTCATTTTTCTTTTTATTATTTTCACAAAGCAAATTTTTCCACAGTTTTTGCAATTTGGTGTGACATGAGTCTTAAATAATAAAAAATCTCATTATTTTATAAATTTAATTTTTTTCCGTGGAAAATATTAACCATTTTTGGAATGTTCTTGGTGTATGAGAAGACTGCTGGAAATGAATTTTGTGACTTGGGTTATGAGAAGACAATAGGGGTCTTTCGGAACGGGTGAAAGTGAAGGTGATTGTGTGTTCGTTTCGTCCAACGAGAGGCACGCCGCTGATTCTTACGCCGCGTTACGAAACGAAACGAAACGAACGTGTTTCTGTGCGCTTTCGATTCCAGCACCTAGTTTCGTCATGATTTGACACGAATGTAACGATTAGGTTGAACTTTAAAGATGGATTAGTGCTCTAACATTGAAGATATTTTACATTCTAGCTTCGAGTTTCATTTTTGTCACATAAAACGGTTTTTGGACTGCTGATTGGTGATACAGAATAGATAGATTCTAGACAGCCATGACGGCATGAGGGTTTGGGCACTCTTTTCAGTAGCTCGTTTGAAAATACGTTTTAAGTCTGAGACCGAGTTTAGATCCCCATTATTACTTCTAAAATGGTTGAGTAATGTACCATATACAAATTCAAATCATTTTTGGACATTTTACAAACGATTTAATAACCAAAATGTACTCACGAACATTAGTTCGTGGAAAACCTGATTTCCACGAAGTTTTATTCGTTGTTGTAGGCAGACTTCGTGACCTTTCACCACGGGAAGTAAAAGCGTCACATAAATTGCTGACGTCACAACAATAAGTAGTCCCGATTCACATTCACTTTCACTTTCACCCGCTTCCGAAAGATCCCTACTATTGCAATGAATACTATATGGGTGGCCGTGATTTTGTTTTAAAATGTTTACAGGTTTGGAGGTCCTTGCGGTGTGTTTTGACAAACAGTTAGCATCAGAATGGCATCATGTAGCCAAGTGTATCCAGAACCTGGCTTCCAAAGGGAAAGGTACACCCTTACCGCTACTGCGTGCTATACACTTACTGCTACTGTGCTACACACTTTCTGCTACTGTGCTATATACTTACTGTTACAGTGCTACACACCTACACGCTTACTGCTACTCTGCTACTGGGACATGGAATAGCTCAGTTGGTAGAGTGGCGAGCTCATGTTAAAAAAGACTGTGGGTTAAATTCTTGGTGGCCCTGACAATAGGGATAGCTCAGTTGGAAAGGGTGGCAAGATTGTATTACAAAGGTTGCAGGTTAGATTCCCGGTGGCCCGGACATAAACATTGGCTGTGAGCATGAGCCATCTTACTGTTGCTATTAGTGGGATGGTTGTTGAAATTTATAGTTTTCCCTTCCTCCCCCCACCTGTAGTCACCTGTTAGTTCTTATATCAGCCAGTTCCTTGAGCAGCTCTTGAGCTCAAAAAGCCCTATGTAAGAATGATACAATAAAATACTCTGCTACACACTTACTGCTACACTGTTACACATTTATTGCTACACACTGGTACACATTTACTGCCACACTGTTACACTGTTATTGTTACACTGTTACTGTTGGGATACCACGTTATATAAGTCTACCATATTATTATTATTATTATTATTATTATTATTATTATTATTATTATTATTATTACACACTTACTGCTACACATTGGTACACACTTACTGTTACGCACTGGTGCACACTTATTGCTACACTGTTACACACTTACTGTTACACACTGGTACACACTTACTGCTACACTGTTATACACTTACTGCTACAACTGCTACACACTTACTGCTACACATTGGTACACACTTACTGTTACACACTGGTGCACACTTACTGCTACACACTGGTGCACACTTACTGCTACACACTGGTGCACACTTACTGCTACACACTGGTATACACTTACTGCTACACTGTTATACACTTAACTGCTAAACACTTACTGCTACACACTGGTATACACTTACTGCTACACTGTTACACACTTACTGCTACACACTGGTACACACTTACTGCTACACTGTTATACACTTACTGCTACAACTGCTACACACTTACTGCTACACTGTTATACACTTACTGCTACAACTGCTACACACTTACTGCTACACATTGGTACACACTTACTGTTACACACTGGTGCACACTTACTGCTACACACTGGTGCACACTTACTGCTACACACTGGTATACACTTACTGCTACACTGTTATACACTTAACTGCTAATCACTTACTGCTACACACTGGTATACACTTACTGCTACAACTGTTACACTTAACTGCTACACACTTACTGCTACACACTGGTACACACTTACTGCTACACTGTTACACACTTAACTGCTACACACTTACTGCTACACACTGGTACACACTTACTGCTACACTGTTACACACTTAACTGCTACATACTTCCTGCTACTCTGTTTAATTTTCTAATACAAGGTTTTTAATATTTTTCACCCATGCACACACACACACGCACGCCACGTGGCGGAGTGTATATCCAGTAGCTGGCTTTGGTGTTACTGTGTTTGTCCACAGGCTTTAGAGGTGAGGCAGGTAGCTAAAAGTGTGTGCAGCTTTGGCGGTCAATGAAATGTATGTTGTGGTTTTCAGTGGGTCTACCCATGTGGCGTTTTCTGGACTTTGTGGTGACTCATCGCCCCTCCCTCTTCCTGTTGCTTCACACTTTCATCAGGTTCAAGGTAACTCACTTCAGGCTTTATTTCATTTTATTTATTTAATTTTTAAAAATATAAATACACATTTGTTTTTGAAAAAAATACTTTAAGAAAAGAATGTGTCTTTTAAAAAGTGATTTGGGTTTGTTGTAGATGATGCGGGTCAACTGTGATACAGCTCAGGAGTATTACCTGCAGCAGACCATCAAAGACAAGCTGCACGGCTACAACAGTGCTTACCCCAAGTCCACCGCCACCATCCTGCTGTCTCTCTCCATGCAGCTCCAGCAGCTGAGGGACCAATTGCAGGTGTCTTCCACTGTTGGTACGTAAGATAACGTCAGTACAGCGCCATGCAGTACAATATCATGTAATAGTGTACAATACCATAGCATGCAATACCATACAATATATAATAATAATAATCCTATTCTATCCTGTAACTCGAAAGTCGTTGGTGTACCACAGATAATCGCTTAACCAGCGTACTCCATCTTTCTCTGTCCTCAGTAACCCTCTTTTGCTTCGCTTAGTGTAAAGCCAGTCCATTATCGAATGTTGTCCTCCCACCTCTTTTTCTGTCTCCCGTTTCTTCTGCCTCCTTGCACCGTGTTTTTCAGGATGGTCTTTGCAAGACCTGATGCTCTGGTGACGTGGCCATACAATCTGAGTTTAAGTTTTTTCACTACTGTGAGCATGCCATTGCGTTGTCCCATGGCTTGTGTTATGGTCTGTCGGACTTCATCGTTGGTGATGTGCTGGGTATAGGAAATGCCCAGAAATCTTCTGTAGCACCTCATCTCCATACTTTGTATTCTTCATTGTAGGTTTGCTTTGAGGATTAGCAAGTGTTTAGGAAGGGAGCGCAGCAGCCTTACCTTGGACTAGTGGTCCTGTCTTTAAAATGGGTTTCAACCTTGTCATGGCAGCAGTTGTTTGTGCGATCCTGGAGAGGACTTCCTGTCGGGACCCATTGTCTGATACACTGTGTTGAGGGTTTGGCCTTGGACTTTGATGTCCATGTTGATGCCATTGGTGTTATTGGTCATCATTTTGGTCTTCCCTGCACTTATTTTCATTCCAAAAGCTTTGGAGGTGGTGTGAAACCTCTGTACCAGCTAGCTGTTCAAGTTCTTGTTCCTCTCCATCAATGTCATCCGCGAAACGGAGGTTGGAGTTTGCTCAGCCCTCTATGCCTTGGTGATCTGCAAGGGCATCTGACATGATGTGCTCTAGGAAGATGTTGAAGAGTGTTGGAGAGAGTAAACTTCCTTGATGCATGCCAATTGTTGTTCTGAATCAGTTCCTGATGGCACTGTTGTGGAGAACTGCTTCAGGAGAAGGAGATGCAATGATTGACGCCCTCATTATTCTGTAACAAGATCTGACAGAGTGGGGAGTGGCTTATATCATGGACCCAGTTGCTCGTCATCACTCTTCCCAAAAAGGGTAACCTTCAGGAGTGTGAAAATTACCGCGCCATCAGTCTCATCAGCAATCCCAGAAAGGTCCTCCTGAAAATAATACTCAACAGGTTGAAACACCAAGCTGGACAAATCATAACTGAAGAACAAGCAGGATTCAGGGTAGGGCGAAGTACCACTGAACAGATTTTCAACCTCAGAATAATCTGTGAGAAATACCTATAGCACCAACAACATCTATATCATGTGTTTGTTGATTTCAAGAAAGCGTTTGACCGAGTCTGGCATGCAGCTCTGTGAACAACCATGAGAATGTACAACATCATCACTAATCCACAACAACGCCATAAGGAACAATAATAATAATAATAATAATAATAATAAGGGTTTTTATATACACTCTTCTTCCTAATGATAGATCAGTTCAAAGCTACCCCTTAGGGTCATGAGCAATCTTGTCACTGTAGATTGTTCTAACCTATAAAGGGAACAGTGAAAGCCCCAGTTGAAAACCTGTCTTGCCTTTGTAGGCATGACTAATTCACTGCGGCAACAGTTCCCCCCGTTGGAGTGCCGGGGGTTTCAGTATAAATAGTATCCCCACTTTCTGGAAATTTAGTGCTTTAAATTCCCACTGTCGCTGTCTTCATCATTTGCTCTTTCCCATTCCTGATCTGTCCTATCACTCTGCTATACTTTCTTCTTCTTCGCTAGATCAATGACCTACCTTTTTTCTTGAAAACTCTTCCTGGACAAGACTCCTTGTTTGTGTATGAGGTCTGTTGGATCAGCTTGGGAGTGTTGGACGCTTTCTGCCGGGTGGTCACTAGGGCTTCCTATGATTGTATTATTTCGCACTATAGGCATTTTATATGTATGTTTTTTGTTGATGATTTATAATGATGGTTGTATTCTATTTTGTTTTTGTAACCAGGGTGTTCGCGTAGTTGAGGTCAACCCTCAGCCGTCCCCCGCGTGGGATGTCTTTATTGTAAAGTGACTGGCCGGTGGAGGGCATTCAATTTTCCCACTAGGGTTGTTTCGGCAGACCTTTTATGCGGATTGGGGGTTGTCCGGTCCTGATTTGGCTCGGAAGAGTCCGCTGGACCTAAAGCAACAATAAATCAATCAATCAATCAGTTCAAAGCTCAATAATGCAATCCCACAACAATTCAGTGCAGTATAATACCATACATTTGGTGGGGCTATTTGTATGATGGTGTCTCGATTGTATGATTGTCATTATAGTAATTAGGTTGATAACAAGTGTTCGTAAAGTGAAATTGTCGCCTTATGACTGTTGTTTGTCATTGCCGTACTCCGCTAAAGCTCAGTACTGTCTGAGGTGCATCCTATGCAGTGGGCGCCTTGGGCCGCTTGAGTTAGATCCTGTATCAGCCAGTGCATTGAGCAGCTGTTGAGTTGGATATATGTGACGCCGCATGACAAAACCCGGCTAAAGACGCCAGGATTGATTCGCTGCTACAGCCGTAGAACACTAAAAATAGGCTACCCCATCAATTTTAAGATTTTTGCCTCTTTGTCTTTATTTCAGGCTTTTCTTTAATATCCCAAACGGATTTTGTTCAAAAATTACTAAAACATTGTTTATTTTGTTGATTTTGATAAGGGTGTTGATCACACCTTGCTAAAACAATGGCACTAATTGACCTCCGATACAACAACTTTTCTTGTCTGACTATGAAGGGAAATCCCCAATGTGGATTGATATATGACGTCTGGGGAGTGAAAAGTCCCTATCGGTACTACTTTTTTGGTACATATAAGTGTGTGGCGTATAAATTTTCCATGAAATCCTTAGTTCTGAAGCTTGCTTGTGTTCGAATGCGTCTCTAGCCGGGTCGTGAAAAACTGAAGTGTTTCCTATAGATGTTCGACGATTTTTAGTTCAAAGTGAATTTTTTAATGTAGATAAACTCATCTTACATCTATTTCAAGTGTTTTCTTGCAATATTTATGTTGCATTTGTTAGAAACAATTTGTCAAAGTAAGTGACCGATTCTTTTTGGAAACCGGAATTGATGGCTTCGTCTCCAGCGTCAGTAGATGTGTCGTCTGCTAGAGTAGCTAGGGCCTTGAATCGACCCGGTTTTGCTTCTGAAGAGCTCCAAGACCTGCTTTCAGACTATTTTTATGATGGTGCCGGTGGGAACTGTGATGAGGATTATGATTCTGACAAGCAGAAGCTTGATCCCGTTATTAAACGATACTGTTTGTTTTCATTCATTGATTCATGTTTCGTAGGCCTCTTCGCTATTGGCGTGTCTTTAATAATCCGTCATTCTACTTGCATAGATTTAGGTAAAGGTTGAAAAGGCGATATCAGTGAAAAAATTACAGTAGGAGTGTGGAAAATATTTCAGTAGTATATTTTGTTGGGTGGGGGTGGGGTGGGGTGGGGTGGTTGAAAAGGTAAGTAGTCTGGCCTGCATTCAATATTACTAGCATGACAAGTTGACTATGTTCTCAGTATTTATTATTGTTGGTTTGTCTGTTTTAGGAAATGAACATGAGGACTATTTACCAAATTACTAGTAATTAGTATTTGCTTTGATATTTGTGTTTATTTAAACTTTATAGAGCAAAATGACATGTTATTTTGATTTACACCTGTGACGCGGCAGATTTATTCGACGTGCGGAAGGGAGTGGAGAATCGGGGAATTATTAAAGCTTGATTATTAGGACTGAAAACTACCTAATGAAACTTTTGTTTTAGGTTTGTAATCTTTGTTTGACTATTTGAACTGAGCTGATGTAGCTGCTTGCTATTAAACAAAAGATTACTTGACGGACGAGGGATTTAATAGGGGGGGGGGGGGGGGGGGCAATATGATAGGGTTTATTTTAGAAAAATGATTGATTCAGGCCATGTTCTTGATATATTATTATGTGTTTGAGTTATTATAGACTTGCTAAACACTTGTTTTATTTCTAATATGTTTAAAAACACTATGCATTATGGATGGGTACAGAATAAAATTGTGCGTACTGTTTTAATTTGTTTATGTTCAGTATTGTGTGGATGGTGTATAATTTGAATTTTCTCATCTTATCTCAACTCACTGCCATATTGCTGCCATCTTCCTGATTGTTTTGATACCAAATACATGCATGGGAAAATTCTGGTTGTGAAGTAATGATCATTTTACAATTCAAAACTTTGAAGGCAATTTCTGGAAATTAGCCCCCGAGAAAATAAAATATTAAAAAAAATCATAAAACATCAACCAATAAAGATAAAACAATTCTGTTTTTGGCATTTTGAAGATTATTTTTAGTACTTTGTTAATAAATAAATAAGTAATTTTTCATATTTTGACACTTTAGCCTGGTTTTCTCATGCTGCAACACACATATATATATATATATATATTAAGAACACTAAATAAAAATGTACTCCACTCCTGATTTCAAAAGATGATGTTGTGGTGTTGCAGGCTACCGATCCAGGACAGCAACGTTCGCCACAGACCAGACTGACTTCTCACAGACACAACTAACAGAGCGACAGCTGCCGCTGAATCTCACGGACATTGCTGCTGAAATCATCGGCCCTATCCGATCCTCTGTCACCATCAACACCCGTCGTAGTAGCAGCAAAGGTAAATTATATTTCTTCTTTCCCTTGAAATCTATTTTGTTGATGATGTTAATGATAATGATGTTAATGAGAATGGTGGTGATGATGAGGATGATGATGATGAGTTGTATAGTAACACTGTCTATATCCATTGTTTGATATATTGTTGTCTGGTTGCTGTCAAAATGTTATCATGGTCATGTTATGTTGTGTCATTGTGATACGTTATTGTTCAAATATTGCTGTCTTCAAGGCTGTGCGCCTTTGGGATTGAAATAGTGCTGTTTTAAAGGCTTTGCGCATTTGAGATTGAAATATTGCCGTCTTCAAGGTTGTGCGTCATTGTGGTTGAAATATTGCTGTCTTTAAAGCTGTCAGTCATTGTGGTTGAAATATTGCTGTCTTTAAAGCTGTCAGTCATTGTGGTTGAAATATTGCTGTCTTTAAAGCTGTCAGTCATTGGGATTGAAATATTGCTGTCTTTAAAGCTGTCAGTCATTGGGATTGAAATATTGCTGTCTTTAAAGCTGTCAGTCATTGGGATTGAAATATTGCTGTCTTTAAAGCTGTCAGTCATTGGGATTGAAATATTGCTGTCTTTAAAGCTGTCAGTCATTGGGATTGAAATATTGCTGTCTTTAAAGCTGTCAGTCATTGGGATTGAAATATTGCTGTCTTCAAGGCTGTGCGTCATTGTGATAAACTGCAATGTGTTGACCGACACCATGATGGGTGATACGGAAGTGTCCTGTCTTTGTTGCTGATGGCATGTGCCCACCTTCCTCCCTCCCTGACTTTATCCCTAACCCCCTTCACCCTCACCGTTCCCCACCTTCTGACTGTCTGTGCCTGGCTAATGGGACTGCTGTGTGATGTGTGTTACACCACAACTCTTCTCCCTGATGACTTCAACCTTCACCCGCACTCAAAATGTTTCCTTTGCACAGTTGTGATTTTGAATGTGATCCGTGTAAGACTAACAGGGTACTTAATGCACAAAGCAAGTACAGTAGTTGTTTCTTTCTCTCAGTCTTTATCTCGGCTAAATCTGAGCTTCATAAATCCTCCATTACGGTGTTACGGTGGCCCCATCTCTCCCTCCTTCCCCTGCCTCTTCCAAAGGGATTCGTACCTGGGTCATTGGTGTACCAGGCGAACGGTTTTACTACTGAGTTACAGTGGGTGGGACATGATGTTAAGTGGAAGAAGATTGGAATAAAGGTATATAACAGATACAGAATAAGCAAGAGTGCAAAGATTGTAGTAAATGCTGTATGAGGCACAGATATACTGCAGATTAAAAAAAATATATTTTAACTCATTCCATCCCAGCAATGCAAAGCAGCCACTTTACCTCTGGCCCAGCTGTGCAGAAGACTTTTCCTAGAATCCTTGGGTACTGTACAAAAACTCTATAACTTTAGACTTACTGAAAAGTTTTCAAAAAAGTTTTGGATATTTTTTTTCTGGAATGATTCATCAGGATCATCAGAATGATTACTATTGTAGTCCATAACCTTTGCAACTTCTCTGGCGGAGTAGAACCATTTCTGACTAACTGCCATTGAAGAAATGTTCGAAAATTCGATCTAAATTGAAGCAGGATCCATGAACCATGTGTATTTTGTTGTTTGCTAGAAATTGGAGAATGGGTTCAACACTTTGAAGTAAACTATATGAGGATTAGAACGGAATAAGGATGGGTTCACTAGCACAATATCCTTGCAATATGGATAAATCAGTGCTTGGTCAATTGTAACTAGGCTGCGCTGTATGGTTTTATCTATGGTAGGGCTAGAATGATTTAATGAAAATCCTATACATAAGCCACAGCACACCTTCTGACAGAGTAATGTGTATATGTTCTAGAGCGAGGACCGACTTTTCCAAACCAGACAAATAGCGACCAGCATAGAATTATCAGGGAGAAGCTTGGGATTGTAGGAAAAGTATGACTGTGTGCAGGCAATGTGTTTGGGTCAGGGTCCATCAGCAGCTCACCGCGCGGCATGCCCGCTGCACCCTTACTGGACAACAGCGCTGACCAACTGGCTGACGGCTGCGATGCCCTGCCCGCTCCTCCTGGCGGTGACCGCCTCACCAAACGCATCGCGGCGCATGGTGGATCTATCATCCTGGACAAGTTCACGCGCAAACCCACTGTGGAGGATAATTCACCCACAGGTGCTTACTGGGATTTAAATTTGTGTGGGTGGGTGTGTATGTGTGTGGGTATGTGTGTGTGTGTGTGTGTGTGTGTGTGTGTGTGTGTGTGTGGGTGTGTGCGAATAATAATGAGATAACAAGATTGTATTCGTGCGCCTCTTTCACATTACTATCAACAGTCCGCTTTGGGTTTTTGATGCTGATTTTAGTTTTGCTCAAGAATGAATGATCAGGGGGTCACAGAGTTCAAACTTGGCCCATATTAGTTCACTCAACCCCATAGACACCCGAATCCATCCAGATATTGTAAGGTTTCGGGCCCGGCCACAGTGATAGATGAGTCTTAAACAATTGTTGGTTTGTGAGATAAAGTTGTTAGGCAAGTGTGGTGTGAAGCAACTGTCCATGGATTGAGATATTTCTTCTTTATACTTTGTAACCTATGTTTTACATATTTACACCACTTTGTGGGCTATGCCTGATACCTTAACTTGAGGTGAATGTTTCTGAGAGAATTGATATTAACATTAAAAATGAGGTTGAGCAAATGTGTGTGTGAAAGAAAATCACTGTGGAGGTCATATAATCCAGTTTAGGTTATGCACTAATTCTGGTTATGGTGATATACCAAGTCTGGTTATGGTTATATACCAGCTTTGGTTGTACACCAATTCTGGTCCATATACCAGTTCAGTTTTTTGACACCGATGTGAGAAATTAGCAAGGTGAGCAGCGAGGTTGGTCATGACTAAAAAGTATTTGCTAAGATTTTGCAGGGTTGCACTGTCTTTAGTCACCAGTACCATAACACAACATGGCATGCAGTCAACATTATTTCCCTGAGCTTGTATAACACCGATTTCCTTCTCTATTTTTTATTTATGCTGTCTACGCTTCACACCTCACTACTCACAATAATGATGTTGTTTTAAACAAAAAACAAGCAACAAAAAATCTTAACCTACTGATCTGTACGTCTTTTGCTTGTTGGCCTGTGTGGTATGTTCCTCCCTGCTGACCTTCACCCCATGCCTGCCTTGACAGAGTCATTGAACTTGGGCTCACCGCGGCTGCAGCGTCAGCCCACCATCTGCCTGCGTGGCCACCTGTCCAAGCAAAACAGTGTGGACTCCCCAAGAGTCGCCTCCCCTGCACATGTGGCCTTTGAGAACGAAGAGACCGAGGCTCTGAACGGACGAGGTAAGACTGGGGCGCTCTGTGCACACAGGGGGTTAAGATTGAAATGGTCTGTTTGTACAGATGGTAAGATTGAACTACTCTGTATGTACAGAGGGTAAGATTGAATTTCTCTGTGTGCAGAGGGTAAGATTGAAGTGCTCTGTGTGCAGAGGGTAAGATTGAACTGCTCTGTATGTACAAAGGGTTAAAATTGAAATGCCCTGTGTGCACAGGGTAATACTGGAGTGCACACAAAGGGTAAGATTGTAAAGCTCTGTGTACACTTAGGGTAAGATTGGAATGCTCTCTGCACACAAAACAGTACACTGGAACAGCTGTGTGTTACCCACTGTGTACTGAAGGGTAAGACAGCCATGTTTGTAGTGTTGCACACAGCACCGTGCACTGAAGGTTTAGATTTTACGTCCTAGATTTGCTGTGCATGCACAACCAATTCTGCCAGTGCTGTCCTGTATGAACATCTTAATCCACCAGTTGTGCCAGTGCTGTCCTGTATGAACATCTTAATCCACCAGCTTGCCCTGAGCCATTCCGACAATGCTTGCTTGGTATTCCATCCCCGATGCACACGCGTGGGTCACCCTGAGCGACACAACAAACATGTTTTATGTTTGAGCAGTACCATGTCTTGCATCTTATCTCTTGTCTTATGGATGTCCACTGCATCATGGCAGAACTGAGAGCTGTTGTACTGTTGACTGCAGAGAACTTCTGGTGACTGCTTGTTGACTGTTGGTTTGACTGCTCCTTTATGTGTGATTGTTCTCTGGCTAATTACAAATGACTGCTGTGGGACTGCTGGCTGATTGTTGGCGTGTTGACTGCGGGCCCACTGTTGACTAAACATTCTCACTGTTGACTGTTGGTGTGTTGACTGCTGGCCAACTGTTGACTGCGGGCCCACTGTTGACTAAACATTCTCACTGCTGACTGTTGGTGTAATGACTGCAAGCCCACTGTTGACTAAACATACTGTTGACTTTTGGTGTGTTGACTACTGGCCAACTGTTGACTGCTTGCTGGCCTACTGTTGACTAAACATTCTCACTGTTGACTGTTCATGTGTTGACTGCTGGCTGACTGTTGACTGACTTGTTGATTGCTGGCCCACTGTTGACTGACTGTTGACAGTGGGTGTTTTGACTGCCGGCTGACTGTTAAGACCATGGTATGACTTGTTACAGCACGAGTGCCGGCAGGGGTGGAGACAGTGGAGCCTTCGCTGCTGGCTGACGACCCCCGTGAACACCGCCTACAGCGACAGGACGCTCGCAGCAGAAAGACGTTCAAGATCAAGCGCCAGAAGAGCAAGCCCGCTGTACGCCGCTTCATGTCTCATCGACGTCGCCCCGACCTGGTGACTGACACGGAGCGTGGGATGCGAGGCGGCGAGGGAGACATGTCACCCTCCCGTACGGCCGTGGTCTTTCACGACCGGGTGGGTTTTCAGCTGCGACGGCCGGGGGCCGGGGTCAGCGCCGTGTCACGCTCTGTGGAGACCATCCCTGAGTCTGTGGAAGCCAAGGTACTGCCCCACGCTGCGCGCTTGTAGCATCACGCTCTCTGTCCTCTATCTTTGTCCCAGCTTGTCTTGATGGCCATAGTCATGCTAGGAGTCGTTCACACTCTGTTAAGCCTTTTTTTCTGTGTATAGTGTAAAGAAGTTTTCTGTATGAAACAATGTGTTGTCTCTGGCGTCTGCTTGTCTTCAAAGCTTTAGTGGTAGGTACTAGGAGTTTTGATGCTGTCAGTCTTTTGTCTTTATCATTGAGCTTTGTTTTTAGTGTTGGCTATAGTGACTGTAAGACCAGTCTTGTTGGTGTTATGTCTGTTTGTCCTATGACCGTAGCGATACACACACCTCACCTTTTAGCAGACTGTTGAACATTGCCATATCTGGTGTGTCCACGGCATGTAATTTCCCGCGGTTCAGAGAATTTCCTCTGTTAAAAAAACATTTCCGCCGAGAACAGTATGATTTTCCGCGGAACAAAAAAGTTTGACAACTATTTTCCTCCAATGAAAAAGGTTTTGCACATGTCCTCAAGTCAAACAGAAACTTGGAACTGCGTATTCGTGTGTCTGAATCATAGCAGGTAAAATGGATGCAAGATGCATTGTTCAGCGTGGCGATACAGTTGATGATAAAGGTGTGAAAAGCGCATGGAGGTGGGAAGTGATGGAAAAAGAAGTGGGTGATGAACGACTAGGACAGTATTTGAGGAAGATCCCAAGAAACAGAACAGCCTTTTGTACAGTGTGTGTGCCAGTCGGAAATCAAATGCGTCCCGTGGTTGTGTGGCTTTGGAAGAGTATACCAAGAGCGCTGGACACAAGACATTCGACCCCCTGCCAATTTCCTCTTTTTTAACTCCAGACCTTTACAAACCCGGTGTGTCTGACGTCCCAAAGTCAGATGTGACGCAACAAGTTTTAAGACTCTCTTACTATGAATCATCGGTAACAATTCCCTTATGAATCCTCGATAACTCATTTCCTCTCTGTAGTGACAATATAACGGGTTGTTTTCTTGGTATCAATACGTTGCTGTGGCCCCTTCCTACACACTGTTCAAACAGTCTGTACACAAAGTCTAGTCCAGTGAGAACTATCTAATTGCTCGGGTTCTTCTCCATCCCGGGCCAGCATTCTACCACTGAGCCGGTCTGTGCACAAGGAGTGGTCAGTTGAGATGGAGACAGCCATTTAGAAATGGAAACGACACTGATGATGATGACGATGATGATGATGTTGATGCTCAAAAGTCAAGACTGAAGAGTACAGAGAGGCAGAGCGGAGTCATATTTATGTGTTGTTGTGTTTTGTTGATATTGTTACTAACACCTTATACAGCTGGTTGATTATTTTGTTTGTTTGTACAAAGTCTTATCAGTGTATATAATTATCCTCATCTGCGGTATCGCAGATGGTGGATGTAGAGGTTAGATTTCAATGTTAAGTCTGTTAATTACTACGTTTATGTGTGTATGTGTGTGTCTGAGACTGACAGATAAGGTATATGTCGTGTTTAAAGTATTATGTTAGCGTAGGCTGATACCTTTTGTACGTGTTGTTTTAATAATGTATAGCGGCATAGTTATTGTACAGCAGTTGATGCCATCTCACTGTTATAGCCTGACATAGTCAGTGATGGCGTAAAGCCAAGGCCCTTCATGTTGTGTACTGAGTCCTGCAGGACACAGTTTGTGTGTAACTTTGGTACAGAGGCAGATGATAAGTTAGGCACTTTTTTGCTGGTAATAGTAACAGTTTCGCTATCAGTGGGTTTTTTTTTACTGATATCGTTACGTTGGTGTTAGTTGATGTGAAAACGATACTGATCGACATCCTAATAACTTAGCAATGTCTGTTTTGGATAATTGGGCACGAATCCTTTTGGTGGAAACAGCAGTGGAGTGAGGCACCACTAGGGGACAAATCTTTTTTTATTTGGACACAACGCTAAAGAACACACAGAGGGAGATATATACGTATCCTCATGGGTGTTCCACTGCACTGCTGCTTATGCTGTAACGATTCATAGCCTTAGACTGGCTGTTAGAAGGATGTTTTATTATTTCATGCTGATTTTGCAGCCAGCAGTTACTGCTAATAGACGTTAGTACGATGTTTTAGCTGTTTCATGTTGATTTTCTCACTCGACAGTTGACCTTAGTAGATGTTAGAACAATCTTTTAGCAGTTTCATGTTGATCTTCTCACTCAACAGTTATGGTTAGTACTTAGTAGTTGTTAGAACGATGTTTTAGTAGTTTCATGTTTATTTTCTTGCTGGACAGTTTGACGTTAGTAGATGCTAGTATGATGTTCTAGTATGGCAATGTTTGATTTTGCAGCCGACAACTCACGCTCTGTGTAGACATGTAGGTATATTTTCTGTGTAGGTGTGCCTGCTCATGCTAAGCTCATCCTGATTATGTTTGCCACATTGTATTTGTGTGTTGTGATAATACAGCAGCTAAACACTAACCACATGCAGCTAAACACTAACCACATAAAGAATTACAACACTGTAATAACACACTGATGATCGCTGATGACACATTTATTACAACACACAAAGCATTTTGTTTTTGTCTTAATTAGGTTAAGACATTACAACTTGTAAACCATTCAACTGTCTTAATTATGACAGAAATTACAAGCTATTATCCATTCAACTATCCTGATTACAACCGAGATTACAACTGAGAAAATAAAAATCCTAACACTTCTCTTTCATACTATTTCAAAGTTTTCCTGAAAAGGCCTTTTTTATTGTTACCTAGTTTACAAACATGTTTGCATAGAACAAAGACACTTTTCTCTGGAATTGAATGCCGCTATGGTGACGAAAACATTTTAAAGTATTTTCCCCACCCCATCACCCCTCCTCCCACCATTTCAATGATGTTGCTGCTGACAAATGAAGAAGCTAGTATGTGTGATTTTTTTTGGGGGGGTGAGGGGGGAGGGAGAGGGAAGGGGAGGTGGGGTGGGGGGTCACAATGAATTTTAAAAATGCCTTTTGTATTTACCTCTAATCAACTATTTATCATTTAATTGTTTGTATCGTGTATGAGAATGCAGTGATAGTAATCAGTGTGTGCGATGAAGATGATGATAATGGTACTAACACTGCATGCACGAGACTCATTTGTGTGTATATCAGTTGTTGTGGTTGTGTTTTTTTCTTTCAGTTGCTGATGTTTTGTGTGTGTGTGGTCAAGGTGTGATGTGCATTGTTTGCATATTGTTCTCAAAACTTTTTTTTTTGTCTCAATAGTTTTCTTTCAAAAGGTTATTTTTGGATTTGGGTCATTGCTGATAAAGTGGACTTTAACAAACAAAAATTTAATCAGATACAGCAGATTTGAAATGATTGATGGAAAATTTTGATACTATGTCTGACTGTCCTATGGGATGTGGACAGTTTATACTATGCTTTGAGTTTGTTTTTGTTTTTGTAAGACTGCAAAGTATAATTATTGTAGGATTATTGTTATGATGTGCAGACCTGCTGTTGGGGTATATCACTCTTTAGACCATACATTATATACATTATACAGTGATAAGCCCTCCATCACACTCTTATGGATGGATTTTGCAACCCAGCCAGATAAAGCAAAGAATGAAACAAGCGCACAGCACGCTCCAGCTCACCAAGCTGCGAGTGTGTGGGAGCCTGCCTGGCCCTTGTTTAGAACCGGGTAGGTAAAGGGGAGAGCTAGGGAGAGGAGATGGGCACTGCCCTCACCAAGCTGGCCCAGAAATAATGGAGGTTCTTAAACAGTTGGGACTGGTGAACAAAAAGATTCCGGGACTATCTTTACCTATAATGTACTGATGGAAAGTTGATGGTTGGCCGTGAGGCTGTTTGGAACTGTGAGAGGCATGATGATAACCTACAGCAGAGAATGAATCGGTGCATTACGATTGTAGCTGCTCAACCCACAAAGAAGAAGAAGATATTGTGTTGTGTTGTGTTGTGGATTGTCTGTATTACAGTATGTGCGTAAATATTGTGGAATGTCTGCATTATAACATGTAAGTACTCTTGTCTGTGTTTCTGAGTGACCCACCTGTGGTCTGTACTTTACGCTCCTGTTGTGTGTTTGCTAGTGTCTGATGTGTATGCTAGAGTTTGGTGTGTATGCTGGCATTGTATGCGTATGTTAGCCGCGGATTTATGCTAGAGTTTGGTTTGTATGTGTTCGAGTTTGATGTTTATGCTAATGTTGTGTATGTTAGCATTGGGAGTATGTTAGCATTGGTTTGTGTATGCTAGAGTTTGGTGCATATGTTAAAGTTTGATGTGCATGTGTTAGAGTTTGGTGCGTGTGTGAGAGAGAGTTTGGTGTGTATGTGTTAGAGTTTGGTGTGTTTGTTACAGTATGGTGTGTTTCGAGTTACGATTTGGTGTGTGTGTATTGAAGTTGTATGTGTATTTGTTAAGAGTTTGGTGTGTATGTGTTAGAGTTTGGTGGGTATGTGTTAGAGTTTGGTGTAGAGTTTGGTATGAATGTGTTAGAGTTTGGTGTAGAGTTTGGTATGAATGTGTTAGAGTTTGGTGTGCATGTGTTGGAGTTTGAGCGTATGCTAGCACTGTGGGTTTTGTTAAAGTTTGTTGTGTTATGTGTTAGAGTTTGCAGTGTATGGTGGCATTGTGTGCCTATGCTAGCGTCTGTTTGTATAGTGCACTACAGTAATGCTGTGAACAAATAAATGAATGACTGTAGGAGAGAGAGCGCCAGCTAACTGTAGGACTTGGAAAAATGCAGAAATATTGCCACACTGAAAAGAATGATTGCCAGACATATTCTGTTTCTAAAGCTATCGTTTTGTTATGGTATAGTATTTTGTGTTAATGCTAGCGTTTTGTATGTGTATTGTATGCTAGCATTCTGTTTTGTAAGCTAGCATTCTGTGTGTGTATGCTATGCGGGTATTGTGTGTTCATGCTACTAAGCATTGTGGGTATGATATTGTGTGTGTGTGTGAGTACAGTAGCACGTTGTTTGTATAGAACAGTCATAGTGTGTCTGTATGTATGGGCATTAGCACTGTGTATGTACTATATACTTAGCTAGGTTTTGTTTGCCTGTCTTTAGACCGATGATCTTCGTCGCTGGTTACTAACAAAGGTACTAAACTGTGTTCACTGTCCAACCTGTTCTTCATTGTCATTGGAACATATGTTATTTCCTTGCCTCTGGTTTTACAGCATCGTCGAATTTGGTGACAAGTGGAAAAGTTCTAAACACCTGTTCAGTTTGTTATTAATAACAACTTTTCCTTTGTTAAAAAAACAAACCCCACCCCCCACCCTCCCAAAAAAAAAACTTTTGTTATTAAAAAAAGTTTTGGGGCCCAAAAATATTTTTGGGGTAAGGGAAAACAAATTTTTATGTTATAATAACAATGTTGTCTGTTGTGAAAATAAATAGTTTTCTGTTATCATAAAAACAACCTTTTCTGTTATTAAAAAGCAAAAAAAAACATGTTCAGTTATCAAAAAGAAAATATTTTTGTTACGGAGAAAGAAAACCTTTCCTGTTAAAATAAAACCTTTTTGTGGGTAGGTGGACCCTACCTCCCCCCCCCCCCCCCCCCATTATTTTTTCAACCCTGAAGAGTTATGACACTTGTTGGCAAATTCTAAGACATGTTGGATCAAAGCGTGGTGGTGTCTGGTTGGTAAAAAAATATCACAGTAACAACATCCCTTACCCTCCTTAACTCCTGTCTTTTCAGTTTGTAAATACTTCAACCCACCCACCCACTCCCAAAAAAAGGTTACAAAATATTGTGAAGACAGCAGCATCATGGTGCAGCGTGTGACCACTTTGTTCTGCACAGATGGAATGGCGTTAAAAAATGCAACTTTCAGAGGACGACCAAATGGTGTCAAATGAAAGAACCGCAAGAGATAAAGTTTAATAAATAATAAGTCTTCCTTCAACAACCAAACGAAACAAAACGAAAAACAAAACATTGGAAATGAAATTAAATGATTGGTCCACTCAGTCGCTGGCTTACAATAGGGTGGAATGGACAGGATTATCTCCCATGCAAAGGTCCCCTCGGTGTTGGTGGGCGAAGCTATCTCCCCTCACTTTGCAGCAGTTATCTCCCTTCACCTTTGTTTACAGCCCACAGCTACATTAGGGTCGAAATTTTTTGCAGGATTATCTCCCTTACAAAATGTTGCTCATTGCGATGCAATTCACTGATGAGTGCAATGTGTTCAGCATTGCAATGGGCAACACAACAAAAAATCGTCTTTGCCATGTGCGGGTGGGAATTGCATGGGAAATATGCCAGACATTCAAGCTGTTTCGGCACCACCACTGTCCCCCACCCCATCCACCCCTCTCTGGCCCTCCCCTCCCCCACACACACACACCTTGTAGATCTTGAAATCAATGTTATTTTCACCATGAAAAAAGATGTTTGTACCCCAAAAAAAAAGTGAAAGACATTGCAGACTTTAAATATCCTGACCACTGTTGTCCTAGATGGATGAGTGCCGGCTACACAAATACACCCGGCAAGCACTAGGTCCATTCTCCCCTATCCCCGGTCACCCAGGATTGTGCTCAGTTGTCTGGGCGTCGGACGACATACCCAAAGGCTGCATATTTTAAGTGCGCGCCTTGATTGAGATCCTGTATCAGCCATTGAGCAGCTCTTGAGCTGGAAAAGCGCTTTATGAGAATGGATAAAGAAAGAATAGCTGAAGGTAGAGTTGTTATGACTTTTGTCCTTGTCACCTGCTGTAAGACGATGCAGTCAATGCTGACTATTGTGGTATGGTGTTTGGGTTTGCTGTGGATGTGGCTACGTTGACTTACTTCACACCATGTTTGTCCTGTACAACAACTGTTACTGTTACGTCTTCAACATTCTGTTTTGCCCTGACAGCCAGTCCTGTTTCCTCTAACTGCCAACCCCTTTTTTTTTTTATCTAACTGACAGTCCCTTTTCGTCTAACGGCCCTTACAATTTGCTCCAACCCCCAGTCAGTTTTCATCTAACCATCAGTTCTTGCCAGTCCCTTTTTGTCTACCCTCCAGTCCCTTTTTGTCTACCATCCAGTCCCTTTTTGTCTACCCTCCAGTCCCTTTTCATCTAACCGCTGGTTCCACTTTGCTCTAACCCCAGGTCTTGTAGAACCAAGTATCGTTACTTTTTAACATTCCACGTTGTTTTAACCTCAGTTTTTATGAAGTTTCTCGTACATTTTCCTACATCCTTTTCCTGGAGAAGAGGTCACGTATTTCACAATATTTTTTATCCTCCCACAATGTGCTCCCTTATGTTACGATAATAGTACCATTAACGGGCTGTGTTTGTTGAAATCTTAGTGTTGATTATTATATATATATATTAAAGTATATCATCATTCCAGCTGCTTGCTCCACACTACCACCAGTTCTATGTTTGTCTTCTGAATATAAGAAGACAGTATATAACTGATTAGTGGGTTTTCTCCGGGTACTCCTGCTTTGTCCCTCCCTTCAATAATGGTATTGGATGCAGTCAATCTAAAATTTCAAAAATAAAAATTGGATTTCTATTCTGACTTCTGTAATGGCGATTTCTCCAGCTTTGAGTTCCATTGAAGAAAAGCCTGTGATAACATCCTGTTTTATTATTATTATCATTAGTGTGACCATGATATGGCTGGGCTCTCTCCCACCTCTCACTCCCCCCCCCCTCCAGCCCCCTCCCTCACCCTCTCCACCATCCCTCACTGTTCCCACTACATTCTCCATACACCCACACTCACAACCCTGCCTCTTGCATTCTCGTATTCGCTCAATTCAATGTGTATTTTTCCTCTGAGGATTTTATTCTCTTTTCCTAATCTTCCTTCCCTTTCTCCCTTCACACCATCAACACTCCACCTCCTCCTCCTTCCCTACGTTCCCCTTTCCTCCTCACGCTACACTTACCTCTCCAAATGCTTGACATGCTTTATCAACTCCGTTCCTGCCACTTTAACAATGGTAAAGATACTTTTCGTGTATTGTTTTGTGTTTATTTATTTTAAAATATTTTTCTCAGCGTGTGAATGGTTTCACCCATGGCTGCTCACCTCAACAGCGCCGCTTACCCCACTAGCAAAGTTGTAACCAAGAAACCTGAGTCGCCTGTCATTTAAAATCTGAAGTCCACTCATTACCTTGTGACTGCCAGGATGGACGTTTGTGGGCAGATTTGCAGTACATGTATTAGAATTTACTTTTGTTTTCTTCTTCTCCTCCTCCTGCTTCTCCTCCTCCTTCTTCCTCCTCTTCTTCTTCTCTGTCTTCATTTTTAATTAATACTGTTGATCTATTATAGTCCACTAGTACTAACATTTAGTAGTAGAGGGGGCAATTTTTAAATGATCGAATCAGCATAGTTTAAATTCGGCTGTTGTTAACAACAATTTTCTCAGTAAAAGAATGTCTCTTAATAATAATGCACATCTAACAAAGAACAGTAACTTTACTCGCATGCAAAACTGTGGTCTACAAACAACAGAAGCAATGTAATTTTAAAATGACAAGGCTTACAAATTCTATAACAGAGCCCGACATTTTTGCTGTTAACAATTAACACTTTGTTTCTTGATTTATTTATACATGATTAACTTTTCAAGTATAACATGATTTATGGAGAGAAAACAAAAGTAGGTAAAATCGCTGAGTTTTGCTAGAACAGGATAAGGATAGTTTTTGATTTATTTATTTCTACAATAAAGTTTATTATTATTATGTATTAAAAGTATAACCAGCGATATCATTTGTGGAAAAATTGTGGTTAAAATCACTGGATCAGGAAGAACATTAGTTTCTTATCAATGCCCTGGTTTTTTTTTTAAATTTATTTATACCTACAAAACAGTTATTTAAAACTTTTTTTAAAAACGTATAATCAGCAACTTGATTCGTGGAAAAATCGTTGTTGAAATTGCTAGAACGGGAAGATAACAGGTTTCTAATCAACACCCTTTTTAAAAAAAATTTATTTATACCTACAATATAGTTTGTTTTATTTTTTAAGTATAACCAGCAACATGATTTGTGGAAAATTGTGGTTGATATCGCTAGAACAGGAAGACGGTCCTGATATTGCTTTACAAATAAACTCCTGCAAAGCTTTCAAGTGCAAACAACTTTATTTCGAATAGATTGAGCTGGAAATACTAGAACGGGGCATGTCCATGTCGTTAATTATCCAGCAGTTTGGGATACAGATAAATGTTTGGTTGTTGTCATTGAACCCACCTCAAAAGTCCATTATGTAGCCAGCTGGATGTTTAATTTTTATTTTTTTTTAAAAACTTTTATTTTGTTTTACCTATTTATTATCTATCATTTAAAATTTAAAAACAATATTTTGCTTTGCTTTATTCGATGAATCAAACTGGCTGCAAAGTCATGCATGATGATTAGGATGAGGAACGTGTTATTTAATAGGTCATTCTCCATGTATAATCGATAGGGAGTAAGACATGACTTGTCAACTGATAACAGTATCACATTAGTTGAATCAGTTCCAAATGCTTTATTTGTACAATAAAAAAAAAATCTTCTAAATTTAAAAAAAATGTTTTTGTTTATCCTGCCCAAAAGAGATAAAGAGAGAGAAAATGAGAGAGAGAGAGAGAGAGAGAGAGAGAGAGAGAGAAGCAGAGAGGGAGATAGATTTAGTATAAATGAAGTTGTAGGTATGGATTTTACAATCTCCCACCCACCCCCCCCCCCTCCTCTTGGCATAAAGCAATCACATACTGGTAGAGTACACAATTGGTAACAGGGACTTTGTGTACTATCACAGATGTGAACAAGACATTTCAGAAATATATAGTACCTTGTGTGCAGTAATTGACCGAATAAAGTGTAATTTGGTACCATGACAAACAAATGATAAACAAATCCAGTTCAGTGCAGCCAGTTCAGGCCACTCCTAGCTTTTACAGTACTACAACTGTTTTGAACGTCAGTATGCCTTGTATTGGTCATGTTACATGGGATAAGACCCTGTGGGGTTGTTTTTATTTTTATTTTTTTTCTATGGCTTATGTTGGGTTTCAAATTCAAATGACATGTATGTAGTTTACCTGGACTTCAGTGATAGGATTTTAGGGGGTTTCCCCATGTTCTCTCTCTCTCTCTCTCTCTCTCTCTCTCTCTCTCTCTCTCTCTCTCTCTCTCTCTCTCTCTCTGAGACTTATTACACTGTGTAGAATGATCCATACAGTTTAGTATAGGGAGGAAGGGGGGAGGGGGGAACATCAGACAGAAATTCCCAGGCCTTGCCAAAGTGACAGAACTTGTTTTACATCATAAACAGCTTATTCCAGACTGCAAAACCTATGTCTAGACTTTCTCCATCATTTCCTGACTTTTCATTTAATCTCTTATCCCCCCATTCCCCCCTTAACCCTCTCATCCCCCACTCCTTTCCTCCCCCTCTCCCTCCTACCCCCATACCTGCCTCCCCCCATTCCCTCCCAGCTTCCCTAAACCTGCTCTTTGGTTTTGGGCATTTCCAGATACTACTATACTGGATATACTTTGAAATAGTGAGGAATCACAACCAGCCTGGATGTTTGTCCGTTGCTCGACAAATCTCAAGAACCACTGAACATATTTGTGCCAAACATCGTAGGAACATTACTAGATCAGTGGCCAGCTTCCCATGCCATTGTTATTAGCTGTCAAGGTTGCTGTGATCAGTTCTTTACTGAACACGTTTTTGCTCCCTGTCTCAAAAATGGCTGAAGTGATTTGGATGATTTTTTATATAATACATTGCCCATCGTTCTCTGACAGTTGGTTGGTCAATCAGTCAAAAGAGTCAGTCGCACCACCTTAAGTCGGTATTTAATTTTGTCTGTTCAAAACGCTTTTTTTGCGATCTCTCAAACATAAATTGATTATTATTATTTTTTTTTTTAATGTAGATACTTAAAACTACTGCTCAGCCTTCAATATTATTCATATTTGCACTGTCTTAGAAGTCAAGCTTACCGGGGTCCAATTAGTTGTTGTTGTTTTAAAAATTCAGCTATTTAAGTCTAGTGTCTGGAAATACATTTGAATGGCTTGCCATCTTGATAGACATTTTTATTTATTTTGTGTCTATGCTTTTTGCACTTGCACGTCCACGTGTGTTCACCCTTGCTAATATGTTACGCCCTCCTCGGCAGGTAATCCGAGGCTCCTGAGGCATGGACGCCTGCATGGGATAATATCGATGCCTTGTCAGCATGGCACATTTTTGTCCATGCTTTGTTGCGCGCTTCACTCTTCCTGCTCGCTTGCATAACCTTACTGTGTCGATGTTGTTCATGTTTAACTTGCTTTATCATGCTGCATGCAATTTACTAATCACCGTTAACTAAGGAGACTTTTTTTTAATTTTATTTTTAGTTTGTTTTGGGGGAGTTTGGTAGTGGTGGTATGATAGGGGTGTTGTATTGAAGGAATTTTTTTTTTAAAGTAACGTTTTATTAATCCCTCTTGGTGTGTGGAGATGTAGGCAAGACAAAGTGATGAATAATGTGGATCTGAATTTGCTTGGGTTGCACTTAATGTTATCTTCTTTTTTAATCAGCAAGGTCACAATTATTTTATTGTAATCTTTTATTTTAAAAAAAAAAATCAACCTACTTTACTTTGTATATTTTGAAATATAACAGCGATAGCAGCATTTATTTGTGAAATGAGCCAATGATAACATGTATTCTTTTTCTTTTTGTTTCCATTCAGACTTTTCATTTCTTCCTCAATCAGTGTGTTTTAAGTTGCAAAGCGTAGTTTTAAGGCATTACTTACTCCTTGGCTGATCTTCAGTAGCAGACGTTGACTTTTTTTTTTTCACAGCCTTTTAAAGTTATTTTTAATTATTTATTGAAATTTTTATTTTAAAAAAAAAGTATTCATTTTATGGAAGATTAAGATTTCTTGACTAAAATTTGTTTCAATAAGGAACTAGGTGGTGGGTCTAACAGCAGAAGTCTATTATGTAGGTGGACACAATCAATTTGCATAAAGAGAAAGAGGGAGGGGATATGTCTGGGGAGGTTTATTATAATTGGAATTTTTGGTAGAGTTTGGGAGGAAAAAAGGGAGGGAGGGAGTAGAGAGAGAGAGAGATGGATGGAGGTTGTTTTGGTTAGGAGGGAGGTCTTTTAATGTGTAGAAACTTCGTGGAGCAGGGTTGGGGAAGCTTATAGAAAGTGGGGTGGGTTGGGATGAATGTATGACTCGAGTTACCTATGCACAATGACTCAAGTTACATTTACACAATGACTCAAGTTACCTATAAACAATGACTCAAGTTACCTATAAACAATGACTAAGTTACCTATACACAGTGACTCACATTACCTATAAACTGTGACTCAAGTTAACTATACACTGTGACTCAAGTTACCTGTACACAATGACTCAAGTTACATACACAATGACTCAAGTTACATTTACACAATGACTCAAGTTACCTATAAACTATGACTCAAGTTACCTATAAACAATGACTCAAGTTACCTATAAACAATGACTCACATTACCTATAAACTGTGACTCAAGTTACCTATAAACAATGACTAAGTTACCTATAAACAATGACTAAGTTACGTATACACAGTGACTCACATTACCTACACATTGTGACTCAAGTTACCTATACACAGTGACTCACATTACCTACACATTGTGACTCAAGTTACCTATACACAGTGACTCACATTACCTACACATTGTGACTCAAGTTACCTATACACAGTGACTCACATTACCTACACATTGTGACTCAAGTTACCTATACACAATGACTCACATTACCTACACATTGTGACTCAAGTTACCTATACACAGTGACTCACATTACCTACACACTGTGACTCAAGTTACCTATACACAATGACTCACATTACCTATACATTGTGACTCAAGTTACCCATACACAGTGACTCACATTACCTACACATTGTGACTCAAGTTACCTATACACAGTGACTCACATTACCTACACATTGTGACTCAAGTTACCTATACACAGTGACTCACATTACCTATACATTGTGACTCAAGTTACCTATACACAGTGACTCACATTACCTACACACTGTGACTCAAGTTACCTATACACAAATGTGTGGAGGCAGGGGAGAAGTAGGAGTGGAGGATGAAGGTTAGGAAAGGGGAGTATGTGGGGGTGGTGGGCTGTTAGGGTGTGTGAGAGATTGTCTGAAGTCAGTAACAGTGTTAAAGAGCAGTACTGTTAAACAGGAGAAAGTTATTGTGTCAGTTTACAGCCAAGGGGTACGGTGGACGTATAGTGAAGCATCATCACTGTACTGTTTGCGTGTTGTTTGGTCTGCACACACTACCATGTCTCATCACCTCACCGCCTTTCTTTTCTCTTCTTCCTCAGCCCGCCGCTCGTGCCCGCTTTGTCACAAGGTCAAGGTCACACGATGACCCCTCCGCTGACCCCACCTCCAGTGCTGCCGTTTCTCCTGCCATCACCGCCGCTGCCGCCAGTACGGTAGTCGCCAGCCCTGTCCTGCTCTCCTCCCCTCCCTCTGTAGTTGTCAAACCGCTAGTCACACCGGCAGTGTATCGACGCTCGCCTTCCGTCAGCCCGCCCACCACTCCCTCCCCTCCCCCAGACTCCCCTCCCCTCAACCTGGCCGCTCCCCCTGCCCCGCCCCCACTTCCCACCTCCAGTCACGTGTACGTGGCCCGGTGCGACTCGTCCGACTCTCTGAGCGCCAACGAGAGTTCTGCTCTGCTGAGGGATGAAGAAAAGAGCAAGTCGCTGAGCTCCCTCTGTCTGTATTACGCCGATGAAGATGTGCCCAGCGCTAGCAAGGTGTAGAAAGAGAGGTGGATAGCGACCAGTGCTAAGCCAAGGGTGATCTTGGTCTGACCGTTGTCATGCTGGCTTATTCTACAGACACTAACTGTAACAGTGTCTGTACTGTGCTGGAGGAGCGGATGTTTGGAGTGGATGGGGTTGGGGAAGAGGGGGTTTGCTTTCGGTGGTAACTAGGTCTGAAACTTGTTTGTTTATACAACCTTACCACACACACACACCATTATGCCAACAGACATGGCTAGTGATCCAGCTAAAACCATTATAGATTACTACCATACAGGTCGAGTGCCCCTTAGTACATGCAGTGACCCTGCGTTAACAAGTTGTGAACAGGCAGGTTTGCACTAAACAGGTGACCTTGACACTAGCTGAGTGTCAGAGATCTATCAAGCATAGGCTATGTGTAGGCATTTGCCTTCAACAGCCTCTGACACACACTGGGGTCAGAATGGATTTTGGGCCCACTGCCTGTTTAACCTTCCTAATGGCCCGATATGGCGGCACAAGATGTATTGAATGATGTTTTGACATGGCATTGCCTTGATCTACCTACGTCTCTCTGTAATACTGTGGCCATCAATGCTAAAGTACCAATATCGTTTGTTTTTGTTTACAATAAAGGAAACAAGAACATTTTTTTGACAATCAAACGGCAAGAAGAATCTAGAATCTCTCCATCTAGCAGGTGGTTTGGAGAGGAAAATACAGCACAAGGCAACCTGCATGTGAGGTATTACTGTTGTTACACAACTAATGGACTGCGGGTGGAAGGTGCTGTTACATGTCACTCCAAAATGTAAAGCACTCTGTACGTTACATGGGCATTTATTTATTATCAGTTGTTTTAGCGGTGGGCTGGTAGTATTTCTTTTTTCCTTTCCCCTCCTTCCCCCAATTTTTGTCTTCAATTTTGTGTGCTTGTATTCCATCTCAAAGACATCATGTATTGTCTTTAAGAAGGTGATGGCCTCTCTCTCTTTCTCTACCCAATCCCACCCTTCAATCTTACTTCGTTTGGATTGTTTAGGCACATTTTGTACAGCGTTCTCTCTTTTGTGACTGAACCCCTCCTTCAGTCGACAAAGATGTGTTTTTTTTTGTTTTTTTTATTTTAATTATTCAGCCGTATGTGCATAATAAAATTTTAATTTGACCTTACATAGATAATACTGTTTCACTGTACATAGATTTGACCTTTACTTATGACTGAACCCTCCTCCAAATTTGTTTTTTTTTTTAAGTTGGTGTACAGCTATATTTTGAAATAATCTCAGTAACAGCCATACTATTGTACTAAGTATAGATACAAAGCATAATCTTACAACTCTGAAATGCCATGATAACTATTTCTATTGTGCCGGATACCTTGAGATTAGAGATCAAAACTGTATTTGTACTCCTTGGGATGAGAGTATGAACGATCTAGTCTATGCACACATGCATTCCATCGCACAGACTTGAAAGATCCTGATGCTCATGTCCTAGACGGAGGAGTGCCGGCTACACAGATACACCCAGCAAGCACTAGGTCCCTTGGCATCCATCCCTGATCACCAAGAATTGTGCTTAGCTTCAGAAAGCTGCAAGAGGGCACCTTGAGTGAGATCCTGTATCACAGCCAGCGCCTTGAGCAGCTCTTGAGCTGTAAAAGCGCTATATAAGAACCATTCAATAAATAAATACATGTAACTTGGTTTACTTTTGAACCATAATTGTTATTAATGTATTTGTGAGAAAACACACACAAAAACTGTGTACATTTATCATGTAGAAAACGTATAACCAATGTACACGACCTTGAAAGCATGTATTATGAGCCTTGTACATTGAGCGTAAAATATTGCTTACTGTAAAAATGTCTAACATTGTGCTTATTATCAGTTTTGACCATTTCAACCCAGAACTACAGGACAACCTTGGGGAGAAATTGAATATTTTTCTAACATTAAAATGTGAATCTGGTTTGGTATGGTAGGCATTAACAGAGGGAGACCCATTTCTTCATTATATATTCATAGTTTTGGGACACAAATCTTGGCATGAGCCTAAAAAAAAAAAAACCAGGATGGAGGAATGCAGCCTAATGAACGATGGAACAAGTTTACCCAGTGTCTCTTTGTTGTTTGGACATGATGAGCTCATTAGTTATCTTGTGGTTTTGACATAATATAAACTAATTACTACGTTCAGTTAGTCATTTGTTGTTTTGATGCGATGAAGTAATAATTAGCCATTTTGTTGTTTTAACAGGATGAACTAAATGTTTTGATGTTATAAAACAATTACTAAATTAGTAATTTTGTTTTGACACGATTAACTATCATTGTGTTGACGCAATTAACTGCTTAGCATCGTTTCGTTCTGAGGCATATGTACAAAGAACAAGCTGATATAAAAGTGATATATTGGTTGTTGGGAAAGTGAATTAAAATTTTGTCACTTTTCGGGATATGTTTTCATGGACTTCATTTTGAATGGAGATTTGACAAGTGATATGTGGATCTGCAGATGTGAACTGGAAATGTTTTGTCAGTGTTTGTTCATACTGTTGACAACATATTGTATTTGTCTTTATGATACCTGCGGAAATATGTTTCATAACTTACAGACCTGATATGTGTAGTCTGAATACACATGTCTAGTACTCGACGCTCATTAAAGCCCAATATCTCACTGTATAGTTTGGCTGTGCAGTTTCAAAACGCATGCGTTCTGCTATGCATGGGTTGTGCCAAGCAGTAGTCTAGGACCAAGCCATGCCTACAGTGCTGTGCTACAAAGGCTCTTTGACCTGAGACAGCCAGTGTTGTTGTATGGGACTATGTTAAAGACTATGCCTCCCGACCTTTGATGTCCAGTGTTAGTTTTAGCAGATTTTTTTTGTTTTGCTCAGTAAAAGCAATGAGTTGTTCTGATATATATATATATATATATATATATATATATATATATATATATATATATATATATATATATATATTTTTTTTTTCATTTGAGATTGATACAATAGACCTTACCACTACCACAAGACACCAAAGACGCAATTCGGTTCATTCAGAGAGTCAAAGGTCAAACGGCTAATGTATTGGTGTACCGTTAATAAGGGGAAATTACTCCCTGTCAGAATAGAAATAGGAAATTCAAACTTTGGAGGTTGGTGTGAGCCACGAAAGCTCGCTTCTTCATTATTTATTGTCATACAGTAACAAAGTACATTTTAGGGTAAATCTGTTTTTGCCAACAGTAAAACAAAACCCTTGAATTGTATAGAATTCCCTTTTGTGTTTATCTTTATAATGCATTATTTAGCAGGATTTGCTAAATAAAGTATTATTTTGAAGATGTTGCTAAATAATACATTATGTATATAAACAATTCTTTGTTTAGGGACTGCAATTTTCATTATTTAGGGGGGGTTCCAGGATTCGCTTGAAAACTTGGTTTTTATAATTTTACCGAGTTCTATAATAAAATGCAAGGTCTTTCCAAATATTGTGTATCCAAAATTTGTGAAAATTATTTATTTTTCAACATAAATTACTCCACAAATTCGAAGATAAAATGTCTGTAACCTCCCGAACACAAACAAAAGATCAAGGTCAGTTTTGTGCCGGAGTGTTCAGTGTTTTGAGTATTCCGTAAAAAAAAATTTAATAAAAGCTTTCTTTTTGTATTTATTTACCCATAAACTGTTGAGACTGTATTCCGTTTGTTGTTTTGAGTTGAATTATGTTTTAATTTCAAACGGAAAGTTTCAGCTTATTTGAAACAACCAGGGATTTGGTAGAAGTACTTTGAAGACAAGGACGCCAAAGCAGAAATAATGATGGTTCCTTCTTTACTGGAGCCGTTAACGTTGCAGTCTCATATAATAATACTAATGCGAAGGAATAAAAAAATAGAGTGAAATAAAGTATTTGCCCCATTTTGAATCGCAAAATATCGTAAAATCATGATTTTGCAATTTTTTTATCACTACAATATAACTTGACAGTAATACATACCTGCGAATCCCCTAAATAATGAAAATTGCTGTCCTTAAACAATGGATTGTTTACGTAAATAATGAATTATTTAGCAACATCTTCTAAATAATATATTATTTAGCAAATTCACCTAAATAATGCAGTATATAGGTAAACAACTCGTTATTTAGAAACATTTCTAAATAATATGTTATTTAACACAATCTGCTAAATAATGTATTATATAGGTAAATAATTCCTTATTCAGCTACAATGCATTATTTACCTATATCATAATTATTTATGTAAACAATATATTGTTTAGGTAAATAATAAGTTATTTGCAGGGAAAAAATATATTATTTAGAGAAATCTGACATTGTAAACAAATGATTATTTAGAAAATATGCTTCTAAATAAAGATTATTTAGCTGAAAGTGGTGACAATTGGAATTCCATAGAATTTGGGCTGTTCAAGAAATGTTGATAGTTTTTATTTATTTTTAAAATGGTTGCATCAGAATGGATACAGTTGTTGACTGAGGTATAGTTTAGTTTTTTAAAATGATTGTATTGGATACAGTTACTGTCAATAGCATGTTGACTGAGGTATAGTTTTTTTTTAATGGTTATTTTTAGTACAGCTACTGGTGATGGAAATGTTCTTTTAAATATAGCTATGTTTTGTACACCTGTAGATCTGATACTGGTGCATTTAGATCTGGTATGTGTTGTCTTAGACTTTCATGTAATAGCGCCCTGAATAACACTGCCCCATCTCAATATTTCAGAATTCAGTTGTTTCAGGGTACTTTTTTTTTTATCCCGTCTGCTATTTCTAAAGGACCCATTCTGCTGGTATATATAAAGTTGCTACTATACTGGAGATCTTTGCTTGTACTCAGAAGACTGCTAGAATTTATTCAGGTCAGTGATGACATGCAATGAGTCACACCAGCTCAATGCCTATGTGAGCACATGGACTAAATCTATATTTAGTCCATGGTGAGCAGCACTCTTAGGTTCTCCCACATTTTGCTGGCTGCGGGCTATTTATAGCTTGCCTACACCCTCCTTTTCAGTGAAAGGAAAGGAAAGAAGAGCACCGGCTAAGCTATTTATAGCTAGCCTGGCTGAACTAACTTCAAAACCTAAAAGCTTTGGTTGAGTCAGTGTGGAGTATATAGTTAGAAATTTACCCCCATGTTAGTAAATAGTTGCACACACATCCACACCCATATAAACCTTTGAAAACTTTAAGGCTGGTGCACACACACACAAAGAAAGGTACATTTCAACTGGTTATTTGTAGTGGTACATGCTGTACACACACACACACACACACAAATATATATATATATACTCTATGCATTTGTGTATTTTGTCAATTTTTAAATCATTGCTATGTACTATGTTGGCACCATGATGGAATATCTCTGTTGAGATCATAAAGGATATAGGTTTAAAACATACTTATGTCGACGAGTGCTTATAAGCGACGTAATAGGTGACGGAAAGAGCCCAAATGCAATAATATATATTACAGAATATTTCTCTACAATGAGAATGCTATCCAGTGCAAACAAACGGTTCAAAAATATTCTCAAACAGTTCAAAAAATGACAGTTGACCTAGATTTTTAAAAATTGACTTAATTTGTCGCCTAGAGCCGAAAGTTGCATTTTTAGACAGTTTTTATTTTACCGGGGTATTCAAACTGTCTTTATGTCAACCGTAATTGGTCGCCCTAAAACGATATGAACAGTTTTATACTGCTATTTATATATCTCTTTCATCTCATATTTGCTCCATAACCTATAAAAAACATGCTCATCAATTTTTGCAACACAAGTTTTTGTTGTTATTGAGCAATTGACCTATTTTTAAAAAAATTTAAACAATTTACTTTGGGCTCTAGTCATGGAAATTAATGCTCAAATGTTTTGTTATTTTCCAAAAACTGTTTTTGCTTGTATACATTTGATAAAAGTGCAATAGTTGGAGACGCAATGCTGAATAGAAAGCAGCAAAACTGATTGTGATACAAAACTGGAAATACATTGATACATTCAGTAAAATTTGCTTTTAGTTGGGCAGGTGCAGCTGATTTGTTTAATATTTTTTTAACAAGATCTGAGCCACAACTTTTCACATTTTTATTTGGTACAAATTGGCTGTGCAAGATTTATTTGATGAATGCAAATTATGTCAGAGCTTTATCATAATGTTAAACAATAACGCAATTGTTATCAGATTTTGTTACAATGTGCAATATTGAAAAATTTGGTCCCCATTTTATCTTACAGTAGTGGTAGTGAAATGTTTTATAATTTATGTATTGAAATGATTCTATATTACCGTTTACATTAATATAATTTATTCGTAAGCATAGTTGTAAGCTTATGTTAGTATATACAGTATAGTTATGTTGTGTGTTAATTAAATAAACGGTTTTGTGGTTTTACGTAACATTTTATTGTTGGGATATTTTTGACAATGCATTTATCAAATGTCTGTACTATTCATTGTCAGATACGGTTGGTTTGATATAACCATTTAATCTATTGTTTTTTGTTGGGATGCTGTTGACACTTTGTTCCATCATTGTTGTTGTGGTTAATAAACATATAGAAACATTTTATATGCCGTTTTGACTTGCATGCATAGCAATGCCAGTCTATATACTCACCCCTCACCTAAATAAAAAATCCTAGATTTTTACAAATCTGTGTGAGATGAGACCTAAGTAGTCCAAAATTAATATATTTTTTTAAAAATTCCCTTCGTCAGTCTGCCATCTGTCAGTGCAAAAACTTTCTAAAGTGGCTAAGTACCAGAACCTATTTCAACTATCACAACCAAACTTGGGAAGATGGTGTATACCCATGAGACCTTGAAAATGATCAATGAATAAATGACTTCACTTCAAGGGATCCTCAAATGCTAGTCAAAAAATGACAATTTTTCACAAAATTTCACTTTTTTCCCCCCTAGGTTATTAATTGTGAACTTATAATTGTTTGACACAGGATAGAGATCATACTGTGTAAATGTGGTCAACCTCACTCCAAGGTCAAGGTTACTGGAGTTGTCCAAAGTCTGTATAGGTACCTTGAAGTGACGTTGACCCTAAACTATGAGATATAAAGTCCGAACTTGTATTAAAAGATGAAAGATTGATCTTTCATATATGTTCCGTTTTTGCGTTCATCTTGAAGGTCAAGGTCATTGAAAGATTGATCTTTCATATGTGTTCCGTTTTTTAGTTCATCTTGAAGGTCAAGGTCATTTTAGTCCTTGCAAAAACATACAAAAAATAATTCATTGTACAGTGGAATGACTGTTTAACTCATACTATGCAACAATATTGAGTTATTTTATCAAACATGCGCGAGGGTCAGGGTCATCCCACGTTCAAGCTCACTGAAGGACACCGGTTTTTGGGCATAATACAACTTGCTGTACTTTGATATTACATGAGTGTATTTGGGGCAGGAGGTCAATGTCACCTCAAGTTCAAGAGCATAGAATGATCAAAGTCGATATTACTTTGCATTTTAATGCCACCATTTCGCTTCGTTTTTTCTGGGCATTCATTTTCATGTTAAATGTTGCGAGTTCCATCAGGAACATTTGAGTCACATGGGCTTTGCCCTTCTAGTTTAACATTGAAAGAGAATGTGGTCGGTATGTCTGCAAGTCAATTGCTACATTCTATACATCAGTGATCATCATAGGGACAGCAACAAATGGTTTAGTGTACCGATTGTGGCTGCTAAACCAAGAACTGGAAGGAGGAGATAACACAACATATCACATCACACATAAAAAGAAAATAACCAACAAAATATATTTTACTTCATTTACTATATTTGATTGATATATTGTAATTTATTACAAAAGCAAGCCAATTCATTTCAATTCACTTAACCCTGTACAATTGGGATTCACTGCATCAAGCAGATTGACATATTAATTACACAATTCTAACAAAGGGGGCGAGAAAGAAGGAAATGACAAAAGTTTCAGATGTAAAGTCATATTGAGATTGATATTGAACACTTTTAAGACGCCAAAGTTCTCTCTTTCTCACACATGCGAGCGCCAACAATTCATAAAGTACTTTTATAGACATGCAAACAAAACAATTTTTTTTATAAAAAAGAGGGATGGAATGGCTAAGCTCAGCAATTGCACAGATACACTCAAAAAACATTACCACATTTCGTACTGCATGTGACACATTGTCGCACCCGCCAGTGTGTGCCTAAAACCCCGCATGCGATAAACTGTCGCACCCGCTAGTACTTTCAGTTCGTTGATTTTTAGCCTTACGGATGCCGACGCAAACTGACCATGTTTCTAATTGAAAGGAACCGCTTCCTGCAATCGTTCTTGAGACACACCGACTCAACCAAAGCTTTTAGGTTTTGAAGCTAGTTCAGCCAGGCTAGCTATAAATAGCTTCGCCGGGGGTTCTTCTTTCCTTTCTTTTCACTGAAAGGGAGGGTGTAGGCAAGCTATAAATAGCCCGCAGCCAGCAAAATGTGGGAGAACCTAAGAGTGCTGCTCACATAGGCACTGAGCGGGTGTGGACAGAAAATTGATCAAATAAAGCAGAAAAATGCCTAAATTCTTCACAGTGATTGCTGAGCTCATGATGGATGAAGATAGTGCTGATGAAGAGGAGTTGGATAGCGACTTTGAACCCAGTGAGAATGAGACAAGCACTAAAGAAAATAATAATGATGTCAGTGGTGCCAGTGAATGCATGTGTAGCTACAGTGTGAAATCAGTGGGAAAATGTCAGGAATTCAAATACACTCGGGCAGGGTCGCCAACTCTGGTCTACTGTAAACAGCTTTGCCTGCGATAGCCAGTAAGAAATGTGTTAAATAAATTGACAGTATGTTGTACCTCCTGCAAGATTTTTTACAAGAGCAACACGCTGATAACTCTGTTTCGCTTATTCAGACTGTGCTACACTAAAATCCTACATGGCTGCCTGGAACGCTGACACGTAATGACAATGTCACGTGGAGATGAATACGAGATGTCACACTGAGAATTGAAATGAGAGGTTAAATGGAGAACCGAAACGAGGTGTTACATGGAGAACTCGCTGTCCCGCTTGGCCTGGGACTCGTACATGGTTTTTTTGATCATGCGTTTCATTTCGTCGTCACCGGTTTCGTACATGTCCTGCAGCAGACCCATCAGGCCAGCGCTCGGGTCTGCGTCTTTTTCCAATGAGGGTGGTTTGCTGCAAAAACAACAAACAACAACACAATCATCTATCAACCAATAAATCTGTACAATCATTTTATCAGTGATGCCATCTGTCATTTCATCAGAGATGTCACTTTCTCAGTGAGGTCATTTCATCAGAGATGTCACTTTCTCAGTAAGGTCATTTCATCATCACTTCACTTCAGTCAAATTGTGCAGCAATGCTATTGTTATGATTAATTCAGACATGCCTACCCTCAATTTGAAGTTTCCGTATTAGCTTTTTCAAATTTCAGTATCACTATTACGATTTCCGTAGGCTAATTACTTTTACTACCTTGTTTTTGCACTCATCCTTTTTGATATTATGCGAAGAATCCAGTGAAATATTGATTTGCTGCCACAATGATCTTTTTCTTCTCCAAAGCCTCGTAATTCTTCATATACTGTAGGCCTTCCGCGTGCCGCTTGATGTCGTTCATATCACCGGCGGAGATGCCAAACTGGTTGGCACAAATCGTACTTTTGAGTCAGTGCTGCCGCGAATAACGAAAGGACACTTTTCCGAAGAAATGTCTGCCCCTTGCGCGTTTTTTTTAAAGATTCAGATTCACAATCACTTTGCTTAGCCATTCGTTTGAACGCCATGTTTTAAATTCACGAGCACCGATCTTTACTGCGACTGTGCAAAAACGGGTTCGGCAAACTTCTGTGCCTCTACCGGAAACTTCGATGTCACAGGTCTCCACTGCGACTGCGCATTGCGGCATTAAACCTTCGGAAAAAGGTCATGCGGTGCATTACCACAGGCCAACGATTTCAATTTTTTTTCTTTATCATTTTTTTAAATTTCCGTACCTTAAAACAAATATCCGTATTTTCTTGCCGAGTTTTTCAAATTTTCGGAAAAAATACGGAAATTCCGTACGGGTAGGCATGTCTGTTAATTCACCCCAAGGAACGCTGAAAGCCACAATTTTCTTTTTCTTTTTTATTTTTATTTACCTTATTGCCCCTTTTTTCCTTAGGGAAATTCTGGGGAAAGCGTAGTTGCAGCCTGTGGCGCGCCCAAACTCAACCTACCTAACATTACTTGTGATTTTGAAATTTTTGCTGGGGGAGCAAACCGGCGCATCTTGGCGCTACGTTTCTTCGAATATTATTTACTTTCGACTCGGGCAACGTCTCGGGGGTTTTCTCCGGGTACTCCGGTTTGCTCCCCCAGCAAAATTTCAAAATCACAACTAATGTTAGGTAGGTGGGGTTTGGGCGCGCCACAGGCTGCGACTACGCTTTCCCCAGGGGAGGCGGCCCAGAATTTCCCTATGGAAAAAGGGACAATAAGGTAAATAAAAAAAAAGAAATCTCCAGAAGATCATCATAATTTACAGTCAATGCATCTAAAACATCAGAAATAGCCCAATTTGCTCGGAAGCAGCGTTTGAAACCAAGCCTGAAGCATGAAACATCCAAACGTTGAGCAGATTGATTGTGTTGCTGACATGAGTGTCCAACTTCTAAATATAACAACCCACAACATTATTTTTAGACCTTTCATTGGCTTATGTTAAACAGGTATGACGTACACAGCATTGAATTTGTACTTCCTGTCATTCTAATTCCAACCTGGTCAAGTGAAACATATGTTTTTGCCTAGTTCATTTGCTACCTCAACGACCAGAAACTTAATGACCAACATTACACCGGTGGATAGATGCATATACCGGCCAAGCTATCTCTCTTATTTGTTTTTTTTTCAATATTTGTTCAAAATGTGGGAAAAAGTGTCAAGTCCAAATGATGAATATCATAAAACGTGTCACATGTACAATATGGGATGGGGTTGTCCTTATATAGCAGCACTTACAAGCTCAGAGACCTTCTCAAGGGCTGACCACTAGTAAGTAATATCCAGTTTTGTTCACTAAAAAAACTTGGATTGGAACCAACGTCACCCAAAACACGACCTACACAAGGGCTGCACCCTCAACCACGAAGCTATCCCTGCCGCAACAGTCGCAAAGCTACCTTACCTTTTCATTTGTTTGGCCAGCTTCTCTTTCTCTGTGACGTAGTCCCATGTCTTGGAGACCTCCTTCTTCTTCAGCATTACTAGCACCGTGTCCGTCTTCACCTGCCAAGCATTAATGACAATACAACTAAAAGATTAAAAGGACTCTCTTTAACCACGCCACAACCCTAACACCCCCTTCCATCCCTATATCCCTCTCCTCAACAGATTGGTTTAAAATCCACAATGTTTCCCCACTGAAAAAAAAAAGAAAAGCTTGCAACAAAAACCAACTCTTTTGAAAGTATAGTTCTATTTTATTTATGAAGTTGTTTATTCTTCAATAAATTCCATAGGCTCTGTGCCTATCCACAATAGTCACGGGCCTAGCTACTGCTGTAGCTCTAAAAATCTCATCTAGTAGATTGTAGAGCTTATTGGTGTACCGTTAAACCGAGGTAATCACTCCCTGTAAGAGCAGAAAGGCAAAATTCAAATTTTAACGGTTGGTTTTGAGCAACGAAAGCCCACTTTATCATTGATGTAAGAAGAACACAAAGTGTAGGGTAAGCCCATTTCCCCCTTCCCCCCCAAAATCAAACACTAAATCATTAACTTCGATCCCTTTCACTTAAGTCAGTACAACAGCAGTAAAGGATCGCTTACCAAAGCTACTTTAAAATACTTTTGTAAAAAATTTGAAATATTTTTTTTTGGTCTTGATACCAGATTTAGTTAGTTTTATGTGGCACATTTACCAGCTGAAAGTGCTGGCTAAAATCAGCATCACTACTCACCTCAAGGTGGGTATAACAATAGGCACAATTATTTGTTTACACTACAAGAGATGCCTATCATTGGAAGCTTAGTGGTCGGTGGGGGTACCAATGACCTGTTCTATCATCTTTCAATGTGACAACACCGCAATTTCACCCACAGACAACCTCTTGTCACCAGAAATTAAAAAAAAAATTCCCAATACCCTGGCCCTTGATAAATAAACCAAAAAGCCAAAAAAGCTTGGGTACCTTGTGATAAGAGGCCGCAGGGTCAATCTGTTCAGCCAGGCGCGCGATGCCCAACTCGCAGTCACGACCGTTAAGTCCTTTCACTAGCAGCTGCACTGATCTGTACACCACCTCATCATCGTTACCTCCCCTCACCACCTTTGTTATCATTACCATCATAATCATCACTTAATCATCTTCATCATCATCACAATTAACATCACCATCTTATCACCCCCAAGAAGAAGATGGTCATCATCGTCATCACCACCACCACCACCATTACCATCTTCATTACCACCATCATCATAACTATCCTAATCACCGTCATCATCATCATCATGCAGGATGCTATAACATATAAAGGGGCCTTCGTCTTCAATGGAACCCAAAATGGTAGGGAGATGATTACTTTTACAGAACACCGACAATAAACAATGTTAATTTGGATTTTGAAAGTTACAATAATTGCATCCTATACCATAGTTACAGGGAGGGAGGGTGTCACAAAGTGACGATTTCAAATTAAGAAGTTATAATTGTTATTTCTAATGCCTGTACTTGTAGTTTAGTATAATTTTGACGTCAGGGTTTTAAGTTTCGTCATGCGTGACGAAAAGTTTTGATATTTGTTTTAGTTCGTTGTTAGTCGGACAGAAGACCAATGGAAACGATGTCTTCACATTCCTGTAGAGCAGGCCAACCAAAAGCAGCATAAGTGGGTCAGAAAATCAGTTAATAATGTTAGGCGCAAACAGATTCCTTCTTTCAAGAGTTGCCAGTAATATATATATATTGCGTGCCGGGGTCACATATCAAACCGTCCACGCACAGTCCATCTGTCCTCTCGTAAAGCTGCCGTGCTTTGCAATAACACTTTTCGTTTCTAGGATTGCATGTGAGTTCGGGACGGCAGGTCCTGAGTCTGGGTGCTGAACGACTGTTTTGGTGTCCAATGTACCTAGATTGGTGGAGTTTGGGAAACCAGCGTCGCACACCCTGCCGATGTCAAAACACTTTTGTCCCTTCTGGCATGGTGAAGTAGAAATCCACCAACATTGTTTATCCTATTTTGCAAACTACAATAAAACAATTGACGGTAGGACAAACAGACACACGACTCAGTCACTCCCAACAACGAACTAAAACAAATATCAAAACTTTTCGTCACGCATGACGAAACTTAAAACCCTGACGTCAAAATTATACTAAACTACAAGTACAGGCATTAGAAATAACAATTATAACTTCTTAATTTGAAATCGTCACTTTGTGACAGAGGGCACTGGAGTACTCACACAAAATCCTCGTGAACTTAAGTCACTTAGGCACGAGACTATTCAGGCCGCTGAGGGTTTTCTCCGAATACTCCTGTTTCCTCCTTCCCTTCAATAGTAGTATTAGAAGCAGTCTAATATAAATTCAAAAATACAATTTGACTTCCTTTCCATTTTCTAACAGCGATGTGCCTTTACACCACATGTGTGAGTGATCAATGTATGTCTGTTCGTGTTTGTTGTGGATGTAAAGTGTGTAACATGTGAGCGTGTATGTTGGTCACAGATCACTGTACTTTGAGTCTGGTTTAAGATTAGGGCGCGTATAAAAAAAAAAAAGGTAAAGGTAGTCCCATAGCCTTGTGGCCGTAGGGGAGCGTGATGTTGGAGATCACACTTATCTTGGGCCAGCGTAATGAGGGTGATGCCCAACTCTCTCCCTCGCTGCTTTACCTTCCCCACCCTCAAGAGAGTAGGTACTCAATCACAGTTGAGTCAACTGGGGGCGTTGTTGTTTGTCGCTTCACACCTTAGCGGTCACCCATCCAAGTGCTAACCGCACCGGACGGTGCTTCACTTTCGACACAGTAGCGAGTGCTCCAACCACTGCACTATCCGACACCCCAAGGCGCGTATAGCATCCATTATTATTATTATTACTATTAGTATTATTATTATTATTGTCTTGTAAATGCACCAAACTGTTGGCGCAGTGCTTAACTGTTGGTGATTATATTTTGTCTGTCAGAGAGGGACAGAGAGAGAGAAAGAAAGACTAAGGGTAAGACAGACAAAGAGTAAGACAGACAAAAAGACAGAAGTAGAAAAAGTCTACATACTGCTGAGTGAAGTGAGAGGTAACCTTGTCTTTGTCCAGACTGTGAACACCGGGCAGCGTAACGTACAGCTTCAAAAATTTGTCTGACTGGTCCCAAGCTGAAACCAAACCTTTATGTTACAAATTGTATTAGACTGACAAATAAACAAAGGAAAAAAAAAAAAAGGAAAGAAAACTTAATTTAACAAAACCTAAAAAAATAAATTAGACAAACCCTACCGTAATTCTTGATGAGTTCTGTGTAGTACTTGGTGCGATATGCATTGACTTCGCCCGTTGCCTCTCCAGACGATTTTGTTTGCTCTTTCCGCTTAACCAGCTCCGTCTGAAGTCGCCGCATCTCCAACTTGAGGAAGTCTTTGACTCTGCTCCGTGTGGCCTCCGTCTCCAACTTGGTCAGCTCCGCAAGATCCTTCTCAATCTGCATACGCAAAACATTCCAGTAATGACTAATACTAGTAATAGCCAGACTATGATTTACTATTTAGTCACCACCATCCTAAGAATCAAGAACTTGTAATGGTTTACATGCCCTGAGAACCAGGAAAGACAAAAGCCCGACAACGGCATATAAATTCGTAATTTGTCCATTAACAAGAAAATCATACACTGACTTTATTATTATAATATAAAAATCCATTTGGTATAGACTTACATGATGTACTGGTGCCTGATGAACAATTTCAAGAAAGAAAATCATGAAATATTCTACATTCTTGTTCCGTTTTTCCAAAGTGTTTAACTATTTTCCTGGTTCAAAACTTCGACCATTCATAATCATATTATTTTTTTAATTGGTGTGTGTTACATTACATTACATGATTATTGCTTTAGGTCCAGCGGACTCTTCCGAGCCAAATCAGGACCGGACAACCCCTGATCCGCATAAAAGATCTGCTGAAAAAACCCTAGTGGTAAAACTGAAAGCTCTCCACCAGCCAGTCACTTTACAATAAAGACATCCCACGCAGGGGACGCTGAGGCTATACTCTAATTTATCGAACCCCCGTTTACAAAAACAAAATAGAATACAAACATCATAATAAATTATGAACAAAACACTTTTTTTTTTAAAAATCAGTTTATAGTCCCCTCTCTTCCCGGTAAGGATTTTCAGAGAGGAGACTTATACTACAAAACACATTCATATAAAATGCTATTAATAACATCATAGGAAGCCCTAGTGACCACCTGGCAGAAAGCGACGTGTCCAATATTCCCAAGCTGATCCAACAGACCTCATACACAAATAACTTAGGAGTCTTGTCCTGGAAGAGTTTTCAAGAAAAAAGGTAGATGGCTGGTCTAGCGAAGAAGAAGATAGTATAGCAGGTTGATAGAACAGAGCAGGAATGAGAAAGAGCAAATGAGAAAGACAGCGACAGTGGGAATTTAAAGCACTACATTTCCAGAAAGTGGGGATACTATTTATATTAAAACCCCCGGCACCACAACGGGGGTATTGGTGTGTGTGTATCTGATGCATATGTATTTGACAAAAACAAAAGTAAGATCGCCAAGTCATAAAGCATGATAATTTAATTAATGTAGTAGTACGTGCGGTAATACTAATATTACAGTACTCTCTGACTCGACTCTCATTCTCAAGTACTTTCTTTAGTAGTAGTAATCTCTAACGTATTACTAATCACACATAATATGTACCTCTGCCGTTGCCGTCATGTCTTCTGATGTGCAAAGCTAAATCGGCGGGTACTTTTAACGGTAGATTCCTTTTAACTCCCAAAATTGGCAATGAGCGAAAATCACAGTTCTTGCGGTTGCCGTAAATCCTAAATGTGCTTTTCGTTCTCGCACTTTCTTGGAACATCAAAATTCATTGAGAATACTCTCCCCCTGAAATTTTGCACATTAAATATGCGGAACGGACAAAGTGCTCTATATTTATTTTATAATTAATAATATTATTACAGTCAATAAATAAAACAGGGCAATCTATTCTAAAAGCAGTAAAAAAGTTTTAAAATGGTTAATTACAAAGACACTATTTCTTAAATCATATTGGCGATGCAGGCATTGGAATCGCAAGTGACACTTGTCATTGTGACATTCTGGGGAAAGCGTGCATTGCTGCGAGTTAGCCGCTTGGGTAGCTTGTGCCTCAACTGACAGTCTAGCTTATGGTGCTGGAACATTGTAACAGTTTGCAAAGGTCCAACCAAAAAAGTCTAGACTTTGTGCGTGACTGCAGAATTCTGACACTGCGGCAATATTGCAGTAACGTTAAAACTGTAAAGTGTGACTCGATTTACGAAACTAAACTTCTGGGAGTTGTTTATATATGGCGATGGCACGTGGTTACGTTCATTCCGCGCGAGCGTTTCATTGTGGTAGTTTCAGCTCTGCTCTTACTGATAAGCTCTGGTATATATATGTCACCTATCCCTGGACTCAACCCTGTCGTCTGCTTTGGTTCTCATCGCGATCGGCTATTCCAGCACAGAGCGGTATGGCTGCCAAGTCGACTGTTGCCACACATGAAAGTCAGCTCGAGTCTGGCCAAAAACTGTATAGGGTAAGTGTTGATTTTGATAGATCTATCTGTAATGCTAAGCCTACTTTAGCAACATCCGTTTTTTGTGAGAGTTGGGTTAGGCCTACTGTTTACACTCTATAGTCGGGTTAGTGCTAATAGGTTAATAGTATTAGCTAGTGTGCGTATTTCTTAGGCTACACACCCATACATGCATACATTTACATTAGGCTATATTTATAGAATAGTGTAACAGAAGAAAAGTAACATAAAAGTTAAACAAGTTGTTTAACATATTACCAAATTTTAGCCTTTATTTAAAAAAAAAAGATTCCTAATGGAAATTGTACACTTATAATAATAATAATAATAATAATAATAATAATAATAATAATAATAATAATAATAATAATAATAATAATAATAATAATTATTTATTTATTTAATTTAAAAAAAATCTACACCTTTCCCTCACACCCACTGTGACCCAGAAATACAAAAATATGCATACAGTAAGTAAGTCTGAGAAGAAAATGTATACAAAGAATTAAAAGTCACACAATCACGTGACAATGTCAATTGTCATAATCTCAGATACAATTAAAGATAGGCAAACTCACGCTCACTATTCCTCTCTCTCTCACACACACACACACACATATCACCCACACATACCACTTTTAAGGCATCATAACAGCAATTTAAGTGATACATACAATGAAGCTTACATATTTACAAATATATATTGTATACATACTAACATAGTATAATATAATAGTGATTGCATCACTGCGTATTAGCTTTGTGCCCTCTAGATAGACGTGCATTTGAGTTTTGACAGCACACATGTATGTAAGTAGGCTTTCACGATGTCTTGGTGAATTTGGGTACCAGCAGATGGTGGAGTTAGAGAATCTCCAATCAAGCCACTGGTGGAGAACATTATATTAGACAGAAACTTATTTATACCATTTAATAATAACAATAGTAATAATAATAATAATAATAATAATAATAATAATAATAATAATTATCATTATCATTATTATTATTATTATTTTTTTTTTTTTTTATTTGTATAGCATTCAAAGTCAAGTCAAAACACTTTATTACCCAATGAATTCAAAATACATATGATTTTGTTTTGGTGATGTTGTAAAACATTGTCTCTCTAGTCTACAACAACAATCCTTCCATTGGACATTAGGACATTGAATGATCTAAGAGAAAAAGTTGTTTTAAGAAGTAAACCACGCACCATTCTCTTCCCTCCCTCCCCCCTCTCACTACACACACACACACACACTCATACACAATTTTGCATGGGTCAAACCTGATTCACAATTTGCTCTGAGCACACTTACAAACACAATCATGCTTAAACTTTCAGCTGATATCAGAAACACGCCACACAATTAACACACACATGAAAACACAAACACACATACTGTGCTTAACTTGAGAGAATTGAAGTTTAGCAGCCTTAGTCAGTTAGTGGTACCCACTGTGACAACATTCAATGACAAGCTGTTTCGTGTGTTAGTAATTCTGTTACGCTAGTGCAAAAGTGCTGGTATAATCTAGTATGAACAGTCTTTTTAGTTAATTTATATTCAGTGACCTGGGGTAGAAGTGCTGTCAGCCTTACTTTATAGGGTCCTTGTGGTTTTGCGGGCATGTGTTGTGTAGGACTTGAAATGCCTCCATCATGTATCCTCTTAGACATGTTGTAACCAAGTCAAGTCAACCAATCTTTATTACTATTAATGGAGGATTGATACAGCACATGGCATCTCAGCCAATAGGAAAAGAAGAACAGAAAAAACTTTTAAAACAGATAGAATAATACATAAAATCATTATGATTATCACACAATCTTTTCCAGTTCTTTCTGACTAATAACGCACACGCCCACATAACAAATTTATAGTTAATTTTATTTGGTTCACAGAACAATCCATATCATGCGCATACAACTAATATAATATCCTATCCTATCCTATCCTGCAACTCGGAGGTTGTAGGTGCACCACAGATGATCGTTTAACCAGCGTACTCCATCTTTCTGTGTCCTTGGCAACCCTGATGGCTGATGGCTTTGCTCAGTGTCAAACCAGTCCATTCTCGAATGTGGTCCACCCACCTCTTTTTCGGTCTCCCTCTTCTTCTACCTCCTTGCACTGTGCCTTGCATGATGGTCTTTGCAAGGCCTGATGATCTGGAGACGTGGCCATACCATCGGAGTTTCTGTTTCTTCACCACTGTGAGCAGGTCATCATGTTGTCCAATGGCTTGTGTGATAGTCTGTTGGACTTCATCATTGGTGATGTGCTGGGTATAGGAAATGCCCAGAAACCTTCTGTAGCACCTCATCTCCATACTTTGTATTCTTCGTTGTAGATCTGCTGTGAGGGTCCATGTTTCGCAAGCGTATAGGAAGATTGAGATGACAAGGGAGCGCAGCAGTCTTAACTTGGAATGTAGACTGATGCAGTGATGGTCCTGTCTTTCCAAATGGGCTTCAACCTTGCCAGGGCAGCAGTTGTTTGTGTGATCCTGGAGAGGACTTCCTGTCGGGACTCATTGTCTGATACAATGGCTCCTAAATAATTTGAAGCTATGCACTGTGTTGAGGGATTGGCCTTGGACTTTGATGTCAGTGTTGATGCCATTGGTGTTGTTGGTCATCATTTTGGTATTCTCTGCACTTATTTCCATTCCATTCCAAGCAATCACATCATAGACCAGCTGTTTTTATCATGGGAAATCTGCATTTTTGCAGGTCACGAATATAATATAATATAATATAATATAATATAATATAATATAACATAACATAACATAACATAATGTAATATGTATAATAGTATTACATTACTCAGAGGAGAAGCTGTGACCACTATGTACAAGCAATCACATAGGCCAGCTGTTTTCATCATGGAAAGAGTTATCATAGCCATGTATACAATCTTTTGAAATTTAGTTATTGGAAGGAGAGAGGGTGATATCCTAGAAAGTATTGATTATATTTTATTACCTTTGGAATATTTGAGTTTTGAAGTCTTTTATTTATTTTATTTTTATTTCTTATAATAAATTAATTAATTTAGTTATTAAATTTATTTAGATATTTTATTTTATTTGTATTTCTTATTTAATTAAAACTAAATCATTTATGTACAATATTATTATTATTATTATTATTAATTATTATTATTATTATTATTATTATTATTATTATTATTATTATTAAATATTATATTTATGTAATTAATTATTTATTTGTGTATATTGTGTGTGTGCAGTAATGATTAGAAACTACAAAATACTTCAAATAGAATGTTTTAAAACAAATAAAGAAAATAGGCATTTTAGAAATTTTTATTTTGTTTTTTGAAGGAAAAGGTGAACAGCTGGTGTATGATAAGTGTCACCCATTACTAGATCCCAACATACACACACAATAAAGCTTTACTCACCACAACACAGCAGCCACAGAACAACTGCACTGTGTTCGTGAAAATTGGAAAGTTTTCTGCAGCAACACACCAGCATCCAAAGCCACAATGCACCTAGCCTCAATGAAATAGCCTCTATCATCTACTACTACTACTACTACTACTACTACTACTACTACTACTGCTACTACTACTACTACTGCTGCTGCTGCTTCTACTACTACTACTACTATGACTACTACCACTACTACTACTACTACTATGACTACTACCACTACTACTACTATGACTACTACTACTAGTTCTGAACATCTGTTAATGTTGTGCAATTTATTGTTCATACTTTGCAGGGTTCACTGCAGTCAGCAGTGTCAACTCTTTACATGGTAACATACCAATTTACCTTTTCTTATTTTGCCTTTGGTCAAAGAGAGGAATTTTTTCAATTTCTGATTTAAAAAAAAAGGAGTGTAATGATGGTGTTATTTCACACAAGTGCCAAATTGCCTTTTTTGTATTATTTGTGTCCAAAGCTGTCTGCCTGACTTTTGCATATTATTGTGAATTTGGCTCCCCGCATTACAGTCGGGTCTGGCGCTTTAACCAGCAAGCATCTCCAAGGAACAAGGGAGACAAAACATGTGTGTAAAAATATATATATACTAGTACTACTAGCTGTAAGTTACCCGTGGATCAACTTGTTTGTTTTGTTTTGTGTGATAATTTCATATATATCTTTTGTGTTATGGTATTATTTACTATAACTATCATTATGATAAAAATTATGTATTAATCAGTGTTTTGGCATGCAAGTCAAATGTTCCTGATTTGCAATTAAATCAAAAAATTAAATTAAAAAAATAATGCTCTGGCTGGGCATCGAACCCAGTACTTCTGGGTGAAAGTCAAACAGTTTAACCAACTCGGCCACCGAGGCGGTTGAAATTCTACAGTTTCTTTTGGGGTTTAGTGTTTAAGGTAACACATTTGACAGTATTAATTTCAATTTCAATAATTTATACCTCCCTGTACCCCCTTTATACCTCCCCGTACCTGCCCTTTTACCTCCCCGTACCCCTTTATACCTCCCCCTTACCCTCCCCCCCTTTATACATCCCTGTACCCCCCTTTATACCTCTCCGTACCCTGCTTTATAATACCCCGTACCGCCCTTTATACCTCCTTGTACCCCCTTTATACCTTCTTGTTCACCCTTTATACCTCCCTGTTCCCCCCTTTATACCTCCCCGTACCCCCCTTTACACCTCCCTTTATACCTCCTTGTACCCCTCTTTATACCTCCCCATCCCACTTTAAACCTACCTGAATCCCCCTTTATACCTTCCCGTCCCCCCCCCCCTCCCCTTATACCTGGCCGTACCCTCTTTGATACCTCCCCGTATCCCCCTTGATACCACTCAATACCCCCCTTGATGCCTCCCCATACCCCCCATGATACCTCCCCTTATCCCCCTTGATACCTCCCTGTACCCCCATTGATACCTCACCATATCCCCCTTGAAACCTCATCATACCCTCACCCCCCGATATCTCCCCTTCCCCCCATGATGCCTCACCATACCCCCTTGATACCTCCCCGAACCCACTTGATACCTCCCCATACCCCCTTGATACCTTCCGTACCCCGCTTGTAACCTACCTGTACCCTCCTTGATACTTCCCAGTTGATCGTTTCGCAGGTATGGATGAAAGGATACATACCCCCCTGATAAGTTCTCGTAATCCCCAGTACAACTTATGTTAATCTGATGAATAAAATTTGATACAACAACAACAACAATCGTAATCCTCTTGATACCTCCCCATACCCCTTCATACCTCCCTGTACCCCTTTATACCTCCCGTACCCCCTTTATACCTTCCCGTACCCCCCTTTATACCTTCCTATACCCCCTTCATACCTCTCAGTACCCTGCTTTATAAAACCCCCGTACCCCCCTTGATATCTCCTTGTACCTTCATTGATACCTTCCTGTACCCCCATTGATACTTCCCCGTACCCCCATTGATACCTCCCCTTACCCCCCGTGATACCTCCCTGTACCCCCATTGATACCTCCCCATATCCCCCTTGAAACCTAACCATACCCCCCCCCCCCCTGATATCTCCCCGTCCCCCCCCATGATGCCTCACCATACCTCCTTGATACCTCCCCGAACCCACTTGATACCTCCCCATACCCCCTTGATACCTTCCGTACCCCCTTGTAGCCTTCCTGTACCATCCTTGATACTTCCCCGTTGATTGTTTCGCAGGTATGGATGAGATTAATCGACCATCACCATACCCCCTTGTACCTGTATCCCCGATATGCCTACCCATGCCCCTTTAAACCTACCTGTAGCCCCCTTTTACCTACACGTACCACTCCATCCTGAACCTTGGTAATAATAAAGTTAAAAGTAAAAAGCCTAAATTAAAACGAAAAATATCCATATTGTAGTGTAAAAAAAGAAAACATTAAAAAAATATGGCCCGCTGGAGATTTGAACTTGGGTCGCCTGCACGGTAGGTGAATGTCTCACTGAGCTAGCAAGGCTTCTTATAAAGATCATCAATTTTTTGGTCTATATGGGAAAACATGCTGAAACCTCGATTCGATTTTTAATTAATCAAATTTAACTAGTTAAACACAAAATTTTGACTTCAAAATATGACAACGTTTTAAGTTAAGGAATGAAGATTCCGTATGCCAAATTGTGAAATGATAGGTTATGAACTGTGGATGTGTATTGCGCACAAAGTTGGTGTGACACTCACACACACACACCACCCACACACACACACACACACACACCCACACACATAAACACACACACACACACCATCGCACTTATATATATAGAGATATATATAAGACTTGTCTCCCTTATTCCACTCCCCAGCAATCCCTTTCTAAACATAACCCTGTTCTTTGTCATTCAACCAATCTTTATGACCTCTTACTAGGAATGATGACAGGTGTTAAACATTGCTCCAATAAATAAAAGACATTCAAATTTGAAAAACATAAGGTAAAACATCTAAAAATGCATGCACTCATAACAACACTCTTCAAAGACCTGGTTTGATGGCATCGCATCAGTGTTTATGGAACTACTAGACTAACATCAATGCAGCATCAGCAAGGATAAACAATGTTGTGGAGGGGTTCCATTCCGCATTCAATAAACGAAAGAAATCTTCTGTTTCGGTATATTCTGTCGTCGTGTTTTACATTCTTAGATTGCGTGTTGGTGCTTGTGCGTGGGCAATAAATAAACTGGGTTAAAAGGCAAAACACCATGAAATGGACTAAAAAGTCAAAATAGGGAAAGACGAGTCCCCCTTTTACACTAGGGCCGGGCAGGTATTGAATTGTCTTGGAGCTAGGCTGAATAATTTCTGTATGAGTAATACAATTTTGTTAAAATTTCACTGAATTCATTCCTGTTGTGTTGCTTGGTGGGATATGTGGGTCATAGCTTTAAAACAAACAAACAGACAAACCCATAATATTATTGTAAGTGTATTTGCATGGATAGGGTTAATCGCTTACTAAACGTACCATAAAAACATTTGCTCTTTAGGAATGTTTATGTCAAGTTCAGTGGTACTGGTGGTTTACAGCTAAGGGCACTAGTTAGGATCTTAGCCATAGCAAGCAGTTAGCTGGTTGTGAGTGCACATTGGTCACAAGCAAATTATCAAGCAGAACCAGAGGGATGTATCAGTACAGTCAGGGCTGTCATCTTATAGGTGAGATTTAGTATCACAGCTGCATGAGGTTTTCTAGGTGTAGGCTGGATCCAGTATAATCATTATCGGGCACAGGCATGTGATATTTTTTTACATGTAGATAAAGAATATATTAATTTTATATAAACAATGACTAATTATCAACATTATCAGTTTTGTGTGTGTGTGTGTGTGTGAATGATAATGTTGATAATTAGTCATTGTTTATAGGGTCCAGCGGACTGCAAAGAGCCGAATCAAGACCACATGATAATGTTGATATCTATCTGTCTGTGTATCTGTCTGTCTGTCTGTCTATCTATCTATCTATCTATCTATCTTTCTTTCTAGCTATCTATCTGTCTGTTGGTAGTTTGTACAGGTTTTATTTTCTTTCTTTTTCTTTTCTTATTTTCTTGATGTATTTGTTTACATTATAATTATATTGTATGAAATGGGCCCAGAACCAGTTCATTAAAATGTATCCTATCATATTATATCGTATCATATTTACCTGTCTGTCTTATCTATTTTAATCTTTGAAAGTAAAGTGTGGCCTCGTGGCGCAGTGGATAAGTCGCCGGTTTCCTATGCCGAAGGTCGCGGGTTCGATTCCCGCAAGGGGCGAACGTATGTGACTTAGGTACGAGACTATTGAGGTCACCGAGGGTTTTCTCCGGGCACTCCGGTTTCCTCCCTCCCTTCAATAATGGTACAGGACGCAGTCAATATAAAAATTTCAAAAATAAAAATTCGAATTTCTTTCCGTCTTCTAATAGCGATCTCCCTGCCTTTACACCACCTGTTTGAGTGATGGATGTGCGTTTGGTATGTGTGAGGGTGGATGAGACAGGTGAGCGTGTATGTTGGTATAGGTCGCCGCGCTTTGAGCCTGAATGATTTGGGGTAAGGCGCGTATAGCATCCTGTATTATTATTATTATTATTATTGTTTAAAATGTTGTCAATCTCATAATTTACGCATATTTTCTTGTCTGCTTTTGCAATAGCTTTCAGTCTCTTCAGATAATGGACATGATTAGGGTGGTAGTGTCACAATCTCTTTGGCAGATTAGTCTGGTGACCTTTGCAGCCCTCTTATTATATATCTTAATGAGGGTCACAGACCCAAACTTTAGGGGTTTTGTACCTTCCACGTTAGAGGACTTCAAACTGACAGAGGTGAAGGTGTTCCTGTTTTAGCTTTTCCTGTGACTGACAGCTTGATGCAGTGTGAACATCTCCTTTGATTTAGCGCAAGATTAGCATGAAGAGCAATCGCAAAACTTCAGCTGCAAGGAATGTCATGAGCATAGGTTGTAGGCCTAGTGAGTATTCCCATATTGCCACAAATTAAAGGAGCAATCAGGCTAGACAGAGAACTTCGAGCCATCGAATCTGGAGCAGTGAGGGAGTGATCAACTTAATTTGAATAATCCATCTCTCTCTCTCTCTCTCTCTCTCTCTCTCTCTCTCTCTCTCTCCTCTCTCTCTCCTCTCTCTCTCTCTCTCTCTCTCTCTCTCTCTCTCTCTCTCTCTAACTTACAGGCCTTTTGTAAATTTACAACAGTGATCAACTGATTACATGTCGATGTGAAGGCAACAGTAGTCAGCGCTGTGTCAGAACACACTTGTAGAAAGTGAAATGAAGAGTATCGTAATTAGTCACTTATTTCCTGCCCAAATGACACCAGATTGCACCATTTTGCCTCTGCGTTTGCAACCCCCTGTTGCCTCTAGGGGGCTAAGCACGTCATGCCGTCAATGTCCTTTTGTTCCCAATCCTTCCCAAATTGTCTATCTTGTTTTACCCCTGCTATTTTCATACCTAACTGCACCATGGTAACAGAAGAATAGCAAAAGAAAACAAAAAAAAGTTGCATACAGTTTTCCCCAAATGTTCGCCTTTATTTACTAATGAAAGGGTTTATTCATGGTAAAACGATAACAGCTTAACATGAATCAAGATTCAAGATTTATTGACTTCATGTGAAGAATTTGTTTTGCGCATATGGGAATACATCAGAATATAGGTTTTAAGTTCATACACAATACAATACATTACAGCACAGTGCAAGCAGACACATCGCTTTCTTACATTTACGCAAAATAGGCTATTGAAAGTAAACAATCAGGCATCACACATCAGGCAATCAGATCACAAAATAGAACCGCAAACACTGTCAATATATATCATGTCACCTAATCGCGTCAAGCACCCTCATCTCAGTCTATACGTCAATTGATTAAACCAACATACAACGCCTCACAGTTCACATTACATTAATAGTCAATGTATACAACATGCACAAACGATCAATACATTTTCGCACACATTCATACAGCACTTGATGGACAAAGATTCCATTTAAATTATCATGACTAGTACACAATATGACTAGTAAATACATAGGCCTAATGCGCAATTGATATCATCACCAATAATACGTTACATGACTAGTGAGTATACATTATTCGCACACAATCGATAATTTTTCGCACACATTCATACGGCATACAGTAAATCATAATCATACACAGTTAACACTTTTGACTGGCTCTCAGTTATTTGGTGTCGTTGTCTACATTTGTGAAGTTGCTGTCTGTTGCAGGAGGCGATAACTGCGCTAAACAGCTTGCAGTCCAATGCGGAAACCATTCGAAAGTCCATGCAGAATCGCAGCGAAACCAGAAAACTCAACATCCCTAATATGATCAACTACCTGAACAGAGTCGGCCTCTCTGTAAGTGCTCTCTGTTCTTCATTTGCTGTTTTTATTTAAAATAGATGGTTCCTCTAAATGACCTAGACTGAAGTCGTTGTATTGTACGCAAATCTACATGTGTCCACATTCTCTCTCTGTCTGTCTGTCTGTCTCTCTCCCTCCCTCTCTCTCTCTCTTGATGGGGATAGACTTTTTAATTTATAAGCTATCCCTCCCTCGCCTTGATTTATATAAAAAATAGCCTATCAATCATTTAATGGAACTGCTGTATGGAACTCTCTCCCTCTGGAGTGTAAACATTGCGACACACTGTGTTGTTTTTTTTTCAAATGTAAAAGGTGTAGGCATTTGAGAAATTAATTATAAAAGTGATGTATAATAACTTATATGAGAACACAGTAATTCATGTAATTATTTTTATTATTTATTATTATTATTATTATTATTATTATTATTATTATTATTATAATGATGGGAGACAGGGAGGTTGATGGGAGTCTAAAATTGTTTAATGATAATGACTAAGATGATGGTATGTGTGCGCGTTTGTGTGTGCATGTGCGTGTGTGTGGGTGTGTGTGTGTGTGTAATATGATTTCCAAGTTAATGTTAAAGGTTCTTTATTATGTTAACTTGTTAAGGGACAGATTGGGAGATTAGACATATTAATTAGTCTAAAATAAAAAGTTTCAAAGTTTCTTTGTCTTTCTCCATCTCCTTGGCTCTCCTTCACCAAACTCATGCATACTTTTCATTTTGTTCCATGTTTCACCTCCCTCTACCTACCCACCCTCTCCTAATCTCCTCCTTCCTCCCCTCTCCTCTCTTGCTTTTTGTCCATCTCGCATGCAATCACACATCCACAAAAGCACACTCACACATATGTGCACCAGTATACACACTCATACAGACACACAATTAGTAGGATGTATGCCTTAGTAGTGGTAGTATCAATATGTACAGGCAACTCTGATATGGCTTTCATATCATAGTAGGCTGGGTATACTTAAAAAGAAGCGAAATGAGTTTTTTATATTTCAATCTCCATCAACCTTCCTCAAGCCTTCCAATTAAGGAAAGCCATTAGGCGAGCCTCAGCTACACAACCACACCTAGCCAGCATTATAAGTCACTTCTCTCCCATCCCCGGTCGCCCAGGATTGTGCTCAGTTGTGTGGGTATCACACTGTGTGCCCAAAGGCTGTAAGTGGGCGCCTTGGGTTCGGCTTGTGTTTGGTCCTGCATTAGCCAGCACCGTAGAGCAGCTGTTGATAATGAACAGGGATATTTTATCATTTACAGTTGGATGATGTGGACAAGCTGTCTGTGATCCATGTGACGGGCACCAAGGGAAAAGGGTCTACATGCGCTTTCTCTGAAAGTATTCTGCGTCACTATGGTTACAAGACTGGCCTGTTTAGGTGAGCTAGCATAATTATGTTCTTGTTGTTATTGGTGTTGTTGTTGTCTTCTTCTTCTTCTTCTTTCTCTTCTTCTTCTTCTTCTCCTTCTTCTTCTTCTTCTTCTTCTTCTTCTTCTTCTTCTTCTTCTTCTTCTTCTTCTTCTTCTTCTTCTTCTTCTTTCTCTTCTTCTTCTTCTTCTTCTTCTTCTTCTTCTTCTTCTTCTTCTTCTTCTTCTTCTTCTTCTTCTTCTTCTTCTTCTTCTTCTTCTTCTTCCTCCTCTTCTTCTTCTTCCTCTTCTTCTTCTTCTTCTTCTTCTTCTTCTTCTTCTTCTTCTTCTTCTTCTTCTTCTTCTTCTTCTTCTTCTTCTTCTTCTTCTTCTTCTTCTTCTTCTTCCTCCTCCTCCTCCTCCTCCTCCTCCTCCTCTTCTTCTTCTTCTTCTTCTTTGTATTGTTTCATCCATACTTTTGCAATTTTTTGTTCAGTGTTTTGTCTTTTGATAAGATCACCAGTTTTGTTAACTTGCTGTTTATATTGTGGACGGATGGGCATTTTGCTGTGTTCTCCCATCTCCTCTGTGTACTCAAACTGGACATTTTGAGTGATGAACAAAATATAGGGCCTTGACCTGTCAGTATATTTGTTCTTTTCTGTTGTCAGTTCTCCTACTTATTAAGAGCTGTGGAACAGTCAGTGGCAATGCTTAAGCTATCAACCACTAAAGTAGTGCCCACATTTGGCTTACGTTTTACAGCTTATGCTTTGAGTTATGAGATTTTTCACTGACCAGAATTTTAACGGATGGCCACACCTTATGAGTTTAGTGCCCACATTTGGATTACGTTTTACGGTTTATGCATTGGGTCAGGGGTAGTGGCGTCATTTTTATTACGGCTCAGTTTAAATTTATAAATGTGTGTAGCTGTGTAATTTCATTACAACCAGACACTTTTTCATTACCATGTAATGTATTCTTTCACAATTTGACTATAATATGAAACAACTTTACTAAGATCAACAGGCAACAAGTGAATTCAACTGCCTTTAGCTCGCCAAGTCGTGTGTAAGAGACAACCTTTGTTGCGTGTAATCATGCATGTGCGAGGAGTTTAGGTTGACCTCTAAACTCGTGACGTCACACTCTCGCTGCTGATTGGTCCTCGTTAGCCTGGCTTATGTCTTTTTTGCAGAAGAAATCAAACATTGGCTATCCTTGTGAAATTTTATGTTAGCCAGTACGCAAGAAAATATATAAGGAATTCATAAGTGTAACACAGATGTGGCCGGTGCTAACACAAGTGTGACCGGACCTTGAACAGTGAAGTTGAAACAAAATTTGCGGTTTGAATATACTTTGTTCAATTTGAGATGAATAAATTTGTGTTGTATTGTATTGTGTTGTATTGTTGACAGTTCACCACATTTGATAGAAGTGCGTGAGAGAATTCGCATCAACGGACATCCCATCAGCCGCGAGCTGTTTAGCACAACTTTCTGGCATGTCTTTGAGAAACTGCAAACCACCAAGGTCTTTTCTGTTTGGTGATTTATATATAACATGTTTATTATTTATTTATACATTTAATTTACATATATTTTTAAATATTTGATTTGGGATCCTGCTTTATTGCAGAATTTTTTAAAATTAATTTATGGGCATTCTTTTTATCATGGTTTCGTATTTTTTGAGACAGTGAATTTCATTTTCACCCACCCCTATTTCTGTATGTATTTTTTAACATTGTTATTAAAGTTTTACAGTTTTTAAATTAATAATAATACAGAACTTTTATAATGCGCATTTCCTAAAGTCTGTTCAGTGCACGTTTCAAAATAAAAAAACAAAGAAACAAACAAACAAGCAAACAAGAGTAGACCACTCTTACAAGTTACAAAGAAGGGAAACCGCAAAAAGGATACATTATTAGTGGCAGGTATACTATTCACATTGTTGCAGGTCATGGGCGCTTGCCAATTTATATGTGTTTGGAGACCAACATTGTGCAGAGATGTTCCATTGCTACCTTGATTCGTTTTATAAATTATAGTGTGATTGTATGTCATATTACCTCCATTAATTTCTCTGTTTGAGATAATAAAATATTCTTGAATCTTGATGTGTTTTGGAAACCAGAATTAATGCAGTTCTGCCGAAATAGTTAGTAACAGTTTGACAGATTTGAAGGAAAAACAAATATAAATACTTCTACTGTGTATTTAATCTGTCCTTGCAGGATTCACAATGCCTTTTCTGCCTGAATAGTTTGTAACCCTTTGGCACTTTATCAATAGAAACTATACTATCTGCTAATATGTGCTTTGTCTGTCCTTGCAGGATTCGCACGAGTCGGGCATGCCGCATTACTTCAGCTTTCTGACGGTGCTGGCGCTGTACGTGTTCGTGCAAGAGGGAGTGGAGGT
>CM072527.1:38428093-38475593 GCA_036898135.1 Oncomelania hupensis
TTCTTATATGACCTTTCTTCCCAGCTCAACCAGCTGCTCAAGATGCTGACTCAAGAAGGTAACTTGAAGCCTCAAGGGCACTGTCAAGCACACATCACCATTGAGCCAGCCAGAACAGTCTGGTTGGATTGTTTAACTCCTGAGGAGTGTTTTATCAAAATGCATGCATAGAGCGTCTGTTAATCTGGAGTGTTTTATCTCCTTCAACGGTTTTACTTGTGGTCTAAGTATGTCTTTGTTTTGTTTGGGCCCATCTCTTGATTGCGTGATCAGTTGGGTTTTTTATGTGATGTTTAATTCATGTAAAACAGGGGAAAGTGAATCATGAATCAAAGAGTCATTGCAAAATGCTAAATCATGTTGTGAAGGTCTGTCTTCACATAAAGAATTTGAGTCACGATGCTTTGCATGCTCGGCAATCCTGTCCTGTCAGCTGTGGCCATTGAATGGCCTAGAAATGTATGCCATGCAGACAAACATTTGCACACCCAGTTACACGCACACATGCAGGCAAACGCACGCACCCACATACATTCATGCACTGCACCTGCCTACAGACATCATAAAATCTATAATTAATAGTGCTGTAGGACGATTTTTATTAAAGTGAACGTTTATTTTGAGTATCTAATGCATGACAGTTGCGCAAAATTGATTTTCTTTATTAAATGAACATTACACAAGTTTGTTTTTTTCTGTCTTATCAGATTGTTACACTCCGTTTGATGTTGGTGTTTTCTATCAGTATTTGATTCAGCCCAGATGCTTGAATTCCTGATAGTTGTGTAACTCAGATTCGTGTATTCACGCAACCCGCTCAATCAGCATACAAGTCACAAAGTCGACGTATGAAGTTTTCCACTTTTATTCAGCACACATCAACAACTGCATACAATCGCCTTTTCACTCTCAAATTTCACTTTCCAACTCACTATCAACAACTATCCACAACAATCAACAGCAACTCAACTTTTTTAACAGTGCGGCGCTTATATAGTCTCTCTACATACACGGGAATAAACGAGAATAATCCTACATAAAACACCACAACCAATCAAAATTAATTTCATCATCACGTGACTCACGTCATACAACCCCATTTGGAATGGAAGCTTCCATGGTAACCGACAGAACAATCCACACGCTTCGATCGATAGTAAACAACTAATTCCCGAAAATTCTCAAACAATATCGACCAACTAAAAACACTAACGTTACACAAAGCCTCTACTAATAACAACGCAAAATCAAATCAAAGATAAATACACTCTATTACTGCATGCGTTGCAAAATAAAACGAACAGATCTATCGCGCGCGTCACACACAAGCCTACCATTGCACGCGCTTCACACATAACATCGTGCGCATTTCATACGCACCATTCGCGTTTCAACGTAACATAACCCCCCACTCAAGAAGAAATTTACCTAATTTCTTTCAACAACGTTGAAACATAATGCACAAACAAAATCAGAAATTAAAACTTATTTCAGACTTTCTGAATACTGTCAATGCGCTCAGTCTATCCACACAGAGTCAATGGTTTTCATCTTCAAGTCTGTCTGGATATTGCCAATATTCTCAGTTCATTCACACACAGTCAATATTTCTTCCTCCGCAAGGAAACGACGCCCTCGTCAGTTGCGGTTGTCATCGGCCCAGGGTCAAAGACGATGATCACGTGGGCTTTCCTGGAGTCAGTGCATCCTCCGTTATCTCCTTCTTCCGTCGGATGACCGACGCAGTCGACGTTGTCGGCTCCCAGAATGCACTTGCTGGGTCTCACGGTCAGGTTGGCCTCTTCGGGACGGTGGAACAGCTCCCTCAAGGTCTGCAGATGCTCTTCCCAGGTGCGAGTGTGGACTAGCAGGTCGTCCCAGTAACACACGACGTTGTCCATCCCATTGAGCATCTTCCTCATTCCTCTCTTCAGGGTAGCTCCGCTGTTGACCATGCCAAAGGGCATCCTTAAGCACTCGTACGTCCCATCAGGAGTTATGAAAGCAGTCTTTGGTATGTCCTGTTGACGCACGGGGACTTGCCAATAACCCTTGCTGAGGTCAATCTTTGAGAAGATTTTACTCCCCGATATTTGGCGGAAGAGGTCTGCTGCAGTAGGCATCGGCTCGGGATCGAAGACGGTGATCTTATTAACCTTTCTGTAGTCGATGCATACTCTGTTGCTCCCGTCCTTCTTCTTCACGACCACGACAGGGGACGCGTAGGGTGAACTGGACTCCCTGATGATGCCCATCTTCAGCATCTCATCGATGTCTTTCTTCAAGGATTCACGGGCCTTGAAAGGGATCGGGAAGGGTTTTGATCGAACGGGAATATTTGAAGTGAGGTGGACTTCATGTTCGACCAAAGTCGTAGAGCCTGGGACATCACTGAAGCTATGGGGAAATTCGCCCATAAGGTCCTTGAGCTCCAACTTTTGACCTTCCGTCAAGCTCGGTCCTAGCTTAACATCATCGATGCCTTCTTTGCTATGGAAATCTCCCAGTTCCAACAGTTCCTCGCTGTCAAAGCTGTCGTCTATCTCAGTTGCTGTCGCTGCCTGTACAGTCTCTGATGGCCTTTCCACGTACAGCTTAAGGAGGTTGGCGTGGTATATCTTGGAGTGCTGGCCGACCTTCACCTTGTAGTCGTTGATCCCCACCACGGTCTCCACTTCGTACGGGCCTTTCCACTGCATCAGCAACTTATTATGATCAGTAGGTAGCAGCACCAGCACTTTGTTGCCAGGTTTGAACTTCCTGTTTACAGCCCTACGATCGTAGTAGTGCTTTCCACAGTCTTGGGACTTCTTCAGGTTTTCTCTGGCTATCTCGAGAGTCTGCTCCAGCTTCTCCCGTAGCTCAAACACGTACTGATAGCTGTTCTTCACCTCTGGGGTCTCTACTTCTTTCGTCCACAGTTCTTTCAAGATGTGCATCGGCCCTCGGATGGTTCTTCCGTACAGCAGCTCGAACGGAGAAAAGCCGGTGGACTCCTGCGGTACTTCTCTGTAGGCGAAAAGTAAGGCGTTGAGGTAGCGATGCCATTGTCTGGGCTGCTCGCTGCACAGTTTCTTCAGGGTGGACTTCAGCGTAGCATTGAACTTTTCGACAAGCCCGTTGCACATCGGATGGTAAGGTGTCGTAGTCAAATGCCGGATGCTCAGCAGTCTGTTGACCTCCTTCATGCAGTCAGAGACGAACTGCGTCCCGAGGTCTGTCAGAATTTCTTCAGGCACTCCAAGTCTACTGAACATGTCCACTAGTGCCTCTGCTACAGTTTCAGTGTCAATTTTCTTCAGTGGCACTGCTTCTGGGTACCGAGTCGCGTAGTCCACTAAAGTCAGTACCCACCGATGACCTTCTTCACTCGGAGGTCTTATTTCGCTGATTAAGTCTAAGGCCACCCTCTTGAAAGGTCGGTCGATCAGAGGCATCCTCTGCATAGGTACTTTCGGGACCCTTCCTCGAGGTATGGTCTTCTGGCAAATGTCACATGATCGGCAGAAACGGCTGACGTCCGCATGAAGTCCTGGCCAGTAGAACACTGCCTGGATTCTGTCCGACGTCTTCTTAATACCTAGGTGACCTCCCATGATTGAGTCATGCGCTACTTCCATCACCTGGCGCCTTAGGGGTAACGGTACCAAGACTTGACGTAGTGGTTTCCCTCCGTTGACCCTCGGGTGCTGGAAGATTCGGTACAGGATCTTGGCCTTCACCTCAAAATAGACCGTGCCACTGCCCTTGGTCACGTGGTCTTGGCGGTTCCTGTACTTGTTTAAAGTGCTATCAGCTTCCTGGAGCTGGATCAGCTTATCTCTGTCCACGATGGCAGCTTTAGAGTTGTCGGCGACCTTCAGTGGCGTAGACGTCTTGTCTCTCTTGGCCTGGGCCCTGGTTGTAACGGCACCGACGATCTCTGGTCGGCAGGGCTGAGCCGGAGTAACCACATTGTCCCGTAGCAGCTCTGTAAGGTCTCCATCGGGAAACGGCAATGGATCCTCCTCCACAACTTCGACGTGTTGGGTTGAGGCAGGACTCCATTCTGGATCGGGGTCGTCGGGTCGTCTCGCGCCGTCGATGTTCCCGATCATCAAATCATACAGCGGCTTCTTCAGGCAAACCGCTTCGACTTCGCCTATGTAGAAAGGTGTGCTGACTTGAATTTTTGCAACTGGCGCTTTCACACATTTGCTGTCGGCCATAAGTGTCCATTTTGAATCGCCAGTGAACTGTTCTTTAGCGATTAGATCTTCTCTGACAATGACCCCACTGCAACCAGAGTCTCTTAGAACAGTCACTTCATGATTTCCGACGCGTCCCGTGGAAACAGGCATGTTTTGGACAGTCATCGCTGCGCTGGCGACGACGGGGATGGATTTCCCGTTGGCAAGGAGAAGTTGGCCATCGGTTATGCACTCTTGCACGTCCGCAGGAGTAGCTGTGCGCTTGGTCTCACTCGGAAGAATGACGCTCCCGCCGCACACTTGATGGTCAGATCTACTGGTTTGCCGTTGATTGGAGAACCGCCTCTGCCGGTTGCCCGCCGCTGCGTTGTCCGTACTGCTCCGCTGTCCGCTACTTTTGTTTTGAGGACAATTAGCCGCTCTTTGGTCTGTAGCGTTGCAGGTGAAACAGCCTCTTGAATGCCCTTCCCTGGGAGGTGGCGTGGAGTCCGTCTGTTTCTGGTTCGTCTGGCTCCCCTGGATCTGGTTCACATGGTTCGCAGTTTTCTGAAATGGTTTCGTCGCCTTGGGTGGCCCCAGCGTCTTCTCATAAGCGATGAGATATCTTTCAGCAGCTTCAGCAACGTCTTTTAGCGTCGGCAACTTTTGTATTTCCAAGTGGATCGCGAGGTCCTTAGGGCAGGCGTTGAGTAATTGCTCCCTTACAATCAGATCATGGAGACTCTCGTAAGTCTTCCCTTTGCCTGATAATTCCACCCACTTGTGTAGATATGACGACAGGCGCTCCACAAACTGCTTTGGCGTCTCGTCTGACAGAGGCCGGCATTCACGGAAGCGTTTACGGTAGCCCTTCTCTGTAAAGTTGTAGCACTGCAATAGGGCCTCTTTCAAGACATCGTAGTTTTTGGCGTCATCGTTCGACAGTCTGGTGTAAACTTCGAGAGCTTGCCCCGTCAGAAGTGCACTTAGTCGAATCGCCCAGTCTCGAGGTTGCCAATTGGAGCTTTCGGCGAACCTTTCGAATCTCGCCAGATAACAGTCAATCTGGTCCTTCCCGTCGACGAAAGCTGGCAATTTTGGAGCCGTATGGTCGTTGGTGGCTTGTGGCGCATGCTGATTGTTCTGGATACGCGCCAACTCTAGCTGGTACTGACGCTCAGCCTCTAATTGTCTCTCGTCCATCTCGTCACGCCGACGCTGGTCCTCCCTTTCTTCTCGGCGTCGCTCCTCCTCTTTTTCTTGCCGCTGCTGTTCAATTTCCAGACGCTTCAGTTCAATCTGAGACTTGACGTACTCCGTCAGCTGCTTGCCTTTTAGATTCAGTTGCATCCCTTTCTGCCAGAAGTCAGCCATCTTGATGCTTCTGGAAAGATCTTTTCTGGAAAGTTCTTGACTGTGCTGTACCTTTCTAGACTGTTCTAGAACAGCACGCTTTCTGCAGTAGCGCTGATGCTTGTCACTAGTCGCCTTCGTTGACGCAGGCCCCGCTGTCCTCGTCGTATGCGACGCTGCACCACGCTGGTGTTGATGTATACGCTCCTGTGTTGAAGTAGAAGCGACGTCCGCTCGCCGCTCTCTGTAACACTGGCGATGTAGCTCCGAGACTGTCCCTCGACGTAGTCCTGCGGCAGCCACGTAGTCCCGCTCTGTTGTTCGCTCACGAAGCAACTCTTCGGCGACTACACGCCCTTGCAGTCAACCCGAATCTATCGGATGTAGTCCCAGTATGTTGGCCCCTCTCGACGCAACTTGATGGCGGCTACCCTCGATGACTGCCTCTCGTAACGTTGACTCGCTTGTTGTAGCAGTTGAACCCTTAGCTATGGCGTGAATCCCGGCTTGGCCCCCAAAATGTTACACTCGGTTCGATGTTGGTGTTTTCTATCAGTATTTGATTCAGCCCAGATGCTTGAATTCCTGATAGTTGTGTAACTCAGATTCGTGTATTCACGCAACCCGCTCAATCAGCATACAAGTCACAAAGTCGACGTATGAAGTTTTCCACTTTTATTCAGCACACATCAACAACTGCATACAATCGCCTTTTCACTCTCAAATTTCACTTTCCAACTCACTATCAACAACTATCCACAACAATCAACAGCAACTCAACTTTTTTAACAGTGCGGCGCTTATATAGTCTCTCTACATACACGGGAATAAACGAGAATAATCCTACATAAAACACCACAACCAATCAAAATTAATTTCATCATCACGTGACTCACGTCATACAACCCCATTTGGAATGGAAGCTTCCATGGTAACCGACAGAACAATCCACACGCTTCGATCGATAGTAAACAACTAATTCCCGAAAATTCTCAAACAATATCGACCAACTAAAAACACTAACGTTACACAAAGCCTCTACTAATAACAACGCAAAATCAAATCAAAGATAAATACACTCTATTACTGCATGCGTTGCAAAATAAAACGAACAGATCTATCGCGCGCGTCACACACAAGCCTACCATTGCACGCGCTTCACACATAACATCGTGCGCATTTCATACGCACCATTCGCGTTTCAACGTAACACAGATGTTCAATTTTTCAGTTACAGTTGTCCTTATATTTTTAATTCTTAGTTTGTTTAGTTAATTTTTATTTTATTTTAACATTTTGTTTTAAGTGTTTCCAATATGCAAATATCCCTCCCTCTCCCACCCCCTTTCCCTACCCCAAACCCCCTCCCCCACCTTTTTATACGCCCCAAAACTCCCTCCTCCACCTTTCCTTTAATTTCCTAGTGTAAAATCACTTCAGTGAACAGACGTTAAATGAAATAAACACATGCACACATGCCCACCATCATACCTCACACATTCTTAAGGACACACACACATAGTTCCACACGTCTTACGCACATACTGACTCATAAAGGCAAATGCACTCACACATACGGACACAAGACAACACACAGCAGTAAACAGGAGCTTTAATAAGTAAAAGCTGTTGACTGATGTGTTGACTGTTTTCAGCAATGTGTGGAATGGTTTCAAGAGGTGTCGGCCAAAGAAGAAGATCAGCTAGCCCTGTCCAAGTAAGTTCCCATCTTCTTTCCTTCCTTATCCTATCCTATCTGTTACACTCGATGTTGATTTTTATCAGTAGTTGATTCAGCCCCACCCCCGTTGGGGTGCCGGGGGTTTCAGTATAAATAGTATCCCCACTTTCTGGAAATTTAGTGCTTTAAATTCCCACTGTCGCTGTCTTTCTCATTTGCTCTTTCTCATTCCTGCTCTGTTCTATCAATCTGCTATACTATCGTCTTCTTCGCTATACCAGTCATCTAACTTTTTTCTTGAAAACTCTTCCGGGACAAGACTCCTTGTTCATGTATGAGGTCTGTTGGATCAGCTTGGGAATGTTGGACGCTTTCTGCCAGGTGGTCACTAGGGCTTCCTATGATGTTATTATTTAGCAATGTAGGCATTTTATATGTATGTGTTTTGTTGATAATTTATAATGATGTTTGTATTCTATTTTGTTTTTGTAAACAGGGGTTCAATTAGTTGGGATAAAGCCTCAGCCGTCCCCTGCGTGGGATGTCTTTATTGTAAAGTGACTGGCTGGTGGAGGGCATTCAGTTTTCCCACTAGGGTTGTTTCAGCAGATCTTTTATGCGGATTGGGGGTTTGGCCGGTCCTGATTTGGCTCGGAAGAGTCCGCTGGACCTAAAGCAACAATTATGTAATGTAATGTAATGATTCAGCCCCAGTGCTTGAATCCTCATAATAGGTGTAACTCAGATTCGTTTATCCACACAGCCCATTCACTCAGCAACAAGGCAGGAGTCGTCGTATATAGTTTTCGAACTTTATTCAGCTAACATCAACAATTGCATACAATCGCTTTTTCCACTCTCAACTTTTTACTTTCAACACACAATTTTGAAACAGTGCGGCACTTATATAGTTTCTCTCTACTCCAGAGAAATAAAGAACGTTCGGGCAAGACACAATTATAACCAATCAGAATTAACTTCGTCATCACTGTCTCACACATACAACCATATTTAGGATGGATGCGTCTCTAGTTACCACTAGAATTATCCACACGCTTCGATCGATAGTAAACAACCAACTCTAGAAAATTCTCAAATAATATTGACCAACTAAAATTATCAACGTTATACAAAGCTTCTTCTAACAAAAAACGCAAAATCAAATCAAAGGTAAATACACTCTATCATTGCATGCTTTGCAAAATAAAACGATCGGATCTATCATGCGCGTCACACACAAACTATCGTGCGCGTTTCAACATAACACTATCCTATCCTATCCTATCCCGTAACTCAAAAGTCATTGATGCACCACTGATGATCATTTAACCAGTGTGTTCCATCTTTTTCTGTCATCAGCAGTCCTCATGGCTTCACTCGGTGTCAAGCCAGTCCATTCTCGAATGTTGTCTTACTACCTTTTTTTCTGTCTCCCTCTTCTTCTACCTCCTTGCACTGTGCCTTGCAGAATGGTCTTTACGAGGCCTAATTCTCTGGTGATTTGGCCATACCATCAGAGTTTCTGTTTTTTCACCACTGAGAGCAAGTCAATGGCTTGTTGATGGTCTGTCGGACTTCGTCATTGGTGATGTGCTGGGTATAGGAAATTCCCAGAAGCCTTCTGTAGCATCTCATTTCCATGCTTTGTATTCTTCGTTGTAGGGCTGCTGTGAGAGTCCATGTTTCGCAAGAGTATAGGAAGATGGAGATGATAAGGGAGCTCAGCAATCTCTTTCCTTCTGCCCAAACTTAAGCTTATTCAAATGTGTTTGGATGCTAGGAAGCTCTATTGGATGTGCAGGCATAGAGTTTTACGTATCATCGTATCAAGCATGGACATGTCTCTGACATCGTCATGCTTCAGGCAAACTACACTGTATTATGTCTAAGCCTGCGGTAATCAGTCTGTTTGATTATAATCACAATAATTTGTTTAATTTATTTAACAACCCCTCCCCCCTTACCTACTCCCCACCAACCCAAAAAAAAATTGTCCTCAAAAGATGCTCAAAGTGCACTTACAGAAATCCCACAAGTCATGCCCTCAAAAAATTCTACAGAAAAGGCCAGTTTCCACTAAACAGGCGACCTGGGCACTAGCTGAGTGTCAGAGATCTATCAAGCATAGGCCGTGTGTGAGTGTCACACAGTATGCCTTCTATAGCCTCTAAAACAGATTGGGGTCAGCGTCGCTTTCGGGCTGACTATTTGTATAAGATTAGTAAACCTGATAGCAGAAAAAGATATATTGAATTTTGAAAAGCACCCAACAATGTAATATTTAAAACAAAGGCAAGCTCTCTCTCCTTCCCACCCACCCACCCACCCACCCACCTCTCTCTCTCTCTCTCTCTCTCTCTGAGATTGTAAGATTAGCAAATTAATGCTAAAAATCTTTTTTCTGGTAATATTGAATCTGAATCCCTCTCTCTCTCCCTCTCTCACATGCACACACACACACACACCCACACACAAACACCCTATGTCCGCTGTTGACTGCTAATGCTAACCTTGATTGTGTTGCAGGAGAAAGGTGAGGCGTGCTTTGGTTTTCAACATGACTGGTGACCGCCCTGTGGCTTCTCTTCTGGCTAAACTACAGGTACAGGTATTTTGTTAATTTAGTTTTTAATGCTTGTTGTGGTTGATAATTTATTTCCTTACTTGCACACCCATTTATTTATTAGTTTTATTTTTCATATTTTATTCCTTTCTTTCATTTATTTGTTTGACTTGTTGACTTATTTATTTAATGTATTTAATGACATACTTATTTTATTTTATTATTGTGATTTTTGTACTAACTTATTTATTTGCTTCTTTGTCATTGGCCTTTTGTATGTTTCAATTGTATGTGTGATTTCTGTGTTCTGACTATGTCAATTAATTTCCATGTTCTGTCGACATCAACTGTATGTTTGATTCCCGTGCTCCGACTATGTCAACTGTACGTTTCAGTCCTGTGTTCTAACTGCATCAATTGCATGTTTCATTTATTATGTTATGACCTCGTTTCAGGTGTGCCAGTTCCACAGAGCAGCGTTCTGCCCCAACCTGGTGTCAACTGAGGTTAACGACAACATTCCAGGTGATTTGAATTTGGGTTAGGTTCAGTTTTGCTGTGATGTAAAATAAATCTGATGTCAGAATGTTATGAGGTGAATTAATTGGCCTTAGCGCTATGTAGTATGTACTGCATCCCAGATATGTTACAGCAAGAATGGGAGGAGGGTTCAGCAATGGTTACATCCCTGGGTGGACAGCAATATGATAGCAGTATTATTTCATTTTAGGCTATTAGTTTATCACTGGTGTTGACGATGTTTCTGCTTATAATAATGATGACGGAGATGATTTTGATGGTCATGGCTATGGTGTTCATGGTGATGATAAAAAAGATGATCAGGGACTGCCAAATCCCATTTTTTCGGTTCCCGAGGCAAGTTAATAAGTTGCCGGGGAATATAAATCATAACAGTCACTTGCCCGGGGGTAAGTTAAAAGCTGTGAACGTAAAACAAAACAACTTGATCATCGGCAGCGAAGCATGTTTACTTTGATCTGGGTAGTAGTTTGGAATTTTTACGTCACACTCTAATCCGATATATTACAGCGGATTTTATTGGTCAATTGTTAATCCTTCAGCCAATGACAGCGCTCCTTTTATCAATAGTGGGGCAATATATTACAGCATATTAGGTTGATAAATTGTTCAAATGTCTGCCAATGACAGCGCACCTTTTATCTCATTCCACTATACGTTGACCCCTGTTTTGGGTGTTATTTTAATTTTGTTGCTTTCACTATATGGGCACGTACATTTTTGAGCAGGAAAGTAATTTTGTGAGCGGGAAAGTTTAAAATGATATGTTGCTTACCCGGGGCAAGCTCTTGTTGAAGTAATTGACACACCCTGATGATGGTGATAAAGGTGATGATGACAGAGATGATTTTATTGCATTGTATTGTATGCCTACTTTAGAATTCAATTCTATTCAGCTCAATTCAACAAATCTTTATTACCTCTTACAAGGAATCTCAACACAGGCTTTAAAGATTGCTCAAATAAATTATAGACATTTTAACTTGAGCTATGTTAGGAATAAAGTGTAAAAATGAATTATGCACACATAAACACTGTGTCGCCCTTGTACGCTCAGATACACCGACATGCAACTCACCTCACCCACGTTTAAATTTACATTATAAAAATTGACATTATGTAACATAAAAGAACAAAGAACATCCAAAAAACAAAAAGGTTTCCTTACAGTATAACATTGATGTAATAAATTTAAAAAGTATTTTCGGTATATACGACATACACAGTGTAATACTACTGCAGATGATGATAAAGATGGTACAACAGTGAATTATGTTTGCATTCTTTTTTTATGCCTATTTGACAATGTACAGCATTAACAGGAAATATGCTGCATATTAGACATATTGCATTAACAGCTGCTTTGCTTTATTGGTTTTGATTGTGTTCACATGCGTTATTATTGTGATCAGATCAACTGAACCTGAAGGTGGAGCAGGAGACCATGATGAAGAAGAGCATCAGTAACCTGACTCACTGGCGCCACCTGCTGGATGTTCAAGACAAAGTCAGGACTGAGGCCTTCTCGTACCTTGATGCTCAAGACTGGCAGCTAAATGTCGGAAAAGCAAACGGACCAAGCAGCGGAGAAAGCGTCAAGCTCACAAACAGAGCTGCAACGAAGGGAGACCCTAGCGTTGTTGTGGAAAGCGGAGACACAAACTGGTCGTTTGTCAGCGGGCTTTCACAAAACCAGGACGCAGAGACCAGCGGTAAAGAACCATTTGGAAAGATGGCGATGAATGGGGATCCTAGAAGCGGCGTTTTGAACGGCGACGTTAGACATGGCGTTGCCAATGAAAAGTTGGAAAAGGATGTTAAAATTGAGGTCATGAAGACAAGAGAAGGCGTGGACGTTAGAAGCAACGTCATGAACGGGGGAAACAGCGTGGAGGTCTGGAGCGGAGTGGTGGTCAACAGTCAACACAGACTGGAGAGCGTGGCAGCGTGCTTTCCTTGCATCGCCAGCGCTGTGGAGTGGAGCCGCAGTCAGGAGGGGGAGGGGGACAACACGCACACGCAAATCTTGGTGACAGGCAGCCTGCACTTGGTGGGAGGAGTCTTGGAGCTGATCATGCCCAACATGAACGAGTGAGGGACCTTAGTCTGAGCGTTAGCAAGCAGTATATTCATTATGAACCAGCGAGCAACGTTGTCCTTAACAAGGGTAACACAAGAAGATTCAGAGTTACTTTTTCCCCCCTTGACGTAACCCTTATACAACTCAGACCAATGATTTTGTACATGTGTGTGTGTTTGCTTGTGTGTGTGTTTGTATTTGGGTTTATGAGAGTATGTATTATAAGTTTTGTATTAATTTATTTGTTAGCAGAACATTCTAGCAATTAGATAGATCTAGCAATTAGATAGCGATACACTGGTGCATGAATGATATATTGTTGTAAAATGTTCAGAATGTGACTTTGATCATTAGGACTGATGAGCGCTTTACATATTTTATTTTACTCAGCATTGCTTGCATTTATTTTGTTTAATAATTCATTTTGCAATTAACACAAATTAATTACGATGATCTCATTATAATCATAGTGAAGATGGAGCCAGATTGGACGTATATGTGGATTCAGTGTAGCTGAGTTTAAGTGCAGTCCAATTCATTACCAGCATACACTACTGCTACTACCGTAATGCAAGGTGAACCAATCAGTGCATGCTCCTTCTGTTTCCCTGTTAAGCCTGGTCTCATTCAAACGAACATAAGACCGCAAACTGAGTTTAGGCAAACCTAGATCTTTGCTTGAACCGGTGATCTGTCGGTACTAGTTTGAAAAGGTCGCCTGAACTGAGCTTCATGTCTTTACTGAATTGCTACTACTAACGGAAGCAAATGGACGATCAGTTTGAAATTAGGTCATCCCGGATCGGACGATAGGATATTTAGTCATTGTTACACTCTAACCTCGTAAAACGACCTTCACATCCTCTGTGCACTGTAAGGCAGCAATTGAGAGGTGTTTTTTTTCCTTTGCATTGGATTTACGATTTGCTACTGACCATGTGACTGGGCTCACCGATTACAGAAGAAGACCCATGCTAACTGCTCTACATCTCCTGAGATCTGCTTGGGGAATATCCGATGTTCTGATATTGTAACACTGTAAAATAACCTTCTGAATCCATTGTGAGTCGTTCAACATTCCCTTCATTGCATCTCATTCTGAACCCAATTGTTGATAGAATCGTCCCATTCAAGTGAGCTGTCTTTGAGCCATTTTACTTTCACACCTCCTCTTTTAGCCAATCAAATACAAGAATCACCTAGAATCCCAGTGCGTTGCCAAGGTGATCCAAAAGAACACGATTTATCGGAAACTATGTTTCACACCACAAAGTTTTGTCCAGTAGAAAAGCAAAGGTAGCTCGTATGGATCTTGAACCTCCAAAAAAAAACATTATCGACCTATGCGAAACCTTCCAGTTAAGACAGGCTATGAGAAAGAGAGAGGAGGAGGGGTGAAAAGGGGAGGGAAGATGGAGGACAAGAGTGGGGGGGTAGGGAGGAACAGGTCACATCACGAATTTAGAAGTGCAGGCTTATCTGCAGCATTTTGTAGGGTAGGCTGAGACTGTATTGGACTTCGCTTTGCTGTAAGGACCCCTTGGGGTCATGAGCAATCTTGCCACTGTAGATTGTTCTAACCTATAAATGGAAAAGTGAAAGCCCCAGTTGAAAACCTGTCTTGACTTTGTAGGCATGACCGATTCACTGCGGCCGGGGCTTTCAGTATAAATAGTATCCCCACTTTCTAAAAATTTAGTGCTTTAAATTCCCACTGTCGCTGTCTTTCTCATTTGCTCTTTCTCATTCCTGCTCTGTTCTATCAATCTGCTATACTATCGTCTTCTTCGCTATACCAGTCATCTACCTTTTTTCTTGAAAACTCTTCCGGGACAAGACTCCTTGTTCGTGTACGAGGTCTGTTGGATCAGCTTGGGAATGTTGGACGCTTTCTGCCAGGTGGTCACTAGGGCTTCCTATGATGTTATTATTTAGCAATGTAGGCATTTTATATGTATGTGTTTTGTTGATAATTTATAATGATGTTTGTATTCTATTTTGTTTTTGTAAACGTGGGTTCGATTAGTTGGGGTAAAGCCTCAGCCGTCCCCTGCATGGGATGTCTTTATTGTAAAGTGACTGGCTGGTGGAGGGCATTCAGTTTTCCCACTAGGGTTGTTTCAGCAGGTCTTTTATGCGGATTGGGGGTTGTCCGGTCCTGATTTGGCTCGGAAGAGTCCGCTGGACCTAAAGCAACAATTATGTAATGTAATGTATGCTGTAAGGTATAGCCTGTTCCTTTTGGCCCAAAGAGAATGTTAATTGTTTAAGTGAGAAGCACAGATGTAATTAATGCGCACTTCATTATTATAATTTATCTCAAAATGTACTGTTGTTCAATGTGATAAAGATTTTATTGTGGGATTGTTTTTATTATTTAAATGTATGCATGAAGCAATTATTTTGATTATTGTTTACAATTCTTTCTACTGAAGTTTTATTGTTTATATTTATAGTAATTAATGTATTTATTTATTGTGTATGTCTATTTTTAATTGTCAAAAATGTCATGCAAAAAAATACGTGTGTGGAATTTTAAAAATTGTAGTAAATCGACAAAACAGCTTGAATTTTCACAAGTATGAATGATTCAGAACACTACCCAGAATGTGTTGTGTGCCTCAGGGGCAACACTGCCAGAAAGAATCTTGTCCGTTGTGTTTGCCTTGAGCAGAATTCTGTACCAATATTGACTAAAAAAAAAACAAAACACAACACAAAAACTTGTTTGTTTGTTTTTACACTTAATTTTATTGTTGGAATTTGTTGTGTTCATTTGTGATACTGTAAATGTGTGGCAGCTGCTGGAGTTTCATGTTGATTTCCCTTGACAATTTTTAAAAAATTATTATTTTGTTTGTTACAAATCTGTGGATTGTTGGCTTTTTTTAAAAGGAGCGAAGATCTGCGTGAGTGAGTGCGTGATTGTGTGTGTGTGTTCCTTTTGTGCATGAGAATACAATGCCTGCGTGCTTTGCTTGCTTGTTTGTGCTCTTACATTAATCAGAAGGGCTTTAAGCAAAACAACCTGTGAAGCCTTTCTTAGTGTCCTATCATTGTTGTGTTTACTTGGGTCTGATAGGCGTGCAATTTTCCTGATTTTTTTAATTCATCATAGCCATAGAATAATAAATTACAGTTTGGAATCTCGTCCAATTAATTTTTTTTAAAGAATTCATGTTAGATGCTTTTTATTTTATTTTAGTGAAACAGCAAGGTAGTTCCAATGAGTAGTGACCCAGTTAGAAAAAGACAACTTGATAAGGCTAGTGTTACAATGCTGAATAAAAAATTTTACTTCTGTATTACGTGTTCCGTCACAGTGTGATGAGGCTAAGTCTGACAAGCTCAAATCAAGGTTATTATAGAGTTTGGACACCTCAATCAAGCCACCTCTTAAAAGAGCTCAAGTCAAAGTCTGTCAAGAGTAAGTCATATTATGGTATTCCTAGCTTCACGAGTTTGGTCCCCCTTACCCATGCACTCTCTCTAGGGTGGCTGATTGCCTCTTTAAATATGGCTCCCAAACTGTGTTAGCATGCTGGAGGTGAGGCCTAACTAAGGTGGCTGATTGCCTTTTTAAATATGGCTACCAAACTGTGTTAGCATGCTGGAAGTGAGGTCTAACTAGGGTGGCTGATTGCCATTTTAAATATGGCTACCAAACTGTGTTGGGCATGCTGGAGGTGAGGCCTAACTAGTGTGTACGCCCTTTTTATACTGTGTGGTCCAAACGAGCGCAAACTACACAGTGGATGTGTAGGCTCGTGTCATGGGTCTAAACAGTGTTCAGCCTTTACCTGTGTCAGAGTCAAGCACCCAGCCCACTGCTTGACGAGAGCCTAAAACCGAGGTCTAGTCTGTTCACGCCCGCATTCCACCCATTCAGGTTCACAACACAGGTGGGTGCCAGTTGATACATCCGGTACCTGTACACCCACCATGCCACTTGGGAGGTAATTTCCATCCTACCCTCCCCCCCCCCTCCCCACACCCGTGGGTGTACAGGGGGTTTCAGTATAAATAGTATCCCCACTTTCTGGCAATTTAGTGCTTTAAATTCCCACTGTCGCTGTCTTCCTCCTTTGTTTTTTTTTCATTCCTACTCTGTTCTATCAATCTACCACACTTCTTTCTTCTTTCTAGACCAGTCACCTACCTTTTTTCTTGAAAACTCTTCCTGATCAAAACTCCTCATTTGTGTGTGAGGTCTGCTGGATCAGCTTGGGAGTATTGGACGCTTTCTGCATGCCAGGTGGTCACTGGGGCTTCCTATGATGTTATTATTTGGCAATGTAGGCATTTTATATGTATGTGTTTTGTTGATATTTTATAATGATGTTTGTATTCTATTTTGTTTTTGTAAATGGGGGTTCGATAAATTAGAGTATAGCCTCAGCGTCCCCTGTGTGGGATGTCTTTATTGTAAAGTGACCGGCTGGTGGAATACCTTCAGTGTTACCATTAGGGTTGTTTCGGCAGATCTTTTATGCGGATCAGGGATGAGTCCTCTTTCAGCGAAGGTGTGGTCTGGACTTTGTGGTCCTGATTCGGCTCTTTGCAGTCCGCTGGACCCTGTAAGCAATGAATAACTAACTGACCACCCACCCTACACCTATACCCTCTCACCTGGTCAACCAGGATTGTGCTCAGTTGTGTGGGGTGTTAGACGGAGCACCTAATGCAGCAAGTGTGGATCTCGTCTGGCTTGAATGAGATCCTGTGTGTTGACCAGTGCCTTGAGCAGCTCTTGAGCTGGAAAAGTGCTGTATGTAATTATATAACAATTTTACAATACATTAAAATGTAAATTCATTGTGACATTTTTATGTGGATGTGAATAATTTGTTTATCTTTTATGTGTGGATCAGGTTATTCTTTCTGGCATTGATCATTTTCATTTTCTGTGATATCTGACACTGCAGAATGCAAATAAAATTCAACATTATCCATAACTAATGGCGGATATCTGGTGTTGCTTGTATGTCTGTGTGATCACATTCGTGAATAGACATACACATTTCACACACACTCACACATACTAGGACTGCATTTTATGTATACTACTCACAATAATACAAGGGCCACTTGGACATATGGGTCTCTCTTTAAATCAGAAACACGAATTCAATTTATTAGTTCATCATATTTTATTGCAATCATTTCTGCATCAATAACAAAAAAGATTTGAGACATCAGTCGCTTAAAATTCGAGTAAATTCAATTTAACTGGACATACCCCTCATTTACAAAATCAAAACTTTGAAAACCAAAAATCTATGGAGTCAGTATCGGGTGTGGCCGTTTGCATCAATGCAGTCTTGGCATCGTTGTCTCATGGACCGTATCAGGTTATGGAGGATGTTTCCTGGGATGGCCAACCACTCTTGCTGGAGAACTTGGGCCAGAACATCAAGGTTAGCTCCTGGAGGGAGGTTTGCCCGTGTCTGTCGACCCAAGACATCCCACAGATGTTCTATGGGGTTCAAATCGGGTGATCGAGGCGGCCAATCCATCTTTATGACGTGATGTTGCTGCAGGAAGTCATTGACGATACGCGCTCGGTGGGGTCTGGCATTATCGTCCTGTAGTATGGCACCTTCCCCAATGGCCCGCAAAGCTGGGAGAACCCTAGGTTGTAGGACGTCATCCCTGTAGCCAATACCGTTTAAGTTGCCATGAATTTGGAGCATGGGTGTTCTGAAGTTTAATGCGAAGTCACCCCACATCATGACAGATCCACCACCAAAGCGGTCGCGCTCGCGCACCGTCGAATCAGCAAAACGCTCCCGTGGACGCCTCCAAACATTCACTCGACGGTCGTTGAAAGACAAGGAGAACCGAGACTCGTCTGTAAAGAGCACCCTTGACCAATGTTGCCTAGTCCACACCAAATGACGCCGAGCCCAGGCCAAACGCGCTGCACGGTGAGCTGGGGTGAGCAAAGGCCGTACTGCTGGTCGTCTTGATCGCAGGTTTGCCTCGTGTAGACGGTTGCGAATTGTCTGGTCGCTGACGTTAACATTGCTGGCTGCGTGAAGCTGTCTTTTGATGGTGTTTGCTATAGCGGACCTCATCCTCAGAGCTGACAGGGTGATGAAATGGTCTTGTCTTGCAGTGGTAACGCGGGGGCGTCCGGACCTTCTTGGTTCTTGGATGCTTCCAGTGTTGTTAAAGCGCTCTCGCAGCCTTTGGACAACGGAGTGGGACACTCCCAGCCGCCTGCCAACTTCTCTCACCCCCACCCCTTCCTGAAGCCATGCAATAGCTCTGCCTCTATCCGCATCAGTCAATCGTCGCCTTGGGGGCATGGTTAGAAAAGCAGCAAAAGCGCTGCCATTTATACCCAGAAAAAAGCGCCGATTGTTGAACTGAACTCACAAAATGCAAGCCTTTCGCGTGCAAATCACTTTTTAATGTTGAAAATTTTGCTTTATTAGCAAGACAACAGTAAATTAGGGTCATTTTTTGTAAAAATTGGATTTGTTTTTCAACTCAGTGCAGAAAGTTCAAAACTCACACATGTGATTACTTGTCAGAATAAGATTATCTTGAATGTTACTGTACAGGATAAGTTGTGAAATAAGCAATATAAGCGATATTATTGATAGCAGCAAAAAATAATTAAACTAAATGAAATATGAGAGTGGCCCTTCAATTATTTTGAGTAGTATATTTGACAAAGGATCGAGATTTAAAGATAGACACTGTTGAAAATGTGTGTTTTTAGTCCAGAGTGAAAAGAAAGATGATTTTTACATGATGATTATGATGATGATGACGATTTTACCTATAGTAGGAATATTGTTTTGTGTAAGCATTTTATACACTATATGTCTATGTGGATAATGATGGGGAAAGGGTGGGACTGAGGTGGGTTAGTACAGATGTGAGGTGGACGGTGCAAAGGAAATGATGTTATTAGATACGCCCTTCGGGTGTGGTGTGTATAGTGAGGGTTTTCACTGATCTTTTGTTCATTTGTGTGAGTTAAACAGGTTTTATTTATATTTCACAGTTTGTTTCAAGGGGTAAACAAAATGTGTCAGAACATTTTATTGTTTTAGGTATTTTTATGCATTGTGTATTTGTGTGTTATATTTGTGTTAGTGTATTTGTGTATTAGTATAATGTATATTTTGCAGGCTACATTTTACGTTTTGTATTATTCTCAGTTATCAGTTTGTCATAATTGTCATGCAACTTATATTTGATTGTCAAATGTAAAGCCGCAAATATTGTCCGACTTAGTGAATGCATTGTTGCCAACTCGGCATAAACATTTTATGTTTTTATGTTGATTGAAATGACAAGGACGTCAGTTTGTTGGCAGGAGTGAATGTAGTAGTCAAGTTTATGAGTTGTGTGTATGTGTGTGTTGGTGTGTATACTTGTGTCAACACATGCATGTCGTTCTTAAAACGTTTGTAAAGTTTGTACAGTGATAAATGTTATGGGCATTGAAATGTTGCTTCATTGTTTTCTTTTGGTAACCATCCCCTCAAGTTGAATTTAAGGAAACTGCTGCTTAGAGCAATAACTGCAAAGCAGTTGGTGTGTGCTTTGAACATTCGTACACATTACTTGCATGCACTACTCACAAATAAAGGACACAAGAATACAACATTATATTATGCATTATGTCATATTATGCTAGACATATACAGAGGTCAATACACCCTACACTCGTTGACAACAACAAAATAATTTGATAACTATAAATTTTGCACGGCTCCACACGTCACGGTTGTTATGTTTGCCTTCTACAGATAACTAAGCTATTAGGCAAAATACCATCTGCACAGGCGACATGACAGTTTGTCATTATTTCCCTTCCATCCATTGAAATGAATGAAACAGGTCTGCAAAGTCATAGTTCACGTGTGTGTGTGTTTAGTTTGAGAGTCCTTCGTTTTTGTTTATAAGCTTACTGTTAATAGTTCATGCGTTTGCCTCATTCTGTTTTATAGTTCTGTATTAATGTAAGCGCCTAGAGCTTAGTCTAGATTAGATTTGGCGCACATATATTAATAATATATGACAGTTTGTGCACTGTGGCTGCCTGAATCCGAAGACATCTCCTCTAAAGCTATTGCCTTCACAATGAGCTTCAAAATGTACGCCATTTATTTATTTAATCGTTCTTATATAGCGCTTTTCCAGCTCAAGAGCTGCTCAAGGCGCTGGCCGATACAGGATCTAACTCGAACCGCCCGAGACGCCCACCCGCAGCCTTCGGTCTGACGCCCGGACAACTGAGCACAATCCTGGGCAGCCAGGGATGGGGGAGAAGGACCTAGGTGCATGCTGGGTGTGTTTTTGTCACCGGCACTCACCCGTCTAGGACATGAGCGTCAGGATCTTTAAAGTCCGTTATGATGGAATGTATGCGACACAGACTAGACCTCGGTTTATACTCTCATCCGAAGGAGTAGGAAACGGGAGTAAAGTATCTTTCTCAAGGACACAACACAATGCCCCGGCCTGGGCTCGAACCCAGGACCTTCAGATCCGCAAGCCAAAGCTCTACCATTAGGCCAACGTGCCTCCCGTGCATTTTCAAAACAAACTTGCTTCTGCTGGTCGTTTCTTAGGCACTCTTGATATTGGCCCACGACAAGCATACTTGTTTGGCTCACGGCCTAAGAAACACAGCTCAGCTGCTTTTTCTTTTCCGTCTCCTTTCACATGCACGCACACATACACACACGCACACTTGTAGACACACAGAGGAAAAAGCCCGTCCAGTGTTGAGAGAAACAAGTAATTCACAAGATCTCATCAATGTGCATTATTTTTCATAAATATGCGTTGTCAAATAAGTGAATGCCTATTACTTCCAATATTAAAAACAACTATACAATATATATTTCTTTTAAGTAAAAAATTAATTTTAAAAGTTAACAATTATCTGTGATAGTTATAAAAATAAAAAAGAACCTTTTTTTTTATATTATGTTACCACGATTACGTCATTCAATACATCTTTACCAAAAAAAAAAAAAAAAAAAAAAAAAAAATACTAGGGCTTCCTATGAATGTACTATTTAGCACTATAGGCATTTTATATGTATGTTTTTTTGTTGATGATTTATAATGATGTTTGTATTCTATTTTGTTTTTGTAATCGGAGAGTTCGCGTAGTTGAGGTCAACCCTCAGCCGTCCCTCGCGTGGGATGTCTTTATTGTAAAGTGACTGGCCGGTGGAGGGCATTCAATTTTCCCACTGGGGTTGTTTCAACAGATCTTTTATGCGGATCGGGGGTTGTCCGGTCCTGATTTGGCTCGGAAGAGTCCGCTGGACCTAAAGCAATAATAAATCAATCAATCAATACCAAAAAAAATGTGACCACGATTACCTCACTCAATATACCATAGTTTTGTTTTAGGCTGAAGGCATTTGTATACTGTAATTACATACCAAACTTGAATCAAATCCCTAGACTGGGAGAAAATATTATTAGAAAAAAAAAAGACGCCAACATGATGTTAGTTAGTTATTCATTGCTTACAGGGTCCAGCGGACTGCAAAGAGCCGAATCAGGACCACAAAATCAAGACCACAACTTCGCTGAAAGAGGACTCACCTCTGATCCGCATAAAAGATCTGCCGAAACAACCCTAGTTGTAACACTGAAGGCAATCCACCAGCCGGTCACTTTACAATAAAGACATCCCACACAAGGGACGCTGCGTGGGATGACGTCACCAGATATGCGTTTATGTTTTTTGCATTTATCTGGCAATATGTTCACCATTTCCTAACTAAATACCAAGTTTCAAAGAAATCGTCCATTGGATTCAGAGAAAAGTGCGCAAATGTCTCCTCTGGACGGACGCCAGATGCCGCTGGAAGGACGGACAAAGCCCACAATATTTGTTCCAGAGGTTTACAGCTTGGGAACTAACAACAAAGACTATAAATCTAAACAAATTTGCAAGATAGATTGTATTCAAGCTTGTTCCGAGTTATAAGAAAATAATTTGGCAGAATAATGCAAGTCCATTTTGTATTAGTTCTATCATATTTCCTTTGAAATAAGTTGGCAAACAAAAGCAAGCCCACTCAATTCGATTTGTATTATTTTTTTTAACAAAACCTTTTTCTTATAATGTAATAATTTGGCAGAACAGAGTAAGTCCCACTTACACTGTTCTGCCAATTTATTTAATAATGTTTCTTTTAAAGAAAAAATATAGTAAAATTAAGCATGTCCGTAAAATTAATCAAAAACAGACAACCACGCAACCAATTACTGCAAACAACCATTGGCAAACGTAGTTCGATGTTCTGGATCTGTCTACTGCTCAAAACAGCAGAATATATTTGTATAATCTCAGAAATCAATAAACACACAAAAAGGCAAATTTCTGGACTTGCTTCACTTTGCCATCGCACGGCAGAACTGCTGCCCTGACAAGGTTGAAGCCCATTTGGAAAGACAGGACTATCGGTCTACACTCCAAGGTAAGGCTACTGCTCTCCCTTGTCATCTTCATCTTCCTATATATGCTTGCGAAAAAGAAAAAAAAACAACAGGAGAAAAACAGTGACAGTTGGAACTTAAAGCACTACATTAATTTTTCGAGAAAGTGGGGATACTATTTATACAGAAACATCCGGCACCTCCACGTGGGGTCTCACTCAAAGAATAATCTTTAAGTTTAAGTCAAGAAGCACAATCAATGGCAAAATACAATTATTACAACTTAAATCGGCATGAAAAACCAAATATCTGGGCGTTATGTTTCTCCGAATATTATTTACTTTCGACTGAGGCAACGTCTCGGGTGTTTTCTCCGGGTTTGCTCCCCCAGGAAAATTTCAAAAAACACAACCAATATTAGGTAGGTTGGTTTTGGGCGCGCCACAGGTTGCGACTACACCCTCCCCAAGGGAGGCGGTACAGAATTTCCCGATAAAAATGGACAACGAAGTATCAAAAATGAAAATATTCCACACACCAGCAATAATAACAACGGAACTAAACATAAACAGATGTGAAAACCTAAAGGCATGAACATTAAAACAAAAACTACAGTCACGGGTGAACATTTAAACCAAACACGCATAATTACATGTACTATATTAGCGTTCAACAGAAATGTAAAAAAAACGTTACTTGTATAAACATGAACAGACAAATCATCGAGATTACAACTGATTATCATTTTTCATACACAAATGTTTTTCAACATTAAACACAATTTGCCCAATCTTAAAATAATTTTTTTTAAAATTACAGCATTCAGTAGTGCATTTGAAAGAAAAATGAAATGGCATAACCCTTACAAGAAAATTTTTAAAATACTTCATCATTTATAGAAATATCTACTTGCACAGTCGAAGGAGAAAGGAACTGACCAGGAAATAAAACTACATCATACAACCATAAAATAGCCAACTAAGACGTTCATTATGCAACCCGTGCATTTCGCAAATGCAATAAATTTACACAATGCTCTTTCATAAACAAAAAAACAATGATATCCTTTTACCTTAGATGTAGTTGTAAGCGTTTAAATACCCTTTCATACAGTGCTATAATAGCAAATAAATCTCCATAATTATCAAAATCAAACATGTTCAACTTCACCTAAAGTTCCAATACGTGAAACACCTTTAACGCGACTCAAAAAAAACCACGTAACAGTTAATGTTCTCGTCCACAAACGATAAAGAAATCCAACAGAAGAAAACAAGAACCACAAAATAACTACATTAAACATTAACATCGTCAAGTTCGTGCATATTAACGCACCGAAACAAAATCTCAAAGTCGAAAACAATTTCTCTAAATAATCTGATCCGTTCACTGGCAAACTAAATATCCTAATTCTAGCCGTCCCTTCTAATGCACTATTAACATGTAAACACGCAGTTTTGGCATCAAAGTCACTCGATTAGATGTAGCAGTTCAGCCTCCCAAATAAATTGTTCTACTGTCAAATCACCTTCAGGGGAGAACTTCTGGAGTGGCAAAGAAACCATTTTTGTCTGTTTCTCACATTTTGTAATCTCACACTGTCAATAAAATAATAGTTTGACGTTCACATATTTCAATAAAATACTAGTGTTCCAGTGCCCTCCCAATCCCACTTCTGACATCAAAAGGATGTGGTCGGTCGCAGTCTTAAAAGATGGTGAAATATACACTGAAAGATTGCGACACAATACACAATAAAATAAAAGGGTCGGGAAGGCAAAAAAGCATGTCACTAGCACCACACGGTGCTATCCTATCCTATCCTATCCCGTAACTCGTAGGTCGTAGGGGCACCACAGATGATCGTTTAACCAGTGTAGAGCCTACTCCATCTTTCTCTGTCTTCAGCAACCCTGTTGGCTTCGCTCAGTGTCAAACCAGTCCATTCTCAAATGTTATCCTCCCACCTATTTTTTCGGTCTCCCTCTTCTTCTACCTCCTTGCACTGTGCCTTGCAGGATGGTCTTTGCAAGGCCTGGTGATCTGGTGACGTGGCCATACCATCGGAGTTTCCGTTTCTTCACCACTGTGAGGAGGTCATCGTGTTGTCCAATGGCTTGTGTGATGGTCTGTCGGACTTCATCGTTGGTGATGGGTTGGGTATAGGAAATGCCCAGAAGTCTTCTGTAGCACCGCATCTCCATGCTTTGTATTCTTCGTTGTAGATCTGCTGTGAGGGTCCATGTTTCGCAAGCGTATAGGAAGATGAAGATGACAAGGGAGTGCCGCAGCCTTACCTTGGAATGTAGACTGATGCTCCTGTCTTTCCAAATGGGCTTCAACCTTGTCAGGGCAGCAGTTGTTTGTGCGATCCTGGAGAGGACTTCCTGTCGGGACCCATTGTCTGATACAATGGCTCCTAAATATTTGAAGCTATTCACTGTGTTGAGGGATTGGCCTTGGACTTTGATGTACATGTTGATGCCATTAGTGTTGTTGGTCATCATTTTGGTCTTCTCTGCACTTATTTTGAATTCCATAGACTCTGGATGTGGTGTCAAGCCTCTGTACCAGCTGTTCAAGTTCTTGTTCCTCTCCAGCCAATCCATCAATGTCATCCGCAAAACGGAGGTTGGAGATTGCTCTACCCCGTATGCTGACGGTGTCTTCGTGATCTGCAAGGGCATCTGACATGATGCACTCTAGGAAGATGTTAAAGAGTGTTGGAGAAAGTAGGCATCCTTGACGCACACCGATTGTTGTTCTGAACCAGTTCTCGATGGCGCTATTGTGGAGGACTGTTCTGGTAGCCTTGTCATACAGGCTTTTGATGACTTCAATAGTTTTAGGGCTGATGTTGTGCAATCTCATGGTTGCCCAGAAAGCTGCATGCCAGACCCGGTCAAATGCTTTCTTGAAGTCTACAAAAAACGTGATAGAGATGTTGGTGCTGTAGGTATTTCTCGCAGATTATTCTGAGGTTGAAAATCTGTTCAGTTGTTCTTCGTCCTGCCCTGAATCCTGCTTGTTCTTCAGCTATTATTTGTTCAGCTTGGGGTTTCAACCTCTTGAGTATTATTTTCAGGAAGACTTCGAGGCTGATGGTGTGGTAATGTTCAAACTCTTGAAGGTTACCTTTTCTGGGAAGAGTGATGACAAGCGACTGTGTCCATGGTGTAGGCCACTCCCCACTCTGCCAGATTTTGTTACAGATAATAGTGATGACGTCAATCATCGCTTCTCCTCCTGCTCGAAGCAATTCCGCGGGTATGTTGACCACTCCCGCTGACTTCCCTTTCTTCAGTGATTGCACTGCTTCCTCAACTTCTCGGAGAATTGTGAGGATTTTTTCTTCTTCTCTGTTCTGGGGACATGCTAAAACTGATGTGTCTCCGTTTGGTGTGTGGTTGTAAAGATCCGAGCAGTACTCTGTCCATCTATCCAATACTTCTTGTTCTTCTGTAAGATGCCAAACTTGCTTTGGATTGTGGAGACCTTGGGCTGTTTAACACTTGTTAGCCGCTTCACAGTCTGGTAGGCCTTCTTGCTGTTGTTCTTGTTCAGGCTGTTCTCTATTTCCTGGCATTGACCTTCTATCCAGTTCTCCTTTGCATGCCTTTTCGGATGTCATTGTTAATTTTTCGGTAGGCATCAGCTCCCTGTGAGGTGTTCTTATTCTTTTTCATCTCTCTTCATTTATCACACAGATCCAAAAGTTTACGAGTGATCCACGGTTTCTTCTTTGGGCGGTGCTTGCCAAGGATATCAGTGGCGGCATCTGTCACAGCTGAGTTAAAAGTGGTGGTCATAACTCAGGGAACTGGAGTAATTTTTTTTTTTAAACCGACTGATGCAGGGCTATGTATAAATACTAATATTTCAAATATTACGGTGTTTACAGGTGCAGGGGTTGTAATGTAATTCCAGATCAGTCAGCCTGATCACAAAATAACAGTGTGCATGCAAATATGCTTATAGCGAGGAGCTGTGCAGTACATTTGTAATGTGGATGCACGCGGGTGTGATAGTGCTGTTCAGGAAGAGAAAGGCCTACTGTGAGGTTATGCGTGTGTGAGCGTGCATGCGTATAAGTGTATTAAATGGTGATATTTTACTGCATTTTTTATCAATTAGGTGTTTGTGAATTTCTGTCATCTATTTTATTGGGATCACAGTATTCGTTAAACTAAAATAAATAAATAAATTAATAAAAATCGTAAATAAACGAGGAATAACGAAGCTTAACGTCCTATTGCATTAGCGTTAAGGACGAATCACTCTGTCGCCACCTTGACAACAATGATCATCATCATCATTTCATCATATCAAAACAGAGAAATAAACGAGGACAATGAAAGTTTGTATTTGTATTCAGATCGGTGGGGGAAGGGAGAGAGAAAGAAGAAAAGGAAGAAGGGGAGAGAAGGAGAGAGACAGAGAGAGACAGAGAAGAAAGAGAAATAAAATTAAGGCAGGGAATTGGGGGTGGGGGGGGGGGGGGTAAAAACAAGAAATAAAAAAGTAAGTTAGAATGCATGCAACAACAAACAAACAAACAAACAAACAAAACTAGGAGAGCCATATGAGTCACATGTTAGCAATATTTAACATGAAAATGAGCGCCCAGAAAAAAAACGAATTGAAACGGTGGCATTAAAATGCAAAGTAAATACTGACTTTGATCAGGGCTTCCCATTTCAAATGAATCTAAGTAGTGGGCTCACTTCCGTTTTAGAATTTAAGATAGTGCAGAAGGTAAACCAATGAACATCGAGCTAACTTTTCAGTCGCATGGCCGTGCTAATTTTAGATATGATTCTTCCCGAAACAGTAAACTCTCTTGTAAGAAGCAACTGTTAGTCGGACACTCGCTTAGGAAAAAAAAGCCTTTTTGTCTAGCTTAACATCGCGTTCACGTTCTTCTCACGCCGTAGATAGATATTTCAGACAAGTTTTCAGGAACAATTGTAACATTTAAGACGTACTTATCACACCTGATCGGCGAATTTAAGGCGTGATTTTGAGGGTCTAAGGTGTGATTACGTACGCCCGATCTCGGCCACAAGTATCTCTCTTCTATGTCTCTATCGACGTGCGCGTACAACCGATTGCTTCCCTTTACATGCTTTGAGCTCCATAGAGCGTCATCGGCCTGAAATAACTTTTTAGAAACTTCAAAACCCAGGGGAATTATGGGTAGAGAAATCCTTTTCTGAAATAACGTCGGCTAAATCCTTCTTTAGTTTCTTTGCTCGAGCAAAGGCAACCTCATAGGTATGGAGCACTTCGTCCATTATAACTCCATCGCTGATAATACTGCTGACAAGTTTCTGCCTTTGTTCACTACCAGAAATATGCAGTTCCTCTCCCAACTTTCGTTTCATTTCAGCGAGCACATCTTCGCGAGAACAGATTTCCCAGAATTCTCTATTCTATTTTTAGGTTTGGGATATCCCCGTTTCAGCTTGTGGCTAAACGGGACCACCGCACGTCGACTAGGGGCAATACGAGATACTAATTGTGATCTCGGCGTAATGGGGAGCACTGTTGATCTTTCGATGCTCTTGACCTAGCAGTGTCCTTTACCTCCAGCTCCAAATACACTCATGTACAATCAAAAGTTGTATTACGTTAAAAATAACAGTGACCTTGGGATGACTTTGACCAGTGATCTTGACCTTGGGATGACCTTGACCTTCATGTGACCTATCATGCTCATTTATGATCAAATAACCCAATGGGTTAAATATAAAGCCATTCTATACCATGACCTATTTTTTAAACCTTTTTTCAAGGTCTAAATTTCTGGAAAAGTCTGGATAAATGACTCTGACCTTCAAGATCAACCCCAAAACAGAACACTTATAAAATATCAGTCTATACAGTATGTGTGTCTCATTGAAATCGATCATGTATCAAAGTCATAATTTCAATATAAGAAAAAAGTGAAATTTTGTGAAAACTGTCATTTTTGACTAGCAATTGTTGACCCAGTGACCTTGACCTTGAATTGAAGTCATTAATTCACTGATCATTTTATGAGGTCTCATAAATATACACAAGCTTACCAAGTTTTGTTATGCCACTTCAAATAGGTTCTGAGATAGTAATCCACTTGCAAGTTTTGCACAGGTGGACGGTGGACAGACCAACTGACGGACAAGGTGTTCTTTTTAAATGCCATTTTTGGACAATTTAGGACTCGTCTTGCATAGATTTAAACAAATCTGATTTTTATTTTTTAATTTAATTTAATTTTTTATTTAATTTATTATTATTTTTGGGTGGGGGAGGTGAGTGGGGTGGGGTGGGAGTGATGATGGTGGTGGTGAATTAAAAAAAACATGCTCTGGATAAAATCCAGTCCCGGTAAGGAAACTTGTGGCGTCACGGTGTTACGATTGAGAAGCGCACGATAGATCCGATACACAGGCGCTTGTATCTGGACACGCGAGCGCCTATGCCTGTGACGCGTCTCCCTTTGGTTATAGATAACCAAAGGGAGACTCGTCACAGGCATAGGAGCTCGCGTGTCCAGATACAAGCGCCTGTGATCCGATAAGTTTGTTTTGCTTAGCATGCAATAATGGATTGTATATACCTTTGGCTTGATTTTTGCTTTGTTGCTAGAGGGAGCGTTGTATAATGTTAATAATTTTTGTCGGTCGATATTGTTGAGAATTTTCTGGAGCTACTTGTTTACTATCGACCGAAGTTTCGAGATAGATCTGGTAAGGTAATAGCTAAGCGATTCTTCTAACATAAAGTACATTCTATGACGTAAGATAGTGCTTAGTTCCGGTGAGTTTTACCGATAAATTATAATTATACTGCCTTTAACGCATTAATCCATGAATGTCGAATGAGAAAGAATCATCATAGCTTTTAGCCTTGCTCAGGAAATATCAGAGCCTTGGTCTTGAAACATCTTCTCTTAAGCCTAGGTCTGACGACGAACGTTTTGATTGCAATCATAGGAAAAATCATGACTTGAGTCACTGATTTCGTGAGACTACCACCAAGTCATCTCAGTCAAATCAGTTCGCAGCATGATTTGCGATGATTTTCCACGTTTAGAACATGCCCTAATTTCGACGAACTGATTGCGAGTCATTCAGCATGGGTACCAATGAAATGCGCTACTTTGATCACATGATCTTACGAAAATGGCTTCCAAGGTCCCCTATTCGCCTAGGTGTCCGGGGACACTAAGGGTGAAATTATACTGCCACACGCGACTGAAGTGCGGACCGAAAAAAGTCGTGTCCTCTTCTTTATTTCCTATCGGTGACTATACTGACACGTGAGGAGTCGCGCGGACGAAAAAAGACGTGCGTGCATGCAGCACTTCTTTTTAGCGTGCGGAAGGGCCCGCTCTCCTATCGAAGTGTTTCGTTCCCATCCGGTCTGTTTCCTGCCAAGATGGAGGACGAAAGATTGATTGTGGCGGTGCGCTGCAGAGAACTGATATATAACAAAGCGGACAAAAATCACAGCAATCGGGAACTTATTCAAAAAGCATGGGAAAACATTGCTAGGGAAATGGGAAACGAAGGTAAATTTCTCTCTCTCTCTCTCTCTCTCTCTCTCTCTCTCTCTCTCTCTCTCTCGTGTAGGCATGAATGAACAAACATGTGCATAGGAGGTGTGACAAACGGACAATTAACTCTGGCGCTGGCTGCGTCCCATCTCCATTTCCTCGCCCGCCGGCTAAGCCCCGCCCCTCGGGAATCGCCCTGAAGCCGCCAACGAGCCAAGCTACTTGGTCAGTCTTCAGCCGTCAGCCTCCGTAAGCACAACTGCCTGCCAAGGACACGCCACACCACGTTGTGACCCCTGAGCCTCGGCAATATTCTTGTGTTCTTCCCGTTCTTGGTCAAGGTAAGAGTGGACACTTACTTTATATCATTTAGCATTCCCATCACCCGTCGATTTCCCAACATGTTCGTATGTCCTGTAGATATGTACGTTCGTGTCTGTGGTTTTGTCTTGACGTGTTGATTGAGATATGCATTTTATTCCTTGTATATATTATCCGCATTTTGATTGCTGTACCTGCCATGTTTGTATTTATACTTGTATGTTCCCTGCTAGACCCTTGTATAAATCTCCCATGCCATGTTGTCCCACCACCTAGATTAAAGTCCCCCAGTACAGCACCCCGGCCTACAACCCCATTGTCCTGTATTTATCCCATTTGCTCCTCCCATGCTCCTATTGTATAGATATCTGCCCCTGTTGTCCATCACCCCATCTTAAGGCGCCGAAGTTATTATTTATTAGCGGCCGCCAGTAAACTCCACCAAAGCCCCATAGCCATTGTTGCAATTGTTGGACTGTTGGTACGAACCGGTCAACTCTTGGCCGGTGCGTCCAAATTTGAAAATCTGATTGGCATGCGCGCAAACCGGCGCTGCATCCAGGGTATGTGTACACCGCTGATCTTGAGTCGATACTACGTTACAGAACGGGCTCCTATACCGGCTGCAACGAGACTCAAGACCCGCTGCGTGCGACACAGACAACCTGGTCGTCACTGAGAAGCGTACGAAACGAAACTCCGCCATCGGTCAGCAACGAAGACTGTATTGCACCATACCCCCGGTTACCCAAGAAGTTGGCCCAGTGACCTGCATTGGCCAAACTGACGCTAACGACTGGACCCTTGCGTCATCGCCATCCAGAAGCCAGAGGCAACCACCGCCCCTACACTATTCCAGCTAAGTGCCCACCGAGCGCACACCACAATCCTGAGATAATCTGGCTAAGCCACGCGCAGAATCCAGATACCCTCCTGCCTAGTGATGACATCAGTCCTCAATCGCCCTAGTACCCCCCAAACCGCCAACCCAGAATAGCTCCAAGATACTCCGGACGATTATAGACAATTTCCAGTGACTAAGCCTTAAGCTTACCTAATACAGCCGACCTACTTCTATTTAATAAAATCGACTAGTATTATATTATAACCACTGACTTCCCCCTTGTTTCAAATTCTCTACTAGTTAGTTTGCATTCTTCTCGTCTGGCCTTTTGACTGTCTATCATTCCTTAGTAATTCCCAGCCTTATTTCCCTGAATGTCGCCGCGAGTTGGCCTAGACAAGGGAGGCAACACAGCGCGGGGGAATAAGTGCTGATCCTCATCCCCCCCAACCCCCTTTATTCGTGACAGGAGGGTGTGTGTGTGTGGAGGGGGTGGGGGGTGCGTGTGTGTGTGTGTGTGTTTGAAAGTGCATCCCAGATCCATTGATACACTGATTTTGATTATAGTCATTGTTTTATTGTTGCACTGCCACAGAACAATTTTTTTTTATTCAGCATCAATGACGTCAGTAAACAACACGTTATCTCATTTCATTCGTATTAGCATTACAGGTATATTCATGGTTATATCTGCTTCATCTGATTCCAATTTAGATCTAAGTCTCTTTCATTATCAGTTGAGCAAGTCAGGTTTCAAGTGGTAGTATGCTCCATGTTGTCCTCTTGATCTGTTTATAGGATGCACTCTAAATCTCCGACAACGCTGTATTCTCTGTCTTCTTCTCCACAGCCACCACACAAAAAGTTTCTTACGTCTGCTCAGCGCCATTTTTGTTTACATAGTCGGACGGAGTCGCGCGGACCTATATGATCACCACTTCCGACCTAGCTGCCCGTCCGTTTCGGTCCGCACTTCAGTCGCACAATGGCTTCCAGATGCAAGGCCATCTGTCTACTGACTGCCCAAAGTTCACTGTCACTGTCATTGCAATCAAAACGTTCCTCAGACCTAGGCCTTGCTCTGAAAACATCTTCTTGGATCTCCTTGGCTTTGTCAAAAAAGAATTTGGCTTCGTTCAGTTCATTTTGCAGCAAATGTTGTCTGGCCAGCAGTCGCTTTTGGCATGGCGATTCCATCACTTCCACCCTTTTCAACGTCTCAGAACTCTTGTTTATTATACTGGCTATGTTACAACAAACATCAATTAGATTTCTCTCGACTAGTAGAGATTCAAAATAAGGTTTCTGAAAGAGTTGGCCTCCACTGCCGGTGCTTGGCAAGCGAACTGACAGCTCCATGACCTTCAATTCATCTGCCAAACTTTCTATCTTTCTGAAGAGCGATCGGACTTCTGCGCACTGTTGTATCGCATTGTTGATATTTTTCAACCGTTCCAGGTATTGCTCTGAAACACATTTATTTCAATATTTATACAATTATGAGCGTGTGTGTGTGTGTGTGTGCGTGTGTGTGTGTGTGTGTGTGTGTGAACGCACGCGTGCGCAAATGTCCATTGTTTTCAACTATGACTACCAACTAGAACAGCAGAAGAGGCAACTGATTATAGTGTAGAATGAGATGCCAAGGGTATGTCCCCACTCTCTCAGCCACAAAGGCCTATCAGGACAGTTGGAGTTGGGAATGGTCCACAGAGACCAACCTGCACTTAAGGCTATAGAAGCACTAAAGCCAGGACAATGTTGCCTCCTAGTTTGAGTCATAATACTTAACGAAAAGATTAAGTAGGCTTACTTGAAAAGTCAATGATATAGGCCACTGGTCTTTACATAGATCCTAAAACTGCTAGACTTGCATGCGTGGCAATTAGCTAAATTTAGTAGTGGCATCTTGGTTCGTATATCTCCGGGCGGTCCTTCCAGAATACATCCAGCCTGCTTTTAAAGCAGTTGACAGTGGGGGCTGTTACAACTGTCTCTGGTAGGCTGTTCCATGTGCCGATGGCTCTCGTGAGAAGTAGTTGCTTCTTAGGTTCCGCCTGCAGTGCTGCTTAGTCAGCTTCAACGAGTGTCATCTAGTTAATTTACTTTTAGCAAACTCAAAGAAGTCGTGGACGTATTTAAAAACGTCAATCATGTCCCCTCTCAGTCGACGATGTTCAAGGGAGGGCAAACAGAGGGCTCTAAGTATCTCACTGTAAGGTTTGTCTCTGATGCTTGGCAGCGAAACGAAATCCCACGTATTACAAAATTACCAAAAAATTAGAAGGGCAAAGCCCACATGTCTCATTTGCTCCTTATTGAACTTGCAATATTTAACATAAAAAGGAGTGCCAAGAAAGAAAAAAAACGGTGGCAATAAAATGCAAGTAATAGTTATTCATTGCTTACAGGGTCCAGCGGACTGCAAAGAGACGAATCAGGACCACAAAATCAAGACCACAACTGCGCTGAAAGAGGACTCATCCCTAATCCGCATAAAAGATCTTGCCGAAACAACCCTAGTGGTAACACTGAAGGCAATCCACCAGCCGGTCACTTTACAATAAAGACATCCCACGCAGGGACAGCTGAGGCTATACTCTAATTTATCGAACCCCCGTTTACAAAAACAAAATAGAATATAAACATCATTATAAAATATAAGTGAATGAATGACCTCACTTCAAGGTCAATGTCACAGGGTCAACAAATGTTGATCTTCAAGGCCAAGGTCATTTTAGGCCTTGCATAAACATTACTGGAAAAATTTAATCAAGTATACAAACAAGATGATATGACCTATATGCGATAAAAGAATCCAAAATGAGGTAGAAATGTAAACAGGCTTTGACCATTGCAAATATAAAAATCTCATTAAAAGGTATCGAACCAAAATATTTTTCTCTCTCATCAACCAAATCAGCACACTGAGACAGAAAATGGCGGACGGAAAAGGACTTATCACATGCACAGCACCATTGTGGTTCTTTGCCTTTAAAAGGAAACTATGGGTGACATAAGAGATATAGAAAGGGACAGTTAAACCCCGTCAATCTGTAAACATGTTACTTTTCTCATAAATATGGGCTTTTTAAACATTACTTTTAACCTCGTCTCTCCATCACTTTTAAAACCAATACATTTTTATACTTTTCCTCACACATACAGAGAAAGAGAAAAAGATAGAAAGAGAAAGAAAGAGAATGTGGGAATTAACAAAAAAAAGCACTTGCCAAGCCAATTGTAAATGAATAGACTGTCTAGAAACCGATCCCTATATTCTTCTTGTTTTGTACGAATGCGTACTGACGTAACCTTAACCTTCATTAATTTTTTCCTGTTACTATAAATAATCTGAGGGGGTTTTACTACTATAGATCTATATACTCAGGGCTGAGCTTTAACGTTCGCCAACTCGCCAATGGCCCCTAAAAATAGTGTGTGGCGAGCTCGATTTGGGGTACCATTCGCCCGGCTGGCGACTTGAAAATACCGTCAGTGGTAGAGATTATGTACCTGTACATGGACTTTTGACTTGCAATGTAAAACAAAACACGCGCCAACCGCTTCTGCAGTCAGCACCGGAGACCCGTTCCGATGCATGCTATGAAGTTAGGTAACGCTAGCAAAGCGAGGGATTTGCGAAGTAAAAATAGCCTTTTCTCGCGAGACTTTCTTCTTTCCCTCGCCGCGAAACGCTACTGCCCTGCGAGATCCTAGCCTTCTTGCTTCCTTGCGTGTATCGGAACGAGTCTCTGACTTCCTTGATGAGTCACGCGAGACTTGCCCTACTTTCGATATTCCCCATTCTCAGTCTTGATGTGGCGCTTTTTAAGCGGTGTCTCGGAGCCTCCAGCAAAAAAAATAAAGTCCGAAGAAGAAAAAAAAACAGCTGAAGAAGGCACACCCAAGCTCCTTCAAGTTTTGGAACATTGAAGAGGAGGATGTCGATGATGAATAAATTATACAGTGCTTGTTTCAAAAAATGAAACAGTGTTGTTGTTGAAATTTATCTTGTTTATTAGCTGCAATAGTTATACAGTTAAAAAAAAAAAGACCGTGCTTTCAATCAAGGGGTCTGGCAACCTGAGAAATATTTTGGCAACTTCAACTTCCCAGGTTAGGAGCCCGGCTGGCTCCTTAGCCTGGCTTGCTAAATCTCAGCCCTGTATACTATGCACACAGACACACACTTACAAGTAAATTAATTTTATAACATTAAAAAAACATTGGTGGAGACCCAGAAGCGAACCCACAACTCTTCAGCTCATCCAAATTGTGAGTCAGCATTATTACCCATTGAGCTATCTGAATATTTAATCTTATGCTGAGTGCTTTAAATTCCCACTGTCTCTGTCTTTCTCCTTTGTTCTTTCTCATTCTTACTCTGTTCTATCAATCTACTTTACTATCTTCTTCTTCGCTAGACCAGTCACCTACCTTTTTTCTTGAAAACTCTTCCAGGACAAAACTCCTAATTTGTGTGTTAGATCTGTTGGATCAGCTTGGGAATAATTATTGGATGCTTTCTGCCAGGTGGTCACTGGGGCTTCCTATGATGTTATTATTTGGCAATGTCAGCATTTTATATGTATGTGTTTTGTTGATATTTTATAATGATGTTTATATTCTGTTTTGTTTTTGTAAACGGGGGTTCAATAAATTAGAGTATAGCCTCAATGTCCCTTGCATGGGATGTCTTTATTGTAAAGTGACCAGCTGGTGGATTGCCTTCAGTGTTACCACTAGGGTTGTTTCAGTGAATCTTTTATGCAGATCAAGGGTCAGTCCTCTTTCAGCGAAGTTGTGGTCTTGATTTTGTGGTCCTGATTCGGCTCTTTGCAGTCCGCTGGACCCTGTAAGCAATGAATAACTAACTAACTAACTCATTAACTGAACAGAAGTCAAAGATTAGATGTGTAGGTCCCCTGAAAGTAGTTTTTGCTTAAAGAAATAGTCTTTTGTTGCCAGAGATAATGTTGAAATTCCAACAAGCTTACCAATGTCTGCGAGATTCATTTTCCCTAATTCGACGGGCTTCATTTTAAACAGAGATTTTGCGATCATTGAATATGTTGTATTCAGTACAACTAGAATACCACACTGTGGTAGACGAGATTCACAAGGGTCCGTTCATATGGCATGCTCATTTTTATATATTACAAATTAATTTTGATAAATTATTACTGCATTGAAAATAAATCTAATGATGGCTTTGTTTCTGATAATAGAGGTGATGTAATGTTGTTGTTTTTCTATATGTGTTTTTGGAGATTTTTGCGTACCTTTGCAATATTTATACATCAAGTACCTAGAAGACCCCCAGACCAGTAGCAGCAACAAAAACTGGTTTGCTTGAAGCAAAGAGCTTATGATAGAAGAGAGGGAACTTGGTACAGAACCGCGAGACGAAATGTACGAGTTATGCTCCCTTGTCGACATGCTGAAAATGGCTCGTGGCAGAAAGTCAAAAGGCGACCGAGTGAAACAGGGCGGTGACTTTTGCACAGCTATCAATTGCCATAATGCCAGATACAAGAAAAGTTGTGTTGGCAAGTCCTTTTTCAAATTTCTAAGAGACAAAGAAATGTAAATTGCAATTGAAAAAATTCATTTTTTTGTGTTTATGTAGGTCTAAACTAAGACCGCTGCAGTGTTGTTAGTGTTAAAACAATCGGAGAGCGGCTTGAATGATTCATGTTATACCTATGTGCTAAATCCAAAACAGTTTGCTTGCTGACAGTTTACGTTCAACAGGTCGCTCACTGTTTACGTTATTGCTAGGTTGTTTGACTATATTTGTGCTTATATTTCAAAAGTAGATGTCAGATTGGCAGTTTGGCTTCGTCAAACTGCTTATGTTAACAAGTTAAATTAGACTAAGTCTGTTTTCTTCTCGTGATCAAATACTGTGCAAGATAACCCCTTACCTAGGCACAAAAATGGTCCTTGATCTGTTGTAATCCCTTTTCATTTGAGTGTAAACGGGAAAAAAAATGTAATGTAGAAACTCAGTCCTTGTTCTGATCTGTGAATTTCTGCGCATTATATCTATATTGCGTGAAATGTTGTAGTCTAGCCAGTAGGTTCTGATTGTTCTGTCTGATTAATTAATTATTTTCCATGAAGTGACTGATGTTATTAAGCCAGTGATGTGGGAGGTGAGAGGGTTGGGGGGTGGGGAAAAACCTGATATAAATTAAATTCACACTATTAGTGAAACATTTTGTTATTGTGCTTTATTGTGATTAATTGATTGAATGACAGAGCTCTCACTCTCTCTCTCTCTCTCTCTCTCTCTCTCTCTCTCTCTCTCTCTCACTATCTCTCTCACTCTCTCTCTCTCTCTCTCTCTCTCTCTCTCTCTCTCTCTCTCTCTCTCTCTCTCTCTCTCTCTCTCTCTCTCTCACGATTACGGATTTACAGTTTCGGATAAATGAAACAGTCTGTCATGCATATTTTAATTTTAAAATATCTGTCGTTGATTAAAAAATAATAAATTCCAGGGCAGAAAACGAACCTATGACATACACACATAAGCAGCATAAAAGCACCTAATAAATGTCAATAAGTAAACATAAAAAAACAAAACAAAACAAAAAGACAGCAGTAGCGGAATGTTAATAATAATGATGGTTAAAAGTTTGGTTTTTGCAAACGTTGCCATAAAAATGTTCTTTTGCAATGGCATAGGCTCAATAAGTTACCACGCACAGATCATTCATATAGCAGATGGTGAAATATAGCCAGCCCGAGCAAGGGGAAATAATCCGTGAGAGCGTCTCACATTTTTGTATAGGACATAATGGAAGTTCCTTCTCTTTCCGTAATAAGCTCTTTGCTTGAAGTAGAATTTTGCTCTACTGATTCTTCAGGTTTTGTTGCTAATGATTGTGGCTTTATTGGTTCTTCTTTTGGCTGTTCTTTGTTTAATATATTTGCTTTTGTTTGGTTGTTCCATCTGTGTAATTTATTATATTCTGCTAATTTTTGTCCAGCTGCAATTCGCCCCAGACTCTTTACTTTAGGCACTCTTTCTACTGTGTTCATCTCCTGATGCATATTCTGTGTATTCTGAATCATCTCCGGATTGGAAGAGGACATTTTTAATGGCAAAGAAATGTACATGCTGAAAAGTAATTAGCCCAGCTGAAAATGGTGCCAACAAACCTCCATACGTATAATACAGAGTCCTTGTCACTTCACTAAAGAAATTATTAATAACAGGATCCTGATTCAAATTGTGAAATAAATCTTCAGAATCCAAAACAAGGAACACTGATACAGTTTTTGTAGATAACTTTATAATAGACCTCCCAAAACTTTTGACCATTTGTGCGCCGAGCATTTTGTCGTATCTATTAAGTAAAGTAATGGTTTCTTCAGGTTTTAGTCTTAGTGCTTATTCTGGTGTTAAGTCAATACCTAAATATAATTTTGATTTTTCTGAAGCAACCAAACTCAATAACCTCTCTTTTTTTCTCTGCATAACCATAAATGCCCGTGGCGTGGCATTAATTGTTTCTGTGGTGAGCAACTCGTCATAATTCATTTTTAATAAAACAAAAAGTTAAAAAACTTATTAAAAAATGGCTGGAGTTGCTATGATTTCTGGCACTGCTGCTGTCAAAGCGTTAGTCGTTTCAGGATAAAACTTGTTTTCAAAACTAGACAATAAAGAAAAATCTAAACATCATAACTAACTTAACCGGTAGGCCAGTCATGGAAACCGGTATGACCCATAGCAAAGCTTAATAATGCGTCACTATTTTTGCCACCGAAAATCTGCCGACGAATGCAGTGATTAATTTATTGCTCGCCGTAAAGCCTACTATAACTGAAACGATGTTTGCCAAAAATAAAAGTAAATAACAGGGCTTTCTTACCTATTTCCCTACCCCCCGTTGGGGTGCCAGGGGTTTCAGTATAAATAGTATCCCCACTTTCTGGAAATTTAGTGCTTTAAATTCCCACTGTCACTGTCTTTCTCATTTGCTCTTTCTCATTCCTGCTCTGTTCTATCAATCTGCTATACTATCTTCTTCTTCGCTAGACCAGTCTTCTACCTTTTTTTCTTGAAAACTCTTCCGGGACAAGACTCCTTATTTGTGTATGAGGTCTGTTGGATCAGCTTGGGAATATTGGACGCTTTCTGCCAAGTGGTCACTAGGGCTTCCTATGATGTTATTATTTAGTAATGTAGGCATTTTATATGTATGTGTTTTGTTGATAATCTATAACGATGTTTGTATTCTATTTTGTTTTTGTAAACGGGGGTTCGATAAATTAGAGTACAGCCTCAGCGTCCCCTGCGTGGGATGTCTTTATTGTAAAGTGACTGGCTGGTGGAGAGCTATCAGTTTTACCACTAGGGTTGTTTCAGCAGATCTTTTATGCGGATCAGGGGTTGTCTGGTCCTGATTTGGCTCAGAAGAGTCCGCTGGATCTAAAGCAATAATCATGTAATGTAATGTAACCTATTTCCCTAAACACATAATCAGCGTGGCTGGCTCGCTCTCTCTCTCTCTCTCTCTCTCTCTCTCTCTCTCTCTCTCTTTATTTCTCTTGTTTTTCTTTCTCTTTTCCTTTATTTTTGAAACCAGTCAAACAAAATAAGAACCGGTAGGCTCTACCGGCTACTGATTTTTTAACCGGTATTTTTATTCTCAAACCGGTAAAATACCGTTAATTTCCGGTTAAATCCATCCCTGTGATTATTGCTTTAGGTCCAGCGGACTCTTCCGAGCCAAATCAGGACCAGAGAGGCATTATCAAAAAATATTATAAAAGGGTTCAAATCTTAAAAAACAAACCTGTTACTCTTAAATACTCAAACTTTCGCACGCAACCTCTTGAAAAATCTTCTTTAAAACTAATGTATTAGAAATACGTTCTCTTTCTTCAATCAAATCATTAAATTCAGTCTGACCAACAAAATCCAACCAACAACACAAAACAAGACGACATGATTTATATGCCATAAAACAAACCAACATCATGTAAAAATTGAAACAGGTGTTGACCATTGCATACTTTAAAAATAAAATCTCTTTGAAAGGTATTGAACCAAAATATGTTTCTCTTTCATCAAGCAGATCAGCACATTCAGACAAGAAATGGCGAACGGAAAATGATTTATCACATGCAAAGCACCATGGTGGTTCTTCTCCTTTTAAAAGGAAACTGTGGGTGATGTGATGATATTCTGGGAAAGATACGTTTATCTTACTAGGGGGTAAGACTTTTAGACAGATGGGCGTTATGCTACCTCTATCTGCCGTTCTTTATCAGAATTCCAATGCGGTGTGAGAGACTAATCACGGTGCTTGGTTACATAAAATTTATATTTGTTTTCAGGCTTTAAAGTATCATTTGGCTCAATTTCAGAAATGCTTATTACTAATCAAAAGACTAGGTTACTTGTTCTCAAGAGAAGAAAACTAGTAGATACACAACAATACAAATAGAATGACACCAGTCGTATGTATGTGATTTCACTTTTTATATAGTCAACACAAATTCTAACATTTCTTCATTAACATGTAAATTAATAATTATAATTGTTCGATGTGCTGGGAATGTCGTTAGCGGTTCTTCTTCATCACTTGCTAAGCAATTTGAATAGTGTTCATGTTTTCGTTGTCTAATAATAATGTCTTGGGGGTCGACTATGAGTCCGGAGGGTTATATCTCAGTTGGCCTTTGTGGGAGACTTAGCTTTAACGCTTCGGCGTACGCTGGAGTCCGTCTGAGGGGTCTTGCCTCTCAGGTCTTTTTTTTGTTGATCTGGTGAGCCGGGTAGCGGCGGGGTCGGACGTGGCGAGGTAGAATCTAGATTGTTCTCCTTCGGTACAACGGGAGCAAGCATCATGCGTTGACTCCACAACCCGTCCCAGAGTTGAACTGTAAAAGTCAGTAGGCCCTACTCTGGCTACAATATTCTCTTCAGATATGAGTATGCGGTACCCTCTGCATAGAGACTATAGCATCAGACACCTGCAGAGTTTCCCATATGCACACTTCGATCCGAATCTTACGGCTAAGATACATCAATCAACATGCACAATGTGTCAGAAACAATAATCGGTTTCTGTAACTATATATATCATGAACATATTATTAATACATGGCAATCAATATAATATAGATATACACTCATCAAAACTACTAGTGTTAACTTACTTCTAGTCTCCGGAAATCGTGAACCGTCTCTAGTCTCTATCACTCTCTCGATAAGGTGGAGAAAAGCGGACACTGCAGTTTGTTCCTTTGACCATCGTGGCTTCGTAATTCGTATGCGACTGACGAGCTAACGTTCAGGGTACGGGGATATGCAGGGGTTCTACGTTCTTTGACCAATCATTTAACTCTCGTTTTAGTTCATCTCGCATATACGGGATTCTTCGCTTTTATTTGAAAATTTCCCCCACCTGTCCTCTTTGTGGGGCACGTGCAGTTATGCTTTGACTTAGAATGTCAGAGACGGAGTGCAGGGTAGATCCAATAGAGAGATGTGTCGCATGGCTAGTTAACGCGTAAGCGACTCTGGTCATTTTGGTCGAGTAAGCTAACTACAGTCTTGTTTCGCGAAGTCTGATAGATATCTGGAGGGATTGGCAGCGTGATTGTCTGAAGGAAGTTAATTTGCCACATGTGGACTTCTCTTTAGATAACTAGTTAATTAACGTCAAGTTTATTCGCTACTATCAGTTTATCTCTAAACTGAAGTACTACAATTTTGTCGACAATATTTATGCTGTTACACGTGACATAAGTATTGCCAATATGAAGGCGAGACAAAACTGTTTCTTCTTTGCGAATGGATGCAAAGTTAGGCGAAGAAGCTGACAAATCGGGAAGAATTTGAAATAATTTGTTATTTATATGGTTAGACCAGTCAGTTTGCCACAGCTGTTTACAATAAGACCCAGTCATACAACGCAGATCAGAATAAGGAACAAACTGGAAAGCTCTGAAGGGAAATCGAGATGCAGAGCTTCTTTAGCCGCTTTGTCCACTGCAATATTGCTGCGGATGCCCATGTGACTAGGTACCCACATAAAAACTATCTTTTTACCCTCAGAAGCAAGTTGTGTGTGTATTCGCTTTGCTTGGGTACTATATTTCCTAGTTCATTAATATTTTGGTGATGATAAAGAATGTTTGGAGAACAAAAGGCTGTTCTCGTATGCATCTGAGAGTGTCTGTGATTGGATGGATGAAATAGGACTAGGATAGAGAAATAGTGGAATGATGAAAGATAGACTGTCAAAAAAGAATGAATGCTATTTTGTGTCACCTCGGAAATATGTGGTACCGTGTAGGCAACTTCAGTTTTTCACTGTGGTGATTCTGGCAGACCTGACTACCTTCCGTTTTTGGCGGAAGATTCTTCCGAATTTTAATGCTTTTTTCCGCCCTTCCGCCTCTGACAACTTTTTTCCGCTGAAGAAATCGAAAATCTTCTGCATTCCAATCTAGTCTTGAATCCGTAAGAGAGATCGTATTTTTTGTACAGAAGGGAGATAACCACTGTGCTGCACTCTTCTGTACTGAAGAACACAAAAGAAGTCTTTCTTTCTCAAACATGGCGACGAAGCGCGTGGTTCCCGTTCATGAAACGGACGACGAAGAAACCATTCACGTTGACAAAGATGAGAGTGAGACCGTAAAAAAGAAGAAGAAATATGAAATTATGAGAATTCTTCAGTGATGACTGCCTGTGTGTACAAAGAATAAAACTTCCTGTTGGGTAAAAAAAAAAATTTTTTTAAAAGTTGTAATCATGTACTTGTACAAGTGCGAGAGGCATATTCAGCGACACATTTTTCTTTTGCTTTTGTGCTGGATTCTTCCGCTTTTTCCAGAGTGTTCTTCTGTCAAGGCAAAAAGGAGGTAGGCAGGTCTGTTCTGGATTCTGTTCATGACAGACATGGTAATTTGAATATTTATATTTTATGATTTAATTGCTGGAAATATAATATTGAAACTAATTTTGTAAATGCTTAAAATATTTTGGTAATTTGCTAAATGTAATTGTCTGTCAGACTGGGAACAGGATTGCTTCAGAGAGAGATAAAATTATATTATAGTTCAGCTACTTATTATTTTATTACTCTAGGACTTATAGTTTTCTTGAATTCCGTTTTATTATTCTACTACCTTGAGTGAGAAAGAAGAGAACCATAAAATTAGCAAAACGTAAATCGGTGTTATGTTCCAACTGTTGTGTATTTTACGTCTTCAGTGTTTCAAGTTTATCTCTCTGTCTCAACTTGTGTAATTGTATAAAAAACAAGAAGTCTTGGATAGAACAAGAACTTGAACAGCTTGTATAGAGGCTTGACACCACCTCCGGAGCCTGTGGAATGGAAATAAGTGCAGAGAAGACCAAAATGATGACCAACAACACCAATTGCATCAACACGAACATCAAAGTCCAAGGCCAATCCCTCAACACAGTGCATAGCTTCAAATATTTAGGATCCGTTGTATCAGACAATTGGTTTCGACAGGAAGTCCTCTCCAGGATCCACAAACAACTGCTGCCCTGGCAAGGTTGAAGCCCATTTGGAAAGACAAGACCATCAGTCTACATTCCAAGGTAAGGCTGTTGCGCTCCTTTGTCATCCCCATCTTCTTATATGCTTGCGAAACATGGACCCTCACAGCAGATCTACAATGAAGAATACAAAGCATGGAGATGAGGTGCAACAGAAGACGTCTGGGCATTTCCTATACCCAGCACATCACCAACAACAAAGTCTGACAGACCAGCACACAAGCCATTGTACAACACAATGACCTGCTCACAGTGGTGGAGAAACGGAAACTCCGATGGTATGGCCACGTCACCAGATCATCGAGCCTTGCAAAGACCATCATGCAAGGCACATTGCAAGGAGGTAGAAGAAGAGAGAGACCGAAAAAGAGGTGGGAGAGCAACATTCGAGAATGGACTGGCTTGATACTGAGCGAATCCATGAGGGTAGCTGAGGACAGAAAGATGGAGTACGCTGGTTAAACGATCATCTGTGGTACCCCAACGACCTCCAAGTTACGGGATAGGATAGGACCTAGTCATATGGGCATCCGCAGCAATATTGCAGTGGACAAAGCGGCTAAAGAAGCTCTGCATCTAGATTGTCTTTCAGAGATTTACCAGTTTGTTCCATACTCTGACCTGTGTTGTATGACTGGATCTTTGTGACAGTGGGTCTATTCTTACTGGGCTCTGCACAATGGATGGCTATTACCCACTCGTCTTTCGTCTGTGGGGATTGGCTAGTTAAATCACCCTGTGACTAATCTTAATACATTTATATGTTTAGCGCGGTCTGTGTTAGGCTGGGGTTATAGAGATAGGGAGAAAATGGTAAAAGATTCACTGACACACTAGCTCTCACATGGCTATAAAACATCTGTAGTCCAGCCACTTGTTAACATTAAATATCACACATTTATTTCCTCTACTCTATACAAAATCTTCTAATCACTATACAAACTTAAATGTCCAAATATCACTTCGAATAGTACGCTCCTTGATAGGTCTATGCAGCTACTGTCTCATCATTGGGCTGATAGGGCTTTCTGTCCTACTGTTCAGTTTTCTGGAAGAGTGGACTATCGCACAGACCTTCTAGGGCAGTTTTGGTGCACGGTTTTGTTAGCACTTAACTGAAGTTTAAGGTGTGGTGATGGTGTCTCCTCCTTTGTTGTAGACTATATGGCTATCGTAGCTCAGTGCTAGATGCTCCACTGCAGACCGAATGTCAGGGTGGACTCTTAATGGTCTTCCTCCTGCCTCGGGCCAACGATGCCTGCTCGTCTGCAAAATATGAGACGAATTTCTGCAACACCGTGTTTACTAAGGGTGTGCAGAGCGTCTCACTGATGGCAGAAATAGCCCTCAGTGATAGCTCCACTTATATATATATATATATCTATATATCTATATATCTATATATATATATATATATATATATATATATATATATATAGATAGATAGATAGATAGATAGATAGATAGATATAGGCTTATAAATGTACCCACAAACCAGGTTTAATAGTTCCCTACCGGTCATTTGGGTACCCAGCTTTGGATCCGGGAACCCGGCTGGGTTCCCGGATCCAAAGCGTCTCCCAAAAAACGATCTGGGAACGACGGGTAGGGTAAGGCAGTGCCTCGACGGGTAGGGTAAGGCAGTGCTACACATAGTCCGCTCGAAACGGGTTAGGGTTAGCGGTCCGTCTACAAGTGATGAAATTACATGGAATTATAGAGGGGGTTCCCATAAGCAAGGGGGTATATATATATATATATATATATATATATATATATATATATATATATATATATATATATATATATATATATATATATATATATAAAAGCGACGAACAATCTTCTATGTCCGTGGTACACTGGAATCTCCACTCTAATTCCTATACATATACATACATCATGGCTAAACTAAACACATGGGGAAGTGATTAACAATATACACATTCTCCGGTACAGCCACTGGTCTGCAATATTACACATAGGAGAAACAACAGTTGGGTAGTGGGTCTACCTCATGGTGTCGAAACCGGTCGTGTTCGCCACGTGGTCAAGCAAAGTTTGACTAACATTCACAATGGTAAAACATGGCAAACTTTACAAACATAATTCAACAATATTATCAATAAATCGCGATGAAACCCAAGAAAGATCATTTACCTTTTTGACAATGTCAGGCTGTGTGGCTATACTGTCGATGAATGATTATCATCCGTCACCTGCTAGTCTACTGCCAGATTGATCTGTCAGAGCGTAGCTCCTTCTCATCTCAAAGTTAGGCACAGAATGACCCTACCTAGCTGTGTGGTCAGCCAAAGCCCGCGAAACTAGAACTACAAGTGGCGCCCTTAGCGGGTGCCTCTGGCCATACGTCAGCTGAATGAGGTCACTGCCTACTATAGCGAGAGTTGGCTTATGCTACGGCCTATCTGTGATGCAATGGCCTACACATGTGTAGTACACCCTAACTGCTAATCTTACGGGCAGCGACTTAACTTGCATAGGCCAACGCAGACTGAGTGTGTAGGCTTGGCTAGTGCTTTGTTTAACTGTCCTCTTGCGACAATCTTATTGTAAACGGCTGTGGCAGACTGAATGGTCTAATCATATCAATAACAAATTATTTCAAATTCTTCCAGATTTGTCTGCTTCTTTGTCTAACTTTGCGTCCACCTGCAAAGAAGAAACTGTTTTGGCTCACCTTCATAATGGGCATACTTATGTCACCCATAGTTTCCGCTGGACCTAAAGCAATAATCATGTAATGTAATGTCATGTCCTTTTAAAAAGGAGAAGAACCACCATGGTGCTTTGCCTGTGATAAATCCTTTTCCGTTCGCCATTTTATGTCTGAATGTGCTGATCTGGTTGATGCAAGAGAAAGATATTTTGTTTCAATATCTTTTAATTAGCTTTTTAAAGTATGCAATAGTCAACACCTGTTTGAATGTTTACATGATGTTGGTTTGTTTTATAGCATTTAAATCATATTGTCTTGTTTTGTATTCTTGGTTAGATAGATACTCAATGCTTATAGGGTCCAGTGGACTGCTAAGAGCCTAATCAGGACCACACAAAATTAAGTAAAATCAGACTAAACTGTTAACATTTAAATATGATAAAAGATGTAAATAAAATCAGTCTCACCAATAAAATCCAACCAAGAATACAAAACAAGACGATATGATGTTTTACATTAGCATGCTTCCTCTGGGAAAACCTTTAGAGTTGTTCTGCAGCCACCTTTACAACTAGGTAGTACAGCTATGATATAACTCGACATAACTGCTCGCAAACCTATGCAGAGAAATATTAATGTAATTCCACAGGTGACTTTAAGTTGGCTGAATTAGGCAAGGGTCCCAGACCTATTACAATATTTATGAGAAAAGAGAATGTGAAAATCAGTACACTGTATT
>CM072527.1:38478093-38530593 GCA_036898135.1 Oncomelania hupensis
TGACTTTGATCTTTCTATGCTCTTGGCCTTGAGATGACATTGACCTCCGGCTTCATACACACTCATGTACTATCAAATAAGCCAAACCAAAAGTTGTATTATGCAAAAAAAAACAAGTGACCTTGGGATAACAGTGACCTTCAGTGACCTTGATATTGGGATGACCTTGACCTTCACTTGACCTCTCATGCATTTCTGATTAAATAACCCAATGTTGTTGCATAGTATGGGTTAAATAAAGTGCCATTCCACTGTTTGATCGCCTATTTTTTTTAAGTTTTTCTAAGGCCTAAAATGACCTTGACCTTCAAGATCAATGCAAAAACGGATCATATATGAAACATCAATCTATCATCTCTAAGTACAACAAGTTTGGACTTTATATCTCTCAAAGTTTAGGGTCAAGGTCACTTCAAAGTATCTATACTAACCGACTTTGCACAGCTCCAGTGACGTTGACCTTGAAGTGGGGTTGACCAAATTTGCATAGTATTTGTGTCTCATTGTTACGTTGAAGCGCGCAAGATAGTTCGTGTGTGACGCGAGCGATAGATCAGATCGTTTTATTTTGCAAAGCATGCAATAATAGAGTGTATTTATCCTTGATTTGATTTTGCGGTGTTATTAGAAGAAGCTTTGTATAACGTTGGTGGTTTTAGTTGGTCGATATTATTTGAGAATTTTCTAGAGTTGGTTGTTTACTATCGATCGAAGCATATGGATAATTCTAGTGGTAACTAAAGAAGCTTCTATCCCAAATAAGGTATGACGTGAGACAGTGATGATGAAGTTTGTTCTGATTGGTTGAGGTGTGTCACGCTGGGGGTATTCTCGCCCTTTCTGGAGTGTAGAGAGACTATATATATAGTGCTGCACTGTTTCAAAATGTGGTTGATAGTAGAGAGAATTGTAAAGTTGAAAGTTAAGAGTGGAAAAAACGATTGTATGCAGTTGTTGATGTTCGCTGAATAAAGTTGGAAAACTACATACAACGACTTTGCCTTGTTGCTGAGTGAGCAGGCTGCGTGGATAAACGAATCTAAGTTACACTTTATCAGGTTTCAAGCATCGGGGCTGAATCAACTGATAATAAAAACAACATCGAGTGTTACATTTTGGGGGCCAAGCCGCGATCTACGCCATAGCCAAGGGTTCAACTGCTACAACAAGCGAGTCAACGTTAGAGGCAGTCATCGAGGGTAGCCGCCAACAAGTTGCGTCGGGAGGGGTCAACATATTGGGACTACATCCCCGATAGATTCGGGTTGACCGCAAGGGCGTGTAGTCGCTGAAGAGTTGCTTCGTGAGCGAACAACAGATCAGGACTACGTGGCTGCCGCAAGACTACGTCGAGGGACAGTCTCGGAGCAGGAGCTACATCGCCAGTATTAGAGAGAGCGACGAGCGGACGTCGCGTCTACTTCAGTACAGGAGCGTATACATCAACCCCAGCGTGGTGCAGCGTCGCATACGACGAGGACAGCGGGGCCTGCGTCAGCGAAGGCGACTAGTGACAAGCATCAGCGCTACTGCAGAAAGTGTGCTGTTCTAGAACAGTCTAGAAAGGTACAGCACAGTCAAGAACTTTCCAGAAAAGAACTTTCCAGAAGCATCAAGATGGCTGACTTCTGGCAAAAGGGAACTGAATCTGAAAGGCAAGCAGCTGACGGAGTACGTCAAGTCTCAGGAGAGAATACAAGAAAGTGTAGCCTACTCGAAGAACAACGTCGGCGTGAAGAAATAGAATTAGAACAGAAGCGTCTAGAAAGAAAAGAACAGCGTTTAGAAAGAGAAGAGCAACGACGGCGTGAAGAAAGAGAATTAGAAGAGCAGCGCAGGCGTGAAGAAAGAGAGGAAAGAGAGGCTGAGCGTCAGTACCAGCTAGAGTTGGCGCGTATCCAAAACAATCAGCATGCGCCATAAGTCATCAGCGACCACATGACTCCAAAATTGCCAGCGTTCGTCGACGGGAAGGACCAGATTGACAGTTATTTGGCGAGATTTGAAAGGTTTGCCGAAAGCTCTAACTGGCAACCTCAAGACTGGGCAATTCGACTTAGTGCACTTCTGACGGGGCAAGCACTCGAAGTTTACACCAGACTGTCGAACACTGACGCCAAAAACTACGACGTTTTGAAAGAGGCCCTATTGCAGTGCTACAACTTTACAGAGAAGGGCTACCGTAAACGCTTCCGTGAATGCCGGCCTAAGTCAGATGAGACACCAAAGCAGTTTGTGGAGTGCCTGTCGTCATATCTACACAAGTGGGTGGAATTATCAGGCGAAAGGAAGTCTTACGACAGTCTCCTTGACCTGATCGTGAAGGAACAATTTCTCAATGCCTGTCACAAGGACCTGGCGACCCACTTAGAATTACAGAAGCTGCAGACGCCTAATGATGTGACCGAGGCTGCTGAAAGATATCTCCTCGCTCACGGGAAGACGCTGGGGCCACTCCAGGCCACAAAACATTTTCAGAAGACTGGAAACCATGGGAACCAGATCCAGGGGAGTCAGACGAGCCAGAGACATACGGACTCCAAGCCACCTCCCAGGGAAGGGCATTCAAGAGGCTGTTTCACCTGCAACGCTACAGACCACAGAGCGGCTAACTGTCCTCAAAACAAAAGTAGCGGACAGCGGTGCAATACGGACAATGCAGCGGCGGGCAACCGGCAGAGGCGGTTCTCCAATCAACGGCAAACCAGTAGATCTGACCATCAAGTGTGCGGCGGGAGCGTCATTCTTCCGAGTGAGACCGAGCGCACAGCTACTCCTGCGGACGTGCAAGAGTGCATGACCGATGGCCAACTTCTCCTTGCCAACGGAAAATCCATCCCCGTCGTCGCCAGCGCAGCTGTGACCGTCCAGAACATGCCTGTTTCCAAGGGACGCGTCGGAAATCATGAAGTGACTGTCCTAAGAGACTTTTAGCTGCAGCGGGGTCATCATCAGAGAAGACCTAATCGCTAAAGAACAGTTCACTGGCGATTCTAAATGGACACTTATGGCCGACAGCAAGTGTGTGAAAGCGCCAGTTGCAAAGATTCAAGTCAGCACCCCTTTCTACATAGGCGAAGTAGAAGCAGTTTGCCTGAAGAAGCCGCTGTATGATTTGATGATCGGGAATATCGACGGCGCGAGACGACCCGACGACCCCGATCCAGAGTGGAGTCCTGCCTCAACCCAACGCGTCGAAGTTGCGGAGGAGGATCCATTGCCATTTCCCGATGGGGACCTTACAGACCTGCTACGGGACAGTGTGGCTACTCCGGCTCAGCCCTGCCGACCAGAGATCGTCGGTGCTGTTACTACCAGGGCCCACGCCAAGAGAGACAAGACGTCTTCGCCACTGAAGGTCGCCGACAACTCCAATGCTGCCATCGTGGACAGAGATAAGCTGATCCAGCTCCAGGAAGCTGATAGCACTTTAAACAAGTACAGGAACCGCCAAGACCACGTGACCAAGGGCAGTGGTAGGGTCTATTTCGAGGTGAAGGCCAAGATCCTGTACCGAATCTTCCAGCACCCGAGGGTCAACGGAGGGAAACCACTACGTCAAGTATTGGTACCGTTACCCCTAAGGCGCCAGGTGATGGAAGTAGCGCATGACTCAATCATGGGAGGTCACCTGGGTATCAAGAAGACGTCGGATAGAATCCAGGCGGTGTTCTACTTCACGCGGACGTCAGCCGTTTCTGCCGATCATGTGACATTTCCCAGAAGACCATACCTCAAGGAAGGGTCACGAAAGTACCTATGCAGAGGATGCCTTTGATCGACCAACCTTTCAAGAGGGTGGCCTTAGACTTAATCGGCGAAATAAGACCTCCAAGTGAAGAAGGTCATCGATGGGTACTGACCTTAGTGGACTATGCGACTCGGTACCCAGAAGCAATGCATTTGAAGAAGATTGACACTGAAACTGTTGCAGAGGCACTTGTGGACATGTTCAGCAGACTTGGAGTGCCTGAAGAGATCCTGACAGACCTCGGGACGCAGTTCGTCTCTGACTGCATGAAAGAGGTCAACAGACTGCTAAGCATCCGGCATTTGACTACGACACCCTACCATCCGATGTGCAACGGGCTCGTCGAAAAGTTCAATGCTACGCTGAAGTCCACCCTGAAGACACTGTGCAGCGAGCAGCCCAGACAATGGCATCGCTACATCAACGCCTTACTTTTCGCCTACAGAGAATACCGCAGGAGTCCACCGGCTTTTCTCCGTTCGAGCTGCTGTACTGAAGAACCATCAGAGGGCCGATGCAAATCCTGAAAGAACTGTGGACGAAAGAAGTAGACACCCCAGAGGTGAAGAACAGCTACCAGCACGTGTTTGAGCTACGGGAGAAGCTGGAGCAGACTCTCGAGATAGCCAGAGAAAACCTGAAGAAGTCCCATGACTGTGGAAAACACTTCTACGATCGTAGGGCTGTGAACAGGAAGTTCAAGCCTGGCAACAAAGTGCTGGTGCTGCTACCTACCGACCATAATAAGTTGCTGATGCAGTGGAAAGGTCCGTACGAAGTGGAGACCGTGGTGGGAATCAACGACTACAAGGTGAAGGTCGGCCACCATTCCAAAATATACCACGCCAACCTCCTTAAGCTGTACGTGGAAAGGCCATCAGAGACTGTGCACGCAGCAACAGCAGCTGAGATAGACGACAGCTTTGACAGCGAGGAACTGTTGGAACTGGGAGACTTCCACAGCAAAGAAGGCATCAATGATGTTAAGCTAGGACTACGCTTGACGCAAGGTCAAAAGATGGAGCTCAAGAACCTTATGGGCGAGTTTCCCCATAACTTCAGCGATGTCCCAGGCTCTACAACTTTGGTCGAACATGAAGTCCACCTAACTTCAAATATCCCCGTTCGATCCAAACCCTTCCCGATCCCTTTCAAGGCCCGTGAATCCTTGAAGAAAGACATCGACGAGATGCTAGATGGGCAACATCAGGGAGTCCAGTTCCCCCTACGCGTCCCCTGTCGTGGTCGTGAAGAAGAAGGACGGGAGCAACAGAGTATGCATCGACTACAGGAAGGTTAATAAGATCACCGTCTTCGACCCCGAGCCGATGCCTACTGCAGCAGACCTCTTCCGCCAATTATCGGGGAGTAAAATATTATCAAAGATTGACCTCAGCAAGGGCTATTGGCAAGTCCCCGTGCGTCAACAAGACATACCAAAGACTGCTTTTATAACCCCTGATGAGACGTACGAATGCCTGAAGATGCCCTTTGGCATGGTCAACAGCGGCGCTACCCTGAAGAGAGGGATGAAGAAGATGCTCAACGGGATGGACAACGTCGTGTGTTACTGGGACGACCTGCTAGTCCACACCCAGACCTGGAGGGAGCATCTGCAGACCTTGAGGAAGCTGTTTCACCGTCTTCAAGAAGCCAACCTGACCGTGAGACCCAGTAAGTGTATTCTGGGAACCGACAACGTCGACTTCGTCGGACATTCGACGGAAGTAGGAGACAACGGAGGATGCACTGACTCCAGGAAAGTCTACAAGATCACCGTCTTTGACCCTGGGCCGATGACAACTGTAACGGACGAGGGCGTCGTTTCCTTACAGATGAAAAACATTGACTCTGTGTAGATAAACTGAGAACATTGACAGTATCCAGACAGACTGAAAGAAGTTTTAATTCTGGACTTTGTTTGTGCATCTCGTCTCAACGTTGTTGAAAGAAATTAAGTAAATTTCTTCTTAAGTGGGGGGTTATGTTACGTTGAAACGCGCACGATAGTTCGTGTGTGACGCGCGCGATAGATCAGATCGTTTTATTTTGCAAAGCATGCAATAATAGAGTGTATTTATCCTTGATTTGATTTTGCGGTGTTATTAGAAGAAGCTTTGTATAACGTTGGTGGTTTTAGTTGGTCGATATTATTTGAGAATTTTCTAAAGTTGGTTGTTTACTATCGATCGAAGCGTATGGATAATTCTAGTGGTAACTAAAGAAGCTTCTATCCCAAATAAGGTTGTGTAACGAAAGGGGTTTATATCAAGAATTGCGTGTATGCGTGCGTGAATATTCTGCGTGTTCTCCCGTCTCACACTTTCTAACTCTCAAGAATTATTTTGTTGTCACACCCCCTTCTATTACTAGAACAAATAAACAAGAATCAGCAAAGTTTACATAAGTACATACAACTCAATCAATAATATGAAAAACATATAAGTAGTTTTGTACTCACGTACTTTGTAGGAATAATCCGTGAAATATACACCATTTATAAATCACACACATAAAGTTCCAGGGAGATAATCCGGGAATTGTACACTGTTCTCAAGCACCACAATGAGTTCCAACCACCGTCGACAGAGAGAGAGAGTTATCCACAAGAGTCTCACAGATGTTATGTTTCGTTATGTCTTTCTTTTGTATTTAAATCCTCTGTCTCTGTCTATGTATGTTTCTTTCGTTCCCCTCGATTTCTTCGTGTCCTTATCTCTATCTGTCCTAGGCCTTCTCCTCTCTTCACCGTCCTCTTTTCACCACCCCAAATCCTCCTCAGCTGCCGCGGTTGCTGCTGCTGTGGCCGCTGCTGCTGTGGCCGCTGCTGCTGCTGTTGCTACTGCTGCTGATGTGGCTGCTGCTGTCATTGCAGTTATTGGTGTTGCTGCGGCGGTTGCTGTTGTGGTCGTTGCTGTCACCGCTTCCCGTCTTCTTCTCCTTCTTTTATTTCTTCTTCTTCTTCTTCTCCTTCGTCTTCTTCTTCTTCTTCTTCACCGTGAAGTTCCTTCTTCTTCTTTTTCCTCTTCTTCTTCTTCTTCTTCTTCTTCTTCTCCTTCGTCTCCTTCTTCTTCTTTGTCTTCTTTTTCTTCTTCTTCTTCTTCTTTTTCTTCTTCTTCTTCTCCTTCTTCTTCACCGTGAAGTTCCTTCTTCTTCCTCTTCTTCTTCTCCCTCTTCTTCTCCTTGAAGCTTCGTTTCCTTCTTCTTCTCTTCTCTCTCGAGGCCCCTCAGCCCGAACTTCTGTGAAACACCCAAGTTTATCCAAACTAAATTTCCTGATACAATAGACTTTCTCTGTATTACCTCATATACCTTTCTCTCCTCTCTGTGACGGGACCAGACCAACAGTTTAATTCAACTCTCATATGTGTCGAACACAGTTCACACATATACGCAAATTGTAAAACTATTTATAACGACTATATTACACCTTGACGCTGATTAATTTCATTCACAAAAGTAAATATAATACTATACATTGCAAGTTGAGGTTTCAACCTCAAATCAAATAAAAATCCGATTTCAATTCGTTACTCAAAAATATACAACAATCCACCATCTCCATCACCTCCCTAATCCATCCTTCATACTAATATCAAAATTATCTACTCTTACTTTTATTCCACCACAAGTAGAATATAATCATGGTTAAATATTATTACGTTTATAACACAATATTTCAATGATAAACCATAAATATATACCTGCAGTCACAGCTGCTAGAAGTACAAACACAACCACTCCGTGGTCCACACAAAAGAAGAATGACTACAAGTTTGAATGTGATTGGTGAATCGTCACATGACCAGCTCAACCAATCAGCATTCAGTTATCAATAAAAAAAAATATTAACATTTATATCTTCTCACAGGAAGATACTACAAACAGTCATCGGACCGAAATATTATACACCCGGTCCGTGACAGGTTGTATGACGTGAGACAGTGATGATGAAGTTTGTTCTGATTGGTTGAGGTGTGTCACGCTGGGGGCATTCTCGCCCTTTCTGGAGTGTAGAGAGACTATATATATAGTGCCGCACTGTTTCAAAATGGGGTTGATAGTAGAGAGAATTTGAAAGTTGAGAGTGGAAAAAACGATTGTATGCAGTTATTGATGTTCGCTGAATAAAGTTGGATAACTACATACGACGACTTTGCCTTGTTGCTGAGTGAGCAGGCTGCGTGGATAAACGAATCTAAGTTACACCAAAGAGCTTAATGATAGAAAGAGGGGGAATTTGGTACAGAACCGCGAGACGAAAGGCACGAGTTACGCTCCCTTGTCGACATGCTGAAAATGGCTCGTGGCAGAAAGTCAAAAGGCGACCGAGTGAAACGGCGGTGACTTTTGCACAGCCATCAATTGCCGTAAAGCCAGATACAAGAAAAGTTGTGTTGGCAAGTCCTTTTTCAAATTTCCAAGAGACAAAGAAAGGTAAATTGCAATTGAAAAACTTCATTTTTTGTGTTTATGTAGGCCTAAACTAAGACCGCTGCAGTGCTGTTAGTGTTAAAACAATCGGAGAGTGGCTTGAATGATTCATGTTATACCTATGTGCTAAATCCAAAACAGTTTGCTTGCTGACAGTTTACGTTCAACGGGTCGCTCACTGTTTACGTTATTGCTAGGTTGTTTGACTATATTTGTGCTTATATTTCAAAAGTAGATGTCAGATAATAATAATAATAATAATAATAATAATAATAATAATAATAATAATAATAATAATAATAATAATAATAGATGTAATAATAATAATAATAATAATAGTAATAATACATCCAAGTGTAACGGCATGAATGCAGTATTATAACAGAAATATGTCACCTCGTCAGAAAGATTTCACTTCTTCTGGAGAATCTGTAACTGAGATGTGAGAGAAAAGAAACTGTTGATCCTGAAGTGACTGATGTTATTAAGCCAGTGATGTGGGAGGTGAGAGGGTTGGGGGGTAGGGGAACACCTGATATAAATTAAATTCACACTATTAGTGAAACATTTTGTTATTGTGCTTTATTGTGATTAATTGATTGAATGACAGAGCTCTCTCTTCCCCCAACCCCTCTCTCTCTCTCTCTCTCTCTCTCTCTCTCTCTCTCTCTCTCTCTCTCTCTCTCTCTCTCTCTCTCTCTCTCTCTCTCACGATTATGGATTTACACAGTTTCAGATAAATGAAACAGTCTGTCATGCATATTTTAATTTTAAAATATCTGTCGTTGATTAAAAAATAATAAATTCCAGGGCAGAAAACGAACCTATGACATACACACATAAGCAGCATAAAAGCACCTAATAAATGTCAATAAGTAAACATAAACAAACAAACAAAAAAAAGACAGCAGTAGCGGAATGTTAATAATAATGATGGTTAAAAGTTTGGTTTTTGCAAACGTTGCCATAAAAATGTTCTTTTGCAATGGCATAGGCTCAATAAGTTACCACGCACAGTTCATTCATATACAGGGTGGAGAACAACTGAATCAAGAAATCTCTGAAATCCGGCCGGGGCCCAGGGGCCAAGCCCCGGTATTCGCCCCCTGGAAGAAAATGAATGTATGCAATTTTGAAAGTAATGTAGGGCCTCTTCTGAAAGCAAAATGCACAAAGTAAACATGAATAGAAACAAAAAACAAAAAAAAAGAATGTTTTATGCACATGTCTTTCAAAAAAGTTAAGAATCTTGATTTGTAGGCCTAACAAAGTTTGAGGTCCACCACTGTTACAAACAAACTCCACATTTCCAGTTTTACTGGGCACACGGTTGTCTATTTTTTAGCTGTAAACAGGCAAGATTTTTTTTTATAATTTTAGAGATATTTAGGGGTACGTTAGTAAAAACACCACATCTTAGGTATTAGGGACTAGTGACTATTAGTGACTAGTGTACGGCAAATGGAAGAAGAAGTGTATAGATTTAAATGAAATAAAATGCAAAATGAACAGAAATAAATTCTCTTTTGATTATCTACCCTTTTCTACTTCTCTTGTCATGTCTTGTTTTTTATTACTCCATGTGTATTAAAAAAAAAAGTTTTTAAAAGTCCAAACAAGCCCCCTTCTCTTCTTCACTTTTATGCCAGTCTGAAAGATCGTATGCATACACACTACTGACACTAATTGTCTAATGTCAGTACCGATCTCTTCCTCCGACTCCAAGTCCAAGTCCATTTCTCTCACTTTAATGTCTGATAAATGGAAGCCTGTAAACTCCCCTTCATCAGTTGAAGAATCCAAACCATCCATTTTAGACACACACACAATAAAATTTGAAAACAAAAATCGAAAAAACGAATGCATCACAGAGAAAACTTGTGGAAATGCAGTGGAATGTTTTCACAACAGAAAGAACCGGAAGTGAATTGCCGGAAGTCTCGCAATCTTTCAAACAACGCGAGAATATAACCACATGGTTGATACGGACGCTTTTGGACGTTTTGCCTGTTTAGACCTTCGGCCGCTTTTGGCCGCTATGCCCAGTAAAGTGTAGCCCCTCAGCTTCTCACACTCGGAACTCAATATTTTTTTCTCGGAAATGCAAATGCCTTTCGCGGAAATCCGCGGATTCGCGGAGAATTCACCACCCTGCATATAGCAGATGATGAAATATAGCCAGCCCGAGCAAAGGGAAATAATCCGTGAGAGTGTCTCGCATTTTTGTATATGACGTACTGGAAGTTCCCCCTCTTTCCGTAATAAGCTCTTTGGTTACACTTTATCAGGTTTCAAGCATCGGGGATGAATCAACTGATAATAAAAACAACATCGAGTGTAACACTCATTGACATCTATTGTGCATCAAAGAATCATAACTTCAATATTAATAACCTAGAAAAAAATTGAAATTTTGTGAAAAATTTAATTTTTTTACGAACATTTGTTGACCCTGTGACCTTGAAGTGAAGTCTTTCATTCACTGATCATTTATGAGTTCTCATGGGTATACACCAACTTACCAAGTTTGGTTGTGATACTTGAAATAGGTTCTGAGTACTTGGTCACTTTAAAGATTTTGTATAGACAGACGGCGGACAGAAAGACGATCGAATGGACTTTTTTTTTTCCATATCATTTTTGGACTATTTAAGACTCATCTCGGACGGTTTTGCAAATGTGGAAAAACGTTTTTGGGGTGAGTGCATAAACTCACATTATTATGCATGCGAGCCAATAATAGTGTATGTTAACAAAAAAGGGAAATTCTGAGTGACGGATTGACTGACTAACGGATACCCAAACTGCTACTGAAGGACGGCCCATGATTTGAATAATCTGTATACCACAATCGCTTTACACGTTTCTGAGATATTGAGTAAATTGTGTTTAGCAACAAAATGACTCCAGTGACCTTTACCTTTGTGGCAGAGCAAATATGATGGCACAGAAGACCACTAACTTAGATAATGTTCCTATGAAGTATGGTCAAAATCCGTTCAATGGCTCTTGAGATATGGTTACCAATTGAACAACAGACAGACATTTGGCTCGTTCTGATCATGGTTCTGATTCTTCCCGAATATTTCAAAGTATTCAAAAAATCAAATTATCACAAATGATTGTTCCACAAAGACAGCAGTAAGTAGAACTGAATGTACAATGAAAGCTCAGCGAGTTGAAGCAAGTCAATAACAAAGAAATGTCAGCAAACCTGTATTGGTCAAGTGTGCAGCATTTTGTAGGAATGAACGCGTCAGCAAAGCGCCTGAGAGTGATCTTCTCGCTCTTAATGATCAAGTGTCTCAGGCAATCACGATTGCCCTGCAGGATCCTCGCACTGCTTCCAGAGAATCTAACTCCCTTTAGAACTTGTGGGTAGTGCTCAAGAAGTGCTGGGTAGCAGACGTCTTCAAACAGCTCGGGTGAAACGTCACCAAAACAAAGCCACAACATTCTGGCACGATCTCGCTGGTCCTTCAAAGACCTAAATGGACAGACAGCAAGCACACATCATACAGCATTCTTCAGCACCGACAACACTGGATGAATCACGACCATTTCTGCTATTACGCCCTCATGTATGTCTTACATAATAATAATAATAATAATGCAGAATGCTATGCACAGTCTTTTCCCTCAGACTCAAAGCACAGTGATGTCAAGAAATCCTTATAATTCTTATAGAAAATGAAAAGGATGGAAAAGAAATCAATTGTTATTTTTAAATTTCAACTGACTGTTTTTAAAACGACTATAAACTGATGAGTGATGTAGGAAACCACAGTAACTGGAGAAAAGACTGCTAAGGAAGATGCCATTGTGAATTATTCAATGATTCTCTGACACTCATTGCGCATATCAGTTTATCAAGGTTGAACAATTTCGTCACATGAAAACGCATTGAAAATGAAATCCTACAGCTGGGATTTACCTATGATGCCAGTTCCGACAAATTTAAGTTAAATTTTAGGAGACGGTCGGCCCAACACCCTTTACAAGAGAGTAGCCCTATATATATAATCTGAGGTCTAGTTTGTGCACACTTAATAACTCAAAGCATGGCGATCTGAACAGATTGCTATTACAGAAGCTGAAGGTGGAAGAGAAATAAATTTGTAGCGTGAATTTCAGACTGACTGCATCCAATACCATTACTAAAGGGAGGGAGGAAACCGGAGAAACCCTTGGTGTCCTGAAAAGTCTCGTATCTACGTCACGTAAGTTCGTCCCATGCAATCTTCGGCATAGGGATGAAACCAGCACCCAGATCAAACATGCTACCAGGCCACCCCATGCATTCCATTACACGAACCTCCAAGTCTCTGACACTCTTGTCCTAGGCTGCTGAGTGCTAGCTACACTAACACACCTAACAAGCACTACAGGTCCCTTTCCTGACCCCTATCACACAGGATAGTGCTCAGTTGCCTGAGGCATTAGAAGGCTAGTGTAGCATCTGAGTTAGAGCCTGCATTGGTCAGCGCTTTGAGCAGCTCTTAAGCTTGAAAAGCACTACATAAAGAATACATAATTATATTTTAAAAAAAAATATTTTGCCAACTGACGTCTTCCTTAAAGGGCTAACTTGACAAGAATTACAAATCTGCATTTGATTGGCATGAGTTATCTCATATACTGTATAATACACCACTGCCTACCTGATTTCTTCAAGACGCGCTTCCTGCACCACACCCCTGGACACCAGGCAATTCGCCAGTTCAGCATTATCTGGATCCACTTCATTAAGAAACATGGGGTGAATTTTATTCAGGAGTTCTCGCTGGCTGGTACAAATATACATAGCTGGAAAAAAAAATTCACTTTTCAACACTAAAGGAAACAAGCAAAGATCAATAAAAATGGTAAACACAAATCTTTTTTTTTTGTTGTGGGGACGCCACCCTAAAACCTAAAACTAGAAGGGCAAAGCCCATATGATTCACTTGCTCCTTATGGAACTTGCAATAATGAACATGAGTGCCCAGAAAAAAACCGAAATGAAACAGTGGCATTAAAATGCAAACGTAATACCGACTTTGATCTTTTATTGCTCTTGACATTGAAATGACCTTGACCTCTGGCTCTAAATACGCTGAAGTATGATCAAATAAACTTCAGCCAAAATTGTATTATACGAAAATAAGTTATTTTGGAATGACCTTGACCTTGGGATGGTCTTGACCTCCATGTGACCTCTGATGCTCATGTATGGTCAAATAACTAAATGTTGTTGCATGCAATGGGTTAAATATACAGCCATTTTATTGTATGATGAGAAATGTGTTAATGATTTTGTAAGGCCTAAAATGACCTTGACTTTCAAGATCAACTCAAAAATGGAATATCTATGAAAGATTAATACATTATTTTCTAAACACAAGTTTAACTCTTTCCCTGCCAATCGACGATATATCGTCGATCTGAGCCGCCATGTTTGTGCCAATCGACGATATATCGTCGATTTCAGTATTCCGTTTCATTCCGTTTTTTTGCGCAGTCCAATCCAAGTTTTATTTTAACCAAAGAGAGATAACTCTTTCTACTTTCGTTCTCGATCGACAGTCGCGTTTTTTCTTCAAATTGATTCGTTTTTAGAGTTTTTTTGTGCATTTTACTAAGCATTGTGATGGGCTTAATCGACAGTGTGTCAAACTCTGTGCTAATAATCAATATAATTTCAAACTGTAAAGTGTATTTTGATCCTAAATAAATTTTCTTTCTGGTGTGTGAAGCTGATTCAGTGATTGGAATTATTCCTCCAGATTTTTTTTATCACTGTGGTATGTAGAAATATTTTTATTTTATTTTATCATTTCAAAAAGATCAACATGCTTTTAAAACACATATTTCAATAACATAATCAAATTAAAAAAAATTTTTTTCTTATTCTTCACTCTTTTACCTTTAATTTTATATGAAATATGTCTATTTAACAACTATTATTGAAAGAACAGTAGCTTAAATGCCTAAGGTACTGAACTTTCTTTCCGGTGCCAGAGAAATGTCTGGCACAAACGTGGAAACATGCCTGGCAGGGAAAGAGTACTTTATATCTCTCATAGTTTAGGGTCAAGACACTTCAAAGTACCCATAAGAACTGACTTTGTACAGCTCAAGTGTCCTTGACCTTGGAGCGAGGTTGATGAAATTTGCATAATATGTGTTTCTCATTTGACCTCGAAGAATCAGAAGTTTAGTATATATAACTTAGGAAAAGAATGACATTTTGCGAGAAATTTTCCTTTTTTTTGTCTAACATTTGTTGACCCTGTGATCTTGACCTTGAAGTGAAGTCATTTATTCACTGATAATTTTCAAGGTCTCATAGATAAGCACCATCTTACCAAGTTTGGTTGCACGTTTGGCACAGAGGGACTGCGGACACATTTGACGGACAGATGGGCGGACGGAGACAAAATAGAAATTGTATAATCAAATAATGTCATTTATGGACTAATTTAAGACTCATCTCGCACACAGTTGCAAAAATCTGAAAAAATGTATTGAGGGACAGGGTGGGGGAAGGGGGAATAATTGCATAGACTCACATTGCTGCGTGTGAGTCAAAACCTCCATAAAAACAAAGATGACATCAAATAGCAGAGTCCACTTCCTCTTTGTCAGGGAGGTCATAAGTGATCCTCATTCGGCTCTTTGCATTCCGCTGTACTCTATGCACAATGACTAACTCACTATCTAACTTATGTCATTCAAATGTATTTGCAGAAACTCACACGCGTAAAGGAAAATTACGCATTTTCAAAAGTGTTAATTTTTTTGGCGGTGTTGCCACTCGGCTATATCCTAACGAAGCAAATGAAAAAAAGGAATGATAGGCCACGAATGGAACTGTAGACAAAAAAAAAATTAAAATGGGCTGAGCCAATTAAGTTGTAGACACAACATAAAATTTTTAGAAAATAATAAAGTACAATGACCTTGACCTTTAAGAAAATACAAATACGAATGATCTAAGACGCTTAGCAGTAGTAAAAGTACTTTTAAAAAAAAATAGATAATGCACGAAGTGGGTTTTGAACAAAAAAGTGAAATTCTGAGTTACAGAATGACCAACTACAACTGGACTGTTACTGAAGGGTGGCCCATGATTTGAAGTATTCCAAAACTCAACAAAATCAACAGACCGAAGACATTTGGCATGTTCCTATTCCTGACTATTTTAAAGTACTTCCAGGTAAGTTTAATAATACAAGAAGGTAGGATAAAACAATGACAATTACGTATTATACTGTCAGCAGATGAGCCATCGCCTCTCAGGGGGTAGCCATTGGTGATGTGGATTTGGTGGGAGATGTATGACCTGTAAACATTCTTCACCCCATGGATGGTGTTGTGGATATTTTCTGCAATTTGGGTTGGGGCAGTCGACTCGGAAGAATTATTTATGGTGATGTGGGCATCTGCAACATAAAAGTAAATACGAAATGAACGCATAGCATAAGACTAATAGGTTAACATGAAAGGATTACCCACAGAATATATGATCAGATATAGCATACAGGCCTATCTGTACCACTAACAATTAGCAACACACACACATTTCATGACTAATGCTTGGTCCTATAATCCTATCCTCTCCCATCCCATGACTTGAAAGTCGTTGGGGCACCACCATAGACCATCGTTTAACCAGCGTACTCCATCTTTCTCTGTCCTCAGCAACAATCGTGAATTCTCTCAGTGTCAAGCCAGTCCGTTCTCGAATGCTGTCTTACCTCTTTTTATGTCTCTCTCTTTTTCTCCTTGCACCGTGCCTTATAGGATGGTGTTTGCACGACCTGATGATCAGGTGACATGGCCATACCATCGGAGTTTCTGTTTTTTCACCACCGTGAGCATGTCATCATGTTGTCCAATGGCTTGTGTGATTGTCTGTCGGACTTCGTTGTTTATGATATGCTGGCAATAGGATATGGCCAGAGGTCTTTGCTGTGAGGGTCCACGTTTCACAAGCATATAGGAAGATGGGGATGACAAGGGAGCGCAGCAACCTTACCTTGGGGTGTAGACTGATGGTCCTGTTTTTCCAAATGAAATTCAACCTTGTCAGGGCAGCAGTTGTTTGTGCTATCCTGGAGAGGATTTCCTGCCGGAACCCATTGTCTGATACAATAGCTGCTAAATATTTAAAGATGTGTTCCGTGTTGAGGGATTGGCCTTTGACTTTGATGTCCACGTTGATGCCATTGGTGTTTGTGGTCATCTATTTGGTCTTCTCTGCACTTATTTCCATTCCAAAGGTGCACGCCTCTGTACCACGATTTTTTTCCTATCCAGCCAATCCATCAATGTCATCCACAAAATGGAGTGTTATTCATTGTTTATAGGTTTCCGCGGACTGCAAAGAGCCGAATCATGACCACTGCAAAACGGAGGTTGGAGACTGTTCTACCTCCTACGAATGTGCCTTCATGATCTGCAAGGACATCTGACATGATGCGCTCTTTAAAGATATTGAAGATTGTTGGAGAGAGTAGGCATCCTTGATGCACGCTGATTGTTGTTGTGATCCAGTTCTTGATGGCGTTGTTGTGGAGGACTGCACCGGTAGCCTTGTCATAGAGGCTTTTGATGACTTCAATAATGTTAGGGTTGACGTTGTGCATTCTCATGATTGCCCACAGAGCTGCATGCCAGACTCGGTCAAATGCTTTCTTAAAGCCTACAAACACATGATATAGATGCTGTAGGTTGAACATCTCAGAATAATCTGCGAGAAATACTTCCAGCACCAACAACATCTATATCATGTGTTTGTAGACTTCAAGAAAGCGTTTGACCGAGTCTGGCTTGCAGCACTGTGGGCAACCTTGAGTGTACAACATCAGCCGTAACATAATTGAAGCCATCAAAACCCAGTGTGACAAGGCTACCAGTGAAATCCCCCATAAAAGCGCCACCGAGAACTGGTTCACAACAACAATCGGTGTGGGTCAAGGATGCCTACTCTCTCCAACACTCTTCAACATCTTTCTGGTGCGCATCGTGTCAGATGCCCTTGCAGATCACGAAGGCACAGTCAGCATAGGGGTAAAGCTATCTCCAACCTCCGTTTTGCGGATGACATTGATGGATAGGCTGGAGAGGAACAAGAACTTGAACAGCTGGTACAGAGGCTTGACACTACCTCCTTGGAATGGAAATAAGTGCCAAGAAAACCAAAATGATGACCAACAACACCAATTGCATCAACACGGACATCAAAGTCCAAGGCCAATCCCTCAACACTGTGCATAGCTTTAAATATTTAGGAGCCACTGTATCAGACAATGGGTCCTGACAGGAAGTCATTTCCAGGATCGCACAAACAACTGCTGCCCTGACAAGGTTGAAGCCCATGTGGAAAGAAAGGACCATCAGCCTACATTCCAAGGTAAGGCTTTTGCTCTAACCTTTCATCTCCATCTTCCTATACTCTTGAGAAACATGGACCCTCGCAGCAGATCTACAACGATGCAAAGTATGGAGAAGAGGTGCTACAGAAGACTTCTGGGCATTTCCTATATCCAGCACATCACCAACGACGAAGTCCTACCTACAATCACACAAGCCATTGGATAACACGATGACATGCTCACAGTGGTGAAGGAACGGAAACTCAGATGATATAGCCACGTCACCTGAGCATCAGGCCTTGCAAAGACCAATCTGAAAGGCACGGTGCAGGGAGGTAAAAGAAGAGGAAGACCGAAAAAGAGATGGGAGGACAACATTCGAGAATGGACTGGCTTGACACTGAGCGAAGCCATGAGGATTGCCGAGTACAGAGAAAGATGGAGTACGCTGGTTATACGATCACATGTGGTGCCCCAACGACTTTCGAGTTACGGGATAGGATAGGATAACTGCTGTATATATCTCTTGCAGATTATTCTAAGGTTCAAAATCTGCTCAGTGGTGTTTCGCCCTGCGCTGAATCCCACTTGTTCTTCAGATATGATCTGTTCAGCTTGGGGTTTCAACCTGTTGAGTATTATTTTCAGGAGGACTTTGCTGGGATGGCTGATGAGACTGATGGTGCGGTAAGAGCAACGTCGGCGTGAAAAAAAGAGAATTAGAAGAACAGCGACGGCGTGAAGGAAGAGAATTAGAAGAACAGCGTCGCCCAGAAGAAATAGAATTAGAACAGAAGCGTCTAGAAAGAGAAGAACAGCGTCTAGAAAGAGAAGGGCAACGTCGGCGTGAAGAAAGAGAAATTGAACAACAGCGGCATGAAAAAGAAGAGCAACGCCGACGTATATATATACGTCGGCGTTGCTCTTCTTTTTCATGCCGCTGTTGTTCAATTTCTCTTTCTATATATATATGTCAAGTCCCGACTGCCTGAACAGCGGTTCGACAATGCGTGCAACTTCCACACGAGAAAAACCCAACACCTAAATATAATCTAAAAGACAAAACCAGAAGTTGACAAGCCAATTTCTTTATTTCACTCACACATTCACACTCAAAATTAACTCCCTTTCCCAAACCTTCCAACCCTTACCAACCCTCAATCCCACTAATACAACCCAAAACTATACATAAAACAATTAATCACTCAAAATAATAATGATAATCTAAATCAAAATTGAAAATAAATAGTTAACTACAGAATGTACAAAAGATTTATAATAATTATGTCTGGTTCAGCTTACTATGAACAAGGTAAATGAATGCAAGTAATTGCTTTAATTCTTTATATATTTCCAACCTTGTTCCACTCAAAGTTTAAATAGCTGATAACAAAGAAAATTTATATTTTATACAAAAGAATTTTGTAGGAAAATTATTCAAACTAATACAAATACTGGTCTGGCGAAATAATTCCCCCAGACAAACTATACATCACAACGAACGAAAAACGATGCTTAACGTCCTATTGCATGAGCGTTAAGGACAATAAAATTGGGCTAAAAAGCCCTCACCATACATATTTACCAGACCATTAGGTCTGGCTCTGTGTATGAATACATCACAAAAGTTACTCTACACAAGTATGTAATATTTCAAAGTCAAAAAATTATTATTCAATTCTCATTAAATATATTTTAATCTACTGTAATAAAATAGGGCTAAAAAGCCCTCATCATACATATTTACCAGACCATTAGGTCTGGCTCTGTGTATGAATACATCACAAAACGAACGAAAAACGATGCTTAACGTCCTATTGCATGAGCGTTAAGGACAATAAAATTGGGCAAAAAATCCCTCATCATACATATTTACCAGACCATTTGGTCTGGCTCAGTGTGTAATACATCACAAAAGTTACTCTACACAAGTATGTAATATTTCAAAGTCAAAAAAATTATTATTCAATTCTCATTAAATATATTTTAATCTACTGTAATTTACAAGTTATCACATGTAAATAAATATTTCTTTTGCAAAAAATGTTCCTTGACTGTTATAGTTAATTGTTGTGTAAATGCGGGGTGTGTGTGTGTGTTATGTAAACAAATATAAACAGTTTTACATAAAACAGGAACTTTTCCCTCGATACTAAAAACCTTCCCAATCAAAGGTCGACATGAGGAAAGATGTTGTCACAGAGTTCTTCACATCACACGACCCCGGATAAGATGCAGTACAGTCATCAATGAACCTGGTTTTTGGTTTGGTACATCTGCAGCGACACATACAAAATACATAACCATAAACAATCATATTACATCACATGGCACAATCCATTGTCTCCCTTACATCACACGCATCCTTGACCATTCTTCCTGTCATTACTTCTGTCATAGCACACGTGCAACTTCATTCTCCTCCTCCTGTCATCCTTCGCTATACGACAGCGAATTCTCTTATATTAAATTATAAGCATTTAATTTATAATTCATTTTAGGAAAATCCTTTACGCTCTCTCTCTCTGGTATTTATGTAACAAATAAAACGGTATGAAACGTAAAATTGAATCAAAGAAAATATAATCAATTATCCGTCCACACTCACATTCATAACCCAGCCCCCGAACGATATGGCCAACTGAGAAATTGAAACAGGCGACTTACGATACCAGTGGTAACCTCCGGCCCGATGGAGACAAGACAGACAAACGACGAAACACAGACACTCAGGCACGGTGATAGTCAAGGTGAAGACAGGCACATGGATGACATAGGCGGCGTCACAGGGCACTCAACATTGCACGTAGACAATTCGAATTTCATCGCAAACAAACAGCAGTTGTTTAAATCGATTTAGGTTTATAAAGTTCAACAAACACTCCCGAAGTGCTCCTTTAATAGACCTCCTCTTCCGCCTAATCTCCTTTCTCGTTGACAGTTTGCTGGGAAAACTTCTTCACAGAAACTGCCACTAACTGACACCTTGAAAAACTCAGATTCACTGCACTTTACTTTACACCGGTCTCTACCACAACGTGATGTGAAAAAGCTCTCCTTCCTACCAAAATAGGTAGTGCAAGGGGTTTTATACGGCTATCTAAGAATGTTCTCGAATAAATTCATTTCAATTATAATTGCTTCTAGAAACATTCGCGATTCCAGCACGCCTTTCACACATAGCAAATCACATGGAAGCAATCAATCTTCTCATAAAAAATAGCCAACTACTGTTTTCTAACACTAGTACGTTCTAGCACGGGCGTGATTCACTCGCTACTTTTATTAATTATAAACTTAATTAATTTATCCCAATACTCTCCCCTTGTACAGTAACTTTTAACCTCTATGTACAGGCTGATGACTAAACTATATACATAGGCACCCGACTGCAAACTGCGTAGCGTGACAATATATATATATATATCGTTGGACATAACATGTACTCTTGTGATGGTAAAATTTTGCACAAAACTGTACATACTTCCATTTCCAAGTACTCTCAATCCCTGTGCCGCCTCCATGGTACATAAAACATCCCTCTCTGCCACAGTGATGCTGTATCTGTCCCCTGCTTCATCGTCATCTCTTCGTCCGACACCTGCAGCAAGTTTTTCTGAACGTTGAACATGCAAGAGTCTATATAGGATCAGATTTATTACAGGAGTGTGTGGAGGGGACAACAAAACCTGGTTGGGGAAGTTGCGTTTCAGTTGCATGAAAAGCCCCCTCTCCTTGAACACACTTCTTAATCATCATCATCATCATCATCATCATCATCATCATCATCATCATCATCATCATCATCATCATTATCATCATCATCATAATACTGGATGGACCCGTCTTAATCCTAAGTCAGACTCAAAGCGCGGCGATTTGTAACCATTAACATATACGGGAAATATCAAAGGCATCGTATTTCTTGTATTTTTTTATGTATAGGAGAGCGGTATTTTGTCATCTTTCGTTTATGTCCCTGTTTGGCACATAGATCAGCATTGCAAGCATGTGGGTGGGGTGGGGTTTGGGCCACCAACCGCCAATAAAAGGGTTGTCATACCTAACTGATTAAGCAGTTAATATTCTGAGCTTTCCAACTAGTGCGTATTTGTGTTGCTGACCATTGAACTAAACCGAGGAAAACAAAACAACAAACATTTCACAATGATGATGATGAGATAACACGTCATTGGCGTATTTCAGCACACAATTGTATGAAAAGATAAGTTATCACAAGCAGTCAGTGGGCTAATGGCGAGTGTGGACTGCTGGGTAAGAGAATTAAATATATTTTTGTTGGGTAAATGTAGGTTTATTTACTTGTCTGCTTGTTGGTTTGTGGATTGGCATCTCTGCTGTTGACAGCTGCTGGGAGCGCCACTCTGAGTGCTGTACGCGTTTGTTCTGGTGGAGATGCAGATGAATACTGGTCTGAGATCTCAGGCACGGGGAAAAATTGGTTGTTCATCACGCCACTCATTTGTGATGCACCGTCATTTGTCCAACAACGATTGCTAAATAGATTAAAATAAACACACACTGATCAACCACCTCGCCTTAATTAGCTTGCAGTACAAGAGTATTAATTAGCAATGGTCTATATATAGCATATGCATCAATCGAGCAATCGTTAATTTAAACAAAGAAATCATTAAATAATAATTTTAAAAATATATAAATAAAAATAAACACAAAAAATGCTACAAAGTCATGAATTTGAGAGGCAAGTTTGGTAATGGTAGTGAATACCCTTATGAAATATGATGTTACATTCTTTGTAAGCTAACAAGTAACAGAAGCTGGTTGAAAGGCATGCAGTGCACAGCTCATATTATTATTAGTATATTATTGTTGTTTGTAGATTATAGTCACACGACACTTTCGCATATAGGTGACTACTGGACCGATTTATACTGACACCAGCGGGCCAGTTGTTGGTAAAGGGGAAAATAATATGATCACACGTTGACCAATCCGGGATTCGAACCAGCGACCTTTCGGTTACTAGCAAGACGCTCTTACCAACTGAGCTACCCGGCCCCACTGTATATTATTTGTTTATTACATCGTTCTTATATAGCGCTTTTTCAGCTCAAGAGCTGCTCAAGGAGTTGGCTGATATAAGCTCTAACTCGAGGCGACCACTTAATGCAACCTTAAGATGCAAAGTGTGAAGCACTGAGCACCTTCCTGGGGTGACCGAGGACGGGAGGAGAAGGGACCAAGTGCTACTTAATGGCGTTGCAGCTTAATTTACTCCAAAATTACCTAACCCTAACTAAAAACAAAACTCTATCAAGTGTTATATACTCCCCCCACCCACACCCCCCCCCCCCCAAAAAAAAAAAAGTATTTACGGTAACAACTAACATAAAAGAGGAAAAAAATAGGGTTGGTAGGTAGGCTTTAAAAAAAAAAAAAAACTTTTTCACTGTAGGTGACAATTTTTTTTTTCGCTGCTTTCTTTTTTCACTTTGAAGATCCTTCCCCTCTCCCCTCCGCCTCCCCCCCCCCACCCCCCCTCATTGAAAAAAAATTTAAGGTAGGGCCAAAAAATTCGGGTCGGTCGGGATATCGTGAACAGACATATTTTTAGTGTGGCCTTAATACATTTAAGTCGAATGATAGTGATATTTTAACCTGTGTCACCTATTAAAAAAAATCTGACAAGATCTGAGGCTCCGGGCAAAGCCAAAGGTCATTTTTCTTTCCTTCTCGATTTCCGTTTCTGGCAATGGTCAGTGGATATTTCAACATTTGCAGGTTGGTTCTAATAACTCTGCCACCACTGCCAGTTACATGAGGCGTTCCCATGCAGCATCAAATACACATCAACAGAACAACCGCCAGCGATAAGTTAGAAGTACACTTGTTGCTGTGTGTATCATTCAGAATTTGAAAAACTTCTAACGAATTCCTTACTTTAGATTCAAGTTAAATGACGTAACGTTCAAGCATGACGCAAGCCGATCTTGACGTAATAGGCCTACACGTCGTCTGCTAGATCATAATCTAAACTAGTCGTACCATAGTTAATGCATAGCTATGACGGCCTACTAGCGCCAAAACCAAGAGTTAGTATCAAGAGATAATTGAAATTAACACGTGTTCTGTGTAATTTATCGAGATACCGGTAATCCACAGTGTTAATTAATAATTATCGGCATCTGCCACGCCCTCCAAGCGCCAAAACCTGATAAAATGCAAATATCATGAGATAATTACAAATATCATAGGAAAATTACATTTCTATCCTATCCTATCCTGTCCCGTAACCCGAAGGTCGTAGGGCACCACAGATGATCGTTTAACCAGCATACTCCATCTTTCTCTGTCCTCAGCAGCCCTGATGGCTTCGCTCAGTGTCAAACCAGTCCATTCTCGAATGTTGTCCTCCCACCTCTTTTTCGGTCTCCCTCTTCTTCTACCTCCTTGCACTGTGCCTTGCAGAATAGTCTTTGCAAGGCCTGATGATCTGGTGACGTGGCCATACCATCGGAGTTTCCGTTTCTTCACCACTGTTAGCAGGTCATCGTGTTGTCCAATGGCTTGTGTGATGGTCTGTCGGACTTCGTCGTTGGTGATGTGTTGGGTATAGGAAATGCCCAGAAGTCTTCTGTAGCACCTCATCTCCATGCTTTGTATTCTTCGTTGGAGATCTGCTGTGAGGGTCCATGCTTCGGAAGCATATAGGAAGATGGAGATGACAAGGGAGCGCAGCAGTCTTACTTTGGAATGTAGACTGATGGTCCCGTCTTTCCAAATGGGCTTCAACCTTGTCAGGGCAGCAGTTGTTTGTGCGATCCTGGAGAGGACTTCCTGTCGGGACCCATTGTCTGATACAATGGCTCCTAAATATTTGAAGCTATGCACTGTGTTGAGGGATTGGCCTTGGACTTTGATGTCCGTATTGATGCCATTGGTGTTGTTGGTCATCATTTTGGTCTTCTCTGCACTTATTTCCATTCCATAGGCTCTGGAGGTGGTGTCAAGCCTCTGTACCAGCTGTTCAAGTTCTTGTTCCTCTCCAGCCAATCCATCAATGTCATCTGCAAAACGAAGATTGGAGATTGCTCTACCCCCTATGCTGACTGTGCCTTCATGGTCTGCAAGAGCATCTGACATGATGCGCTCTAGGAAGATGTTGAAGAGTGTTGGAAAGAGTAGGCATCCTTGACGCACACCGATTGTTGTTCTGAGCCAGTTCCCGATGGCGCTGTTGTGGAGGACTGCACTGGTAGCCTTGTCATACAGGCTTTTGATGACTTCAATAATTTTAGTGCTGATGTTGTACACTTTCATTGTTGCCCATAGAGCTGCATGCCAGACTCGGTCAAACGCCTTCTTGAAGTCTATGAACACATGACATAGATGTTGTTGGTGCTGTAGGTATTTCTCACAGATTATTCTGAGGTTGAAAATCTGCTCAGTGGTACTTCGCCCTGCCATGAATCCTGCTTGTTCTTCAGCTATGATTTGTTCAGCTTGGGGTTTCAACCTGTTGAGTATTATTTTCAGGAGGACCTTGCTGGGATGGCTGATGAGGCTGATGGTCCGGTAATTTTCACACTCCTGAAGGTTACCTTTTTTGGGAAGAGTGATGACAAGCGACTGGGTCCATGGTATAGGCCACTCCCCACTCTGCCAGATCTTGTTACAGATAATGGTGAGGGCATCAATCATCGCTTCTCCTCCTGCTTGTAGCAGTTCCGCGGGTATGTTGTCCACTCCCGCTGACTTCCCTTTCTTTAGCGATTGCACTGCTGCCTCAACTTCTTCCCGGAGAATTGGGAGGATTTCTTCTTCTTCTCTGTTCTCGGGACATGCTAGAACTGATGGGTCTCCATTTGGTGTATGGTTGTAAAGGTCAGAGCAGTACTCTGTCCATCTGTCCAAGACTTCTTGTTCTTCTGTAAGGCATATGCCAGACTTGCTTTGGATCGTGGAGACTTTGGGCTGTTTGACACTTGTCAGCCGCTTCACAGTCTGGTAGGCCTTCTTGCTGTTGTTCTTGTTCAGACTGTTCTCTATTTCCTGGCATTGATCTTCTATCCAGTTCTCCTTTGCTGTGCCTTTTCGGATGTCATTGTTGATTTTTCGGTAGACATCAGCTCCCTGTGAGGTGTTCTTTTTCCTTTTCATCTCTCTTCGTTTGTCACACAGATCCAAAAGTTCAGGTGTGATCCACGGCTTCTTCTTTGGTCGGTGCTTGCCAAGGATCTCAGTGGCGGCATCTGTCACAGCTGAGTTGAAGGTGGTGGTCATGGTGTTGACATCTACTTCACCAGCCCCCAATATGAGCAGTGGTGCAAATTTCCCTCCAATTGTGGCCTGAAATAGTTCTGCCACCTCCGGGTCTTGCAGTTTGTCCAGGTCGAACTTCAGTCTAGTGCACTTTGCTGTATTTACTCTCTTCAAGTGGAGCCGGAAAGACATCATCACGAGATCGTGGTCACTTCCGATGTCTGCTCCTGGAAAAGTGCGTGTCCTGCCAATGTTGATGCTTGATCTGAAGCGTTTCCTGACCATGATGTAGTCTATTTGGTTGTGATGCTCCCCGCCAGGACTGTGCCATGTCCATCGTCTGGAGTTTTTGTGGAGACCAAGCGTGTTTGCCAGTACCAGATTGTTGTATCTGGCAAACTCCAAGAGTCTCAGACCCCTGTCATTTGTCTCGTTGTTGCAGTGGGGTCCACATGTGTCTCCCCAGTTGTGGTGCGCATCTTGGCCAACCTTGGCATTCCAGTCGCCTTGCACTATGACTATGTCCTTCTTCGGCACTTGGTCAAGGACCGCCTGTAGATTTTCATAAAAATCCTCCACTTCGCTGTCGTCATAGTCTGATGTTGGGGCATAGGCCTGGATGATGGTGATGTTGAAAGGGGCTGCTCTCAGAACGTTCCATCGATAGTGGTCCAACTCGTGGGCCAGTTCTTCTAATTTTCCTTCCGCAGTTAGGGTCCTGACATTCCAGGTTCCTATGACGATGTTGTTTCTCGTGCGGATCTTGCTAAATTGTCCATCAGTAGCATACTTAACACCTCCGTCCTGGTGGCCAACGGAAGGCGCGGTCCTTGTGCCGGGCGACGACCGATCCGGAATGGAATTAGTGGATTGTGTCATCATGTAGTGTGTCTTAGGCAAAAAAGACCTGGCGGTGCCCAATCCTCTCCAGGCTGTTGGCCACAGCCAAAATCCACGAATACAGTGTGGCTCGCCTTGGCCCTGAGCACATGGTCGTTGAACCTGTAGTAACGTGAGGTTCCTCCGCCCTGGCCGGTGACTTCTGTGTAGAAGACTTTCGCCCAGTGATGCCGTGCTAACATCACCCCTGTTAGTCGCCTATTACGACACGCCGGGAAACGTTGGGTCTATTCTATTTAATGCCCGAACCCACAGAGCATTGGTGATGTGTTGGGTATAGGAAATGCCCAGAAGTCTTCTGTAGCACCTCATCTCCATGCTTTGTATTCTTCGTTGGGGATCTGCTGTGAGGGTCCATGCTTCGCAAGCATATAAGAAGATGGAGATGACAAGGGAGCGCAGCAGTCTTACTTTGGAATGTAAACTGATGGTCCTCTCTTTCCAAATGGGCTTCAACCCACTGAACTTTCTTTTAGATCAGTGGCTTCAACCTTGTCAGGGCAGCAGTTCTTTGTGCGATCCTGGAGAGGACTTCCTGTCGGGACCCATTGTCTGATACAATGGCTCCTAAATATTGCAATTATCAAGAGATAATTACAATTATCTTTTTTTTTTTTAAAATATTTTAAATACGAATATCTTTGCGTGATCATGTTTAATTTTGTTTTGGCTCTAGCAATCCGTCTGGAAATGCGCCAAAGCCAAAAATGGTAATTTTCACTTGATAATTATAATTTTGACGTGTTAATTGTAAATATGTAATTGATATATTTGTAACTATCTCATGATATTGATATTAATGTAATTATCATGTTTTGGCGCCAGTAGGCCGTATATATAAATTACACGGAACACGTGTTAATTACCATTTTCCCTAATGACTGTAGCCTAAATGCAAGTATTGACGCTAATAAGCTGCCTCAGCCAGAATTAAGCATGATCATGTAAATATTGTAATTATCAAGTAAAAAAAAATTATTATGTAATAATTAGGCCCTTAATTTTCAGTATTGGCGCATTTCCAGGCAGATTTCTAGAGCCAAAACTGAAAATTAAACAGGATCACGCGAAGATATTTGTAATTTTTCAATAAGGTAAAGGTAAAGGTAGTCCCATAGCCTTGTGGCCGTAGGGGAGCGTGATGTTGGAGATCACACTTATCTTGGGCCAGCGTAATGAGGGTGATGCCCAACTCTCTCCCTCGCTGCTTTACCTTCCCCACCCTCAAGAGAGTAGGTACTCAATCACAGTTGAGTCAACTGGGGGCGTTGTTGTTTGTCGCTTCACACCTTAGCGGTCACCCATCCAAGTGCTAACCGCACCGGACGGTGCTTCACTTTCGACACAGTAGTGAGTGCTCCAACCACTGCACTATCCGACACCCCAATTTTTCAATAATAATTGTAATTATCCCTTGATAATTGCAAAGTGCTTATAGTAGTAATAATATAAGCACTTTGATAATTGTAACCAAAGTCAAAGAGCTTATTGTTGTAACTATAGGGGTATTTGTAATTATCAGGTTTTGGCGCTAGCAGGCCGTAATACATAGTCTGATAACTGTAAGAATTTTATGCAAAAAAAAAAATAAAGAAATAAATATCTTACTGTGATCTTCGGCTTAAAAACAAAAAAATGTTATTATTGTCATCTGACTAGATCTGTTTTCGAGAAATGGCTCTTCTCGATACATATATTTCCGGGAAATTCCGAAACTGACTAAGGTCGCCGTGTAATCAAGTCATTGCTATTTTCAGTATAATAATTTCTCAAATTAATTCATGTACGATGCCAACATTTCATCAAAATTTTAAAATTTTTTAATGGCATTGACGACGTAAATTGGAATTACTTTTTGGCAACACGTTTTGTGCCAGATCCCGAAATTCTGAGGTAAAAATCGTTGTGCAGCACTGCAATAATAATCTGCGAAAGTTTTGTTTTTCTAACGGAGTAACTAGCTACCTTTTAGAATGATTTCCCAGTTTCTCACTTTTAGTCACCACTGTGACTTCACTTTATCAACTTCATTCAATCGTGTAATCAGTAATGGGTAAAGCAAAGAAACGTCAGGTTACCTTGGATATTGGTGGAGATTACTGCAGCACAGATACGCGTTCGTCAAATTAAATTAGAGGGCTTTAGTTTGAGCTTTAGTTCGACCAGCGAAACTTAGTTTGCAGTGATCCCTTTCGTTTCCGGTGTGACATCGTCACAGTTCCTAGTATCTTAGCTGGGCTGGGAGCGAATGGGAGCATTCTGATTGGTCGACGCGTTACAAAATTCGACGCATGCGCACAGTGCTATCATAGTCTTCGTAAGGGTTAGGGTTAGGGTTTGGGTTAGAGTTAAGAGGTTAGGGTTAGGGTTTGGGTTAGGGTTAGGGTTATGACGCCTAAGAACTTCGTAAAAAAGCCGGCCCGACATGACCTGGCGCATGCGCAAAGGCGCTCGGATAAACTAGGAAACCCGGAACTTGAAGGATGTGACACCGGTAATGCAATCGGGAAATCGGGAAAACTTTACTTCGTGCCTGTGGTTCCGAAGTGGCACGTCTTTACTTGCAGAAGACATAAATGCCATCGTAACTCTCTAATTTAAAAGTGTACATGACCGACGATGGTCACAAATTACAAGAAGAAACACAAGTGAAATAATAATAATAATAATAATAATAATAATAATAATAATAATAATAATAATAATAATAATAATAATAATAATAATAATAATAATAATAACGGATTTTTTATATAGCGCGGTACTCCAGGCTACGACCAGACTCACCGCGCTTTACATAGTCATTACATAAAAATGCATGCACTTGATAAAACATTGCTTTTGCTACGATACACCAAAAGACGGAACAGTAAAAGTAAAAACTATTTACAACTATGTACAAAAATGACAAAAAAGATAAAAACAGAATAGCAAAAACCTATTCACAGCTATTTATATGCTCGGTTAGACCCAGGAAAGGAAAACAGTTTAAATATTTACAGCCGTGTACACACTTACGGATCAGACAGAGACAAAAGAGGAGAGAATGGCAGCGGGATACAAATCAGTCTGAATAATGCAGTTTGAAGAGGTGGGTTTTGAGGGGCCTTTTTGAATGCCTGTGTTGATTGTATGTAGGGAGAGAAGGGAATTCAACTGCTTGAGTGCAGAGTAAGCGAATGCACTTTGGCCGTATGTCTTAGTGTGGGTGACGGGAACCTTGAGTGTGCGAGTGTCAGCAGAAGATCTTAAAGTGCGTGAAGGCGATTAGACAGACAGTAGATCAGCAAGGTAGGAAGGACAAGAATCTGAGAAGAAGTTGTGGCAGAGAACAGAGAGTTTGTACTCTATGCGTGCTTGCACAGGAAGCCAGTGAAGGGAATGTAGTAGAGGTGTGATGTGATCGCGTTTCTTTGCTCGGAATACTAGTCTAGCTGCTGAGTTCTGAACCTTTTGTAGTTTGTCAATGATGTGTTTTGGGGAGCCAGCGAGGAGAGAGTTGCAATAGTCAAGACGAGAAAGGACGAGACTGCAGACTAGGGTTTTGGTGGCAGTGACTGTAAGATAGTGGCGAAAGGAGCTGATTTGGCGTATGGCCGTGTATTCAGAGCGACAGACGTTGGAGATGTGGTTGTCGAGGGACAGGTCATCGTTTGATTGATTGATTTATTGTTGCTTTAGGTCCAGCGGACTCTTCCGAGCCAAATCAGGACCGGACAACCCCCGATCCGCATAAAAGATCTGCTGAAACAACCCCAGTGGGAAAATTGAATGCCCTCCACCGGCCAGTCACTTTACAATAAAGACATCCCACGCGGGGGACGGCTGAGGGTTGACCTCAACTACGCGAACACCCCGGTTACAAAAACAAAATAGAATACAAACATCATTATAAATCATCAACCAAACACATACATATAAAATGCCTATAGTGCTAAATAGTACATTCATAGGAAGCCCTAGTGACCACCCGGCAGAAAGCGTCCAACACTCCCAAGCTGATCCAACAGACCTCATACACAAACAAGGAGTCTTGTCCAGGAAGAGTTTTCAAGAAAAAAGGTAGGTCATTGATCTAGCGAAGAAGAAGATAGTATAGCAGCGTGAAGGACAGAGCAGGAATAGGAAAGAGTAAATGAGGAAGACAGCGACAGTGGGAATTTAAAGCACTAAAACCCCCGGCACTCGGAGAGAATGTAGCCGAGATTTCTCGCTGAGGATGAGAACTGAATGTTTGTTGTCCCTACCGTAAGCGATATTGGGAGAGGCGAGAGTGAGAAGGAGGTGTTGTGCTTGTGAATGAGGAGGGCTTCGGTTTTATCGTCATTAAGCTTGATTCAACTCCTCCAATAAAACTCCTATCTCCCCTACCCAAATCCCCTTTTCATCCCTTCACCTGCCAAGATACCCCAAATTGTCCCAATCCCCCTGATCTAAAACAATAAAACAGCAGCCCTCCTCCCCCCCCCCCCCCCCCCCGAAATCCTCCCTATCTCAGTGCAGCAAGTTTCTTCAACATATTGAAGTTGGCTGCCTACAACAAAGAAGAAGAATTTGCGAAGGTTGTTTTAGTCGAAAACGCACGAGTCTTTAGATTTGGTACATAACGACCTAAAAACAGACACTTCAATCAACGAAAGTTTAGTTGAAGTTCAGGATAGAGCACTGGTAATTTTTCTTCGCTTCTTCGTCGTTCTTTTTTTTTCCTTTTAAACACAAATCAGAGGGCTTCTAAACCCCAACTTGTGTTCATTGCCTATGGTAGCCTACTAACTAGCCCGTTTAGGCCTACGAACCTAGTAGGCTTAGTATTATGGCTCATCCAAACCAAGTGCTGTTCATTCATAAGAATGCACCAGAAAAAGTGATTTTACATCTTTTCCATGCTCATAGGAGACACCTGAAACCTAGACATAATGCAAAACTTATGTTGAAAATCTAAATCGGAACCACAAACTCCTCCGCCATTTTACCTCTGAAAGCAAAAGCAGCCCCAAACAGAACCCTTTTTAAAAAGCAAAGTACGCCTATTTTAATGAATCAACAACAACAACAACAACAACAAATGGTGAAAGAATAATGTCAGAGCATTTGTTCAAGCTTACATTTATAGCAATTGATCTGATATGTGCAAAAAATACCAGAAACTTACGATTGGTCAAAATCATCGAAATTCCGTATTTTCACGCAGGGTTCTATTGTTGTTGTTGTTATTATTATTATTATTATTATTATTATTATTATTATTATTATTATTATTATTATTATTATGAGCTAGGTTCTATGATCGAAGAATATTAGAGAACTTTAGGAAGTACAGAAGCTTGGTTCGTAGGTTTCTTTTGGTGTTGGTTGGTGTAACTGACATTTATCCGTCTAGGACCTAACACGAGCGTCAGGATCTTTAAAATCCGAGAGATCGCATGCATGATATGTGTACACAGACTAGACCTCGGTTGATGCTCTCATCCGAAGTGCTCCAATGTCCTGTAATTCTGTTCGGCACTAAGGCGGGCAATTTTAACCAGCTTCTAATTGCTGTTATCCCTTGACAATCAATGCTTCGATTGTTCGGCCGTTGCGTACACCACTTAGCCAACTGTGCGCCCTAACTGACTCCAGAGCATAAAACCACCCGCCCAACTCACTACACGAATTTGCTAGTAACCGAAAGGTCGCTGGTTCGAATCCCGGATTGGTCAACGTGTGATCATATTATTTTCCCCTTTACCAACAACTGGCCCGCTGGTGTCAGTATAAATCGGTCCAGTAGTCACCTATATGCGAAAGTGTCGTGTGACTATAATCTACAAACAACAACTACACGAACAGGAGGTCGGTGGGTGCATGTCCATGTTACCCACAGCTCCATGTGCACACAGCCCCTAGGCCTACATTAAGCTGTTGGAACTTGTACATAGAACAGTGGGGGGGAGATAAAGACAGAACTGTGGGAATACATACAGCTGCAGGAACATCGATATGATGCCGAGCGCAGAACCGAAACGAGTGCTAAAGGGTGTTTGCTTCCTGTATTGATTGCATCCTGTATTGATTGCATCCCGTGGACGCTTCGATTAAAACAAAAAGATTTAAAAAAAACGAAAAAGAAGGTTTGGACGAAGTCATGGAGCTCCTCACCCCGCAGCACCCTCACACCCTCCCTCTCCCACCCCTCATCCTTTCCCTTTGCAATGATACCGGTAATTGATATTGACCACAATGATCCCTACTCTACTATGTAAGCCTACTTCTGACCTCAACAAAAGAACTTTGATCCGTTTGAGCGGCACTGTAGCGTAGTGGTCAATAAGCATGTGGTCAGCTAGGTCTTCATGGCTTGAAGGTGAGAGAGAGAGAGAGAGAGAGAGAGAGAGAGAGAGAGAGAGAGAGAGAGAGAGAGAGAGAGAGAGAGAGAGAGAGAGAGAGAGAGAGAGAGAGACAGCTCCGAAAGACATTATTAACACGGGCCGATTCCAGGGCCGATTTGAAATTAGCCTACAGTTATGACAGCAGTTGGCGAGGTGCTTAAATATTTCCCAGTCTCGTGCCTAAATTACCTTTCAGCACTAGCAAAATGATCAGCCCTGTGGTCATGCTTTTTGTGTGGACATGTTTATATACGAAGAATACATTTCCATTGATTCATTCATTCCAGTCCATGGTATATAAATTCCGTGATTCATTCTTGTAAAGAATTCCTACATGGTCTGTGTTGGTCTAAGATGGATATTTCGTGCGTCGTACATCGGTAAGCTTAGTGCAGCCATAGTCCACGGGCTGTTGGTTGGGAAGTTGGGTATTGAGGTCGTCCCTCTCAGTACTTGGATATAAGCACACGCACATACACACACAAACACACACTCACACACACAAGCTTGTATACGATCAAAACCAGGGTTTCTTTAGAATGTAGGAATCGGAAAGTGATTTTTTGACGGAAACAGGCGACGAATTAGGTCGAACTTTCTTCAAAATTTTTCCGAAAAGGGACTGGATTTTCTCCGTCCCGGATAGAGCACTCCCTTGTACTTAAAACACTCTCATGCACTACAACTGCACTCCCATGCACTAAAAGAGCACTCCCGCGCACTTAGAAAAAAGTGGGGCCCTGGAAAAAAAGTGGGGTCCGAGCAAAATGGGGTCCCACACGGACACCCAGCCCTACCCCCACCCTCGCTCCCCTCCTCTCCTCACCTACACCTACACACACACACACACACACACACACACACACACACACACACACACACACACACATACGTTCAAAGCCTCCCAACTGGGTTTCTTTCCAAAATGATGTCAACTGGGTTCCACATGATGTAAACTAGTGAGGACTTCAAAACTCAGCATACAGCCTAATTTGACTGTACATGATTCCAATATCAGTAAAAAATTAAAATATATAAACAAACTTTGATGTGGTTGACTTTGGAAAAGTGGGTTCCTTTTTGTACAAGTGGGTTCCTTCAGGCACACACGAACGACCAAACTAGTACTTTGGGTTCCATACATGATTCTGCTTTTTGGAGTCTAAATTTGGACAACCAAACTTGGTAAGATGGTGTGCTCAGAAATGATCAGTAAATGAATGACTTCACTTCAAGGTCAAGGTCACATGGTCAACAAATGTTAGTTACAAAAATGACAATTTTAAACAAAATTACACTTTTTTCGAAGTTATTAATATTGAACTTATGATTCTTTGAAGCATGATAGATATCAATGACACACATATTATATGCAAATTTGGTCAACCTCACTCCAAGGTCAAGGTCAAGGTCACTGGAGCTGTCTAACATCGGTTAGTATAGGTATTTTGAAGTGACCTTGGCCCTAAACAATGAGAGATATAAAGTCCAATCTTGTTTCCTTTAGAGATTTAGAGATGGGAGATTGATCTTTCGTATATATTCCAGTTTTGAGTTGATCTTGAAGGTCAAGGTCATTTTAGGCCTTGCAAAAATATTTTTTTTTAAAAAAGGTAATCGTACAGTAGAATGGCATTAACCCATAGTATGCAACAACATTAAGTTATTTGATCTTTCATGAGCATGAGATCCTTGTGAAGGTCAAGGTTATCCCAAGGTTAAGGTCACTGAAGGTCAAGGTCATCCAAAGGTCAGTCTTTTGGCATAATACAACTTTTGCTGTAAATATTTGATCGTCAATAAGTGTTTTTGGAACAGGAGGTCAAGGTCATCTCAAGGTCAAGAGCATAGAAAGATCAAAGTCGATATTCATTTGCATTTTAATACCACAGTTTCATTTATTTCTTTATGGGCATTCATTTTCATGTTAAATATTCTTATCCTGTCCTATCCCATAACTCGAAGGTCGTTAGGGCAACACAGAAGATCGTTTCACCAACATACGCCATCTTTCTCCGTCCTCCTCAACCCTCATGGCTTCGCTCAGTGTCAAGCTAGTCCACCCTCGACTGTGTTGTCCTCAAACCTCTTTACCTGTCTCCCTCTTCTTCTGCCTCCTTCCGCTGTGCCTTGCAGGATGGTCTTTGAAAGGACTGATGATCTTGTGACGTGGCCATACCATAGGAGTTTCCGTTTGTTCACCACTGTGAGCATGTCATTGTGTAATGGTCTGTCAGACTTCGTCTGGGAATAGGAAATACCCAGAAGTCTTCTGTAGCACCTCATCTCCATGCTTTGTATTCTTCGTAGTACACCTGTTGTGAGGGTCCATGTTTCGCAAGCGTATAGGAAGATGGATATGACACAGGAACGCAGCAGTCTTACATTGGAATATGGACTGATGGTCATGCCTTTCCAATTGGGCTTCAACCTTGTCAGGGCAGCAGTTGTTTGTGCGATCCTGGAGAGGACTTCATGACTGGACCCATTGTATGATACAATTCCTCCTAAATATTTGAAGCTATGCACTGTGTTGAGGGATTGGCCTTGGACTTTGATGTCCATGTTGATGCCATTGGTGTTGTTGGTCATCATTGTGGTCCTCTTTGCTCTCATTTCCATTCCATAGGCTCTGGTGTATCAAGCCTCTGTACCAGCTGTTCACGTTGTTGTTCCTCTCCAACCAATCCATTAATGTCATCCGCAAAACGGAGGTTGGAGATTGCTCTACCCCCTAAGCTGAGTATGCCTTTGTGATCTGCAAGGGCATCTAACATGATGCGCTCTAGGAAGATGTTGATGATTTCAATAATTTTAGGGCTGATGTTGTACACTCTCATGGTTGTCCACAGAGCTGCATGCCAGACTCGGTCAAAGGCTTTCTTGAAGTCTGCAAACACATTATAGATGTTGTTCGTGCTGTACGTATTTCTCGCAAATTAATCTGAGGTTGAAAATCTGTTCAGTGGTACTTCGCCCTGCCCTGAATCCTGTTTGTTCTTCAGCTATGATTTGTTCAGCTTGGGGTTTCAATCTGTTGACTATTATTTTCAGGAGGACCTTGTTGGGATGGCTGATGAGGCTGATGGTGCGGTAATTTTCACACTCCTGAAGGTGCGGTAATTTTCACACTCCTGAAGGTTAACTTTTTTGGGAAAAGTGATGACAAGTGACTGGATCCATGTGTAGGCCACTCCCCACTCTGCCAGATCTTGTTACAGATAATGGTGAGGGGCGTTAATCATCGCTTCTCCTCCTGCTTGAAGCAATTCCACGGGTGTGTTGTCCACTCCCGCTGACTTCCCTTTCTTTAGCGATTGCACTGCTGCCTCAACTTCTTATCTGAGAATTGGAAGGATTTCTTCTTCTTCTCCGTTCTGGGGACATGCTAGAACTGATGGGTATCCGTTTGGTGTGTGGTTGTAAAGGTCAGAGCAGTACTCTATCCATCTATCCAAGACTTCTTGTTCTTCTGTAAGGCATATTCCAGACTTGCTTTGGATCGTGGATACCTTGGGGTGTTTAACAATTGGCAGCCGCTTTAAACTGATCAAGTCTCCACGATCCAAAGCAAATATTGCAAGTTCCATAAGAAGCATGTGAGTCATATGGGATGTGTCCTTTTAGTTCAATTTAATATTAATGAAGTATGTGCATATTCCATTTTTACTGTCCATTTTAGCAGTACGATTGCTCTGGTGGTTCAGTGTTGATTTAGGACCCTACCCCTCTTTCCCTGAGTTGGTTATCCTCGTCTGCCATATGACCAATAGTGGGTATAGACATTAATAAACCTTCATGTTCATTCATGTGCACACAGAACGCAAGCGTTTATGGCTGGGCTGACAGAGCTGAAATTTCGCGGGTACTTTCAAAGATGTGTACACAGGGTTGTGGCTTAAATTCATTTTGTGGCTTAAATTCATGTTCTTAGTTCGTAGTTATCACGTCAGGTAGTCATTTTTTTCTATACAACGTCCCTGAAGTATTTGCACCCATACTCCTGAAAAGCTGATAATGGTTTTGGGACAAGATTTGTAGATGACATTCACGGAATTAGATGCTCGTGTTCCTGTAAATGTGGGGGTCTTATAGCCATTACTATTCAAATGCGGCACTGCTTCATTATGTTCCAATGTTTTGTATCATTAACCTGAAATCCAGACACTGACATTTCATTGCCCCGAGATAGTTTATTAGCCACAATCTGGTTTGCCAAGGGGTTATTCGTATCCTGAGGGTCAACACTTTTATAATTTTTAAATAAATGAATTATTGGGCAGGTCAAGATGTTGGCCGATAAAGAATCTAACTCAAGCGGCTCAAGGCGCTCACTTGCAACCTTTGGGCGCATAGTCTGATGCCAATTCGACTAAGCAATCCTGATGAAAATTTTTTAAAGTATATGCAAGGCCTACAATGAACTTGACTTTGAATATCATCGAAAAAACTGAAAATATATGAAATATCAAACTATATTATCTCTAAAATCAATTTTGGACATTATACCACTCATAGTTCAGAGCCAAGGTCACTTCAAAGTACTCATACGAACAAACCTTAGAAATATGTTGACCAATTTAACAATCTCATTTATATGTATCATAAAACAAAGAATCGTAAATTCAATATTAATAACTTAGAAACTTTAGAAATGTTGTCAAATATTTAGTAATTTTGTACCCTATAAATTTGCCTTTAATTCGCGTATCATTTTCGAGGTCTCGTGGGTATACTCCATATTACGTATTTAGGTTGTGTTAGTTAAAACAGTACTTGACCACTTCAATGTCTTGCTCAGTCGACGGCGAGAGACCGGACAAATTATTATTTGTCAAATGTCATTTTTGGTCTATTTAGGACTCATTTTGCGTCGAGTTTTGAGCGAATACATAGTCAAAAAAAGTCGTATGCATTTGCAGTATTTGACATTCGACACAAAATGTATTCGACCATAGGCCAATCTACATTGTTTTAGCATTATTTGTGAAGTAATACTCTAACTCATACACCTAGATGAGGTCCTCTCATTCGGCTCATCGTATTCCGCTGGACCTTATAAGCAATGAGTAATCAACTTTAGACCTGGAGGCAAACACTCAAAACGTATCAAACACTCAAGACAAATATATCAAATTTAGTCTGAAACAATTTTATTTCAATGAATAACTGACAAGTACTTTTTGTAAACAAAATACAGAATGAATAACAACAACAAAATTAAAAGAAAGGAACGTACACCATTGGCATGTCATAATGCATAGTTTAATTTCAACTGTTTTAAAGTGACAATGCTGTTAGGACCAATCTTCCCCGAGGGGGTTGGTGGTGGAGTGAGAAGTGAAATTGGTCCATTGAGTAAAACTGTTAACAAAAACTGACGACATCTCTTTAGGTAAGAAAAAAAAAACAACGTATAGAAATAAATTCAAATATTGCAAAAAACATAATATTCAATTGAATAAGAAACAATTTATACAATCTGAGCAACCTCTAGCTCTTCTTTGTGAATTCGTTGAAGATGGGTTGACATTTTTTCATTAAATGTTCTTGGCAAAAAATACAACATTGCTTTTTGACAATGCATCTTTGACTTGAGCAAAAAACTGAACACTTGAATGGGCACTTGAATGGTCACTTTCTAGGACTTGACCATTTGCTTTGGCTTGCGAAGAGATGATCGGCATCCTGGATCTGCAGTATATAACATACCACAAGGGTTATTGCTAGGGTTTGAGAAAAAATACATCTTACTCACAAAAGATCGAGCAAGAAGAATTATATTTTAATGTAGTCTATGCAAGCAAAGTGTTTTTTATTTGGGTGAACATAGAACTGGTGAAACAGAGAGAGTGAGAGAGAGAGAGAGAGAGAGAGAGAGAGAGAGAGAGAGAGAGAGAGAGAGAGAGAGAGAGAGAGAGAGAGAGAGAGGGTTGGCATGGCGGGGGTCGAGGGGATATTAAGTATGCTGCCAAGATGATTAACAAACAAACCATTTTAAAAACACTTAGTAATCTGACAATCTACCCTGGACCTTAACACCCCAAAACTAACGATTTCTTTTTTTATTTTTTAGGTGATACGCCACTATGGGCGATAGCACTTATATATTTTTGGGGGGTGAGCATAGCCTAGAGGCCAAGCATAGACATGGGGGAATAGAAACATGGGAATTTAAACATCAGGGAATAAAGACCTGGAGAACATAGACCTGAGTTAACATAGGCCTGGAGGATGACAGGCCCGAGGGAATATAGACCTGTGGAAAATAAACCTTGGTGGACACCGACCCGAGGAACAGACCTGGGAGAACACAGACCTGGGGAAACATAGACCTGGGTAATCATGGATCTAATTCAGGACAGTACAACAGTCAATGAAGATAAGGCTAACCTAGAATGTGGTGATAAGTATGAACAATCGGACGAAGACTTGAACGGCCCATTTTGTCGCCTCCTCTTTCGTCCTCGCATATCATGGCTCTCTGTTGACGCTTTTGATATTCTGGTTTCTTGGGTCTCTCTCTTGCACGATGTGACACCCTGTTGAAAAACAAAAGATTCAAGTAGTGGAGAGCCAGAACTTTCAATATTAATATTGGGGAAAATATTCAGCTGACAAGAATGCAAACGGACTAGATCTAACATCATGGTAAGTGAGGTTAAAGTATGAAACAGCCTAATTCCTGGTAGGGGAAGTGCGTGGCATGAGGCGAGCTGTTACCTACGCAAGCTCGGCCATCTAGCGTTATCTCGCCCGATCTGAGTCGGGCATCGAACTGGGCCAACAGTTCACTAATAGCACTGAGGTCAGGATAACCACATGGGCCCACTTCTTTAGGGGCGGCGGACCCACCACCGCCTCCACCGCCCCTGTCGGAACTGGCAACCGCCGCCGGGACCTCCCGAGGGGAATGGCCTTGTGCACGGCCACCAGAGAGGGAGCTCTGTGACCCAGATCGCGCTCGGCGTACAGGACGTCGGCGCCAACCTGTTTTTGGGTAGGAGCAACCTGTGCCCCGGCCGTCCGGCCACGGACCATCTCGACAAGGTCCACAACGGACTGGATCAGTCTTTCGACAAGGCGTTCGAGCCTGTGAATAGCCACCCAAGGGTCGTTTTTGGCACCAGGTGCCAACCTCACAGGCTCTGTGTAGGATCCCGAACCCACCCCGGTGACCGGCTGGGCTGTAACTGTATCCCCTTTCTCGCTCCCCGCCGCCAAGCGTCAGAGAGAACCACTCCAAGCACTAGGGAGGGAACGGGGTGGAGCAAACACCCCCGCAAGAGCTGCAACGCCGCCCGACACGCCCGAGGCCACGTCCCCAATCGCCGACTCAGACATAATTTTTTGTTTGGCCAGGCATAAGGCCTGCGCTCGTGGCATGAATGTCGCCGCTCGCAATTCATTCGCCAACAGGCGCTCACTGCGAGTAGGGTAGTTATGATTAGCGTCCGAGTGGTCACCACGACAGTTAGCACAAGTTCGCCCTACGGCTCTACAAGCGGCCCCCGAGTGACCGGCAGCCCTGCAGGAAGAACAAATCTGCGTAGAATTAAAATTTTTTCGAATGTGCCTGAATCTTTGGCAGCAGTAGCACCTAAGTGCCGTTGCCACGTAAGGAGTCACCAGGAACTCCCTACAATTGAGAAGGAGAGCTGCCGCAGCGTCATCGCCTCGACTGTCACCCTAACCGCGGTGGACGGCTGTCCATCTGACCGGAGGATGCGTTGGAATTTCCTAACCTTGCAGGTGCGGACGGTACCATCCGGGTCCACCGATTCATTGCACTTTTCGAGTATCTCCTCCACCGGCACGATGGGGGAGAGGGGTGGGGGGATGCCAGAGACAACCCCCTCCACCACCGGCACCGGGTTAGTACATGCTATCATAATCTGGCCCACCTGCGAAAGTTCAATCAGTTTCTGTTACTGCGTCAAGGTTTTACAACAATGATTTGAATGAAACCAAAGTGGTATCACCTTTTTGTCTAATAACTACCGCAAATTGACAAAGACCGTAATTTGGTGTGCGAGTCGGCCCCAGGGGTCGTCTCATTTTGTTCTTTCTTCTACTGGTAACAGTAGACCACGCTTGACCCAACGGGGGGGGGGGGGGGGGGGGGGGAGGGGGGAGGGGGGGGGTCACTCGAAGCAGCGACTGGAGGGGTCACCAGGTGTACCACCTCCTCGAGCGTGGGACCAGAATCAAGGGACTCCGCTCCCGAGCAAGGATCTGAGGAAGAGGGAGCAGCCCTCTCTTCCATAAAGTTACCCTCAATCTCCTCCGGAATGGACGAGAGAGATGGATCATGGGCCCCCATCCACCTAGAGGAAAAGAGCCAGGGGCCAGCACTAACGACCGCTCCCGAACAAACGTCCAAGGGGGTGGGAGCAACACCATCCTCCATAGAATTATCATCAGTCTCCTCCGGGATGGACGAGAGAAAGAGGAATCAGAGAGTGTTTCCTGGGCACTCTTCCACCAAGGAGAAGAGGGCCCGGGGTCAGCACTAACGGCCAAATTATTCAGTCAGAGAGCAACGCCCCCACCGTCCTGCGAGTTCCGTTTACCAACGTCATCGTCTCTCAGTTCAGTTTTGTTTTGAGTAACCGGGTGATCCTTTCCACCCCTTTTCTTCGCGGCGATGCGCCTCAAAGTCCAAAAATTCTACCAGGATCTGTCAAAACCGAGGTTTAAAGATTTAATTCAAAACCTATCAAAAACATATCAAAACCGATCTCCAATGAGGACCCAAACATCTCAAATTCCTAGCTAAAAAAAGGTTACGAAAGCTTAAAAACTTTTTAAAATCTATAAAATATTCACCAAAGGAGCAGGTAGCGCCAAAGCCATTAGGACATCCAATCTCAAAAAGGTAAGGCAACGGCGCAGCAGTCGCAAGCAGTAAAGCGGTGAGGCATCTCAGGACAGCAGAGTGCAAGTACGTGCAAGCCCGTTTAAGTCTCGCCAGCAGAAGATGCAATTCAGCAAAGCGTAAGTGGCAACCAGGTGTGATACGTGACACGTCCTACTCCGATAATGTTCCGCCTGAGAATCATTCCATTCCCTCAGTGGTGTATTGCTGTCTGCTGACCCTTGGGGTACCCTGGTTTTATAGGTATCTGTGGCACCTTGTGAAACCCTGTTGGAAAACAAAAGAATCGAGTTGTGGAAAAATAAAACTATCAATATTAATGCTGAGATTACAAAAAATCTGCCAGCTCTAATCACGCCTTCAAAACCACTTTCTCTGGTGGCTTTCATGGTTTTGGTGATGATGACTCCAAACCTGTTTTCCAAAGGTTGTGGTGATTCCCCTGGCGCCGACGGCACTCCGGTAAATACTAGGTTGTGACGTCTTGAAACATGTTCTGCCATGTCCTGCCGTGTGCCTTTCTTGTTCAGGCGCTCACTCATCATTTCCACTTTCTGTAGTTTCGTTTCAAGACTATCCACTTTTTTTCCTTAGCTCTTGGTTTTCTCTTCGATCATTTCCAGCTTGGCCCTCATCTCACAATATCTCCACAAATTCTCTCTGTGTCGCTTTCCAAAGCCTGAAGTCTCTCATCTAGATTCTTCTCCGCCTGGTTCAGTTTGATGGTCACAGCTTGGGCATTATTCACTTGCTATTTATCGATGCGATTGACGGCTTGAAATACTTTTTCGATCGCTACCAACACTCTGCTGTCACCGCCGTTGCTGTTGGTGTGGACGCCTTCGTCGGCGTTGTTACATAATTTTCATTCGGTTACGGATTCATCTCCACCTCGCCACTTTGAATAATGGGAGCCACAGTCAGAAACAGCACCACCAAATCGGAGGGTGTTACGCTGGGTTGTTTCGAGTTTCTATGGTCTGTAGCGTAGTGCAGCTTTCTTCACCCTTTTTGCTATAAATGCTATGAAGCAGCGGTGAAAGACGCCAACAACCAGCCTATGTTTTACAGCTGTAGTGGGCATAGTTTTACAGTTATGTAGATTCACCGTTGCAGTTAGGAAGATAGCCTACACCGTTGCAGTTAGGTAGACAGACTACACCTTGCAGTTAGGTAGGTAGCCTACACCGTTGCAGTTAGGTAGATAGCCTACACCGTTGGAGTACAATACTATATAGTAAACTAGAAACCGCAACACATTTTTCTGTCAATAAACATCACTAATTAATATCTGAACTCACTGCTCCAGCAAAATGCGTCCGCACGCTACCATGACTATGTTTCAAATCAGAGAGAGAGAGAGAGAGAGAGAGAGAGAGAGAGAGAGAGAGAGAGAGAGAGAGAGAGAGAGAGAGAGAGAGAGAGAGAGAGAGAGAGAGAGAGGATGACAATTTTATTTTCCAATGGTAAAAAAATAAGCGCTGGCTTCCTTTTTTGTCAACATCCTGCCCTTGTAACAATAATAATGAATTACTAAATTAACCTTATAAAAATAAACATCTATGATCTTCATGCAACACACACAAGCTGGAGAGAGAGAGAGAAAGAGAGAGAGAGAGTGGGAGAGAGAGTGGGAAAAGAGAGAGAGAACCAATCCATAGTGCACAATTTTTAATAGTGATCCTTAATCTCACCTTTGAATTATCCCTTGTCCTTTAGGAAAAGCAAACACCTGGCTTGTTGAAGAAAACATCTGCAAATGAAATGTAAAAACAATGACAGCAACGAAACACACATTTATTGTGTTTCTTTTCTCGCCCTCCATTCTCTTCTTTAACTTCACTTTCAGTTCATATTTGAACAACATTATATTCCTTACTCAAAGCAAAACATGGTAAAAGGTGTTTTCTATTCCTTTTATTTAATAGCATCCTGCGTCACTTTAGCTCAGAATAAAAAAAATATTTTTTTTAGATCTAATTTCCCTTCGTAACCTACACACAGTCGATTTAGATCAAAATTTATTTCGTCTTGAATAGAGTATCAGTAATTTGGTTCATTTGCTGATAATGATTAGAAATTGTTTGAAAATGAATGCGGATTGTACTCCTTTTTAGTTTGTGTATTGGGGCGCTGTGAATGTCATGTGCTAAACTTCCTTGGTCAATTTAATTTATATAACAATATATAATAGAGTGTAGGCTACACAATATTTTAGTTATGCATTACCGCAATCCAAATATCAACATAAAACTATGATTAAAAAAAATTTCTAAATCGACACATAAAAACTTCATTGAAAATAAAAATTATCAGAGATGAAGAGTAACATAGGACAGAATTCGTACACAAACAACAGCACATGCACGCTTAGATGCACTCTTTTAATCTGTTTCAAACACACTTAATGGCAACATATATATATTATATTACTATAAATCTGTCCTCGTCTTTTACAAATCGGAAAACATCTAGCCCTCTGCTTCAACTTATATTGGGGGCATTATCACAGCCCCCAGCACGACAAAAGACACATGCTTTCCCAACTTCCTACTTTTTATACCAAATAAAATGTTTAGCCATATTACCTATCCTTATAATATACATTCTGCTCTGGATGGAAAAATAAATGAATCTAGATGTAACGACGGCTTTTTTTTATTTCGTAAAAAACAGATCTACTTATCTCGCCTAGATCTAGCTTAACTTTGGCGTTCGGTTCCCGACCATTCGATCGATCACAGTCTCATTCCAATACAATTATAACCTACGAATAAAAGATCATCAACAAACAAGTAAAATCAACCATTACAAAAGCATACAGTTTATGTTCCATAACACATATCAAACAATCGTACAATTACAATTCTTGCTCACCTTGGGGCCACAAAGCATCGCCATCTTGAAACTGCAACTCGTCATTGAAAGTTATCTTCCCTTGCCATGTGTGCTTTGGCAAGTGGAAACTTTTTTCACACACTTTGATGTGTGAAATAATTCACACACGAATTTGACGAAAGTGCACAAGGAGGTTCCAGCCTTGAAAACTTCTAAAAATCCCGATTTAGCACTTCTCTTCAAGAAACAGTATTTAAAAAAGTGGGTTCCATTTTTTGAAACCCACTTGTTTTTGGAACCCAGTTGGACGCTTGTGTGTTAATCTAAGGAACCGAGTTGGATAGTTGTGAACGCACACACACACACACACACACACACACACACACACATTTGTATAGAAACGACGTTCTGATGACTGTTGTGAAGAAAACCGGGATTATTTTGACACACTTTCCATTTCTTTGACATTATTTTGACATTTTCCAATTTTTCAAGTTATCCCAAACCCTAACCCTAACCCAATCCCTACCCCTAACCCTTAACCTAACCCTAATCTTAAAACAGCTCTAACTCAACGGAGCACTATTTTGACGTCAAAATAGTACGGCCTTCCAAAAATGTCAGAAGAAACCATGTGGAGTTTCATGTGTTTGTAATCAGAACGTCGTTTCTACATGCTCCCCCCTCCCCCTGACACACACACACAAAGCAGAGGAGTAGTTCAGGAAACAGAATGTAGACGTAGAAAACACTCGAAGGGATAATTCATCATTAATTTTCACGTCCTTCGTTAAGACAGTATGCACACCAGCCAATACAAAACTGCATCAGCTACATGACAGCGTGACAAAGTCCAGTGATAGATTGCTGTACGCACATCATGTAGCACGCCATTCGGCTCCTTTCTGTGCACAGTTAGTCCGCTTGGTCCTGGGTGGCGCAGGCGCAGCTACCTCGCCACACCATAGGCGCTCGTATCTGGATACGAAAGCGTCCTCTTTTTAGTCCTGTTTAGTGACATCATCGCAGCCTACGAGGGTGTTTCGAACTTTAAAGCCACTTAGATGGTTTGAGCCAATCGGGACACAGGTAGAGCGTTGTCACGTGGGGTTTAGTTGTTACTGGGCTCTGCACAATGGAATGCTGTAACCCTCACGCTTTATTCGATGGGAACTGCTAGTTAGTCACCCTGTGAATTACTTTAATAAATTTATTTGTTTAGCTCAGTGATGATGATGATGATGATGATGATGATGATGATGATCATCATCACAATAATAATAATAATAATAATAATAATAATAATAATAATAATAATAATAATAATAACAACAAGACATAGATTTCTTTATATAAAGCACATATCTCACGCGCAAAAAAGTGATTCAAGGCGCGTATTCTCACACGCAACCTCACGCCTAAGATAATGGAATATATTTAAAAAAAAAATAAAATAAAAGTGAAATGCAAAGTCACACCAAGTCTCACAATAATCTGATCATTAGTTTGGGAGAAAACGTATGATCAAATTGCACTGTGTATTAGGACTGAAAGAAAGAGGGATAACGGAGTCAGGAACGATAATCCATGTCATCGAACGTATATGACGTAAGGAGTGTCCCATCTCCCCTTACAAGATCTCTGCATATATATACTATAAACATCATATTTTATTGCAATCATTTCTGCATCAATAACAAAAAATATTTTAGACATCAGTCGCTTAAAATTCAAGTAAATTCAATTTAACTGGACATACCCCTCATTTACAAAATCAAAACTTAAGAAACCAAAAATCTATAGAGTCAGTATCGGGTGTGGCCACCGTTTGCATCAATGCAGTCTTGGCATCGTTGTCTCATGGACCGTATCAGGTTATGGAGGATGTTTCCTGGGATGGCCAACCACTCTTGCTGGAGAACTTGGGCCAGAACTTCAAGGTTAGCTCCTGGAGGGAGGTTTGCCCGTGTCTGTCGACCCAAGACATCCCACAGAATGTTCTATGGGGTTCAAATCGGGTGATCGAGCCGGCCAATTTATCCTTATGACGTGCTGTTGCTGCAGGAAGTCATTGACGATACGCGCTCGGTGGGGTCTGGCATTATCGTCCTGTAGTATGGCACATCCCCCAATGGCCCGCAGAGCTGGAAGAACCCTAGGTTGTAGGACGTCATCCCTGTAGCCAATACCGTTTAAGTTGCCATGAATTTGGAGCAGGGGTGTTCTGAAGTTTAATGCGAAGCCACCCCACATCATGACAGATCCACCACCAAAGCGGTCATGCTCGCGCACCGTCGCATCAGCAAAACGCTCCCGTGGACGCCTCCAAACATTCACTCGATGGTCGTTGAAAGACAAGGAGAACCGAGACTCGTCTGTGAAGAGCACCCTTGACCAATGTTGCCTAGTCCACACCAAATGACGCCGAGCCCAGGCCAAACGCGCTGCACGGTGAGCTGGGGTGAGCAAAGGCCGTACTGCTGGTCGTCTTGATCGCAGGTTTGCCTCGTGTAGACGGTTGCGAATTGTCTGGTCGCTGACGTTAACATTGTTGGCTGCGTGAAGCTGTCTTCTGATGGTGTTTGCTGTAGCGGACCTCATCCTCAGAGCTGACAGGGTGATGAAATGGTCTTGTCTTGCAGTGGTAACGCGGGGGAGTCCGGACCTTCTTGGTTCTTGGACGCTTCCAGTGTTGTTAAAGCGCTCCCGCAGCCTTTGGACAATGGAGTGGGACACTCCCAGCCGCCTGCCAACTTCTCTCACCCCCACCTTTTCATGAAGCCATGCAATAGCTCTGCCTCTATTCGCATCAGTCAATCGTAGTATTGGGGGCATGGTTAGAAAAGCAGCAAAAGCGCTGCCATTTATACCAGAAAAAAGCGCCGATTGTTGAATTGAACTCAGAAAAATGCAAGCCTTTCGCGTGCAAATAACTTTTTAATGTTGAAAATTTTGCTTTATTAGCAAGACAACAGTAAATTAGGGTCATTTTTGTGTGTGTAAAAATTGGGTTTGTTTTTCAACTCAGTGCAGAAAGTTCAAAACTCACACATGTGATTACTTGTCATAATAAGATTGTCTTGAATGTTACTGTACAGGATAAGTTTTGAAATAAGCAATAATTATAAGCGATATTATTGATAGCAGCAAAAAATAATTAAACTAAATGAAATATGAGAGTGGCCCTTCAATTATTTTGAGTAGTATATGAACCACAGTCCACCAATATGGCAATATGGACCTCTGGTTCAATATCGAGGACGGGATGGTCCAAATTACTGAACGTCTCCTAATTTGGACCACATGGCATGGGAAAACACTTTTAAGTTCATCTTTGTTTTAAAATAAGTTTATTGTTTGTTTTTATTTTATTCTTTTAGATGAAATAAATATACTTGCCAATTATTATCATGTTGTGTGTTTCCACATTGTTTTTTTTTAACGGCGGCATGAAAACAAGTGGTCCATATTTGTGAACTCTCCCTTACTTGTACACCAAAAATCAACATCCCCCGTTGGGGTGCCGGGGGTTTCAGTATAAATAGTATCCCCACTTTCTGGAAATTTAGTGCTTTAAATTCCCACTGTTGCTGTCTTTCTCATTTGTTCTTTCTCATCCCTGCTCTGTTCTATCAATATGCTATACTATCTTCTTCTTCGCTAGACCAGTCATCTACTTTTTTCTTGAAAACTCTTCCTAAACAAGACTCCTTATTTGTGTGTGAGGTCTGTTGGATCAGCTTGGGAATATTGGACGCTTTCTGCCAGGTGGTCACTAGGGCTTCCTATGATGTTATTATTTAGCAATGTAGGCATTTTATATGTATGTGTTTTGTTCATAATTTATAATGATGTTTGTATTCTATTTTGTTTTTGTAAACGGGGGTTCGATAAGTTGGGGTGAAGCCTCAGCCGTCCCCTGCGTGGGATGTCTTTATTGTAAAGTGACTGGCTGGTGGAGAGCTTTCGGTTTTACCACTAGGGTTGTTTCATCAGATCTTTTATGCGGATCGGGGGTTGTCCGGTCCTGATTTGGCTCGGAAGAGTCCGCTGGACCTAAAGCAATAATAATGTAATGTAATTATATAACAATTTTACAATAAATTAAAAAGTAAATTCATTGTGACATTTTTATGTGGATGTGAATAATTTGTTTATCTTTTATGTGTGGATCAGGTTATTCTTTCTGGCATTGATCATTTTCATTTTCTGTGATATCTGACAGTAATGCAGAATGCAAATAAAATTCAACATTATCCATAATCAATGGCGGATATCTGTTTTTGCCTTTGTGTTTGTCTGTGTGATCACATTCGTGAATAGACATACACATTTCACACACACTCACACATACTAGGACTGCATTTTATGTATTTGACAAAAAGGATCGAGATTTAAAGATAGACACTGTTGAAAATGTGTGTTTTTAGTCCAGAGTGAAAAGAAAGATGATTTTTACATGATGATGATGATGATGATGATGACGGTTTTACCTATAGTAGGAATATTGTTTTGTGTAAGCATTTTATACACTATATGTCTATGTGGATAATGATGGGGAAAGGGTGGGACGGGGGTGGGTTAGTACAGATGCGAGGTGGACGGTGCAAAGGAAATGATGATGTTATTAGATACGCCCTTCGGGTGTGGTGTGTAGTGGCTGTAGCATGGTGAGGGTTACCAGTTCTTTTGTTCATTTTGTGTGAGTTAAACAAGTTTTATTTATATTTCACAGTTTGTTTCAAGGGGTAAACAAAATGTGTCAGAACATTTTATTGTTTTAGGTATTTTTATGCATTGTGTGTGTTGTATTTGTGTTAGTGTATTTGTGTGTTAGTATAGTGTATTTTGCAGGCTACACTTTACGTTTTGTATTATTCTCAGTTATCAGTTTGTCATAATTGTCATGCAACTTATATTTGATTGTCAAATGTAAAGCCACAAATATTGTCCGACTTAGTGAATGCATTGTTGCCAACTCGGTGTAAATATTTTATGTTTTCATGTTGATTGAAATGACAAGGACGTCAGTTTGTTGGCAGGAGTGAATGTAGTAGTCAAGTTTATGAGTTGTGTATATGTGTGTATACTTGTGTCAACACATGCATGTCGTTCTTAAAACGTTTGTAAAGTTTGTACAGTGATAAATGTTATGGGCATTGAAATGTTGCTTCATTGTTTTCTTTTGGTAACCATCCCCTCAACTGCTGCTTAGAGCAATAACTGCAAAGCAGTTGGTGTGTGCTTTGAACATTCGTACACATCACTTGCATGCACTATTCACAGATAAAGGACACAAGAAAACAACATTATATTATGTCATACTATGCTAGACATATACAGAGGTCAATACACCCTACACTCGTTGACAACAACAAAATAATTTGATAACTATAAATTTTGCTCCACACGTCACGGTTGTTATGTTTGCCTTCTCCAGGTAACTAAGCTACTACTAGTCAAAATACCATCTGCACAGGCGACATGACAGTTTGTCATTATTTTCCTTCCACCCATTGAAATGAATGAAACAGATCTGCAAAGTCTGCGCACGATGCTGTAGATGCCTCAGCAGCCAACTCGAATAGTAGATTAGTTTCTGCTCTTCTGTTGAGTTGGGCTCACGATATCCTGCCTGCTCGTCTGTAACATATGAGACGAAATTCTGCACAACCCTGAAAAATAGGTCTGTGCAGAGCGTCTCACTGAAAGCCAAAGTAGCCCTCAGTGATAGCTCCACATCTCTATACATAAGCGACGAACATTCTGCTAAGTCGGTGGTCCACTGGAATCTCCACTCTAATTTCCTATACATACATAAATATAAATCGTGGCTAACTATACACATACAGAATTAATAATATTATAAACATTCACTGGTATAGCCACTGGTCTGCAAGCATACATATAGGTTAAACAACAGTGGTTCCGTCAGGTATACAACATGGCGTTAAAACCGGTCGTGCTTAACACGTGTTCGGCTTCTCCACGTGGTAAGGCAAAGTCGGATTAACAATTCAAATCTATGCATAGCAAATTCCACAAACATAATTTCAACAATAATATAAATACTTTGATAAATATAAATACACCAATGGCATCAACACGGACATCAAAGTACAAGGCCAATCCCTCAACACAGTGCACAGCTTCAAATATTTAGGAGCCATTGTGTCAGACAATGGGTCTCGACAGGAAGTCCTCTCCAGGATCGCACAAACAACTGCTGCCATGACAAGGTTGAAGCCCATTTGGAAAGACAGAACCATCAGTCTACATTCCAAAGTAAGACTGCTGCGCTCTCTGGTCATCTCCATATTCCTATATGCTTGCGAAGCATGGACCCTCACAGCAGATCTCCAACGAAGAATACAAAGCATGGAGATGAGGTGCTACAGAAGACTTCTGTGCATTTCCTATACCCAACACATCACCAACGTTGAAGTCCGACAGACCATCACACAAGCCATTGGACAACACGATGACCTGCTCACAGTGGTGAAGAAACGGAAACTCCGATGGTATGGCCACGTCACCAGATCATCAGGCCTTGCAAAGACCATTCTGCAAGGCACAGTGCAAGGAGGTAGAAGAAGGGGGAGACCGAAAAAGAGGTGGGAGGACAACATTCGAGAATGGACTGGTTTGACACTGAGCGAAGCCATGAGGGCTGCTGAGGACAGAGAAAGATGGAGTATGCTGGTTAAGCGATCATCTGTGGTGCCCCTACGACCTTCGGGTTATGGGACAGGATAGGATAGGATAGGAATATAAATACATAACGATGAAACAGAAGTATGTTCATTTACCTGTTCGACAATGTCAGGCCCGTGGCTATTTGATTGAATTAAAAAATTCAACAAGCACTGCTTCCCTGTTCTATCAGTGGAGATATTTCTCTGCTCGGGGGTAACTGTGTACTCCTCAGAACTCTCCACACAACTGACCTATACTTGGTTTGGACTGAATCAGCCAGAACTGGTTCTAAACGCTCTACCTGTGTCCCGATTGGCTCAAACCATCTAAGTGGCTTTAAAGTTCAAAACACCCTCGTAGGCTGCGATGATGTCACTAAACGGCTCGCGTCAGTTCGCAGTGGGTGTGTATACATCAGCTATATCTTAATCGTCTGCTATAGACTACAGTAACCTTCTAAGTTTTACTATTGCTAAACAAGCAAATACTCAAATAGTGAGGGGTAAACGGGTCTGCTTGTGACAAGCCTATTGCGTTGTTGTTGTTTGTAGATTATAGTCACACGACACTTTCGCATATAGGTGACTCTATTGCGTTGTTTGCTTTGGTAGAATTTATATTGCAGGCGATCTGTCAACGCCTCCTCACAGGGATGAGAATATAGGTAATCGTGTCCGTGAGTCACGTAAGCTTACTCGGTCGTTTGTATTTTTGTGTCTTAGGTCAGCCGAGATTGCTTGATGCAGTGTCAATGTCGGGCGACATCCGGGCTCTTATGAGCCGCTCTCGTCATATAAACTGATAAACATAACATAACATAACATGCACGGTGAGATACAAATAATCGGAGATCAGCCTCTCTCCATTCTGCTTTTGTAAGGGTCACAAATTGAAAATAATTGACATGCCTACATCATCATGGGCAGATGCTGGCTGGATGGGAGAGAGCTGAGAGGTATGTGGTGGAGGGGGAGGAGGGGAAGGGAGAGGAAGAAAAGGGAGAGAGATAAAGCCTGCAAATCACAG
>CM072527.1:38538093-38988093 GCA_036898135.1 Oncomelania hupensis
GGTTTTTTGTTTGTTTTTTTCGGATATGTTGTCTATCCCTGCTGACTTCCCTTTCTTTAGCGATTGCACTGCTGCCTCAACTTTTTTTTCGGAGAATTGGGAGGATTTTTTTCTTCTTTTTTGTTTTCGGGACATACTAGAACTGATGGGTCTCTATTTGGTGTATGGTTGTAAAGGTCAGAGCTGTACACTGTCCATCTGTCCAAGACTTTTTGTTCTTTTTTTCATACATATGCCAGACTTGCTTTGGATCGTGGAGACTTTGGGCTGTTTAACACTTCTCAGCCGCTTTATAGTATGGTAGGCCTTTATGCTGTTGTTCTTGTTTAGACTATGAGAGCAATCATACTGCTGAAATGGACAGTAAAAAATTGCATTTGTTGGCAATTAACTTGTTTATTGTTGTGTGTTTGTGTGAACAAAACAGACTCCCCCAACAGTCAGCATCTATGACGTCAGCACCTATGACGTCAGCACCTATGACGTCAGCAGCGTCAGCATCTAAAAATAAAACGGATCTCCTAAGGCAGAGTATCAGATCTTAGGTGGGGCCGGGTAGCTCAGTTGGTAAGAGCGTCTTGCTAGTAACCGAAAGGTCGCTGGTTCGAATCCCGGATTGGTCAACGTGTGATCATATTATTTTCCCCTTTACCAGCAACCGGCCCGCTGGTGTCAGTATAAATCGGTCCAGTAGTCACCTATATGCGAAAGTGTCGTGTGACTATAATCTACAAAACAACAGAGTATCAGATCAATTGCTATAAACGTAAACTTGAAGAAATGCTTTGATTGCATTATTTCACCATTTGTTTTGTTGTTGATTCATTAAAATAGGCATACTTTGCTCTTTAAAAGGGTTCTGTTTTTAGCTGCTTTTGCTTTCAGATGTAAAATGGCGGAGGATCGAGTTTGTGGTTCCGATTTAGATTTTTAATATTAGTTTTGCGTTGTGTCTAGGTTTCTAGGTTACTGTGATGTGTCGGTGAGCCCTCATTAGAGCGAGCCCGTTGAGCCTGGTCTCACCCATCGTTGATCTCAGATAAGATTTCAGCGTCCTGATGCCGCTGATAGTTCTTTCCCATTCAGCTGTTGTGATCGGGAAGAGTGCGTAGTCGAAGCCCTTCATTGGCTCTTGTCCGCACGCCAGTTTTGACCCAGTTTTGACTTCACTTTCAACACTTATTATTAATGTAAAACTGCATTAAAACAAACAGTGGCTGTATTCAAATAAAAATTGAAAGCTTTATCTTTACATCTGTGTTGTTTTTAATGCATGTTTATGCGAAAGATTCCGAGAAAACAGCTTTTGAATACGCCCCTATCCGAGCGCTGAATGGCGGTGCGGAAAAAGTTGTCAGCGTCGTTTGCTGAGAGGGGCTCGTTTCAAAGTCTAAGCGCTTTGCGATACTTCATTGGATGGCCTAAAAATAAGAACCAATGAGAAGTTCGGATACTTAGCTTCATTTACATATAAATATGGTGGGCTCTCGTGTGTAAATCTTTTGTTACGAGCCGAACAAAGTGGATAAAGCGATTTTGATGTAAGTTTGATTTTAACTAGAAGTTTAAAAATTAGCAAGGAATAAAGAGCAGACTTTCCTTTATAAAACTAGGGTATTTATTAATTTGTGCATTACTGTATCGCGGAGCGCTTTGCCGTAGAAAAGTGTAACCAAACGGTGTTCGGGAATTCTTGCGGTCATGGCGAACTCGTAGGCCTATTCAGCGACACGAGTGCTGAGCGTAGTAGCACACTAGTAGGCCTATAATTTGCCGGCGCGCACTGCGAATTTGATGATTTCCCAACTTTGAAGCACCAAAACGGCTGAACATTACATGGGATAGGCCTGAAGAAAATTGGGCTTGGAGTATAACATATGAAGGGGTTACCTGTCAAAAATCAGCTTTCTGGTATCAATATTGGCTTCACTTTGAGACTCCAAAGTTGTCAATTTCTTCAATTCCAAAACGTTGCCAAAAAACACCAACATTCGGCATTTTCAAACATTAATAACTTTTTACCTATTTGTCCTATGGGGAAAAAAAAAAATATACCACTGTGTTCAGAATGAAAAGCTCTTTAAATCTATGTCAGTTTTGTGATGAGGAAATCATTTTTTAAAAATGGCTTTTGACTACCTAGAGCACGTGAATGTTCGGGAAAAAATCCACATAGCATGCTCTGAGAGTCTTGGCCACAGTATCAGGAACGGCCCCTGCATCAGCGCTCTCCCACTTGTGCATCCATCGGGTGTACTCGGTGTCCAGCTCATGAAAACTTGGCAGATCTGCTTGCCATAGACTGGCAAGTCGCTCGATACCCTCGGGTACCTTCCGAAAACCTGCCACTGGCCCGTTCCTGCCTTGCACGATGCACGAGGGTACAAGACAAAGCCCGTCAACAGCAATTTCAGAGCCGGTAGTGAAGCGAGAGTCCAGCTGGGCGATGAGGTGATCCAAAAACGGGATACCTATGGATCTGCGGAAGTAATCTTCAGTTGTCTCTGCTGGCGGGTTACTCCGACATGTCTGTCGTTCTGCACCCCTTGGTCTGCGCAGATTTTTACCTGCAGATTTTTACCTGCAAGAGGCGTTCGCTCTATCAATGCATAGTTAAATTATGCACAGATGATGTGCGTACGGATTCTATGCTTTCTGAACCTCTTATATTAGTCTGTGTCTTATTATTGTTCATTATAACTGTCTTGATGTGTGGAGCCATTATATAACATAATGTGATGAGACTTGTACAATATTTCCATTCATGTGGTAATAAAGATGTGTTGAATTGAATTGAATTGAATTGAGTCGGCTGTTGCTGCCATCCGACTTGCTTCCTGAAACCAGTTGCTGAAGGTTGCAATGACGTCATCCCTGAATCCCTTAACTGTTGTCATCACTGCGCTTATTTCTCCGTACGCAGCCACAACATTCTTTGCTTTTTGCTGAAGTTTCAAAGTCAGTGGACGGAAAACTTGCAGGCATTTTTTTGGTGACGACAAAAGCTACCAGAAAGTCACCCGACTGGAAAGCGTGCAAAAACCCTCCAACTTTGGTGAGCGTTTCACTGTCCCAATCTGTGTTCTCCTGCACCATCTGGCCAAGGCAGTCATAGACCACAGGGAAGAGTTCGGCGAAAGTTTCAAAGGCAAAGTGCCTCTCGACCCACCGTGTTTTACACAGGTCGACCAGTTTTCTCCTCTTGCTTTCTGCTTGGGCTGACTCCACCACATGTTCAAACTTTCTCTGTCATTTTGGAGAAAGAGAGAAGAACAGGGACACTTCTTTCAGGACTCCAAACATGTTCTTCACTTCTAGAATTCTGCAGGCGTGAACAACACAAAGGTTCAAGCAATGAGATGCGCAATGTAAGTACAGAGCCTGCTTGTTAAATTCTTGAATGCGTGCCCGAGGACCAATGAGGACCCTGAACAGGTGGATGGACTAGTGGGGAAGGGGGGCACGCTTTTCTTCTTTCCACCTTTTAAAATTTTTGTATTATTATTATTTGTGTGTGTGTGTGTTTTTCCCCTTTTTTTTCTTCTCATTTTTTCTTTTCTTTTCTTTTTTTTTCTTCCCATTTTTTTTGGGTCGCCCACTGTGCCCGCCCCCCCCCCCCCCCCCTCGTCCGCCCCTGGATAGGTTTGCATTTACCTTCCTGGATAATAGGGACGAATAAAATTTCGTCTGCAACTAAAGACGTGTCACTTCAGAACCGCAGGCACGAAGTAAAGTTTGCAAGGATTCCCCGATTGCATTACCGGAAACGAAAGGGATCACTGCAAACCAAGTTTTTCGCTGGTCGAACTAAAGCTCTCTAATTTTATTTGACGGACGCGTATCTGTGCTTCATTAATCTCCACTTATATGCAAGGTAACCTGACGTTTCTTTGCTTTACCCATTACACGATTGAATGAAGTTGATAAAGTGAAGTCACAGTGCTAGTGGTGACTACAAGGGAGAAAACTCCTTCCCTTTGTAAACGAACCACTAAGTTTTTTTAATAAGTGTTTGTAGTAGTAGTAATAATGTGAGGACAAAATAGATCGTGAAACATTGCGAATGTAATTTTCTTTGACTGGCTTATTTCTTTCTGGGTCTGTTATGCATGCAAATGTTCCTACAAATCGTTCATCATAGCTAAAGAAAATATCTTTAAATTTTGGTAATTAATCCAACTGGATTTAGAAAAAAATTATGTGAAGGTGCCTTTAAAAAAAAAGAATCTGGGAAATCATTCTAAAAGGTAGCTAGCTACTCCGTTAGAAAAACTAAACTTTCGCAGGTTATTACTGTATTGCAGTGCTGTACAAAGATTTTCACCTCAGAATTTGGGGATCTGTCACAAAACGGTGCTGCAAAAAAGTAGGTCGTCAATGCCATTAAAAAATTTTAACATTTGGATGAAAATGTTGGCTATTTAGCCTTGTACTCTTTTCATTGTATCTTTGCTTGGAACACTGTGAGTGAAGTAAAAGCTAAAACAAAATATTCAGAGATTGAAAATAGCAATGACTTGATTACACGGCGACCTTTGTCAGTTTCGGAATTTCCCGGAAATATATATAGACGAGCCATTTCTCGAAAACACTACAACAGATCTAGTCAGATGACAGTAATAACAGTTTTTTTTTTAATGCCGAAGAATACTGTAAGATATTTATTTATTTATTTTTTGCATAGAATTCTTACATTTATCAGACTATGTATGACGGCCTACTAACAACAAAACCTGATAATTACAATATCATGAGATAATTACAAATATAATTATCATGGGATAGTTACGTTTATCACGGGATAATTACAAATAGGCCTATTACTGAAAAATTAAAAATATCTCCGCGTGATCCTGTTTAATTTTCAGTTTTGGCTCTAGCAATCTGCCTGGAAATGCACCAAAACCGAAAATTGAAATTATCATATAATAAGTACAATTTTCACTTGATAATTACAATATTTACGTGATCATGTTTAATTCTGACTGATGCAGCTTTTTAGCGCCAATACTTGCATTTACGGGTATCAGGGATAATGGTTCTGCGTAATTTACATATATGACGGCCTACTAGCGCCAAAACCTGATAATTACAAATATCATGAGATAATTACAAATATCAACTACATATTTACAATTAACACGTAAAAATTGCAATTATTAAATGAAAATTACAATTTTTGGTTTGGGCGCATTTCCAGACGGATTGCTAGAGCCAAAACTGAAAATTAAACATGATCACGCGAAGATATTTATTTTAAAAAAAATTGATAATTGTAATTATTCCTTGATAATTGTAATTTTCATATGATATTTATAATTATCTCATGACATTTGCATTTATCAGGTTTTGGCGTTAGGAGCTCGTGGCAAATACCGATAATTATTCATTAACACTGTGGATTACCAGTATCTCGGTAAATTACACAGAACATGTGTTAATTTTAATTATCTCTTGATACTAACTCTTGTAGGCCGTCATAGCTATGTACTAATTATGTACGACTAGTTTAGATAATTATGATCTAGCAGACGACGGGTATAACGTCAATATCGGTTTACGCCATGCTTGTGTGACAAACGGGAAAAATCTACAGACCAGGAAAACACGTTGGTATGTTTATTCCGGACGAACCAACAAAAGATAAAAACAGACCCGAGCGGCATCGATATGACCGGCGAAGCGGGCTGATTGATATCCGAGTCGCGAGAAGACTACAGTGGAGGGCGGACGTACCTGAGTCGTGGCGAGAGGGGCTGTGGATCTACGGCCGAGACCCGCGTATGACCACAGAGAGGCCGAAGGGGGACATCGGCGAGAGATCTACTAACCAGCACCACGGACAGCCATCTTGAATGGACTACGTCTACTGGGCCACAATTACAAAATGACTGATGATGAAGCAGCGAAACGGACAATGGTTTCACCACAAAACTTCGCTATGCGAGCGCGTGCATACTCAAAGACAATTATGACATTTATGTTGCATAAAACTGTGCCGGAGAAATGGCCTGCATTCGAGAAAAGAGACTTTGGAGATTAATCTGACGTCATTACTGCGCATGATGTCGTCGTCAAAATTGCGTCATATAGTTTAGAAAAAGATTGTTTGTAAATTGTTTGGAAATGTTAGTTAGAAATAGTTGATATTGTTATGAATATTTGATTGTTCAGGCTGCTATAGGATTTTTGTAATAGTTTGTTTTAATATGGAAGTTTCGAGACCTAAATGGATGGAACTCTTTCTCTTCGGGACCGCAGCGCAAGACTACAATGATGAAATCTCACGTGACTTAACAACAGGGCTGGAAAACTTGCAGTTTCTATGCAAGAGAAACAGAAGACTACACACCATTGGCGGAAATAAGGAAGATGCCTTGTGAATGGACGTCGTTTGGATAATGTGGACAATGGACAAACGGCGCTATGGAAACAGAGCATAGAAACTACGGCCATAAAAGCAGCGAAGCATCGTCGGCGCAGGGGGAACGAAAACTAAGGACGAAAACTGAGGGAAAAACTGAGGAGGACACATCCATCTGAGCTGGACTTTAAAGATTGATCGAAATTATGATGTAATCATCAGATTACATCAGGAACATAAAGATTTGACGAAAAACCCAGGAAAAATAACAAGATTTGAATCAATCAGCAGCCTTTTTCTTTGACCCTTTGTAATTTTTTCGGCAATGGATATATTTTCTAAAACGAACTCACTTGGATGAAAAACACAAAAACTTGAATACATTCTCAAAATGTAATTTCCAGATATTTTGGCAATTCTTTTATTAATAGTTACATAATTGTTTTAATTTCTCTCTGACTTTGCTTTTGGAAAATCTCTCTCTGTCGCCATACTGACGTTACACTTGAACGTTACCTCATTTGACTTGAATCTAAAATAAAGAATTCGTTAGAAATTTATCAAATTCTGAATGATAGGCCTACACACAGCAGCAAGTGTACTAACTTATTGCTGGCGGTTGTTCGGTTGATGTGTATTTGATGCTGCATGGGAACGCCTCATGCAACTGGCAGTGGTGGCAGAGTTATTAGAACCAGAGCCTGCAAATGTTGAAACATCCACTGGCACTGACCATTGCCAGAAACGGAAATCGAGAAGGAAAGCCATTAATAGTAGTATTTGTGCTCAGTCATCTGGGCTTCAGACTTTGCATCTAAAGGTTGCAAGTGGGCGCCTCGAGTTAGAACCTATTTCGGCCAGCGCCTTGAGCAGCTCTTGAGAACGATGAAATAAATAAATAATATATACTACCAATAATAAGAGCTGTGCACTGCATGCCTTTCAACCAGCTCCTGTTAGCTTACAAAGAATGTAACATCATAATTCATTAACGCTAAGGGTATTCCCTACCATTACCAAACTTTCCTCTCAAATTCATGAATTTGTAGCATTTTTTTTTCGTTTTTATTTTTATATTTTTAAAATGATTATTTAATGACTTCTTTGTTTAAATTAACGATTGCTCGATTGATGCATACACTATATATAGACCCTTGCTAATTAATACTCTTGTACTGCAAGCTAAATTAAGGCGAGGTGGTTTATCAGTGTATGTTTATTTTAATCTATTCAGGCATCGTTGTTGGAGAAATGACTGTGCATAAGAAAACATGAGTGGCCAAGGCTGAGATCTTGGAACAGTATGCATCTGAATCTCCACCAGTCCAAAAGCGTACAGCACTCAGAGTGGCGCTCCCAGCAGCTGTCAACAGCAGAGATGTCTATCCACAAACCAACAATCAGACAAGTAAACAAACCTACATTTGCCCAACAAATATGTATTTAATTCTCTTACCCAGCAGTCCACACTCGCAATTAACTTGACTGCGTATGATGACTTATCAGTAGTGTGTGAATGTGACGACACGAGTTTTCAGATGGTAGGGAGAGATACACTTTTTATGAAGTTACACTTCTCTGTATATCTGCTGTACATAGAATAGCGTGACCGATTTACTTTTGCGTATGAAAGTGCAGTTTCGTAGAGTCCGTGCGATTCGTAGAAGACAGGGAGTCGGCCAATTTCGAATAGGGGTACGCGTAATAAAGAACGTGCATACTGACGAGAGCTCGACTGTTTTGCTTGTGGCCGGCGCAGATTTTGAAGGGCAGAGTGGTTTGAGATGCTATTGCGTGAGGAAGGAATTCTAACGAGGCAGCAACCCTGTGACAGAGGTCATCGTAGTGTAGGGTACTGTTGGAAGGGTGTGTGTATTGTTTTATAGCCACCCAAGGTCTTATGCCCTCGTCGGGATAAGGATGCTTAGAATTCGTAGGAAGATGGTAACTGCCATTCGCCAGTGAGTGTAGAGTTCCATACTTAAGGTGCGTGTGGTTCTCGATTGAACACCCACCAAGACTTAGTGTCTGTAGCAGAGCTAAGGTGTCCTCATCCTCAGAATATATGTTATTTGGACAGTGAAATAACGTGCAAGAGCAAGAGAAAGAGACTCTCAAAAGACTAATCCATTGTGTTGTGCCAATGTTGTGACAGTGTTGTGTCGTGTTGTGGTGTTGGGGTAAAGGGCGTCACGAGCCGAGGCCTGTAAGGTAAGCAAACCCTGTCGTTCAATTCTCTAGTGGCGCGCTCCGAGAACTGCGTACGTGTATGAGTTAATGAGTGTGGGGAAGGGGATGTATTTTAGGATGTGTAATGAATTTCGTTGATTTTATATGATTTTCTTATGATTTTCTTATTGTATATGTAATGGGGGAATTGTCGTTGCTGTTGTTGTTATGAAGTGGATCAAAGGCGACGATGGGGAATATAGAGAGGGAGAGAGAGAGAGCGAGGGTGTATGTATGGAGAGAGCGATAGAATGTAGTATGCTGAAGAAGGATGAAGTGATGATTATGAAGGAAGCATGTTTGCAGTATGGATGAAGGGAGGTAATCGTGATGTGCTACAATTGTTGGGGGTGACGGTGGTGATGAAGGGGGGCGGAATGAATCAGGACTGTGAGATGGTAGTGTGGTTGCGATAATTATGTATATTTATATAAACATTTATGTGTAAAGAAGATGCGAATTATTTAGCATCAAAGGGTGATTTATATTATTGAAATGTGTGTATAGTATCTTGTATTATTATTATGATATTCATAACTATACAGGAAGATGGCGGACGGAGGACGGCGTGTTATGTTATATTATATAGTGTTTATTGTTTGGTGGGCATATTGTTAAGACTATGTATATGTCAACAGGTGTGGGCTGATGATGATTATTACATCTACGTGTTTATTTCTACGCATTATTTCCACGCTGTTGCCTTAGATGTTGTCTGTCGTGCTGTACTGATGTTGATGTTGTTGCCGCTGACTGGGTCCTAACCAGCCTGGGATGTACCTTTGCCTCTACAACAGAGTAGTGTTGTGGTGATTTCTTACACTGCTGCAAGTTTTGCCTATGTATCGAGGCAACACATTTCCAGGAGGTTTTCATACCTAATTCATGCACACACAGACTCACATTACACGCACCTAAAAACATATCCATTTAGTTAGAAGAATCATCCACTTTGTGAAAGAGACTGTTAGCTCTCTGAGCTACTTGACGAGAACATTGAGACATTACTTCTGTGCCACAGCTTTGCCTAGCTAATAGTTTCTGATAACGCCATTGCTTGTTATTTGAAGACTTGCATTTTGAATTGATTTGTTGATTTTGATTTTCTGTGTACACTTTGTAAAGAAACTGTTGTTGTTTAGTTCTATTTGGGGTTTGTTGCAAGGGGAGGTAATTGTTAGTTAGCATTGGGACGGGGGTCTGTTTAGGGGTTGAGGGGAGGTTAGTTCCCATTTGTCCTGTGTTTGCTTGTTGATTGTTGAATAAAAGAGTGTGTGTTTGTACTCTGGCATTTTGTGTTAGTTTATTTTGTTTGAGTTTATTCTTTTCACTCGCTTTATGAGCTGACGTCACTGAACCCGCTCGGGGGACGTGACATTTTTTGGTGTCAGAAGTGGGATAAACTCATTTATTTTGTTAGGGTATTGCCAGAGGTGTATGTTGTGTGTTTGAGTTGTTGTGTGAAAGGGTACGCAGCGGGCGGTTGGCGGGAGTGTGGGTGTATTGCACTAGGGAACACACTCGGAGTGCAGCAGTAACGGGGAATCTCGCCTTCAGGGGTACGACGGTGAACGATTCCTCGGCTCCTGTGACTGCTGTGTTGCGTATTCATTCTGTTAGGTGTTTGTATCAGTTAGGTGTTATTTGTTTTGTGTATACTAACATCTGTTCTTCCCTTCTTTTCTGACATGGCTACGCGGGATGCTCGAGCCGCGATGCGCCGTGACGCTAGGACTCGTAAGGAGGAGGCCGAGCAGGAGGAGCAGGACTTCCGTGATGACGGCTCTGTGACGGGGTTGTTGGAGGAACCTTACGCAGTGAGTACTCAGACCACTATGCCTAAGATGTATGCCAAATCGCCCGGTGCACAGAGCAAAGTCGAGGTCGCGCTCAGTGATAGTGAGAGATTTAGACAGATTGGGGAAAGTCTGGGTTTCCGTGATGGAGCGCTAGCGCACTATGTCGTTAGTGAGATGAGAAGGGAGGAAGAGCGGAGAGAGAAGGAGGAGAGGCGGAGGGAGAAGGAGGAAGAGAAGAGGGAGAGAATGAGGAAGGAGGCAGCAGAGAGGTTAGTTAGGGAGGAAGAAAGGAAAGAAAGAGAAGAAGATCGTCGGCGAATGGAGGCTAGATTAGAGGCTAGACTGGACGCGGAAAGAGAAGCTAGACAAGCAGAACAGCGTCAGAGGGAGGCAGACCAACGTCGGTTGGAACAGAGGATAGAAGATGAGAAGAGGGAAGAAAGAGAGGCTAAGGAAGAGGAAAGGAGGATGTTTGAGATGAGGCTAGAGGAGGAACGTAGAGCCAGAGATGAAGACCGAGCTGATCAGGGGGAGAGTAGAGCTGGTGGTTTTCGAGGACGGGCCCGATATCATCCTGGGTAACTGGGTAACGTTTGATAGCGGGGAAAAGAGTCCTGTTTCCTTGTTCGGAGGTGAGTGCGCGATGGCTGCAGCAGTGCAGACTCGGGCGCAGGTGAAGGCCGAGAAGAAGAGGGAGGTACCCTTAGCAGTGGTCGAACCATCCCAGATCTCTGTTAGCACCAGAGTTAATCAGGATGCAAGAGACCGACGAGACGCTCGCGAAGGCGAGAACGTTGGCACAGAGTGGAGGGGCGATAGCGTCAGGTAGGGCGTCAGCTGAGTTTCGCAAGAAGAAGGGGGTGTTGTACCGGGTACACACGAAGAGAGGTAGCCAGGTCACGCAACTGGTAGTCCCGAAACAGTTGAGAGGGGGGATCCTTCAGTTGGCTCATGATCCACCCATGGCTGGGCATTTGGGAGGGAAACGTACCAGGGAGCGGATCTGGGGGACATTCTATTGGCCGGGAATGTGTGCCGAAGTACGGAGGTATTGCGCCAGTTGTCCAGAATGTCAGAAGGTAGTACCGAGGGGACGGGTGAGGAAGGTACCACTACAGCAACTTCCGCTGGTAGACGAGCCATTTCAGAGGGTGGCGGTAGACATTGTGGGACCCATCAAACCCAAGTCAGATCGGGGTAACATGTACATCCTAGTGGTAGTAGACTATGCCACACGCTATCGCTATCCCGAGGCTGTACCGCTCAAGGGCATAGAGGCAGAGAGGGTGGCAGAAGCGCTGTGGGAGATTTGGTCGAGGGTGGGCGTTCCTAGGGAAATTTTGACAGATCAAGGGACGCAATTCATGTCTGAAGTCATGCGGGAGATGAACAGACTACTGTCGATCCACGGGAAAGCCACCACGCCGTATCATCCACAGTGCAACGGACTGGTTGAGCGTTTCAACGGGACGCTAGTGTCCATGCTCAAGAAGTTAGCCACAGAACAACCTACAGGCTACTATTTGCATACCGAGAAGTAGCACAGGAGTCTACAGGGTTCTCTCCCTTCGAGCTCCTATATGGAAAGACCGTGCGGGGACCGATGGCTGTATTGCGAGACCTCTGGACCAAGGAGATACAAGAGGAGGAGGTGAAATTGAGTAGCCAGTACGTGGTGGATTTGCGTAACCGCATCGAGGAAACATGTAAGTTGGCACAAGGAAACCTCAGAACCGCGTCAGCCAAGCAGAAGCGGCACTTCGATAAGAAGGCGAAACGGCGTTTGTTCAACGCGGGGGATCAAGTGTTGCTGCTGTTACCTGAAAAACACAACAAGCTGCAGCTAGCATGGCGAGGACCGTACGAGGTGATCGAACGTGTGGGAGAGTGCGACTACCGGATCAGGATGCGTGGGAAAAGTAAACTATACCACGCCAATCTCCTGAAGAAATTCCATACCAGAGCGGCGGTGGCCACGATCGTCGTAGACGACGAGGGAGTAGAGGAGGAGGAAACTATGCCGGTGTTTGGGGATATTCCCGTAATCACCTTGACAGCATCAGAGACGCCCCGCGACGTGAAGATGGACGACAACTGCCCAGAAATACGGGAAGAATTGCAGGAGCTGGTGTGGCAGTTTGAGGATATCCTAACCGACTTGCCGCTACGCACTACACTGGACGTGTGCGAAATACGTGTGGACAGCGACATTCCAGTGAGGACGCGGCAGTACCCACTTCCCCATTCGCATCACGAGACCATCAAGAAGGAAGTGGAAGCGATGCTAGTGATGGGCGTCATTGAGAGGGCCAGTTCGCCATACAGCTCGCCCATCGTATTAGTAAAGAAGAAGGAGGGCACGATGCGTTTCTGCGTTGATTTCCGGAAGTTAAACAAGCACGTCGTATTCGATGCGGAACCATTGCCGAACATCGACTACTTGTTTTCCAAACTGTCAGGGGCCAAGTATCTCACCAAGATCGACTTGACCAAAGGTTACTGGCAAGTGCCTATGAACCAGGGAGATAAAGCGAAGACGGCATTTACAACGCCAGAGGGACAATTTCAGTGGACCGTAATGCCATTTGGGCTGAAGACGGCGGGAGCAGTCTTTTCTCGCATGATGCGGAAGTTATTAGCACCCCTGAGAATGTCGGAGATCGACAATTTTGTTGACGACTTGTTGGTAGCCACCATTACCAAGCAGAGACACCTGGAATGCTTGGCACGTCTTTTCCTTAGGTTGCGTGAGGTGCAGCTATCCGCCAAACCATCGAAGTGTTACCTGGGTTTCCGAAGAGTAGAGTATCTTGGGCACGTGGTTGGACAGGGAGAAATTCGTCCTGAGGTGTCAAAGATGGAGAGAATCCGAGATGCACCACGACCAACGACCAAGCGGCAAGTGCGCTCATTTTTGGGTTTAGCCGGATACTACAGGCGGTTTGTACCCAACTTTTCAGCGATTGCTTCACCACTACACGATCTGACCAAGGGAGGCAAGCCAGGGGCGGTACAATGGACCGAAGCATGCGAAGCTGCATTTTGCACACTGAAGGAGAAGCTGTGTTCTGACCCTGTGTGCTGTCTGCCGGACTTCACCCTACCGTTTGTGCTACAGACAGATGCGTCGGAGGACGGAGTAGGGGCCATTTTGAGCCAGGACAGGGGACAAGGATTACAGCCTATTGCGTGTGCAAGCAAGAAACTGTCGAAACCCGAGAGAAACTATTCGACCATTGAGAGGGAGTGTCTAGCGTTGGTGTGGGGTGTGCAGAAGTTCAGTCAATACCTGTACGGACGTACTTTCGTAGTGCAGACTGACCATATGCCACTGCAGTACCTACAGCAAGTGAAGAACACCAACAGCCGACTGATGAGATGGGCACTTCAGCTGCAACCTTTCTCAATGTCTGTGGAGCACATTTCTGGGAAGGACAACGTTCCAGCAGATTTCCTCAGCAGAAACGCTCAGTAGGTAGCATAGGGGGTAGTGAGAAATTCGCGTCGTAGTTAAGGTTCTTCAAGGTGTTAAGAACTGGGGGGGGGGGGGTTGTGTGACGACACGAGTTTTCAGATGGTAGGGAGAGATACACTTTTTATGAAGTTACACTTCTCTGTATATCTGCTGTACATAGAATAGCGTGACCGATTTACTTTTGCGTATGAAAGTGCAGTTTCGTAGAGTCCGTGCGATTCGTAGAAGACAGGGAGTCGGCCAATTTCGAATAGGGGTACGCGTAATAAAGAACGTGCATACTGACGAGAGCTCGACTGTTTTGCTTGTGGCCGGCGCAGATTTTGAAGGGCAGAGTGGTTTGAGATGCTATTGCGTGAGGAAGGAATTCTAACGAGGCAGCAACCCTGTGACAGAGGTCATCGTAGTGTAGGGTACTGTTGGAAGGGTGTGTGTATTGTTTTATAGCCACCCAAGGTCTTATGCCCTCGTCGGGATAAGGATGCTTAGAATTCGTAGGAAGATGGTAACTGCCATTCGCCAGTGAGTGTAGAGTTCCATACTTAAGGTGCGTGTGGTTCTCGATTGAACACCCACCAAGACTTAGTGTCTGTAGCAGAGCTAAGGTGTCCTCATCCTCAGAATATATGTTATTTGGACAGTGAAATAACGTGCAAGAGCAAGAGAAAGAGACTCTCAAAAGACTAATCCATTGTGTTGTGCCAATGTTGTGACAGTGTTGTGTCGTGTTGTGGTGTTGGGGTAAAGGGCGTCACGAGCCGAGGCCTGTAAGGTAAGCAAACCCTGTCGTTCAATTCTCTAGTGGCGCGCTCCGAGAACTGCGTACGTGTATGAGTGGTAATGAGTGTGGGGAAGGGGATGTATTTTAGGATGTGTAATGAATTTCGTTGATTTTATATGATTTTCTTATGATTTTCTTATTGTATATGTAATGGGGGAATTGTCGTTGCTGTTGTTGTTATGAAGTGGATCAAAGGCGACGATGGGGAATATAGAGAGGGAGAGAGAGAGAGCGAGGGTGTATGTATGGAGAGAGCGATAGAATGTAGTATGCTGAAGAAGGATGAAGTGATGATTATGAAGGAAGCATGTTTGCAGTATGGATGAAGGGAGGTAATCGTGATGTGCTACAATTGTTGGGGGTGACGGTGGTGATGAAGGGGGGCGGAATGAATCAGGACTGTGAGATGGTAGTGTGGTTGCGATAATTATGTATATTTATATAAACATTTATGTGTAAAGAAGATGCGAATTATTTAGCATCAAAGGGTGATTTATATTATTGAAATGTGTGTATAGTATCTTGTATTATTATTATGATATTCATAACTATACAGGTCAAGATGGCGGACGGAGGACGGCGTGTTATGTTATATTATATAGTGTTTATTGTTTGGTGGGCATATTGTTAAGACTATGTATATGTCAACAGGTGTGGGCTGATGATGATTATTACATCTACGTGTTTATTTCTACGCATTATTTCCACGCTGTTGCCTTAGATGTTGTCTGTCGTGCTGTACTGATGTTGATGTTGTTGCCGCTGACTGGGTCCTAACCAGCCTGGGATGTACCTTTGCCTCTACAACAGAGTAGTGTTGTGGTGATTTCTTACACTGCTGCAAGTTTTGCCTATGTATCGAGGCAACACATTTCCAGGAGGTTTTCATACCTAATTCATGCACACACAGACTCACATTACACGCACCTAAAAACATATCCATTTAGTTAGAAGAATCATCCACTTTGTGAAAGAGACTGTTAGCTCTCTGAGCTACTTGACGAGAACATTGAGACATTACTTCTGTGCCACAGCTTTGCCTAGCTAATAGTTTCTGATTCAACGCCATTGCTTGTTATTTGAAGACTTGCATTTTGAATTGATTTGTTGATTTTGATTTTCTGTGTACACTTTGTAAAGAAACTGTTGTTGTTTAGTTCTATTTGGGGTTTGTTGCAAGGGGAGGTAATTGTTAGTTAGCATTGGGACGGGGGTCTGTTTAGGGGTTGAGGGGAGGTTAGTTCCCATTTGTCCTGTGTTTGCTTGTTGATTGTTGAATAAAAGAGTGTGTGTTTGTACTCTGGCATTTTGTGTTAGTTTATTTTGTTTGAGTTTATTCTTTTCACTCGCTTTATGAGCTGACGTCACTGAACCCGCTCGGGGGACGTGACAGTGAAATACACCAATGACGTGTTATCTCGTCATTTTCATTGTGAAAAGTTCTTTCCCCCCCCCCCCCCCTTCCTCGATTTAGTTAAATGGTCAGCAACACAAATACGCACCAGTTGGAAAGCTCAGAATATTAACTGCTTAATCAGTTAGTTATGACAACCCTTTTTATTGGCGGGTGTTGGTCCAACTCCCACCCTACCCTTTACCACCATTTGTTTATCACAATCTCTCATTTGGACCCCCACCCCACCCACCATCCCCCCCAAAAAAATCCTATATACATTTTGGAGAAAAAATGTCAGTTAAAAAAATTCTAATTTCATTATCTTTTCATTCCAAACGGCATCTATTTGTGTAGAAAATTAGATTACCTTTCAGAAATGTATTAGGGTTAACCAGTTATTTCTAATACTGTTACAGATAAAATTGTTTGTATTTTTTTTTTTTACAATCGCGAGCCAGTTTGCCTGGCAAATGTTTGTAACTCAGTGCAATTCCCCCTTGGCAGCGAAAGGGTTAAACTGCTTCAAGAACGATTATCAGTCTCCAACAAGTAATAATATTAGTAATAATACTGGATGCAATATACGTGCTTTCCTCCAAATTATTAATCAGGCTCAAAGCGTGATGATCTGTACATAGACCAGGAATATTTAGACCGCGCAGTCAGATGCTCTTGCAGACCATGAAGGCACAGTCAGCATAGGGGGTAGAACAATCTCCAATCTTTGTTTTGGAGATGACATCGATGGATTGGCTGGAGAGGAACAAGAACTTGAACAGCTGGTACAGAGGCTTGACACCACCTCCAGAGCCTATGGAATGGAAATAAGTGCAGAGAAGACCAAAATGATGACCAACAACACCAATGGCATCAATACGGACATCAAAGTCCAAGGCCAATCCCTCAGCACAGTGCATAGCTTCAAATATTTAGGAGCCATTGTATCAGACTGTTACGTTGAAACGCGAACGAAAGTGTGTCGGAAGCGTGTACGATAGATCTAATCGTTTCGATTTGCAAAGTATTCAATAATGGAGTTTATTTACCTTTGATTTGAGTTTGCATTGTTGTTAGGAGAGGCTTTGTATAACGTTGATAATTTGCGTTAGTCGATATTATTTGAGAATCTTCTGGATATGCGTGTTTACTCTTGATAGAAATTTCCGGATGGATATCGAAGGTCGTGAATGTTCCCGGAAGTAGAGAAAATGTGTAATGACGTAAGCCAGTGATGACGATCTTTAGTTCGATTGGTGGCAGTACGTCATTTTCTACCATGTACGAAATCTTTCCGGAAAAGAGAGAGGTTATTTAATCGTGAGCCGAGTCGCTGTTGAGAGACAGTAAAGTTGTTGATAGTGATTTGGAGAGTTGCTGTGAAAGTTGTTGAGTTGAGTTGAGAATTGTATGCAGTTGTTGATGTGTGCTGAATAAAAGTAGAAAATTTCATACGTCGACTTTGTGACTTGTACGCTGTTTGGACGGGCTGTGTGAATAAACGAATCTGAGTTACACCCTATCAGGAATTCAAGCATCGGGGCTGAATCAGATACTGATAGAAAACACCAACATCAAACTGAGTGTAACATTTTGGGGGTCAAGCCGCGATTCACGCCATAGCCAAGGGTTCAACTGCTACATCAAGCGAGTCAACGTTACGAGAGGCAGTCATCGAGGGTAGCCGCCAACGAGTTGCGTCGAGAGGGGCCAACATACTGGGACTACATCCGATAGGTTCGGGTTGACTGCAAGGGCGTGTAGTCGCTGAAGAGTTGCTTCGTGAGCGAACAACAGGTCAGGACTACGTGGCTGCCGCAGGACTACGTCAAGGGACAGTCTCGGAGCTACATCGCCAGTGTTACAGCGAGCGTCGAGCGGACGTCGCGTCTACTTCAGCACAGGAGCGTATACATCAACACCAGCGTGGTGCAGCGTCGCATACGACGAGGACAGCGGGGCCTGCGTCAGCGAAGGCGACTAGTGACAAGCATCAGCGCTACTGCAGAAAGCGTGCTGTTCTAGAACAGTCTAGAAAAGAACTCTACAGTCAAGAACTTTCTAGAAAAAGAACTTTCTTGAAAAGAACTTTCCAGAAGCATCAAGATGGCTGACTTCTGGCAGAAAGGGATTCAACTGAATCTAAAAGGCAAACAGCTGACGGAGTACGTCAAATCCCAGGAGAGAATACAAGAACGAGAATTAGAAGAGCAGCGTCGCCGTGAAGAAAGAGAATTGGAAGAGAAGCGTCTAGAAAAAGAAATAGAACTAGAACAGAAGCGTCTAGAAATTGAACAGCAGCGGCAAGAGAAAGAAGAGCAACGACGTCGTGAAGAAAGAGAGGAAAGAGAGGCTGAGCGTCAATACCAGCTAGAGTTGGCGCGTATCCAGAACAATCAGCATGCGCCACAAGTCACCAACGACCATACGGCTCCAAGATTGCCAGCTTTCGTCGACGGGAAGGACCAGATTGACTGTTATCTGGCGAGATTTGAAAGGTTTGCCAAAAGCTCTAACTGGCAACCTCAAGACTGGGCGATTCGACTAAGTGCACTTCTGACGGGAGAAGCACTCGACGTCTACACCAGATTGTCGGACGATGACGCTAAAGACTACGACGTCTTGAAAGAGGCCCTATTGCAGTGCTACAACTTTACAGAGAAGGGCTACCGTAAACGCTTCCGTGAATGCCGGCCTAAGTCAGGCGAGACGCCAAAGCAGTTTGTGGAGCGCCTGTCGTCATATCTACACAAGTGGGTGGAGTTATCAGGCGAAACGAAGTCTTACAACAGTCTCCATGACCTGATCGTGAAGGAACAATTTCTCAATGCCTGTCACAAGGACCTAGCGACCCACTTAGAAGAACAAAAGCTGCAGACGCTTAAAGATGTGACTGAGGCTGCTGAAAGATATCTCATCGCTCATGGGAAAACCCTGGGGCCACCCAGCGCGACGAAACATTTTCAGAAGACTGGAAACCATGTGAACCAGATCCAAGGGAGCCAGACGAGCCAGAGACAGACGGACTCCACGCCTCCTCCCAGGGAAGGGCACTCAAGAGGCTGTTTTATCTGCAACGCTACAGACCACAGAGCTGCCAGCTGCCCTCAAAGCAGAAATAGCGGACAGCGGAGCAGTACGGACAATGCAGCGGCGGGCAACCGGCAGAGGCGGTTCTCCAATCAACGGCAAAACAGTAGATCTGACCATCAAGTGTGCGGCGGGAGCGTCATTCTTCCGAGTGAGACCAAGCGCACAGCTACCCCTGCGGACGTGCAAGAGTGCATGACTGATGGCCAACTTCTCCTTGCCAACGGAAAATCCATCCCCGTCGTCGCCAGCGCAGCTGTGACCGTCCAGAACATGCCTGTTTCCAAGGGACGCGTCGGAAATCATGAAGTGACTGTTTTAAGAGACTCTGGCTGCAGTGGGGTCATCGTCAGAGAAGACCTAATCGCTAAAGAACAGTTCACTGGCGATTCAAAATGGACACTTATGGCCGACAGCAAATGTGTGAGAGCGCCAGTTGCGAAGATTCATGTCAACACCCCTTTCTACATAGGCGAAGTCGAAGCGGTTTGCCTGAAGAAGCCGCTGTATGATTTGATGATCGGGAATATCGACGGCGCGAGACGACCCGACGACCCCGATCCAGAGTGGAGTCCTGCCTCAACTCAACACGTCGAAGTTGTGGAGGAGGATCCATTGCCATTTCCCGATGGAGACCTTACAGAGCTGCTACGGGACAATGTGGTTACTCCGGCTCAGCCCTGCCGACCAGAGATCGTCGGTGCTGTTACTACCAGGGCCCAGGCCAAGAGAGACAAGACGTCTACGCCACTGAAGGTCGCCGACAACTCAAAAGCTGCCATCGTGGACAGAGATAAGCTGATCCAGCTCCAGGAAGCTGATAGCACTTTAAACAAGTACAGGAACCGCCAAGACCACGTGACCAAAGGCAGTGGTACGGTCTATTTTGAGGTGAAGGCCAAGATCCTGTACCGAATCTTCCAGCACCCGAGGGTCAACGGAGGGAAACCACTACGTCAAGTCTTGGTACCGTTACCCCTAAGGCGCCAGGTGATGGAAGTAGCGCATGACTCAATCATGGGAGGTCACCTAGGTATCAAGAAGACGTCAGACCGAATCCAGGCGGTATTCTACTGGCCAGGACTTCATGCGGACGTCAGCCGTTTCTGCCGATCATGTGACATTTGCCAGAAGACCATACCTCGAGGAAGGGTCCCGAAAGTGCCTATGCAGAGGATGCCTCTGATCGACCGACCTTTCAAGAGGGTGGCCTTAGACTTAATCGGCGAAATAAGACCTCCGAGTGAAGAAGGTCATCGATGGGTACTGACTTTAGTGGACTATGCGACTCGGTACCCAGAAGCAGTGCCACTGAAGAAGATTGACACTGAAACTGTAGCAGAGGCACTGGTGGACATGTTCAGTAGGCTTGGAGTGCCTGAAGAAATTCTGACAGACCTCGGGACGCAGTTCGTCTCTGACTGCATGAAGGAGGTCAACCGACTGCTGAGCATCCGGCATTTGACTACAACACCCTACCATCCAATGTGCAACGGGCTCGTCGAGAAGTTCAATGCTACGCTGAAGTCCACCTTGAAGAAACTGTGCAGCGAGCAGCCCAGACAATGGCATCGCTACATCAACGCCCTACTTTTCGCCTACAGAGAAGTACCGCAGGAGTCCACCGGCTTTTCTCCGTTCGAGCTGCTGTACGGAAGAACCATCCGAGGGCCGATGCACATCCTAAAAGAACTGTGGACGAAAGAAGTGGACACCCCAGAGGTGAAGAACAGTTACCAGTACGTGTTTGAGCTACGAGAGAAGCTGGAGCAGACTCTCGAGATAGCCAGAGAAAACCTGAAGAAGTCCCAAGACTGTGGAAAGCACTACTACGACCGTAGGGCTGTGAACAGGAAGTTTAAACCTGGCAACAAAGTGCTGGTGCTGCTACCTACCGATCATAATAAGTTGCTGATGCAGTGGAAAGGCCCGTACGAAGTGGAGACCGTGGTGGGGATCAACGACTATAAGGTGAAGGTCGGCCAGCATTCCAAGATATACCACGCCAACCTCCTTAAGCTGTACGTGGAAAGGCCGCCAGAGACTGTGCATGCAGCAACAGCAGCTGAGATCGACAACAGCTTTGACAGCGAGGAACTGTTGGAACCTGGAGACTTCCACACCAAAGAAGGCATCGATAATGTTAAGCTAGGACCAAGCTTGACGGAAGGTCAAAAGATGGAGCTCAATGACCTTATGGGCGAATTTCCCCATAGCTTCAGTGATGTCCCAGGCTCTACGACTTTGGTCGAATATGAAGTCCACACCCAGACCTGGAAGGAGCATCTGCAGACCTTGAGGGAGCTGTTTCACCGTCTCACAGAAGCCAACCTGACCGTGAGACCCAGCGAATGCATCCTGGGAGCTGACAACGTCGACTGCGTCGGACATCCGATGGAAGAAGGAGACAACGGAGGACGCACTGATTCCAGGGAAGCCCACGTGATCATCGTCTTTGACCCTGGGCCGATGACGACCGCAACTGACGAGGGCGTCGATTCCTTGCGAACGAAAGAACACTGACTGTGTGGACGAACTGAGAATATTGGTAATGACAGACTTGAAAATGAGAAACATTGACTCTGTGTGAATGAACTGTGAACATTGACAATATCCAGACGGATTTGAAGATGAGAACCATTGACTCTGTGTGAATGAGCTGAGAACATTGACAGTGTTCAGAGAGTCTGAAGTAAGTTTTAATTCTGTACATTGTTTGTGCATTACGTTTCAACGTTGTTGAAAGAAATTGGGTAAATTTCTTCTTGAGTGGGGGGTTATGTTACGTTGAAACGCGAACGAAAGTGTGTCGGAAGCGTGTACGATAGATCTAATCGTTTCGATTTGCAAAGTATTCAATAATGGAGTTTATTTACCTTTGATTTGAGTTTGCATTGTTGTTAGGAGAGGCTTTGTATAACGTTGATAATTTGCGTTAGTCGATATTATTTGAGAATCTTCTGGATATGCGTGTTTACTCTTGATAGAAATTTCCGGATGGATATCGAAGGTCGTGAATGTTCCCGGAAGTAGAGAAAATGTGTAATGACGTAAGCCAGTGATGACGATCTTTAGTTCGATTGGTGGCAGTACGTCATTTTCTACCATGTACGAAATCTTTCCGGAAAAGAGAGAGGTTATTTAATCGTGAGCCGAGTCGCTGTTGAGAGACAGTAAAGTTGTTGATAGTGATTTGGAGAGTTGCTGTGAAAGTTGTTGAGTTGAGTTGAGAATTGTATGCAGTTGTTGATGTGTGCTGAATAAAAGTAGAAAATTTCATACGTCGACTTTGTGACTTGTACGCTGTTTGGACGGGCTGTGTGAATAAACGAATCTGAGTTACACCCTATCAGGAATTCAAGCATCGGGGCTGAATCAGATACTGATAGAAAACACCAACATCAAACTGAGTGTAACACAGACAATGGGTCCCGACAGGAAGTCCTCTCCAGGATCGCACAAACAACTGCTGCCCTGACAAGGTTGAAGCCCATTTGGAAAGACAGGACCATCAGTCTACATTCCAAAGTAAGACTGCTGCGCTCCCTTGTCATCTCCATCTTCCTATATGCTTGCGAAGCATGGACCCTCACAGCAGATCTCCAACGAAGAATACAAAGCATGGAGATGAGGTGCTACAGAAGACTTCTGGGCATTTCCTATACCCAACACATCACCAACGACGAAGTCCGACAGACCATCACACAAGCCATTGGACAACACGATGACCTGCTAACAGTGGTGAAGAAACGGAAACTCCGATGGTATGGCCACGTCACCAGATCATCAGGCCTTGCAAAGACTATTCTGCAAGGCACAGTGCAAGGAGGTAGAAGAAGAGGGAGACCGAAAAAGAGGTGGGAGGACAACATTCGAGAATGGACTGGTTTGACACTGAGCGAAGCCATCAGGGCTGCTGAGGACAGAGAAAGATGGAGTATGCTGGTTAAACGATCATCTGTGGTGCCACTACGACCTTCGGGTTACGGGACAGGATAGGATAGGATAGGATAGGCAGTGACGCCATTGGTGTGATGACGCGTCAAGAGTTATGCGACTTGATTGTGACATGTGTGAAAATGCCTGCTTCACAGAGCGAAGATCTGATGGAGAGGGAGAAAAAAATCGCAGGAGCAGTTACGGTGACCGCTGTGCAACTTTGAACAGCACAAACGCACGATTAAAGGCTGCATGCAAGGGGAAGAGTTTTGTTCGTTTCCCAAAGGAAGAAGAACGGTAAGTTCTTGAAGAAATTGTAGATCTATTCTGACAGACAAGAATCATGATATGAATGAATTATGATGACAAGACCTGTCAATGAATGGTTGTCAATGATACAAGACGGATTGGAACTAAGGTGATGTTTCGTGTAAGAAACGGTTTGGATTAGCCCAAGGAATTAATAAAGGTTGTGTGTAGGGTTAGTACTTAGTGATAATTAACTTGAATTTAGTTAAGTATCAATAAAAAGTACGCCTACTCACTGCTGTCATTGTCAGTGTCAATTAAGCCACAGTAGAACTAAAAAGGGGTGCCCTCTGGCCGTTTGCTGTCATGTGTCATCCTCTGTCTAGATCTAGATTTAAAACGATTCTGGTGCACTGCAAAGTCTTGGTATAAACGTGATTAATGTTATGTTTGTTAAGTAACCCAACTTGATTTGCCGCACTAATTAGCTCACTATTGTCATGTTCTCTGCAATTGTTAACTCCAAGGCTATTTAAAAAAAAAGAAAAAAAAAAGATTGTTAGACAGTATGAGAAAAGTAAAATTTCAGCGGCTTATTATTAACTTATTTGCTGTCCACCAAACTGTGTCTATAATTCCTCAACTTCGTATCCTGTTATAATTAAATTAGGTTGTGGCAGAATATTCTAATATAAAATACAGATGCCAACCCTTTATTTTGTCACAAGACTCACTGAATGTATTGTCAATTTGAATGAAATATATAGGGTTGATTGCAGGATGGTTTCATTTGTGATCACAGAAAGTTGCCTTGTTCACCTTTTTTTTAAAAAAAAAAAAAGAGAGAGAGAGAGAGAGAGAGAGAAAGAGAGAGAGAGAGAGAGAGAGAGAGAGAGAGAGAGAGAGAGAGAGAGAGAGAGAGTATAATTATTACGTACCCTAATTATTATGTTGAAATCAATCGAAGCATATTTTTGTAAATAAATGAATTTCCGTGTGCACAACTAGATTTACGTTTCGAATTAGTCAATATCTTTATTTATATTTCGATCTCCATCTCTTTCTATATCACACACACACACACACACCCACACACACACCCACACATAAATTATACACACTAAAACTGCCAATCAATCCGTATGCTGTGTGACCCCATACGGAACAAAAAATAAATTACGCATGTATGACACATATTCTAGACTAGTGTGTTTTTTTTTAAATATTATTATTATTTTTATTTTAACTCAATTTATCTTACACATACTATTTATTTCAAGCAACAAAACAATGCAAAAGCCACCTATATCACGGGTTACAGTTTAGGAAGCGCTGATAACACCCTTAGGGTGAAATTATACTGCCACGCGCGATTGAAGTGCGGACCGAAAAAAGTCGTGTCCTCTTCTTTATTTCCTATCGGTGACTATACTGATACGACTAGACGTAAGAAGTCGTGCGGATGAAAAAAGACGTGAGGACATGCAGCACTTCTTTTTAGCGTGCGGAAGGGCCCGCTCTCCTATCGAAGTGTTTCGTTACCATCCGGTCTGTTTCCTGTCAAGTTGGAGGACGAAAGATTGATTGTGGCGGTGCGCTGCAGACAATTGATATATAACAAAGCGGACAAAAATCACAGCAATCGGGAACTTATTAAAAAAGCATGGGAAAACATTGCTAGGGAAATGGGAAATGAAGTTAAAGGTGATTCTGATGAATACATTTGGATATTTAATTTTGTTTCAACCAGCCCGTTTGCTTATGTTTGGTGTCTGCTATCGAATGAATAATGAATATGGATATACAGTTGGCTTTGAGTAGTTTAAATACCTCTACCCTGTCTCTCTGTCTCTGTCTCTGTCTCTCTCTGTCTCTCTCTCTCTCTCTCTCTCTCTCTCTCTCTCTCTCGTGTAGGCATGAATGAGCAAACATGTGCATAGGAGGGTGTGTGGGTGTGTGTATGTGTGTGTGTGTGTGTGTTTGAAAGTGCATCCCAGATACATTGATACATTGATTTTGATTATAGTCATTGTTTTATTGTTGCACTGCCATAGAACAATTTTTCGTTTTTGTTTACACAGTCGGACGAAGTCGCGCGGACCTATATGATCACCACTTCCGACCGCGAACTTGTTTTTTCCAACCAAGTTCCAGTCATTCGCCGAAAAAGGCAATTACCGAAGTCGAACGAAGCTCTCCGAGTCGAGCGAAGCTATCCGATGTTTTACAAACGAATGCTGGCAGGACTACGTGAAACCACAGGCTGGGAAGTCTCGTCTTTCGTAGGCCTCAATTACATACTATACTACGTACGTATGTAGGAGGCCCACGAGTTTACAAAGACGAAAGAAAAGACTTCAGAGCCTGTGGTGAAACATCCCTGCATAAAAATAGCCGCTGTTGCTTCTAGATCTAATTCTATTTCGATCTGCACAGCTTCAAGCTGTAAGTCGAGATTCGCATTTTGAAGCAGTTAGTATTATTATTATTATTTTGTGATGATTAATGTACTGACACAATTAGTAATAAAGAGTAAAAGTAATACATAACACATAATGCACACATACAACGATTTCACATCTATATCAACAATAAAACCATGGCAAAACTTCAAAGCGCTATGGATACGTTGATGTCCCTTCAGCACAGCAAGGCAAAGCAAGTTTATAATGGTCTCAAAAAACAGTGACATTTTTATTGCAAGCACCAAAGCAATTATTTATTTAACTAATATTATTATTTTTAACTGATACAGTAAATTTGTTATATGTATTTCAATGATATGTATTTTAATGAGAAACACGTATTAAAAAAATGTTGCATGGCAGGCGGAAATTTCCATAAATCATCTGAAAACTTTGGTAAATCTATAAGAAAACAATAACCAGTAACACCATCTGAATATTTCGGGTTACACCCAACTTGAGCAAAAACAAACAAAACGTCACTGACCATATTTACACCATTAAGCACGCACAGCAGCACACTATTCTTTTCTTTCTTTTTTTTAAAGGTAGGAATAATAATAATAATAATAATAATAATAATAATAATAATAATAATAATAATATAAAAGAAAAAAAATTAATAAACAAATAATAATAATAATAATAATAATAATAATAATAATAATAATAATAATAATAATAATAATAAAAACAACAAACAAACAAACAAAACAAATAAATAAATTAAAGATTTAACTAAATAACTATACTACTACTACTATTACTACTACTACTACTACTACTACTACTACTACTACTACTACTACTACTACTACTAGCGAAGTTGTGGTCTTTATTTTGTGGTCCTGATTCGGCTCTTTGCAGTCCGCTGGACCCTGTAAGCAATGAATAACTAATTAGCTATTAATTTAACTCTGATCTCGAGTTGTCTTGATTTTGTGGTCCTGATTCGGCTCTTTGAAGTCCGCTGGACCCTGTAAACAATGTAAACTATTACTTGAACTCTGATCTCGAGTTATATAAAAAAAAAATCGCTTAGCCTACTCGTCTTTCTCCGGAAATTTAAAGATTCAAATATTATAAAGTATAGGTCTAAATATTATTAATTAGAATAGATATAGCTTATACATTTATTTACGTATAAAACAAACAATACAGGTCTAATGTAAATTAAGCCTATGGTTACTGTATAACAGTGTCTACTTGGTTCTAGGCAGGAAATTGGGAATACTATTATTAGCCTACTGCTGAGAACTAACAAAATGCAAATTAAGGAACGCAACTATTAAATATGGTCGATAATAACAAAGTATACCGTTGTGAAATGCTAATCTGTGTAAATCGAACAGAATTAGAAGAGACAGCGATCATTTTTAATGTCAACTAGTCGTAGTCATGCAAGCATCATTTCGTAACACATCGGAGAGCTTCGTTCGACTTCGGTGATTGCCTTTTTGGGCGATTGACTGGAACTTGGTTGGAAAAAACAAGTTTGCCTTCCGACCTAGCTGCCCGTCCGTTTCGGTCCGCACTTCAGTCGCGCGTGGCAGTATAATTTCAGCCTTACGGTCAAGAGGCAGCAAGTCATGAAAAAATAAACAGATGTGCATAAAAAAAATTCTCAAATTTGAAAAGCCTTATTTCAAACATTTTCAACAGCAAAAGGTGAAAATCGCCGTCTAAAACATTTTTTAAAAATATAATTAAAAAACCCCATATATAGACAAGAGACTAAGAACCGAAAGCAACGCAAATCCCCTATACGCATCCGTGTCCGGGGACGGTAATCTACCCACTGAACTGAACTGAACCGAAAGCAAGCCCATGTCACGTTGAAGGGACGTAACTCCTCCACCGTAAATCACTTCTCATAGAGGCGATATCGCTAAGTGATTTATCTCTTCTTCCTTTCTCTCTGATCTGTACCAACATACACACGCTCACATTTTTCACCCACTCTCACACACACATAGCAAACACACATCTATCACTCACACACGTGATAAAGGCAGTGAGATCCCTATTAGAAAACGGAAAGGAAATCAAATTTTTATGTTTGCTTTTTTAATTTTTTAGATTGGCTGGAGAGGAACAAGAACTTGAACAGCTGATACAGAGGCTTGACACCACTTCCAGAGCCTATGGTATGGAAATAAGTGCAGAGAAGACCAAAATGATGACCAACAACACCAATGGCATCGACATGGACATCAAAGTCCAAGGCCAATCCTTCAGCACAGTGCATAGCTTCAAATATTTAGGAGCCATTGTATCAGACAATGGGTCTCGACAGGAAATCCTCTCCAGGATAGCACAAACAACTGCTGCCCAGGCAAGGTTGAAGCCTATTTGGAAAGACAGGACCATCAGCCTAAATTCCAAGGTAAGACTGCGGCGCTCCCTTGTCATCTCCATCTTCCTATACGCTTGCGAAACATGGACCCTCACAGCAGATCTACAACGAAGAATACAAAGCATGGAGATGAGGTGCTACAGAAGACTCCTGGGCATTATTTCCAATACCCAGCACATCACCAATGACGAAGTCCGACAGACTATCACACAAGCCATTGGACAACGCGATGACCTGCTCACAGTGGTAAAAAAACGGAAACTCTGATGGTATGGCCACACCACCAGATCATCAGGTCTTGCAAAGACCATCCTGCAAGGTACAGTGCAAGGAGGTAGAAGAAGAGGTAGACCAAAAAAGAGGTGGGAGGACAACATTCGAGAATGGATTGGTTTGACACTGAGCGAAACCATCATGGTTGCTGAGGACAGAGAAAGATGGAGTTCGTTGTTTAAACGATCATCTGTGGTGCCCCTACGACCTCCGAGTTACGGGATAGGATAGGATAAGATAGGATAGATATTCACCGTGTATGTTGGTTACAAATCGCGCGCTTTGAGTCTGACTTACGATAAAGACGGGTCCATCCAGTATGATGATGATGATGATGATGATGATGATGATGATGATGATGATGATGATGATGATGATGATGATGATGATGATGATGATAAGAAGTGTGTTCAAGGAGAGGGGGCTTTCCATGCAACTGAAACGCAACCTTCACCAACCAAGCTTTGTGGCCCCCTCCTCCCCCCTCTCACCCCCCTCTTGTAATAAATATATTCCTGGACTCTTGAATGTTCAACATTCAGAACAACTTGCTGCAGGTGTCGGACGAAGGGATGACGATGAAGCAGGGGACAGCTCCAGCATCACTGTGGCAGAGAGGGATGTTTTATGTACCATGGCGACGGCACGGGGATTGAGCCTACATGGCAGTATGTACAGTTTTGTGCCAAAATATACGATCACAATAATGCGTTTTCTGTCCCACTACTACAACATAGATCACACACAAACCAGATACTCGCACACACCTATCTTTCAGAGAGAGAGAGAGAGAGAGAGAGAGAGAGAGAGAGAGAGAGAGAGAGAGAGAGAGAGACAGAGAGAGAGACAGAGAGAGAGACAGAGAGAGAGAGTGGGGGGAAGAGGGGCTTTATATTGAGCATGTTCCTACATTGGACCACCTCTTCTGTAGGCCTAACAACGGGGGAAAAATTACTAACAGGTAGAACCGGGTTGGGCGGGAGAATTATTTTGGCGGTCTTCACTATTTTACAACCAGAACTGGTAAGTTTAATTAGATTTATACACACAATCAATTTTTGCTTCAATGTTGACTACATATATACATGCATGATATTAGCTGTAGCACCTGAACAAGTGTCTTTTACCAAAACTAGTTATGATGGGCCCACCAGACTGTTCATTTCGTAACTGTTGGTCAAATTCTCATTGTAAACTTGCCATAATGTTCTTAACAATGTAACTTTTCTGTAGGTTGCCGTTTTTTTCCCTGTATTGGGAGATCTTTAATAAGTCCCTTAATTGGGCCACAGGCGCATTACTCAAGAAGAATTGACCCTCGGCAAGAATTTTGTGGATCCCCGATAGCGGACTGGTACTGCAGTATTACATTAGGTGAAGATCCGAGTGTAAAGTTGGCGAAAGTAATGCGACGCTTAAAACGATGATTAAAATGATGATGAAAAATCAACAATGACATCCGAAAAGGCATGCGCACAGCAAAGGTACACTGGATAGAAGAGCAATGCCATGAAATAGAGAACAGTCTGAACAAAAACAACAGCAAGAAGGCCTACCAGACTGTGAAGCGGCTGACAAGTGTTAAACAGCACAAGGTCTCCACGATCCAAAGCAAGTCTGGCATATGCCTTACAGAAGAACAAGAAGTCTTGGATAATGGACTGAGTCCTGCTCTGACCTTTACAACCACAAACCAAACGGAGACCCATCAGTTCTAGCATGTCCCCAGAAGAGAGAAGAGGAAGAAACCCTCCCAATTTTCCGAGAAGAAGTTGAGGCAGAAGTGCAATCACTAAAGAAGGGGAAGTCAGCGGGAATGGACAACATAACAGCGGAATGGCTGCAAGCCGGAGGGGAAGCGATGATTGACGCTCTCACCATTATCTGTAACAAGATCTGGCAAAGTTGGGAGTGGCCTACACCATAGACCCAGTCGCTTGTCATCACTCTTCCCAAAAAAGGGTAACCTTTAGGAGAGTGAAAATTACCGCACCATCAGCCTTATCAGCCATTCCAGCAAGGTCCTTGTCAACGCACGGGAGGATCCTTATGCGGCTCTTACCCCAAAATACGCAATGATTTCAGGGGGTGCCGCACCACCTGCCGCGGTTGCCTCCGAATTCTTAATAAATAGGCGGTGTATGCAATTGAGGTCACAGCATCAAATATGAGAAGAGCGCGCATTTGCACCATAAATGCGTACACACTGAGTATGATGGTGATGTAAATCAACTTATTCACTCACAATGATGATGTTTATGAATGATAAGAATGAATGTTAGGATTAAATATGATCGCGCGATATTAGCGTCACCAATCCGGTGTAGTCTATTTCTTTCTGCGGTCCATGGTGAAGTTAAAGTGTTTTGTGTTTGATTGTTTTTCTTTACTTTCTTGTAGTAGCGGAGCTGAAATGTAGATGCGATGATCTTCGCTTCTAATGATGATGGTAACTACCCCCTTGTCGTTGGTTTTGCCGTGATGTTCTGGCCACCTTGATGTTGTTGTCCCCCGACGACTTTCACACAAACCCAGGCCTGCATTTATTGCGCCTGAAACAATCAGGTGGTGACCTAATGTCCCAGATATGAATTTTTGTATAACAAACCACAAGTATAGTGTAATGGTCTTCGTTCGTCGAAGCATTAAAAATGTTGTATAATGATAACACATGATAGTTGATAATGAATGATAGATGCGATGACTGATGATCCTTCTTTCATGCTTCCACTTTCATGCCTTACATACAATGACATAAACAAACACTTCTGCCATGTGCTCTCCAAACCGGATCCTCTGCAAGAGATCTAAATCTGAACATAAACATAAATTTATTAACGCTGTGAGATGAAGTCTAAAAGATCTAAGAATCGGTCTAGAATGTGCTAAGGCTAAAAATATAGAAACAATGATGGAAAAGTTACACTTATTTCACATGAAAATAAACTAACATGGAATAAAACACATTGTTATTATTGTTTTGCTTACCTATATAGCTATCTATCTAGCATCTGTTAGCCTAGTATAGCCTAGTTAAACACGTACCCACGATGGCGCATGAATATTATTATGTTTATTTTTACCTACATAGCTATCTATCTGGCATCTGTTAGCCTAGTATAGCCTAGCTGAACACGTACCCACGATGACGCATGAAGAATTGAACCCAACGGTTCGTGAAAGCAAAATGGCTTCCCCCACGGGTAACGTCCAGTTGACGACCTTGGTTACTGGACTCTTGAGTCAGTGAAAGGTGATGGTCACTCCCACCCGTACGTTCCGGCGGACTCACCCTGTATCTAAAGGACCTCTCTGTATCCTTCTTGGTCGATTAAACCCAACTGGTGTGCCTTGCACTAGTTAATGCCGTGTTGGAATGTCTCCTGAGTCGCGATGATCTTCTTCTCGCCCGTGTTTACCCCAACTAATGACGCAATCCGTCTATGACGTATAATATGCCGACGTCAAAACATAATCTTTGGAATTCAATTAATACTGAGAATCCAAGGGGGCACCCAAAACATTGTCATTTGAACATCACGAAAAACTAAACAAACGATGCACCGTTGCTGACAAAAGAGACGCATGTTTTTCGCGACAGTCCTCCTGAAAATAATACTCAATAGGTTGAAACCCTAAACTGAACAAATCATAGCTGAAGAACAGGCAGAATACAGGACAGGGCGAAGTTCCACTGAACAGATTTTTAACCTCGGAATAATCTGCGAGAAATACATACAGCATCACCAACATCTATATCATGTGTTTGTAGACTTCAAGAAAGCGTTTGACCGTGTCTGGCATGCAGCTCTGTGGGCAGCCATGAGAGTGTACAACATCAGCCCTAAGATTATTGATGTCATCAAAAGCCTGTATGACAAGGCTACAAGTGCAATCATCCACAACAGCGCCATCGGGAACTGGTTCAGAACAACAATTGGTGTGTTTCAAGGATGCCTACTCTCTTCAACATCTTCCTAGAGCGCATCATGTGAGATATCCTTGCGGACAACGAAGGCACAGTCAGCATAGGGGGTAGAGCAATCTCCAACCTCCATTTTGCGAATGACATTGATGGCTGGAGAGGAGCAAGAACTTGAACAGCTTGTACAGAGAGGCTTGACACCACCTCCAGAGCCTATGGAATGGAAATAAGTGCAGGGGAGACTGTCACGGACCGGGTTTATACTAGTCCGGTGACTTTTTGTGTGTTGTAGTATCTTCCTGTGTGAAGATATAAATTATAATATTTTTATTGATTACTAATTTCTGATTGGTTGAGCTAGTCATGTGACGGTTCACCAATTACATGTATTCAAAAAAAATGTTGCATTCTTCTTGTGACTTGACCAAAGAGTGGTCGTTGTGTGTTTGTACTTCTAGCAGCTGCGTCTGCAGGTATATATTGTTTATCATTGAAATATTGTATTATGAACATAATAATAATTTAACCATGATTATATTCTACTTATTGTGGAATAAGAATTAATAATAGATAATTTTGATATTAGTATGAAGGATGGATAAGGGGGGTGATGGAGATAGTGGATCGTTGTATATTTTTGATTAATGAACTGAAGCTGGATTAGTATTTGATTTGTAGTTGAAACCTCAACTTGCAATGTATAGCATTATATTTATTTGTGTGAATGAAAGTAGTCAGCGTCAAGATGTAATAATTAGGATTATAATTAGAGTTACAATTTTTGCGTATGTGTGAACTGTGTTCGACACATATGAGATTTGAATTATTGTATTGCTGGTCTGGTCCTGCCTGTCGCAGAGAGAGAAAGGTATATGTGGGAATACAGAGAAGTTTATGTATCAAGATATTTAGTGGGGAAAACTTGTGTGTTTTCAGAAGTTTCCGGCTGGGGCCTCGAGCGGAAGAATAAAGAAGAGGAGAAAGAAGGAGAGTTGAGAAGATTAAACAAGAAGAAGAAGAAGAAGAAGAAGAAGAAACTCCGAGAGAAGAGAAAGAAGAAGAGAAAGAAAAAGAAGAAGAGGATATCACAAGAGAAGAGAAAGAAGAAGAAAGAAGAAGAGGATACTACAAGAGAAGAGAAACAGAAGAGGAAGAGGAAGAAGAAGAAGAAGAGAAGGAGAAGAAGAAGAAGAAGAAGAAGAAGAAGAAGAAGAAGAAGAAGACGAATACGAGGAGAAGAAGGAGTCGTGAAGAAGAAGGGTGGAAGTATCGAGAGGGGCCAGAGAAGAAGCCAAAGAAGAAGACGAAGAAGAAGACGAGAGCAGCAACCACTGCTACATCATCAGCAGCAGCAACCACTGCTACATCATCATCAGCAGCAACAGCGGCAGCGACCACAGCAGCAGCAGGGGAGGATTACTGGGGAAGGCGAAGAGGACGATAGATGGAGGAGAGAAAACCCAGGGATAGATAGAGAGAAGGACAAGGAGAAGGAGGATAGCGTATAGACAGAGACAGATATTAGAGACAAAGAAAGACACAGTGAATCCTAACCTCCATGATACTATTGGGGGAATCTCTCTCTGTCGACGGTGACCAGGTCGTTATTGGTGTTATTGAGACTGGTGATACTTGGATTATTTTTACCGGGATTTTGTGGTGGTTTTTGGTGATTGGTGACTTTATTCGTGGATGATCTGAGTGAGACTTATGTGTGTGTTTTGTGAATGATAAGATTCACGGATTATTTCTACATGGTACGTGAGTACAAAATTATATATATACTTTTTCCATATTATTGATTGAATTGTATGTACTATGTGAATTTTGTTGATTATTGTTTATTTTCTGGTAATAGAAAGGGGGTGTGACGACAAAAGAATTCTTGAGAGTTAGGGAGTGTGAGACGGGAGAACACGCAAAATATTCACGCACGCATACACGCAGTTTCTTGATAATAACCCCTTTCGTTACAGAGACCAAAATGATGACCAACAACACCAAAGGCATCAGCATTGACATCAAAGTCCAAGGTCAATCCCTCAACACAGTGCATATCTTCAAATATGTAAGAGCCATTGTATCAGACAATTCAATTCAATTCAATTCAAGATTTATTCGCCAAGTGACATACATACAGTTATAGTATACATGACACAAAGAATGCTTTAGATCAGCGGCAGGCATGCACAATATAACAAACGAATAAAGCATAGATCTAGTGCGACCTATGTAACCACCATTATACTAGACAGCAGACCCACGCCTGACTAGAACACTCATGTAGAACATAGAAATACAGACATCAACAAACACAACCGAATTACAGATAACAAAACAGGTGCATGATTTTTAATGTACATCATCAGACACATCAAATATACAGATGACTAAAATAGATTCGCACGCAGAAGCACCCTCCCGCAATTCATGACTAATATGACTATACAAGTGCACGCAATAAGGAGCAGCCTAAATAATCCTTATAATTGATTTAAGTGTCTGATAGACCACGGGAAGAAGCCATTCAGTGAGCGTGTGCTTTTGCTGGGGAGGGAACGGAATCTACGGCCTGAGGGGAGCATCTGGAAGAGCACGTGGGCGGGGTGGGACTCATCATGGATAATATGTTTGGCTCTGCGTGTGACACGTTGCGCATGTAAAGCCTCGATGGACGGGAGGGCCCCACCAACGCATCTTGAAGCCTGGCGCACAACACGGTCTAAACGCTCCTTATCTTGGATGTTTGCGTTGGAATACCAAACAATGAAAGAAAATGTCAAAATGCTTTCTACAGTGGCGCGGTAAAAATTGGCCATGATAGCTTGGCTGACCCGAAACTTCCTAAGCTGGCGGAGAAAGAATAGTCTCTGATGGGCCTTCTTGACTGCGCCAGTGATGTGCTTTTCCCATCCTAAATCTGAGGAAATGGTTGTGCCAAGAAACCTGAAACTGTCTACTTGTTCTACTACTTCCCCGTTGATGGACAGGGGTTGCATGTTGTTTCTGTTTTGACGGAAATCTACCACTAGTTCTTTTGTTTTTGAGACGTTTAATTCCAGATTGTTGTCTATGCACCAAGCCACTAGCTTGCCTGTATGCTCCCTCGTCATTGTTAGAGATCAGACCTTCTACCGTGGTGTCATCTGAGAACTTTAATATGACTACCTTATCATGGTGCGACACGCAGTCGTTCGTGAATAGGGTGAACAAAAGGGGAGATAATACGCATCCCTGTGGTGCACCTGTACTCAGGGTCAGTGGGTCGGAGAGCTTGTTGCCTACTCTTACTGATTGGGGGCGGTTAAGGAGAAAATCTAGTAGCCACCTACACAAGGCCTGTTCTACTCCCATGCTCTCTAGCTTGCTATACAGCTTGTGAGGAATGATCGTATTGAATGCCGAGGAATAATCCACAAAGAGAATCCTAGCATAACTTTTGGGAGTGTCAAGATGTTGCAGAATGTAATGCAATCCCAGAGCCACTGCATCTTCAGCGTTTCTATTCTTCCGGTACGCAAACTGATGTGGGTCCATCCGGCTCTCTGTAGCCCGCTGAAGGTGGCGGAGCACCAGGTGCTCAAACACCTTCATGATCACAGATGTTAAGGCCACGGGTCTGTAGTCATTTAGCCCACTGATAGTTTTCTTTTTAGGAATCGGGACTATGGTGGAGGTCTTAAAGCACCTAGGCACTGAGCACTGTTGGAGGGAAGCGTTAAAGATGTCAGTGAATACTGGGGCAAGCTGATTAGCGCATGATTTGAGGGCTGCTGGGGTTACACCATCAGGCCCAGGGGCCTTCCTAACAATCTGCTTCTTAAACAGCGCTCTAACTTCGTCTTCCTGTATTGTGAAAGGGGCCGCGAGATTATGATCAGGAGGGGGCAGGGGAGAGCTCAGGGTTACGTTGAGCGTATCAAATCGCGCGTAGAAGTGGTTTAACTTATCAGGGAGCATGGGGTCGGGGTCAGGCGAGGTGAAATTCTTATCTTTGTACTGCGTGGCCTGCTGCATGCCTTGCCAAACCTCTCGGGGGTTGTTGGAAGCAAACTGCTCCTCCAATTTGCGACCGTACTCTGCTTTAGCTTTATGAATTGACCTTTTCAGACCATACTTGGCTGCTTTGAAACGTGTTTTGTCCCCACTCCTAAACTCGGCTTCCTTTATTTTAAGCTTGTCTCTAACTTCCCTTGTGAACCAGGGTTTGTCTTTCAGTGCCACAGTGCTTGTTTTAGTTGGCACACAAACATTCGAACAAAAGTTAATGTATGACGTAACCGTGTCCGTATATTCGTCAAGAGACGGGCATGCGTCTTTGAAAACGTCCCAGTCAGTAGACTCAAGACAATTCTGAAGCATGTCAGTAGCTTCAGGGGTCCATTTTCTGCTTACCCTCACTACTGGTTTAGTACGTTTAAGTTCTTGTTTGTATGTTGGAATCAGCAGAATTGACTTATGGTCAGATTCGCCAAAATTGGGTCTAGCGACAGCATGGTAAGCATTAGGAAACACAGTATAACAATGATCTAGTGTTTTCTCTTCTCGGGTAGGAATGTTGACATGCTGATGGTACCTAGGTAGACATTTCTTCAAGTGTACATGGTTAAAGTCACCAGTGATGATGATGGCACTGTTAGGAAAAACAGATTCTGCACTGTTGACGATATCGTAGATCTGTGGCAGAACCACTGATGGGCAGGCCTCTGGAATGACGTACATGCAGATTACAATCACAGAGGAAAACTCACGAGGGGAATAGTATGGCCTACAGTTCACGACAAGACTCTCAAGTTCGGTGGTGCATGACGAGGAGACCACGTGGCTGTCCGCACACCATCTGTTATTCACCATGATGCTGACGCCACCGCCGCGTACTTTCGCAGACAATTCCGGGCTTCTATCTGCCCTGAACGTAACGAAGCCGGGAGGGGTGATCACGCGGTCAGGCGTGACGGGCTGTAGCCATGTTTCCGTAAGGCAAACGAGAGATGATTCTTGGTACTCACGTTTGCTTGTCCTCGACATTTGAAACTCGTCGATTTTATTGTTGATGGATCGTACATTGGCGAGCAAGATGGCAGGGAGGGGAGGGCGATGGCAGCGACGCCGAAATTTGACTAGCGCACCGCAGCGTCTCCCTCTTTTGCGAGTCGAACAGCGTGTTGTAGTAGTTCGTCTGCTGCAGCTATCGCCATGATGGGATGGCGCAAACCGGTCGGGAGCAGCGAAGAGAAGATCCGATTTAAAATCCGTAGGAGCGACATTTGCAATGTTTGATGTTTGTATGCTGAGAAGAAAGTCTCTTTCATACTTCAGGACACACTCACACGACGTCACAATGAGTAGAAACACAAATAACAATGAAAACATTCGCCAGCTGATCATGTCGCCCTGTGTCGGCGCCATCTTTTCTCCTACCACCCACCAACCACCAATGGGTCCCGACAGGAAGTCCTCTCCAGGATCGCTCAAACAACTGCTGCCCTGACAAGGTTGAAGCCCATTTGGAAAGATAGGACCATCAGTCTACATTCCAAGGTAAGGCTGCTGCGCTCCCTTGTCATCTCCAACTTCCTATACGCTTGCGAAACATGGACCCTCACAGCAGATCTACAACGAAAAATACAAAGCATGGAGATGGGGTGCTACAGAAGACTTCTGGGCATTTCCTATACCCAGCACATCACCAATAACGAAGTCCGACAGATAATCACACAAGCCATTGGACAACTGGATAACATGCTCACAGTGGTGAAGAAAGGGAAACTCCGATGGTATGTCCACGTCACCAGAGCATCAGGCCTTGCAAAAACCATCCTGCAAGGCACCGTGAAAGGAGGCAGGAGAAGGAGACAGAAAAAGAGGTGGGAGGACAACATTCGAGAATGAACTGGCTTGACACTGAGCGAAGCCATGAGGGTTCCTGAGGACAGAGAAAGATGGAGTACGCTGTTTAAACGATCATCTGTGGTGCCCCAACGACCGTCGAATTATGGGATAGGATAGTGTAGTAGGGAGAGGCATTATGTTTAACTCGCATAATATTGCCTGCTAGTTGTCGTCATTTTTTACAAATGGATTTGTATGTCCTCAAGCAGGATTTTTTTTTTTTCGTGTCTGTCGCACAGGTCACAATGTTCTTCTAATTCATCCAATCCATTTAATAATATTTAGTGCACAGCAACTCAACAAAGGTTAATATAGGATTCATCACTCTTCACAAAAAGGGTGTCAAAAGTACCGCACCATCAGTCTCATCAGCCATCCCAGCAAAGTCCTGCTGAAAATAATACTCAACAGGTTGAAACCCCAAGCTGAACAAATCATAACTGAAGAACAAGCAGGATTCAGGACAGGGCGAAATTTCTCTGAGCAGATTTTGAACCCCAGAATAATCTGCAAGAAATACCTACATCACCTATCCTAGCTTATCTTATCCAATCCCGTAACTTAAAAGTCGTTGGGGCACCACAGATGATCGTTTAACCAGCGTACTTTATCTTTCTCTGAACTCAGCAATCCTCATGGCTTCGCTCAGTGTCAAACCAGTCCATTCTCTAATGTTGTCCTCCCACCTCTTTTTCTTTCTCCCACTTCTTCTACCTTCCTGCACCGTGCCTTGCAGGATGGTCTTTGCAAGGCCTGATGCTTAGGTGACGTGGCTGTGACTTGGGTTTTTATTGTTGCTGGGCTCTGCACAATGGAATGCTGTAACCAGCACAATCTTAGTCGGTACAGGATCAACAGGTGAAGAAGTGGGCTTGCATCGAGCGATGATCGTCTTCAGTTGTTCGGCTGTGACAGGGGCAAAGTGAGATAACATTTCACCTATGAAAGGCCGGGTGATGTTCACATTGGGGGGTTGATTGTCGTCCCGGAAACTTTGCTGGATTTCTTCAATCTTGGCTTGAAAGAAGTGATTGAGAGTCGTGGCTGCAGCTTGACAGTCCATGTCAGGAAGTATCGGACTTGATGCTTCATGTCCCAGAAGTCTGTTGACCACTGAGAACATCTTGCCCGTGTCTGATCCTGCATCTTCTAAGGCTTCCTGCACATGGTGAGCTCTGGCCTTGTTTACCACCTCAGTGCACTTGTTCCTAGCCTTACAGAAGCACTGCCTGTCTACTTCCAGCCCCGTGGCGCGCCACCTCCTTTCCGCCCTGCACCTGGCCTTCTTTGCGTCATGCACAGCGGGCGTCATCCAGCCGGCGTCGCCTCTCTCCGTCACTTGCTTCTTCCTCTCAGGTGCATGCTTGTTTAGTAGCGACAAGAGCGTTTCGTTGTACAGAGACACCAGCTCCTCAACATCGTCATGGGGAGAGAGAAGAAGGTTCGAATCCTGAAGGTCCTTTCTAAATGCTTCCTTTCTCATGCCTTTGATGTTTCGAACATGAATAATTTTCTTGGGAGGGTTGGGACGTGACATAATAGTTTCAGCGGTTACAAGGAAATGATCCGAGAATTGCTGGTCTTCAACATCGACAGTCTTGACCAAGGCAACGGTGGATCTCGACATGACCCAGTCAAGGATGTGACCTCTCCTATGTGTCACCTTGGTTACCAGTTGAGAGATGTCGAGCGAATTCAGCAGCTGGCAAATGCGTTTGGTGTCGGAATCTTTGGGGGAGTCATAATGCAGATTCACGTCTCCAAGCACAATGAAGTACTTGTGAGAGGCGGCGATGGCTGACAACACTGGGGTGAATTCATCAAAGAATGCGGAGGTAGGTACTCTATGCACTTTGGTATAAGGTCGCCTATAGACGCACATTACATGCACAGACAGCTTTTCATGAGAAAGTATGAAACACAATGATTCAGGGCAGCAGTTGTTTGTGCGATCCTGGAAAGGACTTCCTATCGGGACCCATCGGGACTCATTGTCTGTTACAATGGCTCCTAAATATTTGAAGCTAGCTATGCACTGTGTTGAGGGTTTGACCTTGGACTTTGGTGTTCGTATTGATGCCATTGGTGTTGTTGGTCAATACTTTGGTTTTCTTGGCACTTATTTTCATTTGGCCAAAGGCTCTGGAGGCAGTGTCAAGCCTCTGTACCAGCTGTTCAAGTTCTTGTTCCTCTCCAGCCAATCCATCAATGTCATCCGCAAAACAGTACAATTAATTAATCAGTACAACTTCTGTTAATCTGATGAAAAAAACTTGATGCAACAATCCGCAAAACGGAGGTTGGAGATTGCTATACACCCTATGCTGACTGTTCCTTCGTGATCTGCAAGGGCATCTGACATGATGTGCTCCAGAAAGATGTTGAAGAGTGTTGGAGAGAGTAGGCATCCCGATGGCGCTGTTGTGGATGACTGCACTGGTAGACTGGTCATACAAGCGTTTGATGACTTAGGGCTTCAAGAAAGCGTTTGACCGAGTCTGGCATGCAGCTCTGTGAGCAACCATGAGAGTGTACAACATCAAACCTAACATTATTGAAGTCATCAAAACCCTGTATGACAAGGCTACCGGCGCAGTCCTCCACAACCACTCCATCGGGAACTGGTTCAAAACAACAATCGGCGTGCATCAAGAATGCCTCCCTTCCCCCCCCCCCCCCCTACGAGTGGGGGGTGCCGGGGGTTTCCGTATAAAAAATATAAAAAGTATCCCCACTTTCTAGAAATTTAGTGCTTTAAATTCCCACTGTCGCTGTCTTTCTCCTTTGTTCTTTCTCATTCCTACTCTGTTCTATCAATCTACTATACTATCTTCTTCTTCGCTAGACCAGTCACCTACCCTTTTTCTTGAAAACTCTTCCGGGACAAAACTCCTCATTTGTGTGTTAGGTTTGTTGGATCAGCTTGGGAATATTGGAAGCTTTCTGCCAAATGGTCACTGGGGCTTCCTATGATGTTATTATTTGGCAATGTAGGCATTTTCTATGTATGTGTTTTGTTGATATTTTATAATGATGTTTGTATTCTATTTTGTTTTTGTAAACGGGGGGTTCGATAAATTAGAGTATAGCATCAGCGTCCCCTGCGTGGGATGTCTTTATTGTAAAGTGACTGGCTGGTGGAGAGCATTCAGTTTTACCACTAGAGTTGTTTCAGCAGATCTTTTATGCGGATCGGGAGTTGTCCGGTCCTGATTTGGCTCGGAAGAGTCCGCTGGACTTAAAGCAGTAATCATGTAATATAATGATAAATTAGAGTATAGCCTCAGCGTCCCCTGCCTGGGATGTCTTTATTGTAAAGTGACCTGCTGGTGGATTGCCTTCAGTGTTACCACTAGGGTTGTTTCGGCAGATATTTTATGCGGATGAGGGGTGAGTCCTCTTTCAGCGAAGTTGTGGGCTTGATTTTGTGGTCCTGATTCGGCTCTTTGAAGTCAGCTGGACCCTGTAAGCAAGGAATAACTAACTAATCAAGGATGCCTACTCTCTCCAACACTCTTAAACATCTTTAAGGGGCCGCATCATGTCAGATGTCCTTGCAGATCTTGAAGGCACAGGGTGTAGAGTGTAGAACCGTCACCAACCTGTGTTTTGCGGCGGTCCTGATTCGGCTCTTTGCGGTCAGCTGGACCCTATAAACAATTAATAACTAACTCCATTTTACGGACGACATTGATGGGTTGGCTGGAGAGGAACAAGAACTTGAAGAGCTAGTACAGAGGCTTGAATCTTTGGAATGGAGATAAGTGCAGAGAAGACAAAACAGATGACCAACAACACCAATGGCATCAACGTGGACATCAAAGTCCAAGGCCAATCCCTCAACACGTAGCACATCTTTCAATATTTATCAGCAATTGTATCAGACAATGGGTCCCGACAGGAAATACTCTCCAGGATAGCACAAACAACTGCTGCCCTGACAAGGTTGAATTCCATTTGGAAAGGCAGGACCATTAATCTACACTCCAAGATAAGGTTGCTGCGCTCCCTTGTCATCTCCATCTTCCTATACGCTTGTAAAACATGGACTCTCACAGCAGACCCACAACGAAGAATAAAAAGCATGGAGATGAGGTGCTACAGAAGACCTCTGGCCATTTCCTATTCTCAGAATATCATAAACAACGAAGTCCGACAATCACACAAGCCATTGGACAACATGATGACATGTTCACGATGGTGAAAAAACGGAAACTCCGATGGTATGGCCACGTCACCAGAACATCAGGCCATGCAAACATCATCCTATAATGCACGGTGCAAGGAGGCTGAAGAAGATGGAGACAGAAAAAGGTGTGGGAAGACAGCATTCGAAAATGGACTGGTTTGACACTGAGCGAATTCACGATTGTTGCTGAGGACAGAGAAAGATGGAGTACGCTGGTTAAGCGATGATCTATGGTGGTGCCCCAACGACTTTCAAGTTATGGGATAGGAGAGGATAGGATTATAGGACCAAGCATTAGTCATGAAATGTGTGTGTGTGTGTGTGTGTGTGTGTGTGTGTTACGTTGAAACGCGAACGAAAGTATGTCGGAAGCGTGTACGATAGATCTAATCGTTTCGATTTGCAAAGTATTCAATAATGGAGTTTATTTACCTTTGATTTGAGTTTGCATTGTTGTTAGGAGAGGCTTTGTATAACGTTGATGATTTGCGTTAGTCGATATTGATGTAGAATATTCTGGATCTGCGTGTTTACTCTCGATAGAAATTTCCCGATGCATGTCGAGGCAAGAGGACGTTCGGGAAGGAGAAATAATAATGTATGACGTAAGTCAGTGATGACGATCTTTAGTTCGATTGGTGGCAGTACGTCATTTCTACCATGTACCAAATTGTTCCAGAAAAGAGAGAGGTTATTTAATCGTGTGCCGAGATTGTTGTAGAGAGTAAAGTTGTTGATAGTGATTTGGAGAGTTGCTGTGAAAGTTGTTGAGTTGAGTTGAGAATTGTATGCAGTTGTTGGTGTGTGCTGAATAAAAGTGGAAAACTTCATACGTCGACTTTGTGACTTGTATGCTGCTTGAGCGGGTTGCGTGAATAAACGAATCTGAGTTACACAACTATCAGGAATTCAAGCATCGGGGCTGAATCAGATACTGATAGAAAACTCCAACATCAAACGGAGTGTAACAGTGTGTGAGTGTGTGTGTGTTGCTTGTTAGTGGTACATTAAGCTTGTCCATACCCATAGGCCTGTCTGCTACAGGGCCGGATCCAGGGGGGGGGGGTTACCTGGGTTCCGGAACCCCCCCTCCAAACTGAAAAAAAAAATTTTTGTTTTATGCAAAGAGGTTTAATTTTTTAAAAATTGTTTTTAAAACATTGCAGTTTTTATTCACTTTTGGTCCAAGGTACAAATAGTTATTTATAGACAATTTAACGGAAATCCATTTCAAGGGATCCGTTGAAACGTCCAAAGCGTTTTCCCGTTGAAACGACCAAGTAACCCAACCCCTAAGCCTAAATTAGTAAATGCAGCCATATTTTCCTGTTCTGTCCGCAAGCCTCTTCCAGCACCTTCACCTTGATACTGCCCTAATCCCCCAAAAACGACTTTTTAGAAATATTAATTAAGATGCTAAGTTGATAATTATGAACTATAATTCGTTGCCTGGTTTGGTGAAGTCAGCAAAATGGCATATGCTTTGACAACTGATGTTATTGTTCCTCGTCAAGCATCCCGACAGACTCTCCGTGACAACCAACCTGCGGCCACTCCAGAAGAATATTTCAAGATTAGCATTGCCATTCCTTTCTTGGAACACCTGTCAACCGAATTGGACTCGAGGTTCAAAAATGCTGACCTAGCAAGTTGATGGTCTCTGTCTGGTGCCAAGCACTTTAATAGACAACCAGGATGGTTTCATGCAGGTTCCAGAAGGGGTGAAGACACTGGCAATGTTGTGGGAGTCTGACCTACCAGACAACGCTACCCTTGATGCAGAATACCAATGGTGGGTTTGCAAATGGCGAAGTGCTGCTGAGAATGCGACAGCTATCATCCCATCCACGGCATCAGAAGCACTGAAACATTGTGACGGGGATTTTTATCCCAACCTGTTCATCATGCTAAAGAACCTTTGCCTGTCACTACTGCCGAGTGTGAGCGTTCAAACAGTCAGTTGCGCAACCTGAAAAACTACATGCGCTCTACAATGGGGCAACAGAGGCTCAATGGACTTGCTTTACTGAAAGTGCACATGGATGTTGATATTGACTTCAAAGAGGCAGTGAACTGTTTTGCCAGAAGATACAATTCACAAATTAATGGTACTAATGCCGGAGAACCTAGTGCAGCAAGACTGAAAGTGAAAGCAGGGCGGTGATGTTCATAAACTACAAGGTAAAGCTTTATACCGTTAGCGATCGACAAAAAGTAGTGAATAATAATAGTATACAAAACATCTCTGCTGATAAATAAATGTTTGTGTGTGTGTTGTTGTTGTTTTTTTTAAGGGAGGTGCAGAGGATAATTTTTGTACCTCAGAGTTTGTCAGTTCAACTGTTAAAAAAGCTCAAAGTCCCAGACCATCACAAATGGCTTTTTAAAGGTTCAGATAGCACCAGATTGCACCATTTTGTATCCTTGAAAAAATAAAATTCCGGGGGGGGGGCATGCCCCCGGACCCCCCTAGAAGGCTCGTTGCTTCGCTGAACCTGTAACCCCCCCCCCCCCCCTTCGACTTTCCCCAGGTCCGGCCCTGTGCTATATCTGGTCGTAAATTCTGTGGGTAATCCTTTCACATTAACCTATTAGTCTTATGCTATGCGTTCATTTTGTATTTACTTTTATGTTGCAGATGCCCACATCACCATAAATAATTCTTCCGAGTCGACTGCCCCAACCCAAATTGCAGAAAACATCCACAACACCATCCATGAGGTGAAGAATGTTTACAGGTCATACATCTCCCACCAAATCCACATCACCAATGGCTACCCCCTGAGAGGCGATGGCTCATCTGCTGACAGTATAATACGTACTTGTCATTGTTTTATCATACCTTCTTGTATTATTAGACTTATCTGGAAGTACTTTTAAATAATCAGGAATAGGAACAAGCCAAATGTCTTCGGTCTGTTGGACGCCATATTTAATGAACCGCTGAACATATAATTTTTTAAACTAAACTTCATAGGACCATTGCTTATGTTAATGGCCTGCTTCCTGTGCCATCACCTTAGCTCTACTGCAAATGCCAAGATCACTGGAATCATTGTGTGGCTAAATATGTTTTGCTCAATATCTCAAAAAAGGCTGAAGCGATTTTGTTGAGTTTTGGTATAATTATTTCAAATCATGGGCCTCCCTTTAGTAACAGTCCAGTTGTAGTTGGTCATTCTGTAACTCTGAATTTCACTTTTTCGTTCAAAACCCACTTTGTGCATTATCTATTTAAAAAAATAACCGAACCTAAATTTATTATTTTACTTTGTGAATACTTTTAATACTGCTAAGCATGTTAGATCATTCGTATTTGTACTTTCTCAAAAGTCAAGATCATTGTGCTTTATATTTTGTTAAACATTTTGTGTTGTGTCTACAACTTAATTAACTGAGTCCATTTAAATAATTTTTTGTCTGCAGTTAGTTCAGGTCGCGGTCTATCATTCCCTTTTTTTTTAATTTGCTTCGTTAGGATAAAGCCGAGTCGCAACACCACCAACAAAATTAACACTTTTGAAAATGCGTAATTTTCCTTTACGTGTGTGAGTTTCTGCAAATACATGTGAATGACATAAGTTAGTTAGTGAGTTAGTCATTGTGTATAGGGTACAGCGGAATGCAAAGAGCCGAATGAGGATCACTTATAACCTCCCTGACAAAGAGGAAGTGGACTCTGCTATTTGATGTCATCTTTGTTCTTATGGAGGTTTTGACTCACACGCAGCAATGTGAGTCTATGCAATTATTCCCCCTTTTCAATCTCCCCCTCCCTCAATACATTTTTCCAGATTTTTGCAACTCTGTGCGAGATGACTCCCTAAATTAGTCCATAAATGACATTATTTGATTATACAATTTCTATTTTGTCTCCGTCCGCCCATCTGTCTGTCAAATGTGTCCGCAGTCCCTCTGTGCAAAACTTGCAACCAAACTTGGTAAGATGGTTCTTATCTATGAGACCTTGAAAATGATCAGTGAATAAATGACTTCACTTCAAGGTCAAGATCACAGGGTCAACAAATGTTAGACAAAAAAAGGAAAATTTCTCGCAAAATGTCATTCTTTTCCTAAGTTATTTATACTCAACTTCTGATTCTTTGAGGTCAAATGAGAAACACATATTATGCAAATTTCATCAACCTCGCTCCAAGGTCAAGGACACTGGAGCTGTACAAAGTCAGTTCTTATGGGTACTTTGAAGTGTCTTGACCCTAAACTATGAGAGATATAAAGTTTAAACTTGTTGTGTTTAGAAAATAATGTATTAATCTTTCATAGATATTCCATTTTTGAGTTGATCTTGAAAGTCAAGGTCATTTTAGGCCTTACAAAATCATTAACACATTTCTCATCATACAATAAAATGGCTGTATATTTAACCCATTGCATGCAACAACATTTAGTTATTTGAACATACATGAGCATCAGAGGTCACATGGAGGTCAAGACCATCCCAAGGTTAAGGTCATTCCAAAATAACTTATTTTCGTATAATACAATTTTGGCTGAAGTTTATTTGATCGTACTTCAGCGTATTTAGAGCCAGAGGTCAAGGTCATTTCAATGTCAAGAGCAATAAAAGATCAAAGTCGGTATTACGTTTGCATTTTAATGCCACTGTTTTATTTCGATTTTTTTTTCTGGGCACTCATGTTCATTATTGCAAGTTCCATAAGGAGCATGTGAATCATATGGGCTTTGCCCTTCTAGTTTTAGGTTTTAGGGTGGCGTCACCACAACAACAAAAAAAGATTTGTGTTTACCATTATTGTTATTGATCTTTGATTGTTTCCTTTAGTGTTGAAAAGTGAATATTTTTTTCCAGCTATGACTATTTGTACCAGCCAGCAAGAACTCCTGAATAAAATTCACCCCATGTTTCTTAATGATGTGGATCCAGATAATGCTGAACTGGCGAATTGCCTGGTGTCCAGGGGTGTGGTGCAGGAAGCGCGTCTTGAAGAAATCAGGTAGGCAGTGGTGTATATGATATAACTCATGCCAATCAAATGCAGATTTGTAATTCTTGTCAAGTTAGCCCTTTAAGGAAGACGTCATTTGGCAAAATAATTTTGTTTAAAATATAATTATGTATTCTTTATACAGTATAGTGCTTTTCAAGCTTAAGAGCTGCTCAAAGCGCTGACCAATGCAGGCTCTAACTCGTATGCTACACTAGCCCTTTAATGCCTCAAGCAACTGAGCACAATCCTGGATGATCGGGGTCGGGAAAGGGACCTGGGCCGAGCTCAGTGAGCATTGTAGAGTATTTAAATTATGAAGTACATTGGTAATTCCTTCCTAAACACTCTTTAACTGCGTACTGCTTAAACACAGTCACTGTTCAATATGAATGCACACAGTCCAAGCGGCGAGTATTTAGCTATTCAATTGTACTGTGCGCTAAAAAGTAGGCCTACACTTTACATTGGTTTTCCTGCCAGTGTGGAAAATATTGCCGATGACCCAAAGTCAATCACACTACGTAGTTGAGGCTGGCCCACCTCTCCCCAATCACTGCCGCTGTTTACAGGTTGCTAGTTTTCTTTTTGAAGTATTATATAATCGATTTCCCCACAACTGAACAAGAATGACAGACTGTAGCAGAGACGGCCGAGACTACGTCGCCTCTCATGGTGGATGGCGGAGAGGCGACGTGGGCCCTAAGCTTCGGCGTCTCTGCTATGCAGTGTGGAAGAAAAGCAGCGCTAATTTCCTGTATTACATTTGTTAGAGGGTTGGTCCTGTCACAAAATAGCTGTGGTCTCCAAAAACGATGAATCCAACGATTTTGACGGGCCGCCATATTGAAACTTTCAGTACAATACGACTTTATTTATCTCAAACATTTCACAAAATTTCTCGCGCTCTCTGGGACATCTCGTGACCTCGTGTCCTAAGTACTCCACAATTGCTCCTTATATCTACCCCTGACTATGTATAACTTATATACAGTTTATACAGTACACAGCTCTTAATAACTGTTCATTAAACGGTCAAAAATTGTCTATAACTTATATAGTCTGTAAACTGCTTATTTATTCCTTATTTACAGCACGTTGAACTCGGCCCTGTAGTGATTGTTAGGTGTGTTGGTGTAGCTAGCACTCGCCAGCATAGGACAAGAGTATCAGAGACTTTGGACGTTCGTGCAATGGATCGAATGCATGGGGTGGCCTGGTAGCATGTTTGATCTGGGTGCTGGTTTCATCCCTATGCCGAAGATTGCATGGGACGAACTTACGTGACGTAGATACGAGACTTTTCAGGACACCAAGGGTTTCTCCGGTTTCCTCCCTCCCTTCAGTAATGGTATTGGATGCAGTTAGTCTGAAATTCACGCTACAAATTTATTTCTCTTCCACCTTCAGCTTCTGTAATAGCAATCTGTTCAGATCGCCGTGCTTTGGGTTATTAAGTGTGCACAAACTAGACCTCAGATTATATATATATATAGGTCTACTCTCTTGTAAAGGGTGTTGGGCCGACCGTCTCCTAAAATTTAACTTAAATTTGTCGGAACTGGCATCATAGGTAAATCCCAGCTGTAGGATTTCATTTTCAATGCGTTTTCATGTGACGAAATTGTTCAACCATGGTAAACTGATATGCGCTATGAGTGTCAGAGAATCATTGAATAATTCACAATGGCATCTTCTTTAGCAGTCTTTTCTCCAGTTACTGTGGTTTCCTACATCACTCATCAGTTTATAGTCGTTTTAAAAACAATCAGTTGAAATGTTAAAATAACAATTGATTTCTTTTCCATCCTTTTCATTTTCTATAAGAATTATAAGGATTTCTTGACATCACTGTGCTTTGAGTCTGAGGGAAAAGACTGTGCATAGCATTCTGCATTATTATTATTATTACTATTATTATGTAAGACATACATGAGGTCGTAATAGCAGAAATGGTCGTGATTCATCCAGTGTTGTCGGTGCTGAAGAATGCTGTATGATGTGTGCTTGCTGTCTGTCCATTCAGGTCTTTGAAGGACCAGCGAGATCGTGCCAGAATGTTGTGGCTTTGTTTTGGTGACGTTTCACCCGAGCTGTTTGAAGACGTCTGCTACCCAGCACTCCTTGAGCACTACCCACAAGTTCTAAAGGGAGTTGGATTCTCTGGAAGCAGTGCGAGGATCCTGCTGGGCAATCGTGATTGCTTGAGACACTTGATCATTAAGAGCGAGAAGATCACTCTCAGGCGCTTTGCTGACGCGTTCATTCCTACAAAATGCTGCACACTTGAGCAATACAGGTTTGCCGACATTTCTTTGTTATTGACTTGCTTCAACTCGCTGAGCTTTCATTGTACATTGAGTTCTACTTACTGCTGTCTTTGTGGAACATTCATTTGTGATAATTTGATTTTTTGAATACTTTGACATATTCGGGGAGAATCAGAACGAGCCAAATGTCTGTCTGTTGTTCAATTGGTAACCATATCTCAAGAGCCATTGAACGGATTTTGACCATACTTCATAGGAACATTATCTTAGTGGCCTTCTGTGCCATCATATTTGCTCTGCCACAAAGGTAAAGGTCACTGGAGTCATTTTTGTTGCTAAACACAATTTACTCAATATCTCAAAAACGTTTAAAGGGATTGTGTTGTATTTTGGTATACAGATTATTCAAATCATGGGCCGTCCTTCAGTAGAAGTTTGGGTATCAGTCAGTCGGTCAGTCCGTCACTGAGAATTTCCCTTTTTTGTTAAAATACACTATTATTGACTCACAGGCTTAACAATGTGAGTTTATGCACTCACTCCCAAAATTTATTTTCCAGATACTTGCAAATCTGTGCGAGATGAGTCTTACATAGTCCAAAAATGATATGGAAGAAAAGGCCCGTCCGACCGTCTTTCTGTCCGCCGTCTGTGTGTGCAAAAACTTTAAAGTGGCCAAGTACTCAGAACCTATATCAACTATCACAACCAAAATTGGTGAGATGGTGTATACCCATGTGACTTCATAAACGATCAGTGGATCAAAGACTTCACTTCAAGGTCACAGGGTCAACAAATGTTAGTAAAAACAAATTACAATTTTTCACAAAATTTCATTTTTTTTCTAGGCTATTATTATTGAACTTATGATTCTTTGATGCACGATAGATGTCAATGAGACACACATACTATGCAAATTTAGTCAACCCCACTTCAAGGTCAACGTCACTGGAGCTGTCCAAAGTCAGTTAGTATAGGTACTTTGAAGTGACCTTGACCTTAAACTTTGAGAGAGATAAAGTCCAAACTTGTATTAAGAGATGATAGATTGATCTTTCATATATGTTCCGTTTTTGCATTGATCTTGAAGGTCAAGGTCATTTTAGGCCTTGGAAAAACTTTTTAAAAATAAGTGATCAAACAGTGGAATGGCACTTTATTTAACCCATAGCATGCAACAACATTGGGTTATTTAATCAGAAATGCATAAGAGGTCAAGTGAAGGTCAAGGATATCCCAAGATCAAGGTCACTGAAGGTCAATGTCATCTCAAGGCCAAGAGCATAGAAAGATCAAAGTCAGTGTTACTTTGCATTTTAATGCCACAATTTCATTTATTTTTTTCTGGGCACTCATTTTCATTTTAAATATTGCGAGTTCCATAAGGAGCATATGATTCATATGGACTTTGCCCATCTAGTTTAAGAATAACTTAAAAGAAATTCATAAGTTTTACTTTGTGGATATTTACTGCTAAACATGTTAGATCAATTGAATTTGTACTTGTAGTTATTGTGCTTTATCATTTTTTAAACATGTTTTGCGCTGTATCTAAAAATTATCTCAGCCGATTTTCATAATTATTTACTTGATTGAGGCCTATCATTCTATGTTTTCCTTTAGCTTCATTGGTACAAAGCCAAGTTATAACATTGCCAAGAAAATTAATACTTTTGAAAATGCTTAGTTTTTTAGACAAAGTGTCTGGAAATTCAGTTGAATTACTTCTGATCTTTCTATTTTATTTTTGTTTAAATACAGGATGTATTTGTTTTTAGTTTTAGTTGTTATTGCTGGTTAGGGGGTTTGTTCGTACTTTGGTGTAATATGTATGTATGAAAGTCAAAGACAAATTCTCACATTTTTATCAGACAGTACAGTTTTATAACGTCTTTGTGTGCTGTTGGTCCTTCTTCCATTTTAGTCTTTGTTTGCTTTTCTTTAGGACTTTGATGCAGGCTGAAGTTTAGTTTTCTTTGGCTTCACTTGAAAGTAAGAACTAAAACCATGTTAGAGATTTGAAATGAACCAATTTGATTATGTTAAGAAAACGTTCTGTTAAGCCCTCAGTGGTATGCACATACTTTCTGACATTCAACATGTACTTTCTGACATTTTTTTGTGCATTCTGAAACTTTAGAGAGATGTCAGAGTTGGAAAGCAGCAATTGGGATCTTGCCTTCAAACTGTGTGAACGCAACGCACGCAACGAGGGTTTGCAGCAGCAAGTGAAACAACTGCTGCAACTCTCTGGAGTGATTGTTCCTGACCGTTTCAGTCGTCTGTTTGCCAAGGGTTTCCCATGTCATTGTCACAACTGTCCACCTCCAGTTCTTCAAAGGAAGGTATTGACAGTGTGTTACACTCGTTTGATGTTTTTTTTTTTTTTATCAGTTCATTCAGCCCCGATGCTTGAAACCTGATAAAGTGTAACTCAGGTTCGTTTATCCACGCAGCCCGTTCAATCAGCAACACAAGGCACGGAGTCGTATGAAGTTTTCAAACTTTATTCAGCGTTCATCAACAACTGCATACAATCGCCTTTTCACTCTCTCTCTCTTCCTTCTTTTTTTACAATTCTCAACTATCAACACCTCTTTTGAAACAGTGCGGCACTTATATAGTCTCTTCATACTCCAGAACAATTTAGAACACGGCAGAATGACGCACTACAATCAATCAAATGAAAGTTCGTCATCACTGACTTACGTCATACAACATCCTTTTCGTCCAAGAATGTTCTCAAATATCTACACCCATCAAAAAACTTCGATCGACCGTAAACAAACAAATCTAGAGAATTCTCCAATAATATCGACTAACGAAAGTTATCAACGTTATACAAAGCCTCTCCTAACAACAATGCAAACTCAAATCAAAGGTAAATCAAAGAGCTTAATGATAGAAAGAGGGGGAACTTGGTACATAACCGCGAGACGAAAGGTACGAGTTATGCTCCCTTGTCGACATGCTGAAAATGGCTCGTGGCAGAAAGTCAAAAGGCGACCGAGTGAAACAGGGCGGTGACTTTTGCAGAGCCATCAATTGCCATAATGCCAGATACAAGAAAAGTGTTGGCAAGTCCTTTTTCAAATGTCCAAGAGACAAAGAAAGGTAAATTGCAATTGAAAAACTTCATTTTTTGTGTGTTTATGTAGGCCTAAACTAAGACCGCTGCAGTGTTGTTAGTGTTAAAACAATCGGAGAGCGGCTTGAATGATTCATGTTATACCTATGTGCTAAATCCAAAACAGTTTGCTTGCTGACAGTTTACGTTCAACAGGTAGCTCACTGTTTACGTTATTGCTAGGTTGTTTGACTATATTTGTGCGTATATTTCAAAAGTAGATGTCAGATTGGCAGTTTGACTTCGTCAAACTGCTTATGTTAACAAGTTAAATTAGACTAAGTCTGTTTTCTCCTCGTGATCAAATACTGTGCAAGATAACCCCTTACCTAAGCACAAAAATGGTCCTTGATCTGTTGTAATCCCTTTTCGTTTGAGTGTAAACGGGGGAAAAAAATGTAATGTAGATACTCAGTCCTTGTTCTGATCTGTGAATTTCTGCGCATTAGATCTATATTGCGTGGAATGTTGTAGTATAGGTTCTGATTTTTCTGTCTGATTAATTAATTATTTTCCATGAAGTGACTGATGTTATTAAGCCAGTGATGTGGAAGGTGAGAGGGTTGGGGGGTAGGGAAACACCTGATATAAATTAAATTCACACTATTAGTGAAACATTTTGTTATTGTGCTTTATTGTGATTAATTGATTGAATGACAGAGCTCTCTCTTTCCCCCAACCCCACTCTCTCTCTCACTCTCTCTCTCACAATTACGGATTTACACAGTTTCGGATAAATGAAACAATCTGTCATGGATATTTTAATTTTAAAATATCTGTCGTTGATAAAAAAATAATAAATTCCAGGACAGAAAACGAACCTATGACATACACACATCAGCAGCATAAAAGCACCTAATAAATGTCAATAAGTAAACATAAAGAAAAACAAAACAAAAAAAGACAGCAGTAGCGGAATGTTAATAATAATGATTGTTAAAAGTTTGGTTTTTGCAAACGTTACCATAAAAATGTTCTTTTGCAATGGCAAAGGCTCAATAAGTTACCACGCACAGATCATTCACATAGCAGATGATGAAATATAGCCAGCCCGAGCAAAGGGAAATAATCCGTGAGAGCGTCTCACATTTTTGTATAGGACATAATGGAAGTTCCCCCTCTTTCCGTAATAAGCTCTTTGGGTAAATACACTCTATTATTGAATACTTTGCAAAGCGAAACGATTAGATCTATCGCGCGCGTTTTAGACATACTATCCTTCGCGTTTCAACGTAACACAGTGGTTTCAGGTTTGCGGTAATTTAAATTGGCAGTTAGTATATGTGTTTTCAAGTAAAATGTGAATTTAAATAGGTGATTAGTATAGTTTATAAATGTTTTAAAGTGAAGCTTTCAAGTAGATGACTTGTCGCAACAATAGTTGGACATTGACAGGAAATTTACACATGCACAAATACACCAAACACACACAGAAGTATGAGGTTTGGTCTTTGGGCCTATTTCATTGCGCCCTGCTGTGTCTTGACAGAAAAGTGATGCAAAGCAGACAGCTGATGGCACAGTGATAAACTCTGACTACCCTTCCTCCCAGAGCTGGACAACTTGTGACGATGCCAACGGTGTTTCCCTCAGTAGCCATCTTGACTCCCAGACTGGTGCCAAAGACCAAGCAACAGATGACGTCATAACATTTGAGACAGAGCAACAGCGAGGTTTGTGTACCTCCCACCTTTACCTGTTGCTCACTTCTCTTCACTTATTAGCCTTTTTTTAAAATGATGAAATCACTGGTATATAATAATAATCGTAATAATAATAATAATAATAATAATAATAATAATCATCATCATCATCATCATCATCATCATCATCATCATCATCATCATCATCATCATCATCATCATCATCATCATCCTATCCTGTCCCGTAACTCTGAAGTTGTTGGGACACCACAGATGTTCGTTTAACCAACGTACTCCATCTTTCTCTGTCCCCAGCAGCCCTCACGGTAGGGAGATAGAGAGATACAAAAATCGACAGTTCAGTGCCACTGCCTAACCCACCCCACATTTCTCTTAACATATGTGCTTTTTTGAGTAACTTAACCTACACCCCTCACTCACCCTATTTATTTAAAAAATATATGCTATTTTACATCCTCTTAAATCTTGTTTTGAATTAGACCCCTCATTCTTAAAATACACCTAATCCAATACTAATTCATATACCAATTCCAGTCACTAATAATCCCACACTGGTAGCAGCTTCCAGTGTATTAATAACATTTAGACCAGTGGATGTGTAATTAATTCCGTTAAAAACTTTGGAATACTGTCTTCTGCATCTAGAGTACTTTTGGGTATCTGAATCAATTTCCGTCCTCACTTTCCTTATTTCTTCCAGCCTGAACGTTTGAACATCAGTTAAGTTTAAAGAGGAGTTTAAAGAATGTAACGTTGGGGCACTTGGTTCCTCTTCCATGAATGCAGGGTACAATTTAGTCATTGTTTTTTAAATGAGTGAGAAAAAAAAGTTTGTATTACTTAACTTGATTTAAACTAATTTGCAAAATACCCTATTTGTTTATCAGGAAATATCTTATTGCTCAAATAAAATGTTAACAGATCTATGTTATCTAGGATAATTTGCGATATTCTTTCAGAAGGATTTATAACAGGGTTTGGGGTGATCTTGGATGAGGAGGCAAATACAGTGTACTGATTTTCACATTCTCTTTTCTCATAAATATTGTAATAGGTCTGGGACCCTTGCCTAATTCAGCCAACTTAAAGTCACCTGTGGAATTACATTAATATTTCTCTGCATAGGTTTGCGAGCAGTTATGTCGAGTTATATCATAGCTGTACTACCTAGTTGTAAAGGTGGCTGCAGAACAACTCTAAAGGTTTTCCCAGAGGAAGCATGCTAATGTAAAACATCATATCGTCTTGTTTTGTATTCTTGGTTGGATTTTATTGGTAATACTGATTTTATTTACATCTTTTATCATATTTAAATGTTAACAGTTTAGTCTGATTTTACTTAATTTTGTGTGGTCCTGATTAGGCTCTTAGCAGTCCACTGGACCCTATAAGCATTGAGTATCTATCTAACCAAGAATACAAAACAAGACAATATGATTTAAATGCGATAAAACAAACCCAAATCATGTAAACATTCAAACAGGTGTTGACTATTGCATACTTTTAAAATCTCATTAAAAGGTATTGAAAATAAATATCTTTCTCTTGCATCAACCAGATCAGCACATTCAGACATAAAATGGCGAACGGAAAAGGATTTATCACATGCAAAGCACCATGGTGGTTCTTCTCCTTTTTAAAAGGACATGACATTACATTACATGATTATTGCTTTAGGTCCAGCGGAAACTACGGTTGACATAAGTATGCCCAATATGAAAGTGAGCCAAAACAGTTTCTTCTTTGCGGGTGGACGCAAAGTTAGACAAAGAAGCAGACAAATCTGGAAGAATTTGAAATAATTTGTTATTGATTTGATTAAACCATTCGGTCTGCCACAGCCGTTTACAATAAGATTGTCGCAAGAGGACAGTTAAACACAGCACTAGCCAAGCCTACACGCTCAGTCTGCGTTGGCCTATGCAAGTTAAGTCGCTGACCATAAGATTAGCAGTTACTGTACTACACATGTGTAGGCCATTGCATCACAGATAGGCCGTAGCATAAGCCAACTCTCGCTATTGTAGGCAGTGACCTCATTCAGCTGACGTATGGCCAGAGGCACCCGCTAAGGTCGCCACTTGTAGTTCTAGTTTCGCGGGCTTTGGCTGACCACACAGTATAGGTAAGGTCATTCTGTGCCTACCTTTGACACGAGAAGGAGCTACGCTCTGACAGATCTCTCTAGCAGTAGACTAGCAGGTGACGGATGATAATCATTCATCGACAGTATAGCCACACAGCCTGACATTGTCAAAAAGGTAAATGATCTATCTTGGGTTTTATCGCGATTTATTGATAATATTGTTGAATTATGTTTGTAAAGTTTGCCATGTTTTACCATTGTGAATGTTAGTCAAACTTTGCTTGACCACGTGGCGAACACGACCGGTTTCATCACCATGAGGTAGACCCACTACCCAACTGTTGTTTCTCCTATGCAAACCAGTGGCTGTACCGGAGAATGTGTATATTGTTAATCACTTCCCCATGTGTTTAGTTTAGCCATGATGTATGTATATGTATAGGAATTAGAGTGGAGATTCCAGTGTACCATGGACATAGAAGATTGTTCGTCGCTTATATATATATATATATATATATATATATATATATATATATATATATATATATATATATATATATATATATATATATATATATATATATATATATATATCTATATCTATATATAAAATTATAAGAGGAGCTATCACTGAGGGCAGTTTCTTCCATCAGTGAGACGCTCTGCACACCCTTAATAAACACGGTGTTGCAGAAATTCGTCTCATATTTTGCAGACGAGCAGGCATCGTTGGCCCGAGGCAGGAGGAAGACCATCAAGAGTGCACCCTGACATTCGGTCTGCAGTGGAGCATCTAGCACTGACTGAGCTACGATAGCCATATAGTCTACAACCAAGGAGGAGACACCATCACCACACCTTAAACTTCAGTTAAGTGGTAATGAAACCGTGCACCAAAACTGCCCTAGAAGGTCTGTGCGATAGTCCACTCTTCCAGAAAACTGAACAGTAGGACAGAAAGCCCTATCAGCCCAATGATGAGACAGTAGCTGCATAGACCTATCAAGGAGCGTACTATTCGAAGTGATATTTGGACATTTAAGTTAGTATAGTGATTAGAAGATTTTGTATAGAGTAGAGGAAATAAATGTGTGATATTTAATGTTAACAAGTGGCTGGACTACCTATGTTTTATAGCCATGTGAGAGCTAGTGTGTCAGTGAATCTTACCATTTTCACGCTAAACATATAAATGTATTAAGATTAGTCACAGGGTGATTTAACTAGCCAATCCCCACAGACGAAAGACGAGTGGGTAATAGCCATCCATTGTGCAGAGCCCAGTAACAATAGACCCACCGTCACAAAGATCCAGTCATACAACACAGCTCAGAGTATGGAACAAACTGGTAAATCTCTGAAGGACAATCTAGATGCAGAGCTTCTTTAGCCGCTTTGTCCACTGCAATTTTGCTGCGGATGCCCATGTGACTAGGTCCTATCCTATCCCGTAACTCGGAGGTCGTTGGGGTACCACAGATGATCGTTTAACCAGCGTTCTTAGCAACCCTCATGGATTCGCTCAGTATCAAGCCAGTCCATTCTCGAATGTTGTCCTCCCACCTCTTTTTCGGTCTCTCTCTTCTTCTACCTCCTTGCACTGTGCCTTGCATGATGGTCTTTGCAAGGCCCGATGATCTGATGACGTGGCCATACCATCGGAGTTTCCGTTTCTCCACCACTGTGAGCAGGTCATTGTGTTGTACAATGGCTTGTGTGCTGGTCTGTCAGACTTTGTTGTTGGTGATGTGCTGGGTATAGGAAATGCCCAGACGTCTTCTGTTGCACCTCATCTCCATGCTTTGTATTCTTCAATGTAGATCTGCTGTGAGGGTCCATGTTTCGCAAGCGTATAGGAAGATGGGGATGACAAAGGAGCGCAACAGTCTTACCTTGGAATGTAGACTGATGGTTTTGTCTTTCCAAATGGGCTTCAACCTTGCCAGGGCAGCAGTTGTTTGTGGATCCTGGAGAGGACTTCCTGTCGAAACCCATTGTCTGATATAACGGATCCTAAATATTTGAAGCTATGCACTGTGTTGAGGGATTGGCCTTGGACTTTGATGTTCGTGTTGATGCCATTGGTGTTGTTGGTCATCATTTTGGTCTTCTCTGCACTTATTTCCATTCCACAGGCTCCGGAGGTGGTGTCAAGACACTATACAAGCTGTTCAAGTTCTTGTTCTGTCCAAGACTTCTTGTTTCTTATACAATTACACAAGTTGAGACAGAGAAATAAACTTAAAACACTGAAGACGTAAAATACACAACAGTTGGAACATAACACCGATTTACGTTTTGCTAATTTTATGGTTCTCTTCTTTCTCACTCAAGGTAGTAGATTAATAAAACGGTATTCATGAAAACTATATTCAAGAAAACTATAAGTCCTAGAGTAATAAAATAATAAGTAGCTGAACTATAATATAATTTTATCTCTCTCTGAAGCAATCCTGTTCCCAGTCTGACAGACAATTACATTTAGCAAATTACCAAAATATTTTATGCATTTACAAAATTAGTTTCAATATTATATTTCCAGCAAGTAAATCATAAAATATAAATATTCAAATTACCATGTCTGTCATGAACAGAATCCAGTAAAAAACAGAAGTAGCCTACACGGTACCACATATTTCCGAGGTGACACAAAATAGCATTCATTCTTTTTTGACAGTCTATCTTTCATCATTCCACTATTTCTCTATCCTAGTCCTATTTCATCCATCCAATCACAGACACTCTCAGATGCATACGAGAACAGCCTTTTGTTCTCCAAACATTCTTTATCATCATCAAAATATTAATGAACTAGGAAATATAGTACCCAAGCAAAGCGAATACACACACAACTTGCTTCTGAGGGTAAAAAGCTAGTTTTTATGTGGGTACCTAGTCACATGGGCATCCTCAGCAATATTGCAGTGGACAAAGCGGCTAAAGAAGCTCTGCATCTCGATTTCCCTTCAGAGCTTTCCAGTTTGTTCCTTATTCTGATCTGTGTTGTATGACTGGGTCTTATTGTAAACAGCTGTGGCAAACTGACTGGTCTAACCATATAAATAACAAATTATTTTAAAATCTTCCCGATTTGTCAGATTCTTCGCCTAACTTTGCATCCATTCGCAAAGAAGAAACAGTTTTGTCTCGCCTTCATATTGGCAATACTTATGTCACCTGTAACAGCAGAAATATTGTGGACAAAATTGTAGTACTTCAGTTTAGAGATAAACCGATAGTAGCGAATAAACTTGACGTTAATTAACTAGTTATCTAAAGAGAAGTCCACATGTGGCAAATTAACTTCATTCAGACAACCACGCTGCCAGTCCCTCCAGATAATATCTATCAGACTTCGCGAAACAAGACTGTAGTTAGCTTACTCGACCAAAATGACCAGAGTCGCTTACGCGTTAACTAGCCATGGGACACATCTCTCTATTGGATCTACCCTGCACTCCGTCTCTGACATTCTAAGTCAAAGCATAACTGCACGTGTCCCACAAAGAGGACAGGTGGGGGACATTTTCAAATAAAAGCGAAGAATCCCGTATATGCGAGATTAACTAAAACGAGAGTTAAATGATTGGTCAAAGAACGTAGAACCCCTGCATATGCCCGTACCCTGAACGTTAGCTCGTCAGTCGCATACGAAGTACCAAGCCACGAAGGTCAAAGGAACAAACTGCAGTGTCCGCTTATCTCCACCTCATCGAGAGAGTGATAGAGACTAGAGACGGTTCACGATTCCCGGAGACTAGAAGTAAGTTAACACTAGTAGTTTTGATGCGTGTATGTCTATATTATATTGATTGCCATGTATTAATAATATGTTCATGATATATATAGTTACAGAAACCGATTATTGTTTCTGACACATTGTGCATGTTGATTGATGTATCTTAGCCGTAAGATTCGGATCGAAGTGTGCATATGGGAAACTCTGCAGGTGTCTGATGCTATAGTCTCTATGCAGAGGGTACCGCATACTCATATCTGAAGAGAATATTGTAGCCAGAGTACTGACTTTTACAGTTCAGCTCTGGGACGGTTTGTGGAATCAACGCATGACGCTTGCTCCCGTTGTACCGAAGGAGAACAACCTAGATTCTACCTCGCCACGTCCGACCCCGCCGCTACCCGGCTCACCAGATCAACAAAAAAAAGACCTGAGAGGCAAGACCCCTCAGACGGACTCCAGCGTACGCCGAAGCGTTAAAGCTAAGTCTCCCACAAAGGCCAACTGAGATATAACCCTCAGGACTCATAGTCGACCCCCAAGACATTATTATTAGACTACGAAAACATGAACACTATTCGAATTGCTTAGCAAGTGATAAAGAAGAACCGCTAACGACATTCCCAGCACATCGAACAATTATAATTATTAATTTACATGTTAATAAAGAAATGTTAGAATTTGTGTTGACTATATAAAAAATGAAATCACATACATACGACTGGTGTCATTCTATTTGTATTGTTGTGTATCTACTAGTTTTCTTCTCTTGAGACCAAGTAACCTAGTCTTTTGATTAGTAATAAGCTTTTCTGAAATTGAGCCAAATGATACTTTAAAGCCTGAGAACAAATATAAATTGTATGTGACCAAGCACCGTGATTAGTCTCTCACACCGCATTGGAATTCTGATAAAAGAACGGCCGATAGAGGTAGCATAACGCCCATCTATCTAAAAGTCTTACCCCCTAGTAAGATAAACGGATCTTTCCCAGAATATCATCACATCACCCACAGTTTCCTTTTAAAAGGAGAACCACCATGGTGCTTTGCATGTGATAAATCATTTTCTGTTCGCCATTTCATGTCTGAATGTGCTGATCTGCTTGATCAAAGCGAAACATATTTTGGTTCAATACCTTTCAAAGAGATTTTTAAAGTATGCAATGGTCAACACCTGTTTCAATTTTTACATGATGTTGGTTTGTTTTATTGCATATAAATCATGTCGTCTTGTTTGTGTTGTTGGTTGGATTTTGTTGGTAAGACAGAATTTAATGATTTGATTGAAGAAAGAGAATGTATTTCTAATACATTAGTTTTAAAGAAGATTTTTCAAGAGGTTGCGTGCAAAAGTTTGAGTATTTAAGAGTAACAGGTTTGTTTTTTAAGATTTGAACCCTTTTATAATAATTTTTGATAATGCCTCTCTGGTCCTGATTTGGCTTGGAAGAGTCCGCTGGACCTAAAGCAATAATCATGTAATGTAATGTAATGTCATTGTGGGCGCAATATTATTAGGTTTGTAGTAATCAGATAACACTTGTTTTAATGGTGGTAGTGATGTGCCAGTGATTAAATAATATTGATGCAAAGCTTCATCAACATCTTCAAATGTCTTATCCACATGTCCTTCTTTCATTCTTTTATTAATGAAATCACGCTGCAATAGTATGTTTTTCTCGTATTTGGCTTGATCTTGTGATAATTTTTGTCCATTGCTAAGTTATGATGTTTAGATTTTTCTTTATTGTCTAGTTTTGAAAACAAGTTTTATCCTGAAAAGACTAACGCTTTGACAGCAGCAGTGCCAAAAATCATAGCAACTCCAGCCATTTTTTAAATAATATTTTTAACTTTTTGTTTTATTAAAAATGAATTATGACGAGTTGCTCACCACAGAAACAAATAATGCCACGGGCATTGATGGTTATGCAGAGAAAAAAAGAGAGGTTATTGAGTTTGGTTGCTTCAGAAAAATCAAAATTATATTTAGGTATTGACTTAACACCAGAATAAGCACTAAGACTAAAACCTGAAGAAATCATTACTTTACTTAATAGATACGACAAAATGCTCGGCGGACAAATGGTCAAAAGTTTTGGGAGGTCTATTATAAAGTTGTCTACAAAAACTGTATCAGTGTTCCTTGTTTTGGGTTCTGAAGATTTATTTCACAATTTGAATCAGGATCCTGTTATTAATAATTTCCTTATTGAAGTGACAAGGACTCTGTATTATACGTATGGAGGTTTGTTGGCACCATTTTCAGCTGGGCTAATTACTTTTCAACATGTACATTTCTTTGCCATTAAAAATTTCCTCTTCCAATCCGGAGATGATTCAGAATACACAGAATATGCAACAGGAGATGAACACGGTGGAAAGAGTGACTAAAGTAAAGAGTCTGGGGCGAATTGCAACTGGAAAACAATTAGCAGAATATAATAAATTACACAGATGGAACAACCAAACAAAAGCAAATATATTAAACAAAGAACAGCCAAAAGAAGAACCAATAACGCCACAATCATTAGCAACAAAACCTGAAGAATCAGTAGAGCCAAATTCTACTTCAAGCAAACCAGTTTTTGTTGCTGCTACTGGTCTGGGGGTCTTCTGGGTACTTGATGTATAAATATTGCAAAGGTACGCAAAAATCTCCAAAAACACATATAAAAAAACAACAACATTACATCACCTCTATTACCAGAAACAAAGCCATCATTAGATTTATTTTCAATGCAGTAATAGTTTTTCAAAATTAATTTGTAATATATAAAAATGAGCATGCCATATGAACGGACCCTTGTGAATCTCGCCTACCACAGTGTGGTATTCTAGTTGTACTAAATACAACATATTCAATGATCGCAAAATCTCTGTTTAAAATGAAGCCCGTCGAATTAGGGAAAATGAATCTCGCAGACATTGGTAAGCTTGTTGGAATTTCAACATTATCTCTGGCAACAAAAGACTATATCTTTAAGCAAAAACTACTTTCAGGGGACCTACACATCTAATCTTTGACTTCTGCTCAGTTAATGAGTTAGTTAGTTAGTTATTCATTGCTTACAGGGTCCAGCGGACTGCAAAGAGCCGAATCAGGACCACAAAATCAAGACCACAACTTCGCTGAAAGAGGACTGACCCCTGATCTGCACAAAAGATTCGCCGAAACAACCCTAGTGGTAACACTGAAGGCAATCCACCAGCTGGTCACTTTACAATAAAGACATCCCATGCAAGGGACGCTGAGGCTATACTCTAATTTATTGAACCCCCGTTTACAAAAACAAAACAGAATATAAAAATCATTATAAAATATCAACAAAACACATACATATAAAATGCTGACATTGCCAAATAATAACATCATAGGAAGCCCCAGTGACCACCTGGCAGAAAGCATCCAATATTCCCAAGCTGATCCAACAGATCTAACACACAAATTAGGAGTTTTGTCCTGGAAGAGTTTTCAAGAAAAAAGGTAGGTGACTGGTCTAGCAAAGAAGAAGATAGTAAAGTAGATTGATAGAACAGAGTAAGAATGAGAAAGAACAAAGGAGAAAGACAGAGACAGTAGGAATTTAAAGCACTCAGCATAAGATTAAATATTCAGATAGCTCAGTGGGTAATAATGCTGACTCACAATTTGGATGAGCTGAAGAGTTGTGGGTTCGCTTCTGGGTCTCCACCAATGGTTTTTTTAATGTTATAAAATTAATTTACTTGTCAGTGTGTGTCTGTGTGCATAGTATATATAGTAGGAAAACCCCCTCAGATTATTTATAATAACAGGAAAAAATTAATGAATGTTAAGGTTACGTCAGTACGCATTCATACAAAACAAGAAGAATATAGGGATCGGTTTCTAGACAGTCTGTTTATTTACAATTGGCTTGGCAAGTGCTTTTTTTGTTAATTCCCACATTCTCTTTCTTTATCTTTATATCTTTTTCTCTTTCTCTGTATGTGTGAGGAAAAGTATAAAAATGTATTGGTTTTAAAAGTGATGGAGCGACGAGGTTAAAAGTAATGTTTAAAAAGCCCATATTTATGAGAAAAGTAACATGTTTACAGATTGACGGGGTTTAACTGTCCCTTTCTATATCTCTTATGTCACCCATAGTTTCCTTTTAAAGGCGAAGAACCACAATGGTGCTGTGCATGTGATAAGTCCTTTTCCGTCCGCCATTTTCTGTCTCAGTGTGCTGATTTGGTTGATGAGAGAGAAAAATATTTTGGTTCGATACCTTTTAATGAGATTTTTATATTTGCAATGGTCAAAGCCTGTTTAAATTTTTACGTCATTTTGGATTCTTTTATCGCATATAGGTCATATCATCTTGTTTGGATACTTGATTAAATTTTTCCAGTAATGTTTATGCAAGGCCTAAAATGACCTTGGCCTTGAAGACCAACATTTGTTGACCCTGTGACATTGACCTTGAAGTGAGGTCATTCATTCACTTATATTTTATAATGATGTTTATATTCTATTTTGTTTTTGTAAACGGGGGTTCGATAAATTAGAGTATAGCCTCAGCTGTCCCTGCGTGGGATGTCTTTATTGTAAAGTGACCGGCTGGTGGATTGCCTTCAGTGTTACTACTAGGGTTGTTTCGGCAAGATCTTTTATGCGGATTAGGGGTGAGTCCTCTTTCAGCGCAGTTGTGGTCTTGATTTTGTGGTCCTGATTCGGCTCTTTGCAGTCCGCTGGACCCTGTAAGCAATGAATAACTATTACTTGCATTTTATTGCCACCGGTTTTTTTTCTTTCTGGGCACTCCTTTTTATGTTAAATATTGCAAGTTCAATAAGGAGCAAATGAGACATGTGGGCTTTGCCCTTCTAATTTTTTGGTAATTTTTGTAATACGTGGGATTTCGTTTCGCTGCCAAGCATCAGAGACAAACCTTAAAGTGAGATACTTAGAGCCCTCTGTTTGCCCTCCCTTGAACATCGTCGACTGAGAGGGGACATGATTGACGTTTTTAAATACGTCCACGGCTTCTACGATACTGACAGACCACTCTTTGAGTTTGCTAAAAGTAAATTAACTAGAGGACACTCGTTGAAGCTGACTAAGCAGCATTGCAGGCGGAACCTAAGAAGCAACTACTTCTCACAGAGAGCCATCGGCACATGGAACAGCCTACCAGAGACAGTTGTAACAGCCCCCACTGTCAACTGCTTTAAAAGCAGGCTGGATGTATTCTGGAAGGACCGCCCGGAAATATACGAACCAAGATGCCACTACTAGATTTAGCTAATTGCCACGCATGCAAGTCTAGCAGTTTTAGGATCTATGTAAAGGCCAGTGGCCTATATCATTGACTTTTCAAGTACTTAATCTTTTTGTTAAGTATTATGACTCAAAATAGGAGGCAACATTGTCCTGGCTTTAGTGCTTCTATAGCCTTAAGTGCTGGTTGGTCTCTGTGGACCATTCCCAACTCCAACTGTCCTCATAGAGCTTTGTGGCTGAGAGAGTGGGGACGTACTCTTGGCATGTCATTCTCCACTATAATCAGTTGCCTCTTCTGCTGTTCTAGTTGGTAGTCATAGTTGAAAACAATGGACATTTGCGCACGCGTGCGTTCACACACACAAACCCACACACACACCCACGCTCATAATTGTATAAATATTGAAATAAATGTGTTTCAGAGCAATACCTGGAACGGTTGAAAACTATCAACAATGCGATACAACAGTGCGCAGAAGTCCGATCGCTCTTCAGAAAGATGGAAAGTTTGACAGATGAATTGAAGGTCATGGAGCTGTCAGTTCGCTTGCCAAGCACCGGCAGTGGAGGCCAACTCTTTCAGAAACCTTATTTTGAATCTCTACGAGTCGAGAGATATCTAAATGATGTTTGTCATAACATAGCCAGTATAATAAACAAGAGTTCTGAGACGTTGAAAAGGGTGGAAGTGATGGAATCGCCATGCCAAAAGCGACTGCTGGCCAGACAACATTTGTTGCAAAATGAACTGAACAAGGCCAAATTCTTTTCTGACAAAGCCAAGGAGATCCAAGAAGATGTTTTCAGAGCAAGGCCTAGGTCTGACGAACGTTTTGATTGCAATGCAGGTCCTGATTTGGCTCGAAAGAGTCCGCGGGACCTAAAGCAATAACCATGTAATGTAATGATTGCATTGACAGTGAATTGAACTTTGGGCAGTCACAATTTGAATGGGAGTGTAACCTGTGGAAAAATGCACTCTTTCTCCCTCTCTCCACATTAGTGGTACCAGCATGTGTACCAAAGGTAGCCCAGTGCAAATAGGCCTCTCTCTCTCTTTCTCCCTTTCTTTCTCTCTGACTCTCTATCCCCATCTCTCTTTCTGGCATGACTGGCCTAGACAGCTGATAAGCAGATTCCCGCCCTTTGAAAAGTCTTTGTGTGGTCAGACTGATGTAGTAATTTTAGTTGTTATTTGTTAAGAATTATGATTTGGCCATTAAAATGCAATGTTTTGATACTATTAGGTAGGGTTCATATGTAGATTATTTGTGATGTAAGAGAAAAGTTATAGTTAGAAGGAGGATGTGAATTTTATGTTAGGGACTATATTTTTGTGGAGGTTTTCTGGTAAGCGAGGCGGCCTCCATTTATAAGTTGTAGTGCCAGAGTTTCCTTCCTTTTCCCTCTCTGGAAATCCTACCATGCAGTTCCAGACACCCACCATAATGTAGAAAACCGGCTCAGTGAATTGCAGTTATGAGTTTTTCTCTTCTTGGGGGAAAAACCTCTCCCCTGTTATGAGGTATGTAAACTGTTAATTGTGTGGCATTTTTGATGATTGTTATAATACAAAACAGTATGAGAATTTTTATTGCATTGTTTTTGTGTAAGTTGAACAGTTAGAAGCACTAGTTAAGGGTTTAAGATGATGGTGCTTAAATTGTTTAGTTTGATTGAGTCTTATTTGCCTCTGTTCTTGTATTCTGTTTATAAAACAAAGGGAAGAAATATTTATCTTTCCTCTGTTTGTTCTATGTTCTCAATTGGAAATTATTGTGGTAGGTTGAGACCACAAGGTCGGTCAGCAATTTAATGTAAATGAGTACCGGACAAGCAGTGGTCCTAGTATGTAGTTAAGAGATTGTGGATTGTTTCTATTCTCTTTTTGACACATGTCTTGTTGTATATTTGGGTGGACGTTTTCTGTTTTATTTAGCCGAGGTCTTAGAATGATATTGTTAGTGGTTGGTCTTGCAATGGAGTGGTTCATACTAGTATGTGCAAATTGCAGGATGCTGAACCATAATTGTATGGCTAGAGGTGACTAAGACACCACCATGTGTATCTAAGGGTCCGTCACCCTGAGGTTGGTGTTTCGTGCTTTTGTATTTTGATTGCTTAATTTTATTTCATGATGCGATGATTGTTTTAATTTTGTTTTATGTTATGATGTATGACTGTATGTATTACTGAATCCAGCTGTAAGCGTTGGATTGCTTATCTACACATAAGATTGTTTATGTTTTTCTGGGGCCACCGAATTATGCTGGAACCATTTCTTATGTCATGCCATTATGAATTCAGCACAACCTCTGTATTCATGATTGATGTTTATGCCCTAAATGGATGTTTGGTGTGATTATAATAATGCTTGAATCCAGCCTCGTTGCTGTATTCACGCATTATACTCTTTTTGCATTATTATAAACGTCTTTCAGTATTTGCTGAATTCCTATTGTTCTCTTTGTATGATAAATACTTGAAGTCAGAATGACTGCTGTGTTCTGATCAATGTTATATGATCAGTGCTAATTCAGGTAACGAATTTCTGGTCAAGATTGTTTCTTTTTTTTTGACATTATTATGTAATGTATGTTTACTTATCTTTGTATGTAATTATGTGTCATTGTTATGTTGTTACAGGTTGCTGGTTTGCTTGCTTGTTTGTTCGTTTGCTGAGTTTTGCCTGAAAATAAAATGGACAAAGAGGACTCAGTGATTCTTCCTTCTTCTCCTCCTCCTTCCTCTGCGGACCCCTTCTGCCGCACCGTCTCTCCCTATCCTTTCACAGGAGGATGACGCTGCGAGTCGTCAGTAGTCACACTAAAACGTGTGATTTTGGTCACGGCGCATAAACAAAAGCACAAGAGTTGTTTCCCTTGCTGAACCGAAAGTCAAAAGGTGCGAAAAGCAGCGACGAAGAATTGTTGCATTAACGGTGTTACACTCGTTGTTGAATTTCTTTATCAGTAGTTGATTCAGCCCCAATGCTTGAATCCTGATAAGTGTAACTCGGATTCGTTTATCCACGCAACCTGTTCACTCAGCAACAAGGCAGGAGTCGTCGTATGAAGTTTTTCAACTTTATTCAGCGTACATCAACAACTGCATACAATCGCTTTTCCACTTTCACTTGTCTCTTCATTTTTTCATTGGGTAAAATTAACATCCCCCGACACCTAAGCGTATTGGGGACAAATAGTTTAAGACATAAGTAGTATGGGTATCCCCAAGCGGGGAAAGTCTCTTCAGACACAATGCATCAATTATATAGTTTTTCTATCCTCCAGATAAAGTCAGAATGTTCCAGCGTGACGCATTACAACCAATCAAAATAAACTTCGTCATCACTGTCTGACCTCATACAACTTTCTTCATCATAAAAGAATCTCTCAGCTGTTAATACATTTATCGCGAAGCTTCGATCGTTAGTAAACAAGCAACTCTAGAGAATTCTGCAATAATGTCGACCAACGGAAATTATCAACATTATACCAAGCTTCTTCTAACAACAACGCAAAATTAAATCAAAGGTAAATACACTCTATTATTGCATGCTTTGCAAAACAAAACGATCGGATCTATCGTGCGCGTCTCACACGTACTATCGTGCGCGTCGCAAAGGTAACAAACGGTATCATTTCATATTTGCTATATTCAAAGGGTATACCTCATGGGATATTGTTTTCTTCTTTGAATATTGGTATGCGCTGGGCTCTCGAAAACAATATCCCATGAGCATGCATGTGACAGTCTCATCTCTATTCATTCAACAGGTATTTTTACACTATCAACATTCCTAGAAAGCCGGTCTTGGATCTGGAAGCCATTTTCGTAAGATCATGTGATCAAAGTAGCGCATTTCATTGGTTCCCATGCTGAATGACTCGAAATCAGTTCGTCGAAATTAGGGACGTAAATCTACTACCAAGCCAAGCGAAATTAGGGCATGATCTAAATGTGGAAAATCATCGCAAATCACACTGCGAACTGATTTGACTGAGATGACTTGGTGGTAGTCTCACGAAATCAGTGACTCAAATCATGATTTTTCCTATGATTGCAATCAAAACGTTCGTCGTCAGACCTAGGCTTAAGAGAAGATGTTTCAAGACCAAGGCTAACAGAAGAAGATATTTTCTGAGCAAAACTAAAAGCTATGATGATTCTTTCTCATTCGACATTCATGGATTAATGCGTTAAAGGCAGTATAATTATAATTTATCGGTAAAACTCACCGGAACTAAGCACTATCTTACGTCATAGAATGTACTTTATGTTAGAAGAATCGCTTAGCTATTACCAGATCTATCTCGAAACTTCGGTCGATAGTAAACAAGTAGCTCCAGAAATTCTCAACTATATCGACCGACAAAAATTATTAACATTATACAAAGCTTCCTCTAGCAACAAAGCAAAATCAAGCCAAAGGTATATACAATCCATTATTGCATGCTAAGCAAAACAAACTTATCGGATCTATCGTGCGCTTCTCAGTCGTAACACCGTGACGCCACAAGTTTCCTTACCGGGACTGGCTTTTATCCAGAGCATGTTTTTTTATTCACCACCACCATCATCACTCCCACCCCACCCCACTCACCTCCCCCACCCAAAAATAATAATAAATTAAATAAAAAATTATATTAAATTAAAAAATAAAAATCAGATTTGTTTAAAATCTATGCAAGACGAGTCCTAAATTGTCCAAAAATGGCACCTTGTCCGTCCGTTGGTCTGTCCACCGTCCACCTGTGCAAAACTTGCAAGTGGATTACTATCTTAGAACCTATTTGAAGTGGCATAACAAAACTTGGTAAGCTTGTGTATATTTATGAGACATCATAAAATGATCAGTGAATTAATGACTTCAATTCTAGGTCAAGGTCACTGGGTCAACAAATGAGTCAAAAATGACAGTTTTCACAAAATTTCACTTTTTTTTTCTTATATTGAAATTATGACCTTGATACATGATTGATTTCAATGAGACACACATACTGTATAGACTGATATTTTATAAGTGTTCTGTTTTGGGGTTGATCTTGAAGGTCAGTCATTTATCCAGACTTTTCCAGAAATTTAGACCTTGAAAAAAGGTTTTAAAAATAGGTCATGGTATATAGAATGGCTTTATATTTAACCCATTGGGTTATTTGATCATAAATGAGCATGATAGGTCACATGAAGGTCAAGGTCATCCCAAGGTCAAGATCACTGGTCAAAGTCATCCCAAGGTCACTGTTATTTTTAACGTAATACAACTTTTGATTGTACATGAGTGTATTTGGAGCTGGAGGTAAAGGACACTGCTAGGTCAAGAGCATCGAAAGATCAACAGTGCTCCCCATTACGCCGAGATCGGGCGTACGTAATCACACCTTAGACCTTCAAAATTACGCCTTAAATTCGCCGATCAGGTGTGATAAGTACGTCTTAAATGTTACAATTGTTCCTGAAAACTTGTCTGAAATATCTATCTACGGCGTGAGAAGAACGTGAACGCGATGTTAAGCTAGACAAAAAGGCTTTTTTTTTTCCTAAGCGAGTGTCCGACTAACAGCTGCTTCTTACAAGAGAGTTTACTGTTTCGGGAAGAATCATATCTAAAATTAGCACGGCCATGCGATTGAAAAGTTAGCTCGATGTTCATTGGTTTACCTTCTGCACTATCTTAAATTCTAAAACGGAGGTGAGCCCACTACTTAGATTCATTTGAAATGGGAAGCCCTGATCAAAGTCAGTATTTACTTTGCATTTTAATGCCACCGTTTCAATTCGTTTTTTTCTGGGCGCTCATTTTCATGTTAAATATTGCTAACATGTGACTCATATGGCTCTCCTAGTTTTGTTTGTTTGTTTGTTGTTGCATGCATTCTAACTTACTTTTTTATTTCTTGTTCTTACCCCCCCCCCTTCCCTGCCTTAATTTTATTTGTCTTTCTTCTCTGTCTCTCTCTTCTCTCTCTGTCTCTCTCTCCCTCTGTCTCTCTCCTTCTCTCCCCTTAATCTTGCCACTATTGATTGTTCTATCCTATAAAGGGAAAAGTGAAAGCCCCAGTTGAAAACCTGTCTTTCCTTTATAGGCATGACCGATTCATTGCGGCAACAGTACCCCCGTTGGAGTGCCGGGGGGGGGGGGGGGGGGGGTTTCAGTATAAATAGTATCCCCACTTACTGGAAATTTTTTGAGGGGCCGGGTAGCTCAGTTGGTAAGAGCGTCTTGCTAGTAACCGAAAGGTCGCTGGTTCGAATCCCGGATTGGTCAACGTGTGATCATATTATTTTCCCCTTTACCAACAACTGGCCCGCTGGTGTCAGTATAAATCGGTCCAGTAGTCACCTATATGAGAAAGTGTCGTGTGACTATAATCTACAAACAACAACAACAACAACAGGTCTTCATGGCTTGAAGGTGAGAGAGACAGACACAGAGAGAGAGAGAGACAGAGAGACACAGCTCCGAAAGACATTATTAACACGGGCCGATTCCAGGGCCGATTTGAAATTAGCCTACAGTTATGACAGCAGTTGGCGAGGTGCTTAAATATTTCCCAGTCTCGTGCCTAAATTACCTTTCAGCACTAGCAAAATGATCAGCCCTGTGGTCATGCTTTTTGTGTGGACATGTTTATATATGAAGAATACATTTCCATTGATTCATTCATTCCAGTCCATGGTATATAAATTCCGTGATTCATTCTTGTAAAGAAGTCCTACGTGGTCTGTGTTGGTCTAAGATGGATATTTCGTGCGTCGTACATCGGTAAGCTTAGTGCAGCCATAGTCCACGGGCTGTTGGTTGGGAAGTTGGGTACTGAGGTCGTCCCTCTCAGTACTTGGATATACAAACACACACACACACACACACACACAAGCTTGTATACGATCAAAACCAGGGTTTCTTTAGAATGTAGGAATCGGAAAGTGATTTTTTTGACGGAAAGAGCGCAAACTTCATCTAAAAATGTAAGAATCTGATGCAAAATGCGCTCTTTCCGTCAAAAAAGTTGACATAGTTCGTCTCTTATAGGCGACGAAATAGGTCGAACTTTCTTCAAAATTTGTCCAAAAAGGGACTGGATTTTCTCCGTCCCGGATAGAGCACTCCCTTGTACTTAAAACACTCTCATGCACTACAACTGCACTCCCATGCACTAAAAGAGCACTCCCGCGCACTTAGAAAAAAGTGGGGCCCTGGAAAAAAAAGTGGGGTCCGAGCAAAAGACCCCATTTATGACTAAGAATGGGTAAGGGTTAGGGCTCCCACTTTGACATCAATGTATGTGCACGCGCGCGCGCGCGCGCACACACACACACACACAAGGAAAGGAATATATCTGTTGTACATACATACATACATACATACATACATATATACATACCCACACAGACACCCCGCCCTACCCCCACTCCCGCTCCCCTCCTCTCCTCACCTACACCTACACACACACACACACACACACACACAAACACACACATTTTTATAGAAACGACGTTCTGATGACTGTTGTGAAGAAAACAGGGATTATTTTGACACACTTTCCATTTCTTTGACATTATTTTGACATTTTCAAATTTTTGAAGTTATTCCAAACCCTAACCCTAACCCAAACCCTACCCCTAACCCTAACCCTTAACCTAACCCTAATCCTAAAACAGCTCTAACTCAACGGAGCACTATTTTGACGTCAAAATAGTACGGCCTTCCAAAAAAGTCAGAAGAAACCATGTGGAGTTTCATGTGTTTGTCATCAGAACGTCGTTTCTACATGCTCCCCCTTCCCCTCCCCCTGACACACACATAAAGCAGAGGAGTAGGCCTATCTGACGTTTAGGAAACAGAATGTAGACGTAGAACACGCTCGAAGGGATTATTCATAATTAATTTTCACGTCCTTCGTTAAGACAGTATGCACACCAGCCAATACAAAACTGCATCAGCTACATGACAGCGTGACAAAGTCCAGTGATAGATTGCTGTGCGCACATCATGTAGCACGCCATTCGGCTCCTTTCTGTGCACAGTTAGTCCGCTTGGTCCTGGGTGGCGCAGGCGCAGCAACCTCGCCACACCATAGGCGCTCGTATCTGGATACGAAAGCGTCCTCTCCGTAGATTGCGCCCCTCTCAGTGCTCTTACTCACACAAATAAGCCTACTGAGAGGGACGCGTTCTATAGAGAAGACGCTGTCGTGTCCATATACGAGCGCCTGTACGCCACACAGAGTGTCTGCAACCGCTGAGGAATGATTTAACAACTTTGAACCAAGCCTAGATATGCAGCACAGGCTGGGAGAGGCACAGGCGCTCGCGAGTCCAGATACAAGGGCCTGTGATTTGCAGGCTTTATCTCTCTCCCTTTTCTTCCTCTCACCTTCCCCTCCTCCCCCTCCACCACATACCTCTCAGCTCTCTCCCATCCAGCCAGCATCTGCCCATGATGATGTAGGGATGTCAATTATTTTCAATTTGTGACCCTTACAATGGCAGAATGGAGAGAGGCTGATCTCCGATTATTTGTATCTCACCTTCCCCTCCTCCCCCTCCACCACATACCTCTCAGCTCTCTCCCATCCAGCCAGCATCTGCCCATGATGATGTAGGGATACGTTATTGTCAATTTGTGACCCTTACAAAAGCAGAATGGAGAGAGGCTGATCTCCGATTATTTGTATCTCACCGTGCATGACGAGAGCGGTTCATAAGGGCCCGGATGTCGCCCGACATTGACACTGCATCAAGCAATCTCGGCTGACCTAAGACACAAAAATACAAACGACCAAGTAAGCTTACGTGACTCACGGACACGATTACCTATATTCTCATCCCTGTGAGGAGGCGTTGACAGATCGCCTGCAATATAAATTCTACCAAAGCAAACAACGCAATAGAGTCACCTATATGCGAAAGTGTCGTGTGACTATAATCTACAAACAACAACAACGCAATAGGCTTGTCACAAGCAGACCCGTTTACCCCTCACTATTTGAGTATTTGCTTGTTTAGCAATAGTAAAACTTAGAAGGTTACTGTAGTCTATAGCAGACGATTAAGGTATAGTTGATGTATAAACACCCACTGCGAGCTGACGCGAGCCGTTTAGTGACATCATCGCAGCCTACGAGGGTGTTTCGAACTTTAAAGCCACTTAGATGGTTTGAGCCAATCGGGACACAGGTAGAGCGTTTAGAACCAGTTCTGGCTGATTCAGTCCAAACCAAGTATAGGTCAGTTGTGTGGAGAATTCTGAGGAGTACACAGTTACCCCCGAGCAGAGAAATATCTCCACTGATAGAACAGGGAAGCAGTGCTTGTTGAATTTTTGAATTCAATCAAGTAGCCACGGGCCTGACATTGTCGAACAGGTAAATGAACATACTTCTGTTTCATCGTTATGTATTTATATTATTGTTGAAATTATGTTTGTGGAATTTGCTATGCATAGATTTGAATTGTTAATCCGACTTTGCCTTACCACGTGGAGAAGCCGAACACATGTTAAGCACGACCGGTTTTAACGCCATGTTGTATACCTGACTAAACCACTGTTGTTTAACCTATATGTATGCTTGCAGACCAGTGGCTATACCAGTGAATGTTTATAATATTATTAATTCTGTATGTGTATAGTTAGCCACGATTTATATTTATGTATGTATAGGAAATTAGAGTGGAGATTCCAGTGGACCACCGACTTAGCAGAATGTTCGTCGCTTATGTATAGAGATGTGGAGCTATCACTGAGGGCTACTTTGGCTTTCAGTGAGACGCTCTGCACAGACCTATTTTTCAGGGTTGTGCAGAATTTCGTCTCATATGTTACAGACGAGCAGGCAGGATATCGTGAGCCCAACTCAACAGAAGAGCAGAAACTAATCTACTATTCGAGTTGGCTGCCGAGGCATCTACAGCATCGTGCGCAGATAGCCTCAAACGTCATACCAAAAGTCAAAGACTACATGACGACTCAGCATGTACCAGAAGCTACCTCAAAGCAGCACTTCACCCACGCATCCATTGATCAGTTAAGTGCCCAGGAAACAGTGCACTAAAACTGTAGCAAAAGGACCACAGTAGTCCACTCTTCATGAACGCTAGTAGCCAGTGCCCTATGAAGAAATAAAAATAGCTGCCTAGACTATCAGCGAGCGAACCATTCGCATTGACAATTGAACTTTTAAGTTAGATTCGTAATTCGAAGATCGTGTATAGAGTAGAAGAAATAAATGTGTGAGTAACTGTTATCAAGTGGCTGGACTACATATGATTCATAGCCGTGTGAAAGCTAGTGTGACAGTAATCTTTTACCATTTTTCTATCTATCTTTGTACCTCAGCCTTAACACAGACCGAGCTAAACAAATAAATGTATTAAAGTAATTCACCGGGTGACTCACTAGCGGTACCCATAGAATAGACGTGAGGGTTACAGCATTCCATTGTGCAGAGCCCAGCAACAAATAAAACCCCTCGTTACAAGGCTTACATGCTGTTTCATGCAAATGGCGTAACATTGACCGACCTTATGAGGTCTTTTTAATAGCGAGTTACTTTTCAAGGGTGCAGTAGTGTAGTGTGTCTGGGCACGCGCTATAGCAGTGTTTCACAACAGGTTAAGCAACGCCGAGAGGAAAGCAACCACCGAACGACACACCCTAGTCCACCCAGCTGTGAACGGGTACTTGGTTCTGCTTAAAACCAGGGAAGGTAAAAGCAGCAACGGAGAGAAGAGATAAGGCACCGCCCTCATTAAGCTGGCCTAGAGAAAAGGGAGCCCCAAACGATTCTCTTCCCTTGTTACGTTGAAACGCGCATGATGGTGCGTGTGTAATGCGCACGATATTATGTGTGAAGCGCGCGCGATAGATCTGTTCGTTTTATTTTGCAAAGCATGCAATAATAGAGTGTATTTACCTTTGATTTGAGTTTGCATAGTTGTTAGAAGAAGCTTTGTATAACGTTGGTGATTTTCGTTAGTCGATATTATTGGAGAATTCTCTAGATCTGCTTGTTTACTATCGATCGAAGTTTCGGGATATTTGAGAACATTCTTGGACAGAAAGAATGTTGTATGACGTAAGTCAGTGATGACGAAGTTTCATTTGATTGCGTCATTCTGCCGTGTTCTAAATTGTTCTGGAGTATGAAGAGACTATATAAGTGCCGCACTGTTTCAAAAGAGTTGTTGATAGTGTGTTGAAAGTAAAAAGAGGAGAGTGAAAAGGTGATTGTATGCAGATATTGAACGCTGAATAAAGTTTGAAAACTTCATACGAAGACTTTGCCTTGTTGCTGAGTGAGCAGGCTGCGTGGATAAACGAATCAGAGTTACACCTATCAGGATTTCAAGCATCGGGGCTGAATCAAATACTGATTAAAAAAAACACCAACATCGAAAGAGTGTAACATCCCTCAAGACCGAAAGATTCTGGGGACACCTTTACTCTCCAACCACCCTTTAGTTGGAGAGTTACTGGAACCTACCGTGCAACCCTTATCCTCCCCTCCCCACCACCCCAAATCGCCCTCATGTAGGACTGAAGGAAGGTGCGCAGAACATGACCTCAATTCAAGCCAATTCAATTCTATTCAGGCTCTTGCCAACAAGGGGTATCAGCAAACACAAACGAACAATAACAACAAACAAACAAACAAACAAACAAAACCAGAAGAAAAAGAAGAAAAGATCGTACACCAAAGAAACATTTTTCAAAATGAGAAAAATGAAAGTCGGGCTTACACCATTCCGTACAACAACATTTTTTTTGTTGAGACAAAAATTAACATAATTTGCATGAGCGCAGACATCTTAATAGACAACTGTACATTTAATGTCATAAAGGAGTCTTATGGTAAGTCAACTATTTCAATAATTATATAAGGATGTCAATAAATGTGCATAATTGATTTCGTTTCTGTTCATGTGTTCATTAAATCATTAAATTTATATTACTCTTGGTGATGATTATAATATTTTGGTAACTCAAGGGTTTCCAATGAAAGATTGTCCATTCAAAAGTGACAGTATTATACAATCTTTGTTCTTTCAATTTACTTAAGTAATTAACCTAAGCCTCGAACCAGACTCGTGTCCGCCGGTCAGCGCTCTTTCTCCTACCAAGCTCCCGTCAACTGGAATTCACTACCTCTTTCACTCCGCCAGAAGCCGTCTGTACCTTCTTTCAAAATTGCCCTCAAAACCCATTTGTTTTCTCAGTAGTATCTTGATCTCACGAGCGCTGATCGGCTTGCACAACGTCTACTGACCTATCACAATTTATGTATTGCATGTGTGTGTATATATATGTGTGTATATATATGTGTATATATATGTATATATATGTGTATATATATGTGTGTATGTATGTATATATATGTGTGTATGTATGTGTGTGTATATTATGTGTATGTTTAAATTGATTTGATGTATGAATGCGGGAGAATGCGCCTTGAATCACTCTTGTTTGTGTGAGATATGTGCGCTATATAAATTCATGTATTATTATTATTATTATTATTATTATTATTAATTTAAAATTTATTAACATCTTGTTCTTCAATATCCACAGAGAAATCTTCGTACTAATCTTCAGATTTTGTGTAATAAATTAATGGGTGTGAGTGTGCGCGTATGAGTGTGTTTGTTGTGTGTGTTTTGCAAAGAATGACCCCAGCGACCTTGACCTTTGAAGCAGAACAAATAGAATGACGCGGGAAGATGACCACTAAGTCTAGCAATGTTCATTTGAAGTTTAGTCAAAATTCATTCAGTGGTTCTTGAGGTGCAGCTTCCAACGGACCGACAGATATATTAGAGAGCTTTAGGAAGCGCAGAAACTTGGTTCGTAGTTCTTTTTTGTAGGGACCCCTCCTCCCTCCCCTCCCCTCCCCTCCCAGTCTACGTCTTAACTTTTGCGTTTCTCCGACTTCCTCATTTGCAGTACGCAGAAAACTTCGCTGAGTGTAAATGCGGAATTTTCATCATTTTGACGAATCGTGATTCTCGTGTAAGTTTCTTGTAGTTTTTGCATATGTTGGGTCAATTGCTATAAACAAAAGCTTGAATAAATAGAGAACTATAGATTGCATTTAGTTGGAGTTTCGGGTGAACAGCCAGATCTTTGGTTCGTTGTAATTCCCGACTATTTTAAGACTATTTCCAGATAATACTGGAAGTTAAATATCGTGTCAAGGGATTCAATACAGAAAACAGGCGCTTGTATATGGACACGCGGGCGCCTATGCCTGTGACGCCAGAGGGAGACACGTCACAGGCATAGGCGCTCGCGTGTCAAGATATAAGCGCCTGTGGTATAGAATTATGATGAAACACAGGTTTAACTGAAATTATTCTTTTGTGTTGAATGAATGAAGGAGGCGTGTAAAGGGACTACTTCATAGTAGTGATGAATAATAATAATAATAATAATAATAATAATAAAGGTAAAAAAAGGTAAAGGTAGTCCCATAGCCTTGTGGCCGTAGGGGAGCGTGATGTTGGAGATCACACTTATCTTGGGCCAGCGTAATGAGGGTGATGCCCAACTCTCTCCCTCGCTGCTTTACCTTCCCCACCCTCAAGAGAGTAGGTACTCAATCACAGTTGAGTCAACTGGGGGCGTTGTTGTTTGTCGCTTCACCTTAGCGGTCACCCATCCAAGTGCTAACCGCACCGGACGGTGCTTCACTTTCGACACAGTAGCGAGTGCTCCAACCACTGCACAATAATAATAATAATAATAATAATAATAATAACAAGACATAGATTTCTTTCTATAAAGCACATATCTCACGCGCAAAAAAGTTATTCAAGGCGCGTATTCTCACACGCAACCTCACGCCTAAAATAATGGAATATATTAAAAAAAAATTTAAAAAAAAGTTTAATGCAAAGTCACACCAAGTCTCACAATAATCTGATCATTAGTTTGGGAGAAAACGTATGATCAAATTGCAATGTGTATTAGGACTGAAAGAAAGAGGGATAACGGAGTCAGGAACGATAATTCATGTCATCGAACGTATATGACGTAAGGAGTGTCCCATCTCCCCTTACAAGATCTCTGCATATATATACTACTCAAAATAATACAAGGGCCACTTGGACATATGGGTCTCTCTTTAAATCAGAAAAACGAATTCAATTTATTAGTTCATCATATTTTATTGCAATCATTTCTGCATCAATAACAAAAAATATTTTAGACATCAGTCACTTAAAATTCAAGTAAATTCAATTTAACTGGACATACCCCTCATTTACAAAATCAAAACTTTAGAAACCAAAAATCTATAGAGTCAGTATCGGGTGTGGCCACCGTTTGCATCAATGCAGTCTTGGCATCGTTGTCTCATGGACCGTATCAGGTTATGGAGGATGTTTCCTGGGATGGCCAACCACTCTTGCTGGAGATCTTGGGCCAGAACTTCAAGGTTAGCTCCTGGAGGGAGGTTTGCCCGTGTCTGTCGACCCAAGACATCCCACAGAATGTTCTATGGGGTTCAAATCGGGTGATCGAGCCGGCCAATTTATCCTTATGACGTGCTGTTGCTGCAGGAAGTCATTGACGATACGCGCTCGGTGGGGTCTGGCATTATCGTCCTGTAGTATGGCACCTCCCCCAATGGCCCGCAGAGCTGGAAGAACCCTAGGTTGTAGGACGTCATCCCTGTAGCCAATACCGTTTAAGTTGCCATGAATTTGGAGCAGGGGTGTTCTGAAGTTTAATGCGAAGCCACCCCACATCATGACAGATCCACCACCAAAGCGGTCATGCTCGCGCACCGTCGCATCAGCAAAACACTCCCGTGGACGTCTCCAAACATTCACTCGATGGTCGTTGAAAGACAAGGAGAACCGAGACTCGTCTGTAAAGAGCACCCTTGACCAATGTTGCCTAGTCCACACCAAATGACGCCGAGCCCAGGCCAAACGCGCTGCACGGTGAGCTGGGGTGAGCAAAGGCCGTACTGCTGGTCGTCTTGATCGCAGGTTTGCCTCGTGTAGACGGTTGCGAATTGTCTGGTCGCTGACGTTAACATTGTTGGCTGCGTGAAGCTGTCTTCTGATGGTGTTTGCTGTAGCGGACCTCATCCTCAGAGCTGACAGGGTGATGAAATGGTCTTGTCTTGCAGTGGTAACGCGGGGGCGTCCGGACCTTCTTGGTTCTTGGACGCTTCCAGTGTTGTTAAAGCGCTCCCGCAGCCTTTGGACAATGGAGTGGGACACTCCCAGCCGCCTGCCAACTTCTCTCACCCCCACCTTTTCATGAAGCCATGCAATAGCTCTGCCTCTATCCGCATCAGTCAATCGTCGTCTTGGGGGCATGGTTAGAAAAGCAGCAAAAGCGCTGCCATTTATACCAGAAAAAAGCGCCGATTGTTGAATTGAACTCAGAAAAATGCAAGCCTTTCGCGTGCAAATCACTTTTTAATGTTGAAAATTTTGCTTTATTAGCAAGACAACAGTAAATTAGGGTCATTTTTGTGTGTGTAAAAATTGGGTTTGTTTTTCAACTCAGTGCAGAAAGTTCAAAACTCACACATGTGATTATTTGTCAGAATAAGATTGTCTTGAATGTTACTGTACAGGATAAGTTTTGAAATAAGCAATATAAGCGATATTATTGATAGCAGCAAAAAATAATTAAACTAAATGAAATATGAGAGTGGCCCTTCAATTATTTTGAATAGTATATGAACCACAGTCCACCAATATGGCAATATGGACCTCTGGTCCAATATCGAGGACGGGATGGTCCAAATTACTGAACGTCTCCTAATTTGGACCACATGGCATGGGAAAACACTTTTAAGTTCATCTTAGTTTTAAAATAAGTTTATTGTTTGTTTTTATTTTATTCTTTTAGATGAAATAAAGATATTTGCCAATTATTATCATGTTGTGTGTTTCCACATTGTTTTTTTAACGGCGGCATGAAAACAAGTGGTCCATATTTGTGAACTCTCCCTTACTTGTACACCAAAAATCAACATCCCCCGTTGAAGTGCCGGGGGTTTCAGTATAAATAGTATCCCCACTTTCTGGAAATTTAGTGCTTTAAATTCCCACTGTTGCTGTCTTTCTCATTTGTTCTTTCTCATTCCTGCTCTGTTCTATCAATCTGCTATACTATCTTCTTCTTCGCTAGACCAGTCATCTACTTTTTTCTTGAAAACTCTTCCTAAACAAGACTCCTTATTTGTGTGTGAGGTCTGTTGGATCAGCTTGGGAATATTGGACGCTTTCTGCCAGGTGGTCACTAGGGCTTCCTATGATGTTATTATTTAGCAATGTAGGCATTTTATATGTATGTGTTTTTGTTCATAATTTATAATGATGTTTGTATTCTATTTTGTTTTTGTAAACGGGGGTTCGATAAGTTGGGGTGAAGCCTCAGCCGTCCCCTGCGTGGGATGTCTTTATTGTAAAGTGACTGGCTGGTGGAGAGCTTTCGGTTTTACCACTAGGGTTGTTTCAGTAGATCTTTTATGCGGATCGGGGGTTGTCCGGTCCTGATTTGGCTCGGAAGAGTCCGCTGGACCTAAAGCAATAATAATGTAATGTAATTATATAACAATTTTACAATAAATTAAAAAGTAAATTCATTGTGACATTTTTATGTGGATGTGAATAATTTGTTTATCTTTTATGTGTGGATCAGGTTATTCTTTCTGGCATTGATCATTTTCATTTTTTCTGTGATATCTGACAGTAATGCAGAATGCAAATAAAATTCAACATTATCCATAACTAATGGCGGATATCTGTTGTTGCCTTTGTGTTTGTCTGTGTGATCACATTCGTGAATAGACATACACATTTCACACACACTCAGTCACACATACTAGGACTGCATTTTATGTATTTGACAAAAAGGATCGAGATTTAAAGATAGACACTGTTGAAAATGTGTTTTTAGTCCAGAGTGAAAAGAAAGATGATTTTTACATGATGATGATGATGATGATGACGATTTTACCTATAGTAGGAATATTATTTTGTGTAAGCATTTTATACACTATATGTCTATGTGGATAATGATGGGGAAAGGGTGGGACAGGGGTGGGTTAGTACAGATGCGAGGTGGACGGTGCAAAGGAAATGATGTTATTAGATACGCCCTTCGGGTGTGGTGTGTAGTGGCTGTAGCATGGGGAGGGTTCCCACTTCTTTTGTTCATTTTGTGTGAGTTAAACAAGTTTTATTTATATTTCACAGTTTGTTTCAAGGGGTAAACAAAATGTGTCAGAACATTTTATTGTTTTAGGTATTTTTATGCATTGTGTATTTGTGTGTGTTGTATTTGTGTTAGTGTATTTGTGTATTAGTATACTAGCTGTATTTTGCCCGGTCCTGATTTGGCTCAGAAGAGTCCGCTGGACCTAAAGCAACAATCAATCAATCAATCAATCAATACTGTATTTTGCAGGCTACATTTTACGTTTTGTATTATTCTCAGTTATCAGTTTGTCATAATTGTCATGCAACTTATATTTGATTGTCAAATGTAAAGCCGCAAATATTGCCCGACTTAGTGAATGCATCGTTGCCAACTCGGCATAAACATTTTATGTTTTCATGTTGATTGAAATGACAAGAACGTCAGTTTGTGGCAGGAGTGAATGTAGTAGTCAAGTTTATGAGTTGTGTGTATGTGTGTGTATACTTGTGTCAACACATGCATGTCGTTCTTAAAACGTTTGTAAAGTTTGTACAGTGATAAATGTTATGGGCATTGAAATGTTGCTTCATTGTTTCCTTTTGGTAACCATCCCCTCAACTGCTGCTTAGAGCAATAACTGCAAAGCAGTTGGTGTGTGCTTTGAACATTCGTACACATCACTTGCATGCACTATTCACAGATAAAGGACACAAGAATACAACATTATATTATGTCATATTATGCTAGACATATACAGAGGTCAATACACCCTACACTCGTTGAAACAAAATAATTTGATAACTATAAATTTTGCACGGCTCCACACGTCACAGTTGTTATGTTTGCCTTCTCCAGATAACTAAGCTATTAGGCAAAATACCATCTGCACAGGCGACATGACAGTTTGTCATTATTTTCCTTCCACCCATTGAAATGAATGAAACAGATCTGCAAAGTCATAGTTCACGTGTGTGTGTGTGTGTGTGTGTGTGTGTGTGGGTGTGTATGTGTAGGTGTGTGGGTGAGTGTGAACTTGTAAAAGCGACCAAATGGGTTTCAGAACTGTCTTTTTGAGTACAAAGTGGGTTTATTTGCTTGGAACCTGCTTGTTTACCACAAATATTTAAGACAGTGGAGTCCAGGTATTGTTATGCAGAGTACAATTTTATTGAATGACCAAGCAACAGCACCCGGCTTCGTCTGCGGTTTCTGATGACGTAAAAATCATTAACATGACGTACTTAATATAATGACGTCATTATCTTCTTATAGAAATATTCCTAAACATCTCCCTTTCTTTTGAGTTCGGAGGAACTTCACAAAATGATCGACTGCAATCTATCAAAGTCAAGAAATTAATATACCATAAAAGTTATTATTCTTATTTCGCTGTTAGTCTTTTAAATCTTGTTACACCTCTGTCAGATCCTCATTGTAACTCTGCAACTTGTGTAAAACACTGATTTGGAAGTGGTGGTCATGGTGTTGACATCAGCTTTGCCAACTCTACAAAAGTCCCTCCAAATCGATTCCTGGGACTGTGCCATGTCCATCGTCTGGATTTTTGGTGGAAACCAAGCGTGTTTGCCAGTATCAGATTGTTGTATCTGGCAAACTCCAAGAGTCTCCACAGGAAAATAATTAGTCTTGTCAGCTTTTAACCTTGCTCTGGAAACATCTTCTTGGATTTTCTTGGCTTTGTCAGAAAAGAATTTGGCCTCGTTCAGTTCATTTTGCAGCAAATGTTGTCTGTCCAGCAGTCGCTTTTGGCATGGCGATTCCATCACTTCCATCCGTTTCATCGTCTCAGAACTCTTGTTTATTATACTGTATATGTTATGACAAACATCATTTAGATTTCCCTCAATTCGTAAAGTGGCAAAATAAAGTTTCTGAAAGAGTTGGCCTCCACTGCCGGTGCTTGGCAAGCGAACTGACTGCTCCATGACCTTCAATTCATCTGCCAGACCTTCTATCTTTCTAAAGTGCGATCGGACTTCTGCACACTGTTGTATCGCATTGTTGATATTTTTCAACCGGTCCAGGTATTGCTCTGAAACACATTTATTTTAATATTTATACAATTACGTGGGTGTGCGCGCGCGCGTATGTGTGTGCGTGTGTGTGAGCGCACGCGTGCGCAAATGTCTATTGTTTCCAACTATGACCACCAACTAGAACAGCAGAAGAGGCAACTGCTGTACCACTAACTGAGCTAAAGTTTGATTATAGTGGAGAATGACATGCCCAGGGTACGTCCCCACTCTCTCAGCCACAAAGGGCTATCAGGACAGTTGGAATTGGGAATGGTCCTCGGAGGCCAACCAGCTCATAAGGCTATAGAAGCACTAAAGCCAAGGCAATGCTGCCTCCTATGTTGAGTCATCCTATCCTATCCTATCCTATCCTATCCTATCCCGTAACTCGAAGGTCGTTGGGACACCACAGATGATCGTTTAACCAGCTTACTCCATCTTTCTCTGTCCTCAGCAACCCTCATGGCTTCGCTCAGTGGCAAGCCAGTCATTCTCGAATGTTGTCCTCCCTCCCACCTCTTTTTCTGTCTCCCTCTTCTCCTGCCTCCTCGCACCATGCCTTGCAGGATAGTCTTTGCAAGGCCTGATGCTCTGGTGACGTGGCCATACCATCGGAGTTTCCGTTTCTTCACCACTGTGAGCAGGTCATCGTGTTGTCCAATGGCTTGTGTGATAGTCTTTCACATTTCGTTGTTGGTGATGTGCTGGGTATAGGAAATGCCCAAAAGTCTTCTGTAGCACCTCATCTCCATGCTTTGTATGCTTCGTTGTAGATCTGCTGTGAGGGTCCATGTTTCGCAAGCATATAGGAAGATGGAGATGACAAGGGAACGCAGCAGCCTTATCTTGGATATATCATAATACTTAACAAAAACATTAAGTAGCTGCGAAACAAAAGCCCACATTATAACAAAAATTACAAAAAATTAGAAGGGCAAAGCCCATATGACTCACTTGCTCCTTATTGAACTTGCAATATTTAACATAAAAATGAGTGCCCAGAAAGAAAAAAACAACAAACAGTGGCAATAAAATGCAAGTAATATCGACTTTGATTTTTCTATGCTCTTGACCTTGAAATGACACTGACCTCCGGCTCCAAATACACTCATGTACTATCAAATAAACTACAGCAAAAAAAATATGCAAACAAAAAACAGCGACCTTGGGATGACCTTGATTTTGGGATGACCTTGACCTTCACGTGATCTCTCATGCATGTCTGATCAAATAACCCATTGTTGTTGCATACTATGGGTTAAATATACAAGCATTCTGCTGTGCGATGACCTATTTTTTGTATGTTTATGCAAGGCCTAAAATGACCTTGGCCTTAAAGACCAACATTTGTTGACCTTGTGACATTGACCTTGAAGTGAGGTAATTCATTCACTTTTCATATCATTTATGAGGTCTCATGGATATACAACATTTTACCAAGTGTGGTTGTGATAGTTAAAATAGCTTCTGAGATAGATAGATACTCAATGTTTATAGGGTCCAGTGGACTGCTAACAGACCGTATCAGGACCATATAAAACTATTCAAAATCAGACTAGAGCGCTAACATTAAAATATGATAAAAGATATACATAAAACTAGCATTACTGATAAAATGTATTCAAGTATACAAACAAGATGATATTGTAAGCCCTGGACTGGCCAGAGCTTATTTTTACATGAACGTTTATTATTAATTCTTCCAAAACAATCTATTATCACAATCCCTGACATTTTTATAAAAAAAAATGTGCAGAGAATAGTTTTAATTTAAAACATAAATTCCTGGCAGAAGTTACCATTGTTTTCTCCCTTGCTGTGTCTGCTCAACCAGATCAGCACATAATTCAGACATAAAATGGCGGATGTAAAAGGACTTATCACATGCAGAGCATCACGGTGGTTCTTCTCCTTTTAAAAGGAAAGTAAGGGTTCCATAAGTATGCCCAATATGAAGGCGAGACAAAACAGTTTATACTTTGCGAGTGGACGCGAAGTTAGGCAAAGAATCAGACAAATCTGGAAGAATTTGAAATAATTTGTTATTGATTTGATTAGACCATCCAGTCCCGACTTTAAAGGTTTGTACTCGATTAACCTGGGTTGATTAGCCTCTGTCAGATGAGTAGCTAAAAGATTACATCTGTCGGAAATATACGATTATTCTAGAGATAACAAAATAAAAATATAAGTAAAAATACAATGCCGCACAGCCCTAAAATTCTAGTAACCTGTCCTACCATTGACCTAGCAGACACAATTAACTTTGATGCAGATGCAATTGTTGGGTCTATTTACGGTCTAAAATTTACACTAACTGGTTTTATAAACGAACTCTAGTACCGACACGACCGACAGTACAAAAAACCAAACCTTCAATCGACCCGCTAAAGGACTTTAATGCTGGCGACATAGTTCCTGATTTAAAGTATGCTATCACCAAATGAGCAAATATATCTGTTCTTTAACACCAGTGGACGCAGAATTAGATTGGCTTATTAAATTTATTTTTCAAATCCCTTACACATTCATAGGACCAGACATTAAATTAAAGAATATTATTAACGCTGGGCCTCTGTTAGTCTAGTGCCAGATAAAAGTAATTGAGAAAACATTCAGATTAAAGCCTTAAAAAACCGTTTATGTTTTACATAAGCGTGATACCGCTGGGAAAAAACTTTAGAGTTGTTCTGCAGCCACCATTACAACTAGATAGTACAGCTACAATAGTACTCAACATAATTGCTCACAAACCTATGCAGAGAAATATGAATGTAATTCCACAGGTGACTTTAAGTTGGGCTGAATTAGACAATGATCCCAGACGTATCACAATATTTATGAGAAAAAAGAAAATGAAAATCAGTATACTGTATTTGCCTCCTCATCCAAGATCACCGCAAACCCTGTTATTAATCCTCCTGATAGAATATCGCAAATTAACCTAGACAACATAGATCTGTTAGCATTTTATTTGAGCAATAAGATATTTCCTGAGAAACAAATAGGATATTTTGCATATTAGTTTAAATCAAGTAAAGTAATAAAAACGTTTTTTTTTCTTGCTCATTTAAAATACAATGATGATTAAATGGTATCCTGCATTCATCAGAGATGAGAATCCTAAAATGACAAAAAGGAGGAAAAATTCCAAAGTCTGTCGAGTGGCGAAGCCACGAGTGCGTGTACCTGCGAAGCAGGTACGCGATGCTAGGGGGGTCCGGGGGCATGCTCCCCCGGAAAATTTTTGAAAAGATGGTTAAAATCTATGCATTCTGAGCCTTATTTTATGGGGTCAGATCAGTTGTTTTTGTGGTACTAAAATGCTGTTGTTAGCTCTCCACAGTTCAACACATAGGCCTAATGAATTTATTTCAAACATCAGTTAAGCCTTGTATTAAACAAACATTCCTTTTGACTGCAGACAAGAAGGGTTTAAATACCAATGACAAGACAAGGCTTTACCAATGCACATAATTACTGTCCAAAACAGAGTTGTACATTTATACATAGAATCAGTATGAAGCCTCACTGGCACTCTTACGGTCACACCAAACAATAAAATCATAAATACCTCGATTGACTGTTCAAACAAGGTTTACAATTTCAAGATAATGTCTTGGAAAAACCACAACAAGAAAAGCAGAAATATGGATGGTTTCAGGCAGTAGTTCCTAAAACAGTTCTGATGCTATAATCATATATACATTATGAACAACTTCAGCCTTGAAGTCGTAGTCAGGCACTGAAGTCAGGCTGAAGTTTACAATTACGTCATGCACTAGGATTACAGTTCTTTGTGTATACAACATTCTCATGTTTTTTTGAAGAATTGTTAAAAGTATAAATAAAAACTGGCAGGTACCAACATGCTATACACTACAGTCTGCACACACACAATTATTGAATGAACTATGTACATGTGCATGTATTTTATAACTGAAGCCAGGCAACTATCCAGTTCTTGCTTTCTTGGCTGGTGGCTTTTGACTTCTAATCTCACTTCTCTTCCTCACCAACACCTGAAGTCGGGCAGTCAGAGCTTTCTTATGAGCCAGTCTGGCTTGTTTCTCTGCCTCTGCATTCAACTCCACATTTCTTTCAGTCTTTTTGTCCTTCAACCGAATTAAGACTGTTGTGTTCAACTTTTCTTCTAACCACTTAAAAAAGTTCTACTTATTTTTAACACTACTGTAGATGTGGGTAGCAAGAGCCTTTTCTCCAGGATTTAGTTTTCGAAGCATTTTACAAGTCGCGCTTTGTTCTAGACAATGGCTGATCAACCACGTGATGTTTTGGCTGTTCCATCGTTCGCACTACAACTCAGCGCATGAGAAAGGGCTTCAAGCGCCTATTTGAGTGACGTCACTATCAGCGGGAGTGTCTGGGAACAGCCGGAATCTTATGCGCAGAAAAACGGGAGGCTTAGATACGCAACGTCACTTCCGTAATGCGATGGCTAGTATCTAAGAGAGCCCACGTACGTTTACCAGGACACACGGAAGAAAGAAATCGGGTTATCTCGGCTTTTTACGGCAGCTTGGTGGATCGACGAAAACGAAGTGAGAGCGAACCAAATGACAACAATCCGCATGGGAATAACGAGTGGGAATAAGCTGCGAGATCGAAAATCAACAACTCACCCTAATCATATACACTAAAATTTTCTCACCGGATTTAAACCGATCTCAAAAATGACCCTGGGACCTTCCGAAAGAGCGGATTTCCGCTAAAAGGCGGAAGATTCTCATCTCTGATTCATAGAAGAGGAACCAATGCAACCAATTGCCCCGTTACATTCTTCAAACACATCGTTAAATTTAACTGACGTTCAAACGTTCAGGCTTGAAGAAATAAGGAAAGTGAGGACGGAAATTGAATCAGATATTCAAAAGTACTCTAGATGCAGAAGACGGTATTCCAGTGTAACGGAATTAATTACATATCTACTGGTCTAAATGTTATTAATTCAGTGGAAGCTGCTACCACTATGGAATTATTAGTGACTGGAATTGGTATACAAATTAGTATCGGATTAGGTTTATTTTAAGAATGAGGAGTCTAATTCAGGACAGGATTTAACACGCTTTAAAATAGCATATATTTTTTAAAGAAATAGGGTGAGCGAGGGATGTAGGTTAAGTTACTCAAAAAATCGCATATTTTAAGAGAAATGGGGTGGGTAAGGGGTTGGCGCTGAACTGTCGATTCTTATATCTCTACCGTGAGGGCTGCTGGGGACAGAGAAAGATGGAGTATGATGGTTAAACGATATCTGTGGTGCCCCAACAACTTCCGAGTTATGGGTTAGGACATTATTAATAGTAGTCGAAGTAGTAGTAGTATTATATACCAGTGATTTCAACATTTTAAAAAAGGCTAATAAGTAAAGAGAAGTGAGCAACAGGTCAAGGTGGGAGGTACACAAACCTCGCTGTTGCTCTGTCTCAAATTTCATGACGTCATCTGTTGCTTGTTCTTTGGCACCAGTCTGGGAGTCAAGATGGCTACTGAGGGAAACACTGTTGGCATCGTCACAAGTTGTCCTGCCATGGGAGGAAGGGTAGTCAGAGTTTATCACTGTGCCATCAGCTTTCCGCTTTGCACCAGTTTTCTGTCAGGACACAGCAGGGCACAATGTAATAGGCCCAAAGACCAAACCTCATACTTCCCTGTGTGTTTGGTGTATTTTGTTAGAAAGTTAGTTATTCATTGCTTATAGGGTCCAGCAGACTGCAAAGAGCCGAATCAGGACCACAAAATCAAGACCACAACTTCGCTGAAAGAGGACTCACTCCTCATCCGCATAAAAGATCTGCCGAAACAAGCCTAGTGGTAACACTGAAGGCACTCCACCAGCCGGTCACTTTACAATAAAGACATCCCATGCAGGGGACGCTGAGGTTATACTCTAATTTATTGAACCCCCGTTTACAAAAACAAAATAGAATACAAACATCATTATAAAATATCAACAAAACACATACATATAAAATGCCTACATTACCAAATAATAACTTCATATAGGAAGCCCCAGTGACCATTTGGCAGAAAGCGTTCAGTATTTCCAAGCTGATCCAAAAGACCTCACACACAAATGAGGAGTTTTGTCCCAGAAGAGTTTTCAAGAAAAAAGGTAGGTGACTGGTCTAGCGAAGAAGAAGATAGTATAGTAGATTGCTAGAACAGAGTAGTAATGAGAAAGAACAAAGGAGAAAGACTGTGACAGTGGGAATTTAAAGCACTAAATTTCCAGAAAGTGGGGATACTATTTATATTGAAATCCACGGGACCCCCACGGGGGATTTGGTGTATTTGCGCATGTATACCTTTCCTGTCAATGTCCTACTATTGTTGCGACAAGTCATCTACTTGAAAGCTTCACTTGAAAACATTTATAAACTATACTAATCACCTATTTAAATTCACACTTTACTTGAAAACACATATACATATATACTAATTGCCAATTTAAATTAACGCAAACCTGAAACTACTGTCAATACCTTCCTTTGAAGAGCTGTAGGTGGAAAGTTGTGACAATGACATGGGAAACCTTTGGCAAACAGACGATTGAAACAGTCAGGAACAATCACTCCAGAGAGTTGCAGCAGTTGTTTAACTTGGTGCTGCAGACCCTCGTTGCGTGCATTGCGTTCACACAGTTTGAAGGCAAGGTCCCAGTTGTTGCTTTCCAACTCTGACATCTCTCTAAAGTTTCAGAAAGCACAAAAAGAATGTCAAAAAGTACATGTTGAATGTCAGAAAGTGTTTGCATACCATTGAGGGCCGAACAGGAACGTTTTCTTAACATAATCAAATTGGCTTATTTCAAATCTCTAACGTATGGTTTTAGTTCTTATTTTCAAGTGAAGCCAAAGACAACTAAACTTCAGCCTGCATCAAAGTCCTAAAGAAAAGCATAACAAAGAATAAATAAATAAATAAAGAAGGACCAACAGCACACAATGGTGTCATAAAACTGTACTGTCTGATAAAAAGGGACGAATTTGTCTTTGACTTGACATTCATACATATTATGTCAAAGTACGAATAAACCCTCTAACCAGCAATAATAACTAAAACTAAAAACAAATACATCCTGTATTTTGTTTAAAAAAAAATAATAATAAAATAAATAAATAAATATATATATATACTACTCAAAATAATACAAGGGCCACTTGGACATATGGGTCTCTCCTTAAATCAGAAACACGAATTCAATTTATTAGTTCATCATATTTTATTGCAATCATTTCTGCATCAATAACAAAAAAGATTTGAGACATCAGTCGCTTAAAATTCGAGTAAATTCAATTTAACTGGAAAATACCCCTCATTTACAAAATCAAAACTTTAGAAACCAAAATTCTATAGAGTCAGTATCTGGTGTGGCCACCGTTTGCATCAATGCAGTCTTGGCATCATTGTCTCATGGACCGTATCAGGTTATGGAGGATGTTTCCTGGGATGGCCAACCACTCTTGCTGGAAAACTTGGGCCAGAACTTCAAGGTTAGCTCCTAGAGGGAGGTTTGCCCGTGTCTGTAGACCCAAGACATCCCACAGATGTTCTATGGGGTTCAAATCGGTTGATCGAGCCGGCCAATCCATCCTTATAACGTGCTGTTGCTGCAGGAAGTCATTGACGATACGCGCTCGGTGGGGTCTGGCATTATCATCCTGTAGTATGGCACCTTCCCCAATACCCGCAGAGCTGGGAGAACCCTAGGTTGTAGGACGTCATCTTTGTAGCCAATACCGTTTAAGTAGCCATGAATTTGGAGCAGGGGTGTTCTGAAGTTTAATGCGAAGCCACCCCACATCATGACAGATCCACCACCAAAGCGGTCATGCTCGCGCACCGTCGCATCAGCAAAACGCTCCCGTGGACGCCTCCAAACATTCACTCGACGGTCGTTGAAAGACAAGGAGAACCGAGACTCGTCTGTAAAGAGCACCCTTGACCAATGTTGCCTAATCCACACCAAATGACGCCGAGCCCAGGCCAAACGCGCTGCACGGTGAGCTGGGGTGAGCAAAGGCCGTACTGCTGGTCGTCTTGATCGCAGGTTTGCCTCGTGTAGACGGTTGCGAATTGTCTGGTCGCTGACGTTAACATTGCTGGCTGCGTGAAGCTGTCTTCTGATGGTGTTTGCTGTAGCGGACCTCATCCTCAGAGCTGACAGGGTGATGAAATGGTCTTGTCTTGCAGTGGTAACGCGGGGGCGTCCGGACCTTCTTGGTTCTTGGACGCTTCCAGTGTTGTTAAAGCGCTCCTGCAGCCTTTGGACAACGGAGTGGGACACTCCCAGCTGCCTGCCAACTTTTCTCACTCCCACCCCTTCCTGAAGCCATGCAATAGCTCTGCCTCTATCCGCATCAGTCAATCGTCGCCTTGGGGGCATGGTTAGAAAAGCAGCAAAAGCGCTGCCATTTATACCCAGAAAAAAGCGCCGATTGTTGAACTGAACTCACAAAATGCAAGCCTTTCGCGTGCAAATCATTTTTTAATGTTGAAAATTTTGCTTTATTAGCAAGACAACAGTAAATTAGGGTCATTTTTTTTTGTAAAAATTGGGTTTGTTTTTCAACTCAGTGCAGAAAGTTCAAAACTCACACATGTGATTACTTGTCAGAGTAAGATTGTCTTGAATGTTACTGTACAGGATAAGTTTTGAAATAAGCAATATAAGAGATATTATTGATAGCAGCAAAAAATAATTAAACTAAATGAAATATGAGAGTGGCCCTTCAATTATTTTGAGTAGTATATATATATATATATAAAGATGAGAAGCAATTCAACTGTATTTCCATACACTTACACACATAATAAAAAAATAAGCATTTTCAAAAGTATTAATTTTCTTGGCAATGTTATGACTTGGCTTTGTCCCAATGAAGCTAAAGGAAATCATAGCATGATAGGCCTCTATCAAGTAAATAGTTATCAAAATCGACTGAGACAGTTTTTAGATACAGTGCAAAACATGTTTAAAAAAGGATAAAGCACAATAACCTTGGCCTATGATAAAGTACAAATACAAATAACATGTTTAGCAGTGAGTATCAGCAAAGTAAAACTTGTGAATTTCTTTTCAGTTATTCTTAAACTAGAAGGGCAAAGTCCATATTATTCACATGCTCCTTATGGAACTTGTAATGTTTAGCATGAAAATGAGTGCCCAGAAAAAGAAATGGTGGCATTAAAATGCAAAGTAACACTGACTTTGATCTTTCTGTGCTCTTGGCCTTGAGATGACACTGACCTCCGGCTCCAAATACACTCATGTAATATTAAATAAACTACACCAAAAGTTGTATTATGCCAACCAAAAAAACTGTGACCTTGGGATGACCTTAACCTTCAGTGACCTTGACCTTGGGATAACCTTGACTCTCTCTTGATCTCTCATGCATTTCTGATTAAATAACCCAATGTCATTGCATACTATGAGTTAAATAAAGACCCATTCCACTGTTGGATCACCTAGTTTTTTAAAGTTTTTCCAAGGCCTAAAATGACCTTCACCTTCAAGATCAATGAAAAAACGGAATATATATGAAAGATCAATCTATCATCTCTAAATACAACGTTTGGACTTTATATCTCTCAAAGTTCAGGGTCAAGGTCACTTTAAAGTACCTATACTAATCGACTTTGTACAGCTCCAGTGACCTTGACCTTGAAGTGGGGTTGACTAAATTTGCATAGTATGTGATAGTATGACATCTATCATTAATCAAAGAATCATAAGTTCAATATTAATAGCTTAGAAAAAACATGAAATTTTGTTTAACAATTGTAAATTTTACATTTGTTGACTCTATGACCTTGAAGTGAAGTCATTTATTAACTGATCATTTATAAAGTCTCATGGGTATACACCACCTTACCAAGTTTGGTTGTGATAGTTGAAATAGGTTCTGAGTACTTGGTCACTTTACAGTTTTTGCACAGACAGACAGACGGCTGACAAAAAAACGGACGGACGGGCTTTTATCCAACGGCATTGGATTCTTGGTCCACAGAGACATTCTAGCCACTGTCATGGGTTCCCGCCCAGTCTCCAGTAGACACATTACCATCCTTCTGAGAGCAGCCCCTTTCAACATCACCATCATCCAAGCCTTTGCCCCAACATCAAACTATGATGACAGCGAAGTGGAGAATTTCTATGAACATCTACAGGTTGTCCTTGACCAAGTGCCGAAGAAGGACATAGTCAAGTGCAAGGCGACTGGAATGCCAAGGTTGGCCAAGATGCGCACCACAACTGGAGAGACACGTGTGGACCCCACTGCAACAACGAAACAAATGACAGGGGTTTGAGACTTGGAGTTTGCCACAACAAATCCAGACGATGGACATGGCACAGTCCCAGCGGGGATCAACACAACCAGATTGACTACGTCAGATCAAGCATCAACATTGGCAGGACACGCACTTTTTCAGAAGCTGACATTTGAAGTGACCACGGTATTGAGACTTGAAGAGAGTAAACACAGCAAAGTGCACCAGACTGAAGTTCGACCTGGACAAACTGGGAGACCCGGAGGTGGCAGAAATTTTCCAACCCACAATTGGATGGAAATTTGCACCACTGCTCATTTTGGGAGCTAATGAAGTAGATGTCAACACCATGACCACCACCTTCAACTCAGCTGTGACAGATGCCGCCACTGAGGTCCTTGGCAAACACCACCCAAAGAAGACACCGTGGATCAAACCTGAACTTTTGGACCTGTTTGATAAACGAAGAGAGATGAAAAAGAAAAAAAACAACTCACAGGGCGCTGATGCCTACCGAAAAATCAACAATGACATCCGAAAAGGCATGCGCACAGCAAAGGAGAACTGGATAGAAGAGCAGTGTCAGGAAATAGAGAACAGTCTGAACAAGAATAACAGCAAGAAGGCCTACCAGACTGTGAAGCGGCTGACAAGTGTTAAACAGCCCATATGTCTCCACGATCTAAAGCAAGTCTGGCACATGCCTTAAAGAAGAACAAGAAGTCTTGGATAGATGGACAGAGTACTGCTGTGACCTTTACAATCACACACCAAACGGAGACCCATCAGATCTAGCATGTCCCCAGAACAGAGAAGCGTTAGAAATTCTCCCAATTCTCCGAGAAGAAGTTGAGGCAGCAATGCAATCACTGAAGAAGGAGAAGTCAGAGGGAGTGGACAACATACCCGCGTAATTGCTTCAACAAGGAGGAGAAGCGATGATTGACGCCCTCACCATTATCTGTAACAAGATCTGGCAGAGTGGGGAGTGGACTACACCAGGGACCCAGTCGCTTGTCATCGCTCTTCCAAAAAAGGGTGACATTCAGGAGTGTGAAAATTAACGCATCATCAGCCTCATCAGCCATTCCAGCAAGGTCCTCCTGAAAATAATACTCAACAGGTTGAAACTCCAAGCTGAACAAATCATAGCTGAAAAACAAGCAGGATTCAGGGTAGGGAGAAGTACAACTGTTCAGTTACTGAACAGATTTTCAACCTCAGAATAATCTGCGAGAAATACCTACAGCACCAACAACATCTATACTATACCATGTGTTTGTAGACTTTAAGAAAACGTTTGACCAAGTCTAGCATGCAGCTCTGTCGGCAACCATGAGAGTGTACAACATCAGCCAAAACATTATTGAAGTCATCAAAAGCCTGTATGACAAGGCTACCAGTGAACCGGGAATTGGTTCAGAAAAACAATCGGTGTGGGTCAAGGATACCTACTCTCTCCAACACTCTTCAACATCTTCTTGGAGCAAATCATGTCAGATGCCCTTGCAGATCACGAAGGCACAGTCAGCATAAGGGGTAGAGCAATCTCCAACCTCCGTTTTGCGGATGGCATTGATGGATTGGCTGGAGAGGAACAACAACTTGATCAGCTGGTACAGAGGCTTGACACCACCTCCAGAGCCTATGGTATGGAAATAAGTGCAGAGAAGACCAAAATGATGACCAACAACACCAATGGCATCAACACGGACATCAAAGTCCAAGTCTAATCCCTCAACACAGTGCATAGCTTCAAATATTTAGGAGCCATTGTATCAGACAATGGGTCCCGACAGGAAGTCCTCCCCAGGATCGCACAAACAACTGCTGCCATGATAAGGTTGAAGCCCATCTGGAAAGACATGACCATCAGTCTACATTCCAAGGTAAGGCCGCTGCACTCCCTTGTCATCTCCATCTTCCTATACGCTTGCGAAACATGGACCCTCACAGCAGATCTACAACGAAGAATACAAAGCATGGAGATGAGGTGCTACAGAAGACTTTTGGGCATTTCCTATACCCAGCACATCACAAAAAATGAAGTCCGACAGACTATCACACAAGCCATTTGACAACACGTTGACATGCTCACAGTGGTGAAGAAAGGAAAACTCCGATGGTATGGCCACGTCCCAAGAGTATCAGGCTTTGCAAAGACCATCCTGCAATGCACAGTGCAATCAGGCAGAAGAAGAGGGAAAAAGAGGTAGGGGGACAACATTCGAGAATGGACTGGCTTGACACTGAGCGAGGCCATGAGGGTTGCTGAGGACAGAGAAAGATGGAGTTTGCTGGTTAAACGATCATCTGTGGTGCCCCAACGACCTCCGAGTTACGGGATAGGATAGGATAGGAAGACTCATCTAAAAAACTGTTTGGGGAGGGGGGTTGGGGGAGGTGAGTGCATAGACTCACATTGTTATGCATGTGAGTCAATAATAGTGCTACTGAAGGACGCCCCACGATTTGAAGAATCTGTATACAAAAATGCAACAAAATCGCTTTAACCGTTTTTGAGAATGATATTGAGCAAATTGTGTTTAACAACAAAATGACTACAGTGACCTTTATCTTTGTGGCAGAGCAAATATGATAGCACAGGAAGGCCACTAACGTAGATAATGTTTCTATGAAGTACGTATGGTCAAATCCGTTGAATGGTTCTTGAAATATGGCTACCAACTGACCAACGGACAGATAGACATTTGGCTCGTTCTGATTCTCCCCGACTATTTCAAACTAATCAAAAAATCAAATTATCACAAATGAATGTTTCACCAAGACAGCAGAAGTGAAACTCAATGTAGAATGAAAGCTCGGCGAGTTGAAGCAAGTCAATAACAAAGAAATATTGGCAAACCTGTATTGGTCACGTGTGCAGCATTTTGTAGGAATGAACGCGTCAGCAAAGCGCCTGAGAGTGATCTTCTCGCTCCCAATGATCGCGTGTCTCAGGCAATCACATTTGCCCGGCAGGATCTTCGCACTGCTTCCAGAGAATCCAACTCCCTTTAGAACTTGTGGGTAGTGCTCAAGAAGTGCTGGGTAGCAGACGTCTTCAAACACGTCAGGTGAAACGTCACCGAGGCAATTCCACAGCATTCTGGCTCGATCTCGCTGGTCCTTCAAAGACCTGAATAGACAGACAGCAAGCACACATCATACAGCATTCTTCAGCACCGACAACACTGTATATATCACGACCACATCTGCTATTATGCCCTCATTTACGTCTTCCATAATAATAATAATAATAATAATAATAATAATAATAATAATAATAATAATAATAATAATAGATTATTATTATTATTATTATTATTATTATTATTAATATTATTATTATTATTATTATGATACTGCATAATGCTGTGCACATGCTTTTTCCCTCAGACTCGAAGCACAGTGATGTCAAGAGAGTCTTATAATAGAAAATAAAAAGGATGGAAAGGAAATCAATTGTTATTTTAAAATTTAAACTGACGGCTTTTAAAACGATTATAAAGTGTTGTAGAAAACCACAGTTACTGGAGAAAAGTCTGCTAAGGAAGATGCCGTTGTGAATTATTCAATGATTCTCTTACACTCATAGCACTTATCAGTGTACCAGTTGCACAAGCTCGTCACATGAAAACGCATTGAAAATGAAATCCTACAGCTGGGATTTACCTATGATGCCAGTTCCGACAAATTTAATGAACGTTGGCAATTAACTTTAGGAGACGATCGGCCCTACACCATTTGCAAGAGAGTAGACCTATATTTATAACCTGAGGTCTAGTCTGTGCACACTTAATAATGTAAAAAAAAATGACACGCTCTTTTTCTTGTGATCGAACTCAAAGTACGGCGATCTGAATAGATTGCTATTACAGAAGCTGAAGGTGGAAGATAAATAAATTTGTATCGTGAATTTCAGACTGAATGCATCCAATACCATTACTGAAATGAGGGAGGAAACCGGAGAAACCCTTGGTGTACTGAAAAGTCTCGTAAATCTACGTCACGTAAGTTCGTCCCATGCAGGGTTAAAACCTTCGGCATAGGAAGGAAACCAGCACCCTACCAGGCCACCCCATGCATTCCATTACACGAACCTCCAAGTCTCTGACACTCTTGTCCTAGGCTGATGAGTGCTAGCTACACCAACACACCTAACAAGCACTACAGGTCCTTTTCCTGACCCCTATCGCCTGAGGCATTAGAAGGCTAGTGTAGCATCTGAGTTAGAGCCTGCATTGGTCAGCGCTTTGAGCAGCTCTTAAGCTTGAAAAGCACTATATAAAGAATAAATAATTATATTTTTAAAAAATTACTTTGCCAAATGACGTCTTCTCCAAAGGGCTAACTTGACAAGATTTATAAATCTGCATTTGATTGACATGAGTTATCTCATATACTGTACACCACTGCCTACCTGATTTCTTCAAGACGCGCTTCCTGCACCACACCCCTGGACACCAGACAATTCGCCAGTTCAGCATTATCTGGATCCACTTCATTAAGAAACATGGGGTGAATTTTATTCAGGAGTTCTTGCTGGCTGGTACAAATATCCATAGCTGGAAAAAAATATTCACTTTTCAACACTAAAGGAAACAAGCAAAGATCAATAACAATAATGGTAAACACAAATCTTTTTTTGTTGTTGTGGTAACTACCCTAAAACCTAAAACTAGAAGGGCAAAGCCTATATGATTCACATATGGAACTTGCAATAATTAACATGAACATGAGTGCCCAGAAAAAACGAAATGAAACGGTGGCAAGAGTAATACCGACTTTAATCTTTCAATGCTCTTGACATTGAAATGACCTTGACCTCTGGCTCTAAATACGCTCAAGTATGATCAAATAAACTTCAGCAAAAATTGTATTATGTAAAAAATTATCTTTGAATGACCTTGACATTGGGATGACTTTGACCTTCATGTGACCTCTGATGCTCATGTATGGTCAAATAACCCAATATTGCATGCTATGGGTTAAATATACAGCAATTCCACTGTATGACGAGAAATGTGTTAAAGATTTTGTAAGGCCTAAAATGACCTTGACTTTCAAGATCAACTCAAAAATGGAACTGTGATGATATTCTTGGGAAGATACGTTTATCTTACTAGGGGGTAAGACTTATTGATAGATGGGCGAGGGGCTACCAATATCGATCGTTCTTTTACCAGAATTCCGAAGCTGTGTGAGAGACTGATCACGGCGCTTTGGTCACATAAAATTTATATTTGTTCTCGGGCTTTTTAGTATCATTTGGCTCAACTTCAGAAACGTTGATTACTAATCAAAAGACTAGATTATTATGTCTTGAGAGAAGAAAACTAATAGCTACACAACAATACAAATAGAATGACACCAGCCATATGTATGTAATTTCTTGTTTTATATATTCAACACAATTTTTACATGTACTTCATTAAACAGGTAAATTAATAATTCTAAGAGTTCGATGTGCTGGGAAAGTTTGTCAGCAGGTCTTCTTCATCCTATGCTACACGGTTTTATTCAAGTGGTTGACTATTTTCTCGAGGGTAGAACTCAGTTTGCATTTGTGGGTGACTTAGCTGCTCTGTCGTAGAGAGTGCTTGGGTCCTTCTGAGAAGTCTTGCCTCTCAGGTTGAGCGGGTGAGTCATGTAGGTCTTGTAGCTACGAGGTTAGGACGTGGAGAGGTAGAATCTTGGTTGTTCTCCTTCTGTACCACGGGAGCAAGCGTCATGCGTTTGTCTCCACAAACCATCCCAGAGCTGACCTGTAAAAGTCGGAGCTCTGGCTACAATATTCTCGTTAGATCTGAGTGTGCGGTCTCCTCTGCAAAGTGTCCATAGCATCAGACACCTGCAAGGTTCCCATATGCACAATTCGATCCGCATCTTAAGGCTACATCAATCCACATGCATACTGTCTCAGAAACAATAATCTGTTTCTGTAACTATATAAATCATGAACATATTATTAATACATGGCAATCAATATAAAATAAACATACACATATCAAAACTACTAATGTTATCTTACTTCTAGACTCTGGGATTCGTGAAACCGTCTGTTGTAGTCTCTAGCACTCTCTTGATGAGGTGGAGATAGGCGGACACTGCAGTTTGTTCCTTGGTTTGCCCCTCGCAGCTTTGTAGGTAAAAATCGACTGACGAGCTAAGGTTGGGCCCCAAGGACATGCAAGGGTTCCTAGTAGTCTTCTGACTAATCGTTTAACTCTGGTTTTCGTTAATCTCGCATATACGGGATTATTCGTTTTTATTTGAATATTTTCCTTCACCTGCCCTACTTATCAGACACGTATAATTATCCTGGAATTGGAGTGTCAAAGGTAGAGTGGAGGATAGATGCAATCGCGATAAGCGGAGCCTAGGCTACTTAGTGTTTCAGTGACTCTGGTCATAGTGGAGTGAGCTAGTTAATGGGAACGACGTTCTGGTCAGTTTTGGCTCAAGTATGCTAACTAGTCTTGGATCGCTAAGTCTGTCAGATGTTATCTGGAGACTTGTCTGCGTGACTGTCTGAAGGAGGTTAATTTAACATGTGTGTGCTTCTCTTTAGGTAACTGATGAATTAACGTCAAGTTTTAATCGATGCTATCTATTTTGCGCTAAGCTAATTTACTACATTTTGTCGTCACTATTTCTGCTGTTACAGGAACATCTATGAAAGATTAATACATTATTTCTAAACACAAGTTTAAACTTTAAACCTCTCATAGTTTAGGTTAAGGCACTTCAAAGTACCCATATGAACTGACTTTGTACTGCTCCAATGTCCTTGACCTCGGAGCGAGACTGATCAAATTTGCATAATATGTGTTTCTCATTTGACATCAAAGAATCAGAAGTTTAGTATAAATAACTTACCAAAAGAGTGAAATTTTGGGAGAAAATTTCCTTTTGTCTAACATGTGTTGACCCTGTGATCTTGACCTTGAAGTGAAGTCATTTATTCACTGATCATTTTCAAGGTTTCCTAGATAAGCACCATCTTACCAAGTTTGGTTGCACGTTTTGCACAGAAGGACGGCGGGCCCATTTGACAGACAGATAAGCGGACGGAGACAAAATGGAAATTGTATAATCAAATAATGTCATTCAGGACACATCTCGCTCAGAGTTGCAAAAATCTGGAAAAATTTATTGAGGGAGGGGGTGGGAGAAGGGGGAGTAATTGCATAGAGTCACATTGCTACGTGTGAGTCAAAACCTCCATATAAACAATGATGGCATCAGGGAGGTTATAAGTGATCCCACAAGTATATCTCCCTTCTATGTCTTTGTCGACGTGCGCGTACAACCGGTTGCTTCCCTTTACATGCTTTGCGCTCCATAGAGCGTCGTCGGCCTAAAATAATTTTTTTAGAAACTTCAAAACCCAGGGAAATTATGGGTAGGGAAATCCTTTTCTGAAATGACGTCGGCAGGACTCTTCGCGATTGGTGCATGGCACACGAGACACACGCAAAATGGCGTCACAAAAAGATTGGATTGATCTGAATTCGTCTAATTTGACCTCGCATGCTGCTGGAAAACAATGCAATTTGAATTTGCTTTCAAAAATCAAAAGAGAGCGAGACCACAACAAAGTACAACGAGCCAAGGTGACGCAAACATTCAAGGCCGACAGAATAAAAAGCACACAAACTACAAAAGGTAAGTACCCGTGACCATACACAATAAAGTAGGCCTAACCACCATTGCAAAATAGGATTGATATCACCATGATTGAATTTTTCCACCCCACCTTCCAATCGGTACAGAATCGAACATATGCTCAAATCATCATATCTTTGACATAATTTTCATGTGCATTATACAGTGTGATTCAAGCGATAAATAAACCATCACGATCGCCTGCACTGAGCTCAGATACATGTGTGCATGTTTCTATAAATCCATCGTGTTCTCCTTCGATAATTGAGCAAAGCCTTTGTTCACTACCAGAAATATGCAGTTCCTCTCCCAACTTTCGTTTAATTTCAGCCAGCACATCTTCGCGAGAAATGGCTACCATGACTGCAACTGTAGTAGATCAGTTACTTCCCTTGAACAGATTTCCCAGAATTCTCTATTCTATTTTTAGGTTTGGGATATCCCCGTCTCAGCTTGTGGCTAAAACCAAGGGCAACGGGACCACCGCACGTCGACTGGGGGCAATACGAGATACTAACTTGTTAGTTGATATACTTGTGGTGATCCTGATTCGGTTCTTTGCATTCCGCTGTACACTGTAAACAATGACTAACTCACTAACTAACTATGTAATTCAAATGTATTTGCAGAAACTCGCATGCGTAAAGGAAAATTACGCATTTTCGAAAGTGTTCATTTTTTGGGCGGTGTTGCGACTCGGCTATATCCTAACGCAGCAAATTTTAAAAAAAAAAAAAAGGAATGATAGACCGCGACCTGAACTAACTGCAGACAAAAAGTTATTTAAATAGGCTCAGTTAATTAAGTTGTAGACACAACACAAAATGTTTAACAAAATATAAAGCACAATGATCTTGACTTTTGAGAAAGTACAAATACGAATGATCTAACATGCTTAGCAGTATTAAAAGTATTCACAAAGTAAAATAATAAATTTAGGTTCGGTTTTTTTTTTAATAGACAATGCACAAAGTGGGTTTTGAACGAAAAAGTGAAATTGAGAGTTACGGAATGACCAATTACAACTGGACTGTTACTGAAGGGAGGCCCATGATTTGAAATAATTATACCAAAACTTGACAAAATCGCTTCAGCCTTTTTTGAGATATTGAGCAAAACATATTTAGCCACAAAATGATTCCAGTGATCTCGGTGTTTGCAGTAGAACTAAGGTGATGGCACAGGAAGCAGGCCATTAACATAAGCAATGGTCCTATGAAGTTTAGTTTAAAAAAATATGTTCAGCGGTTTATTAAATATGGCGTCCAACAGACCGAAGACATTTGGCTTGTTCCTATCCCTGATTATTTAAAAGTACTTCCACAAAAGTTTAATAATAAAAGAAGGTAGGATAAAACAAAAGCCAAGTACCTATTATACTGTCAGCAGATGAGCCATCGCCTCTCAGGGGGTAGACATTGGTGATGTGGATTTGGTGGGAGATGTATGACCTGTTAACATTCTTCACCTCATGGATGGTGTTGTGGATGTTTTCTGCAATTTGGGTTGGGGCAGTCGACTCGGAAGAATTATTTATGGTGATGTGGGCATCTGCAACATAAAAGTAAATACGAAATGAACGCATAGCATAAGACTAATAGTTTAATGTGAAAGGATTACCCACAGAATATACGACCAGATATAGCATACAGGCCTATGGGTATGGACAAGCTTAATGTACCACTAACAAGCAACACACACACACCCCACACACACACACCCTCTCCCCCCCACACACACACATTTCATGACTAATGCTTGGTCCTATAATCCTCTCCTCTCCTATCCCATAACTTGAAAGTCGTTGGGGCACCACCATAGATCATCGCTTAACCAGCGTACTCCATCTTTTTCTATCCTCTGCAACAATCGTGAATTCACTCAGTGTCAAGCCAGTCCATTTTCGAATGCTGTCTTCCCACATCTTTTTCTGTCTCCATCTTATTCAGCCTCCTTGCACCGTGCCTTATAGGATGATGTTTGCATGGCCTGATGTTCTGGTGACGTGGCCATACCATCGGAGTTTCCGTTTTTTCACCATCGTGAACATGTCATCATGTTGTCCAATGGCTTGTGTGATTGTCGGACTTCGTAGTTTATGATATTCTGAGAATAGGAAATGGCCAGAGGTCTTCTGTAGCACCTCATCTCCATGCTTTGTATTCTTCGTTGTGGGTCTGCTGTGAGAGTCCATGTTTCACAAGCGTATAGGAAGATGGAGATGACAAGGGAGCACAGCAACCTTATCTTGGAGTGTAGATTAATGGTCCTGCCTTTCCAAATGGAATTCAACCTTGTCAGGGCAGCAGTTGTTTGTGCTATCCTGGAGAGTATTTCCTGTCGGGACCCATTGTCTGATACAATTACTGATAAATATTGAAAAATATGCTCCGTGTTGAGGGATTGGCCTTGGACATTGATGTCCACGTTGATGCCATTGGTGTTGTTGGTCATCTGTTTTGTCTTCTCTGCACTTATCTCCATTCCAAAGATTCAAGCCTCTGTACTAGCTTTTCAAGTTCTTGTTCCTCTCCAGCCAATCCATCAATGTCGTCCGTAAAATGGAGTTAGTTATTAATTGTTTATAGGGTCCAGCTGACTGCAAAGAGCCGAATCAGGACCACAGCAAAACACAGGTTGGTGACGGTTCTACACCCTACACCCTGTGCCTTCATGATCTGCAAGGACATCTGACATGATGCGGCCCCTTAAAGATGTTAAAGAGTGTTGGAGAGAGTAGGCATCCTTGATTAGTTAGTTATTCATTGCTTACAGGGTCCAGTGGACTGCAAAGAGCCGAATCAGGACTACAAAATCAAGACCACAACTTCGCTGAAAGAAGACTCACCCCTCATCCGCATAAAATATCTGCCGAAACAACCCTAGTGGTAACACTGAAGGCACTCCACCAGCAGGTCACTTTACAATAAAGACATCCCACGCAGGTGACACTGAGGCTATACTCTAATTTATCATTACATTACATGATTATTGCTTTAGGTCCAGCGGACTCTTCCGAGCCAAATCAGGACCGGACAACCCCCCGCCGCATAAAAGATCTGATGCAACAACCCTAGTGGTAAAACTGAATGCTCTCCACCAGCCAGTCACTTTACAATAAAGACATCCCATGCAGGGGACGCTGATGCTATACTCTAATTTATCGAACCCCCGTTTACAAAAACAAAATAGAATACAAACATCATTATAAATTATCAACAAAACACATACATATAAAATGCCTACATTGCTAAATTATAACATCATAGGAAGCCCTAGTGACCACCTGGCAGAAAGTGTCCAATATTCCCAAGCTGATCCAACAGACCTCACACACAAATAAGGAGTCTTGTCCCGGAAGAGTTTATAAGAAAAAAGGTATGTGACTGGTCTAGCGAAGAAGAAGATAGTATAGCAGATTGATAGAACAGAGCAGGAATGAGAAAGAACAAATGAGAAAGACAGCGACAGTGGGAATTTAAAGCACTAAATTTCCAGAAAGTGGGGATACTATTTACATGTATACTGAAACCCCCGGCACCCCAAAGGGGGACTCTTAATTTATCGACCCCCGTTTACAAAAACAAAATCAAATACAAACATCATTATAAAATATCAACAAAACACATACATAGAAAATGCCTACATTGCCAAATAATAACATCATAGGAAGCCCCAGTGACCATTTGGCAGAAAGCGTCCAATATTCCCAAGCTGATCCAACAGACCTAACACACAAATGAGGAGTTTTGTCCCGGAAGAGTTTTTAAGAAAAAGGGTAGGTGACTGGTCTAGCGAAGAAGACGATAGTATAGTAGATTGATAGAACAGAATAGGAATGAGAAAGAACAAAGGAGAAAGACAGCGACAGTGGGAATTTAAAGCACTAAATTTCTAGAAAGTGGGGATACTTTTTATACTGAAACCCCCTGTACCCCCACGGGTGGGGGTGGGGTGGGTGGTGAAGGCATTCTTGATGCACGCCGATTGTTGTTTTGAACCAGTTCCCGATGGAGTGGTTATGGAGGACTGCACCGGTAGCCTTGTCATACAGGGTTTTGATGACTTCAATAACGTTAAGGTTGATGTTGTACACTCTCATGGTTGCCCACAGAGCTGCATGCCAGACTCGGTCAAACGCTTTCTTGAAGCCCTAACATTCTTGAAGTCATCAAACGCTTGTATGATCAGTCTACCAGTGCAGTCATCCACAACAGCACCATCGGGATGCCTACTCTCTCCAACACCTTTCTGGAGCACATCATGTCAGATGCCCTTGCAGATCACGAAGGAACAGTCAGCATAGGGGGTATAGCAATCTCCAACCTCTGTTTTGCGGATTGTTGTTGCATCAAGTTTTATTCATCAGATTAGCAGAAGTTGTACTGATTAATTATTTGTACTATTTTGCGGATGACATTGCTGGATTGGCTGGAGAGAAACAAGAACTTGAACAGCTGGTACAGAGGCTTGACACTGCCTCCAGAGCCTTTGGCCGAATGGAAATAAGTGCCAAGAAAACCAAAATATTGACCAACAACACCAATGGCATCAATACGAACACCAAAGTCCCAGGTCAATCCCTCAACACAGTGCATAGCTTCAAATATTTAGGAAGTCCTTTCCAGGATCGCACAAACAACAGCTGCACTGACAAGGTTGGAGCCCATTTGGAAAGACAGGACCATCAATCAACACTCCAAGGTAAGGCTGCTGCGATCCCTTGTCATCTCCATCTTCCTATATGCTTGCGAAACATGGAACCTCACAGGACATCTACAACGAAGAATACAAAGCTTGGAGATGAGGTGCTACAGGAGACTTCTGGGCATTTCTTATACCCAGCACATCACCAACGGCGAAGTCCTATCTACAATCACACAAGCCATTGGACAACACGATAACATGCTCACAGTGGTGAAGGAACGAATACTCCGATGGTATGGCCACGTCTCCTAAGCATGAGGCCTTGCAAAGACCATCCTTCAAGGCACGGTGCAGGAAGGTAGAAGAAGTGGGAGAAAGAAAAAGAGGTGGGAGGACAACATTGGAGAATGGACTGGTTTGACACTGAGCGAAGCCATGAGGATTGCTGAGTTCAGAGAAAGATAAAGTACGCTGGTTAAACGATCATCTGTGGTGCCCCAACGACTTTTGAGTTACGGGATTGGATAAGATAAGCTATGATAGGTGATGTAGGTATTTCTATGAGGCGCCATTTGTAAATTAAATCATTATTGTCATTATATCTATAGAACATACATTTTACCTGTATAAAAGATATTGTATACTTATAAAATGAATTCTATGTCTATAAAATACATTCAATAGCAAAACAAAACTTTCTATAGCTAAAAACAACATTTTTATAACTACAGACTACATTTTACAATATACAAGAGAAATCATACGCGATCATCACGCCGTTTGTAAATATTATTCCGAAAAACAATTTTATCTCTAAACACTTCATTTTATCTCTAAACACTACATTTTATACATAAACAATTCATTTTATAGGTAAACACTTCATTTTATCTCTAAACACTACATTTTCTGTAATGCGCCTGTGGCCCAATTAAGGGACTTATTAAAGATCTCCCAATACAGGGGAAAAACAACCTACAGAAAAGTTACATTGTTAAGAACATTATGGCAAGTTTACAATGAGAATTTGACCAACAGTTACGAAATGAACAGTCTGGTGGGCCAATCATAACTAGTTTTTGTAAAGACACTTGTTCAGGTGCTACAGCTAATATCATGCATGTATATATGTAGTCAACATTGAAGCAAAAATTGATTATGTGTACAAATCTAATTAAACTTACCAGTTCTGGTTGTAAAATAGTGAAGACCACCAAAATAATTCTCCGGCACAACCCGGTTCTACCTGTTAGTGTTTTTCCCCCGTTGTTAGGCCTACAGAAGAGGTGGCCCAATATAGGAACATGCTCAATATAGGGCCCTTCTTCCCCTCCCCCTCCCCCACTCTCTCTGTCTCTCTCTGTCTCTCTCTCTCTCTCTTTCTAAAAGATAGGTGTGTATATGGTTTGTGTGTGATCTATGTTGTAGTAGTGGGACAGAAAACGTATTATTGTGATGGTAAATTTTGGCACAAAACTGTACATACTGCCATGTAGGCTCAATCCCTGTGCCGCCGCCATAGTACATAAAACATCCCTCTCTGCCACAGTGATGCTGGATCTGTCCCCTGCTTCATCCTCTTCCCTTCGTCTGACACCTGCAGCAAGTTGTTCTGAATGTTGAACATGCAAGAGTCTAGGAATAGATTTATTACAAGAGTGGGATTGCGGAGGGAGGAGGGGGCCACAAAGCTTGGTTGGTGAAGGTTGCGTTTCAGTTGCATGGAAATCCCCCTCTCCTTGAGCACACTTCTTATCATCATCATCATCATCATCATCATCATCATCATCATCATCATCAAACTGAATGGACCCGTCTTAATCGTAAGTCAGACTCAAAGCGCACGATTTGTAACCAACATACACAGAGGAAATAAAAAAAAAAAAAGTTTTTAAAATTAAACATTGATTGCATCTAATTGTCCCATTGCTTTAAAATAAACAGCAATAAGCGAGACAGTATGTACGTTATGGCAATTGGATGCAGTCAATCTTTAAAAAAAATAAAAAATAAAAATAAAAATAAAAAATTTGATTTCCTTTCCGTCTTCTAATAGGGATCTCACTGCCTCTATCACGTGTTTGAGTGATAGATATGCAGGGCTCGAAATTAGCGGGGCCCGGGGCCAAAAACACGCAAAGTTGATTTCGGGCTCAGAAAGTTGAAAAACGAAGGGCCCGCTTGGCCCGCAAAATAATTCATCTGCTACAGCTAGCTCTACTCGGCAGTTTCGTATTTGGGCCAAGGGAAGCAAACCACACCGGTGCCCTAAATTTGGACAGAAAAAAAAACAGAGAAAAGAAGCGAAAACCCTTTAATTTTGCACTCAAAAGTTTAATATACACTTCAATATCTTTTTAATATAATAAACAAAAGGCTATGGCACAACATAAGCGCAAAAATGTCCATCTTTGGAAGTACGAAAGTATGGCTACATATCGTCGCCATACAGTTGCTAAAACAATCGGCGATGGCGTATTTTTGCCAAATTTTGGGAAGCGAAAGACGCCAGAAGAAAACGTCGACGAAAGGAAAGAACAAGAAAAAGGGTGAAAAAAGAAGTATGAAGAGGAAAAAAGATCAAGGAACTACAATGAAGGGTGGAAAAAAAGATTTGTACTTTCTACTTATTATATTGTTAATAATTCTTTTGGTTTTTGTTTGCATTATTTTTCAAGTTGGGCCCCGAAAGTTGCTTGTGGGCCCTCAAATTTTTCAATCCAGGGGACCGGTGGCCCCCAAAGAAAAAAGTTAATTTCTAGCCCTGGATATGTGTTTGCTGTGTGTGTGTGTGAGAGTGGGTAAAAAAAATGTGAGCGTGTGTATGTTGGTACAGATCGTCGCTCTTTGAGACTAACTAGTAATTTGGAGGAAAGCACGTATATAGATAGCATCCATTATTATTATTAATATTATTACTTGTTGGAGACTGATAATCGTTCTTGAAGCAGTTTAACCCGTTTGCTGCCAAGGGGGAATGGCACTGAGTTACAAACATTTGCCAGGCCAAATGGCTCGCGATTATAAAAAATTACAAACAATGTTAGCTTTAACAGTATTAGAAATAACTGGTTAAGACTAATACATTTCTGAAAGGTAATCTAATTTTCTACACACATATATGCTATTTGGAATACAATTAGAATTTTTTAACTGATATTTTTTCTCCAAAATGTTTGTAGGATTATTCTTTTTTTGTCCAAATGATAATAATAATAATAATTACTGTATTTATAATGCGCTTATCTTATAATAATTATAACTCTAAGCGCGCACTCACAACTCACGCACGCATGTGCACGCTTTAGACAATGACACATGTAACAATTACGCAAAAAATACATTCACTCAAATATACTCATACCACAAACAGACCAGACACTATATGTAAGAGACAGCTGGCGATGGGGTGCGTAGTGAGGTCATAGTGTTAGAACTGCTTGAAAAGGTAAGTTTTGAGGGCAGACTGGAAGGAGGTGGGAGAGGGTTTCTGACGGAGAGAGAGTGGAAGAGTATTCCAGATGGATGGGCCGTAGACAGAGAAGGAGCGGGACCCGAGAGAGAGATTAAGAGAGACAGTGTGATAACAAAGAGTGGGGTGGGGGTTGGACCACCACCCGCCAATAAAAAGGGTTGTCATACCTAACTGATTAAGCAGTTAATATTCTGAGCTTTCAAACTGGTGCGTATTTGTATTGCTGACCATTTAACAAAACCGAGGGAAAAAAAACAAAAACAACAAACATTTCACAACGATGATGCCGAAATAACATCTCATTGGCATATTTCACCACACTATTCAGGGCTCAAAATTAGCGGGGGCCCGGGGCCAAAAACCCGCAAAGTTGATTTCGGGCTTGGAAAGTTGAAAAACGGGGGGGCCCGCTTGGCCCGCAAAATAATTCGTCTGCTACACCTAGCTCTACTCGGCAGTTTCGTATTTGGGCCATGGGAAGCAACCCACACCGGTCAGATTTTTTGTTAGGTTACTCATATTAAAAATTTAATGATGTGTATTGTGCAATACTCAGTCACAAAACTGAAAAGTATTATACAAGAGACTCACTTGATTTTTTTCTATTTTGTTTAATGGCCATTTCAGGCTCACTAGTCACTGGAGTATGTGTGTCATTGAATGTTTGTGTGTGTGTGTGTGTTTTCCCCTTTTTTGTTGGTAATGTTAGAAAGTGAAAGAAAAGGCAAATAAAAATGACATCACTCAGCAAAATTGGAAATTCAATTGTTTTTATTTTAGATTATCAGACAAATTGTACTTTTTACTTATTATATTGTCAATAATTCTTTTGTTTTTTGTTTGCATTATTTTTCAAGTTGGGCCCCGAAAGTTGCTTGTGGGCCCTCAAATTTTTCAATCAAGGGGCCCGGTGGCCCCCAAAGAAAAAAGTTAATTTCTAGCCCTGCTATTGATAAGTCATCATACACAGTCAAGGGGTCAATTGCGAGTGTAATTGCTGGGTAAGAGAATTAAATACATTTTTGTTGGGCAAATAATGAAATAGGTTTGTTTACTTGTCTGATTGTTGGTTTGTGGATAGGCATCTCTGCTGTTGACAGCTGCTGGGAGCGCCTTTCTGACTGTACGCGTTTGTGCTGGTGGGGATTCAGATGCATACTGTTCTGAGACCTCAGCCATGTTGGTTGTTCATCACGCCACTCCTTTTTGAAGCACCGTCATTTATCCAATAACGATGCCTGAATAGATTAAAATAAACACACTCTGATCAACCACCTAGCCTTAATTAGCTTGCAGTACAAGAGTATTAATTAGCAATGGTCTATATATAGTGTATGCAACAATCGAGCAATCGTTAATTTAAACAAAGGAGTCACTAAATAATAATTTAAAAAATATAAAAATAAAAATTAACACAAAAAATGCTACACATTTATTAATTTGAGAGGCAAGTTTGGTAATGGTAGGGAATACCCTCAGCGTTAATGAATTATGATGTTACATTCTTTGTAAGCTAACAGAAGCTGGTTGAAAGGCATGCATTGCACAGCTCTTAGTATTATTATTAGTATATTATTTATTTATTTCATCGTTCTTATATACCGCTTTTTCAGCTCAAGAGCTGCTCAAGGCGCTGGCTGATACAGGCTCTAACTCGAGGCGCCCACTTGCAACCTTTAGATGCAAAGTCTGAAGCCCAGATGACTGAGCACAATCCTGGGTGACCGAGGATGGGGAGGAGAAGGGACCTAGTGCTATTTAATGGCTTTACAGCTTAATTTAATTTTTAAAAAAAATTACCTAACTATAAATAAAAACAAAACTCTATCAAGTGTTATATACATCTTTAAATAAGCAGACCCGTGTTTGCTTTCAAATACTAAAATAGTCAATAATGACTAAGCATTCTAACGACATCAAAAATTAGCCTTCCCCCTTCCAATCCACCCCCACACCCCGCTCCACCCCTCCCCTCTCCTTCCCCCCACACCCCCCCCCCCCCCAAAAAAAAAAAAAAGTATTTACGGTAACATAGATGGAAAAAAAAAATAGGGTTGGTAGGTAGGCTTTAAAAAGAAAAAAAAAAACTTTTTCGCTGTAGGTCAATTTTTTTTTTCGCTGTTTTTTTTTCTTTTCTTCCCCCTGAGTCCTTCCCCTTCCCCCTCCACCCCTCATTGAAAAAAAAAAGTTTAAGGTCGGGCCCGAAAAATTCGGGTCGGTCGGGATACCGTGAACAGACATATTTTATAGAGTGGCCTTAATACACTTAAAAGTCAAATGATAGTGATACTCGAACCTGTGTCACCTATCCAAAACTCTGACAAGATCTGAGGCTCCGGGCAATGCCAAAGGTCATTTTTCTTTCCTTCTCGATTTCCGTTTCTGGCAATGGTCAGTGGATGTTTCAACATTTGCAGGTTGGTTCTAATAACTCTGCCAACACTGCCAGTTGCATGAGGCGTTCCCATGCAGCATCAAATACACATCAACAGAACAACCGCCAGCAATAAGTTAGAAGTACACTTGTTGCTGTGTGAATCATTCAGTATTTGAAAAACTTCTAACGAATTCCTTATTTTAGATTCAAGTTAAATGACGTAACGTTCAAGCATGACGCAAGCCGATCTTGACGTAATAGGCCTACACGTCGTCTGCTAGATCATATCTAAACTAGTCGTACATAGTTAATGCATAGCTATGACGGCCTACTAGCGCCAAAACCGAGAGTTAGTATCAAGAGATAATTGAAATTAACACGTGTTCTGTGTAATTTACCGAGATACCGGTAATCCACAGTGTTAATTAATAATTATCGGCATCTGCCACGCCCTCCAAGCGCCAAAACCTGATAAAATGCAAATATCATGAGATAATTACAAATATCATAGGAAAATTACAATTCTATCCTATCCTGTCCCGTAACCCGAAGGTCGTAGGGCACCACAGATGATCGTTTAACCAGCATACTCCATCTTTCTCTGTCCTCAGCAGCCCTGATGGTCAAACCAGTCCATTCTCGAATGTTGTCCTCCCAACTCTTTTTCGGTCTCCCTCTTCTTCTACCTCCTTGCACTGTGCCTTGCAGAATGGTCTTTGCAAGGCCTGGTGATCTGGTGACGTGGCCATACCATCGGGGTTTCCGTTTCTTCACCACTGTGAGCAGGTCATCGTGTGATCATCATGGTCATCATGGCTTGTGTGATGGTCTGTCGGACTTTGTCGCTGGTGATGTGTTGGGTATAGGAAATGCCCAGAAGTCTTCTGTAGCACCTCATCTCCATGCTTTGTATTCTTCGTTGGAGATCTGCTGTGAGGGTCCATGCTTCGCAAGCATATAGGAAGATGGAGATTATAAGGGAGCGCAGCAGTATTACTTTGGAATGTAGACTGATGGTCCTCTCTTTCCAAATGGGCTTCAATCCACTGAACTTTCTTTTAGATCAGTGGCTTCAACCTTGTCAGGGCAGCAGTTGTTTGTGCGATCCTGGAGAGGACTTCCTGTCGGGACCCATTGTCTGATACAACGGCTCCTAAATGTTACAATTATCAAGGGATAATTACAATTATCTTTTTTAAAAAAATATTTTAAATACGAATATCTTTGCGTGATCATGTTTAATTTTGTTTTGGCTCTAGCAATCCGTCTGGAAATGCGCCAAAGCCAAAAATTGTAAATTTCACTTGATAATTATAATTTTGACGTGTTAATTGTAAATATGTAATTGATATATTTGTAACTATCTCATGATATCGATATTTGTAATTATCATGTTTTGGCGCCAGTAGGCCGTATATGTAAATTACACCGAACACGTGTTAATTACCATTTTCCCTAATGACCGTAGCCTAAATGCAAGTATTGACGCTAATAAGCTTTAAGCATGATCACGTAAATATTGTAATTATCAAGTAAAAATTGTAATTATTATGTAATAATTAGGCCTACAATTTTCATTATTGGCGCATTTCCAGACAGATTTCTAGAGCCAAAACTGAAAATTAAACAGGATCACGCGAAGATATTTGTAATTTTTCAATAATAATTGTAATTATCCCTTGATAATTGTAACCAAAGTCAAAGAGCTTATTGTTGTAACTATCCCATGATATATTTGTAATTATCAGGTTTTGGCTCTAGCAGGCCGTAATACATAGTCTGATAAATGTAAGAATTCTATGCAAAAAAAATAAAGAAATAAATATCTTACTGTGATCTTCGGCTTAAAAATATATATATATATTATTGTAATCTGACTAGATCTGTTTTCGAGAAATGGCTCTTCTCGATACATATATTTCCGGGAAATTCCGAAACTGACTAAGGTCGCCGTGTAATCAAGTCATTGCTATTTTCAGTATAATAATTTCTCAAATTAATTCATGTACGATGCCAACATTTCATCCAAATGTTAAAATTTTTTAATGGCATTGACGACGTAAATTGGAATTACTTTTTGGCAGCACGTTTTGTGCCAGATCCCGAAATTCTGAGGTAAAAATCGTTGTACAGCACTGCAATAATAATCTGCGAAAGTTTTGTTTTTCTAACGGAGTAACTAGCTACCTTTTAGAATGATTTCCCAGTTTCTCACTTTTTATTATCAACTTCATTCAATCGTGTAATCAGTAATGGGTAAAGCAAAGAAACGTCAGGTTACCTTGGATATTGGTGGAGATTACTGTAGCACAGATACGCGTTCGTCAAATTAATTTAGAGAGCTTTCGTTCAAGCAGTAATGTCACATACTATACCATGAATCACAAGTGCAATGTTTTGGCGTTGCTAGGAGAGAGTGCCCTTCTAACGGAAGTAAACAAAATAAAACAGTCATAGAGTTGCTTCCCCTGACCCAAACTCCCCGTGCCTTACGTGCCAAATCATGCGTCAAAGCGCTCACAGCCAAAGCCAGTAAACATCATTCCTTTTTTGGCACGCGTTGGGTGTAGTTGTGTCTTCTCTAGCTCTCTTATTTTGCTTCACTTACGGCGTTCGCCTTGTCGTTTATTGTTCTACCGCCGGCGGAGGTACGGTTGCGTTATCATGTCTAACGCAGCGGGTCTTCCTTTTCCACCCCGTCTCGACGTGTCTCTACTTCGTCGGCTGTTAGTTCCAAGAAGGGTCGTGTTTTTGCTGTTGGCGTGGTACCCTCTCGGACCACGGTTTCGTCTGTTTCTTCCGGGGTCTCCACTGTTCCCTCTACTGCCGTTCATTCTGCTGAATTGCTTCGATAGCGCGTCGCTCCTGTCCACTCCTGCGCCTACTTCTTTGTCTTCTACCCTTCAGGTTAGTAGAGGTAGTGGTGGTGAGGTGGGGAGTGGCGGTAGAGAGGTGAGGGGTTGACTCCTTGGTCTTACCAGAAGTGACCTTGGAGCCGTTTCTGGTCGGGAATAACGACCAGGGACGCAAAGGTGTGGCTGCCGGTTCGCCGGGTCTGTCTATCACACTGAGCTCTATATATAACTGGAGTGCGCACGTCGCGCGATGGAAGTAGAACTAGAGGGAGAAACAGGAAATGCGTATCCGCCATCTTGCGATGGTCTAGGAAGCGTCAACAGAGAGGTTCGAAGATGGTGTTCTGTTGTGCCATTAACTGTTCTAACCGCAGCAAACCAGGAAGCAGAATTAGTCATGGCATTACATTTCACCGGTAAGCACTATTATTTTATTATTTTAGTGATCTTCTCTCTCTCTCTCTCCATCAATTCAAGATGGCATTGTATTATTGCTATCAGTGCGAAATGAAAACACGTAGCCTACGCTTTGTAACCTACTTACCTAGCATGGTTTTGGACGATTCATGTAAACTACTTGAACGAATGTCTGAATAATTGTAATTATAAATTAACGTATTGATTACTTTGGGATTATGAACTTTAAATTGTTTTAAATTGTGCACGAGTTGTACGACCCCATCACCACTTCATCTTTAATTAGACTGTCTGATGTTGAATGTACTAGAGGTCATAACTATAAGCTTACTAAGCCCCGTAACAATACTCGCAAATTCCCCCAAAAAATTACTAACAGAATCATAACAATCTGGAATAACCTACCGTCCGAAGCCGTGAATGCAAGCTCACTAAATACGTTTAAAAACTGTCTGGATAAGTATTTTAGAAGTTATCATTACTCCACGAAGTTGGAGGTTTGGTGATACATTAATAAATATATATGTCAAAATTCATAGACGGTAACCATGGGTTGCGGGTTAGCGACCCTCATTAAGACATAAAATGAGGGCTAAAGGCTTTTAGCCTGTGCTGTGTGCCATACATTACAACTACTACAACTACAACAACTAAACATTGATATGTTTAACACATCGTGCTGTATTCTTTGTACACACCCCCACCCCACCCCCACCCCCCACCCCCTTTTCCATGTGGGGCCTTAATTGGAATAAATTCAATGCAATGCAATTCTCTCTCTCTCTCTCTCTTGTGTCTATCTTGTCGTGTATAGGCTAGTATACGCCAGACTAGGCCTACTGCCTACTACTATAGTACTAGGCTACTGCTACTGGTTTCTTCGATGGATAAATTTCAGATTCAAATCTCTAAATGAGTAATTAAATCTCTCTCTAACTCTTTCTGTATACCTGTTATAATGTTCTTGCGCTACTTGACTTTGGTGACACATCAACTGAATGTATTGTATGCACGTGTTTGTGACTGTTCTGTAGTCTGTACTCAAAAGTACTGAACTAGTGCTTGAAGCATAATATTCTTTCTTGTTTGTGCCTATAGGTTTCCAAAGGATGAGCAACTAAAGAAAAGATGGGTTGCCAATCTCCGCAGGGAGAACTTTACACCTACAGACTTTAGCAGGATTTGCAGTCAGCACTTTGAACAGCAGTTGATTGACCGTACTGGGCAGACAACCAGACTGAGACCTAATGCTGAACCTACTCTGTTTGATTTACCATCACATCTGCAGAAGGTTTTTGAAACAATTATTTTTATGCGTTTTTAATTACTGTTTTTTTCTTCTACAAACTAGAGTTATTAACACCTTTTTCTGACATATGGATTGATTACTTGTTTTATTATTTTGCTACATGGGCTTTTTGCTTTGGAAGTGGTTTAATAATAATAATTGTAGCAGGAGCCGGGTATAAACTATAGGTAAATTAGATTCAGGCAATGGTTTTTAATTAAATAAATATTTGTCAAAATACTTCTCGTTGCCTTAGTAAACTATCTTATGACACTCATATTTTATTTATCCTTTTCTTTCCTTTCAAGTTTGTGTGATTTCATTTTGAGCAGTCGGTATGCATAGTTTATAGTACAGTATACAATAAACAATGGTCACCTCATAGCTCTCAAGTGAGGTTATTGAAAACTGATGTGGGGAAATTGAATTTAAAAAGTTACTGTAGCTTTCTTGTGTCTAAAGTTGTAATGTGTTTTGTGTACTGATCTATTTTTAATTGAAGATTTGTTTCTATATTTGGTGAATAATCCACTTGCCCATTGGCCTAGTCAATTTCAGAATTAACTAAGACTAAGTGTAAAAAAAATCAGTATCCTGGGTCTTCATTCACAATTTTTGCAGTGCTTTTACTATAACGTTATGACCAAAGCTAATTAATGGATAATTAATTAATAAATACATAACAGGGGTCGAAATTCGTGCGTGCCCCGAGCCAAATGCTACGAAAAATTACCTCGGTTGGCTCTCAAAAAAATAAGAATGAGGAGAAGGGCAGATATCAAGGACAAGGTAGTTGGCATTGTTGACCAGCCAACAAACACCGAAATACGTCGTCTGCTATGGCCCTTGCTTCCGGTGTGTCGTCTTGCAGAGCGGCCTAAAGTAATCCGTATTTTCGCGTAGTTACCCGCGAGTTGTCGTCTGCCAATGGAGGATGTTCCCAATCTTTAATTTACTGTACAGTGTAGTAAATTCTTCAGTAACGACGACTATTAAATCGTATTACTTTTTTTTCATGTTCTGGTATTTTCCATTATATTTAACCTATTTTTATGATTTTTGGCTCTCAAAATCAGAATGGGGCACTCAAAGTTTTTGTCTAGGGTGCCCCGTTGGCACTCAAATAAAAAAGTTAAATTCGACCCCTGCATAAGCAATATTTATATGATAAAAAGGAACAAAAAAGTATTGAAGTAGACTTGTTATATAATTATTATTATTTAAAAGATTAATTAAAATAATTAGCATCCTCCCCTGCATTAGATTTGTTCCCTCTGACACTTGTTTTATATTTAACATTATTGTACAGGAAAGTATTTCAACAACAGTGTTAGATTGTTCATTCTCTTTAAACTAATGCATATATATGTTACAATAAAATAATGCTCAACCATGTTTAATTATTAGTAATTAATGTTTATGTTTTTGGATTCAGTTCGATATAATCTGTTTCTATGTTGTTTCAGCGGCTTCATCGCCGGCCAGCGCCAAAGAACAGGACACAGCGTGCAGCTGTTGACTCTACTGGGGCATCTGCAGTTTCCCAGCCACCAGGTCCAAGCAAGTCTGCTGATGATGATCACACCTACTACACCTCAGAGAGTCCACGGAAAATGAAAAGAAAGATAGATACTTTATATTCTGAAAATGAACAGCTAAGGAAAAAAATCAAGGGTGTACAAACAAAGCAGTGTAAGCTGAAAAAAAAAGTAGAATCTCTAAAAGTTGTAGTTGAAATGCTGAAAGACAAGCATTTTGTTTCAGCTCAGTGCACTGATTTGCTAGACTCAGTATTTTCAGGGGTCCCAAACGATTTAATGAAAAGGATTATTTCTAAAAAGGGTAAGACCGGTGCTGGAGAATACTGTCCGGAATTGCGGTCATTTGCAATGACATTAAATTTTTACTCTGCAAAAGCATATCGCTTTGTGAGGAAAACATTTGACCTTGCATTACCGCACCCTGCAGTCATTCGCAGGTGGTATTCCTCCATCTCTGGTGAGCCTGGCTTCACTGAGGAGGTGTTTAGAGCCCTCAAAGCCAAGGCATTGGCTGCTGCAAGAGACGGGCAGCATATTGTTTGTGGTCTGCTCATGGATGAGATGGCCATACGCAAACATGTTGAGTGGGATGGCAAGAAGTTCAGGGGGTTTGTTGATTTAGGCACTGATGTTGACGATGACTCTATTTCTCCTGCATCTGATGCTCTTGTGCTGATGGTGGTTGGGCTGAATGGAGCGTGGAAGGTACCTTGTGGTTACTTTCTAGTTGATGGCTTGACAGGAGATGAAAAAGCTAACCTTATCAGAACCTGCATTCAGAAGCTGGCAGATATAGGTATAAAAATAAAGTCTTTGACTTGCGATGGACCATCCGCTCATTTTCAGATGCTAAAATCTCTTGGAGCTGAAATTGGCAAGGATACTCTGATTCCTACATTCTTTCACCCATGTGATTGTTCTTGGAAAATCTGCATCTTTCTAGATGCATGCCACATGCTCAAACTTGTCAGGAACACTCTTGCAGATCAAGGTCACTTACATACTGCTGATGGCAAGGTCATTGAATGGAGATACATTCAGGCTTTGCATTCTTTGCAGGACAAAGAAGGGCTCCGTCTGGGAAACAAGTTAAAATCAGCCCATATTAACTGGCATAAACAAAAAATGAAAGTCAGTTTGGCTTCTCAAACATTGAGCTCAAGTGTTGCGGACGCCCTTCTTTTTTGCAAAGATCACCTTAATCTGTCTGAATTTCAAGGATGTGAAGCCACAGTTGAGTTTATACGCATTTTTGATCATCTGTTTGATGTCTTGAATTCAAGAAATCCTCTGGCAAAGAGGGCTTCAAAAGTCCATTGAGATGTTCAAATTTTGGTTACGTTGACAGCTTTCTGTGTAAAGCAGAAAATTACATCACTTCATTGAGATGTCCCAAGGGCACAGAAATTCTGCTATCTAAACGTAAAACTGGTTTCCTTGGGTTTCTGTTGTGCATTAAAAGTGTCCGCGTGATGGTTTTGGATCTTTTGTTTTCTCCCTCCCCTCCGATGACATACCTTTTAACATACAGGATGTCCCAGGACCACATTGAGTTGTTTTTTGGTGCAGTGAGGTCTGCTGGTGGATGTAATAACAATCCCACGTCGATACAATTTATGTCCACATACAGAAAGCTGTTGATGAGACACAAAATTGAAGGGGGGAGAGGAAATTGTACTGCTCTGGATGACACACAAATTTTAGACACAGTTGAAGATTTCACAGGGTCTGCTCATCTTGAGCGCAGGTATTGTAATCCAGAATGTGACAAGGGCGCCTGGGAAGACAATATTCCAGTACATTTGCTTGATGTAGAGCCTCTCTCGGAGTTCAAAGAATCTGCAATATCATACATTGCTGGATATGTGGTACACATGGTCTGCAAGAAAATAGATTGTCCAGATTGTATAGATGCTCTTTTTGAGAGTGAAGAGGATAAGAATTCATGTAAATCTTCTTTTGTTCACTTTAAAAACAGAGGTGGTCTTGTGCTCCCTTCCCACAGTGTTGTCACAGTTTGCTTTGAAACTGAAAAGTGCATCCAGAGAGAACTTAAGATGACTAAAGGAGGGTTACCAAAACCATCCTATTTGGCCCATACCATTAATGCAACAGTTCTAAGGCAGACAACACAGAAGCATCTCTTTTCTAGTCTTACCTCTCATATGTTTGACACAACCCCTACAGCAAATCACATTTTCCAACTGATTAAAACGTGCACTGAGTGTTATGTAAAAATACGCATGCACCATTTGGGCAAGATGTACACAGAGAAAATCACAGGCCAGAAAATCAGGAACAGTTTTCAAAACTTATTTTGTTTAAACATCAGTAGAAAGTGCATAATCTCATCAACTTTTGGGTTCTAGTGATGTTTAGTACATGTTTTTATCCAGGGTGGCGCAACTGTGCAGTGGTTTGGGCACGCACTAGCAATGCTTCATCAGGGCTAGAAATTAACTTTTTTCTTTGGGGGCCACCGGGCCCCTTGATTTAAAAATTTGAGGGCCCACAAGCAACTTTCGGGGCCCAACTTGAAAAATAAAGCATGAATATTTTAGTGCCGTCATTTTGTTGTTAATATGCTTAAAGCACAGTGTTGCAAAATTGCAACACTTTATCTTGGATTTTTTTTTTTGGGAAGCTTAATTTGTGTTAACATCTGTATTTATGCTGGGTTTTTTTTAAATCTTTAGATGTGTATGGGTGTATGTGTGCTTGATCATCTTAGATGTGTATGGGTGTATGTGTGCTTGAATTCACCATTTAGTTGAAACATGTGGTGACAGAGACAGAGTGGGGGGCAGGGGGGAGGGGGGGGAAGAGGACGTAGGGAAAAGTAAAAGTGGGGCATATGATAAATGCATGCATGACAAATTTCACGTATTGTTAATGTTTGATTTTATGCAAAAAGTTGTGCGCGCCACGCTGAAATGGCAATTTTTTTACTTTTATGTATTGCAATGTGAAAGTTGGACACTAAAGACATATTGTATTGTAATTTTAACCTGAAGCATGAATATTTCAGTGCCGTCATTTTGTTGTTAATATGCTTAAAGCACAGTGTTGCAAAATTGCAACACTTTATCTTGGATTTTTTTTTTTGGGAAGCTTAATTTGTGTTAACATCTGTATTTATGCTGGTTTTTTTTTTAAGTCTTTACTTTTGGCAGGCTACAGTTATCTCCATTACAAAAATAAAATAATTATGGTCTGTTGATGTCTGTGTGCTCATAAATAAATTCTTTTACTTGCGAGTGTGTGTGGGTCAACAACATAATAACATTCAATAATTTTTTTTTCTCCCTTTCCTTTTGCTGTTTCTGCCGTTTTCATATTATTTTGAGAAAATTACATGAACAAAAAGCAAACAAAAACAAAAAGCACATGAACACGCATAGAACTCGAAGATAAAAAAAACAATAAATTTCAATTTCAAAAGGAAGCTAGACTAAAAACAATGGTTTTTTTTAATTATTGTTAGTAGTACTTAAAATATAGTAGGCTAGTCACAGGCCCAGAGCACTATAGGCCTACGTAATTAGGCTTCTTCTAACACATCAGTGATGACTGATGTGTTAGAAGAAACCTTACGTAGGCCTATACTATAGTGCTCTGGGCCTGTGTAGTAGTAGACCTATTATAGGCCTAAGTATTATTATTAGACTATTATTTTTTTTTTATTATTAGTAATAGTAACCTTGTAAGCTGTGTAGTCTACATCGCAAAAATAATTATAGCCAAAAACTACTAAGCGTACGCAAAACAAGTTTTTCCTAGTAAACGCTACAGCGCTCTTCTCTATCGGACAAGCCATCACAAGATGGCGGATACTTTCTGCCGCTTTCTGTAGTCCATGGGTATACGCTGGGCTCTCGCCTTTTCATGTGGAAGTGACGTTGCGTTCTCTATAATTAGATAGGTGCGCCAGGGAAAACCCTTCGCGTGTCTAAAATTAGATTGCTCTGCTGGGAAACTCAACTCGACTCGCGGGAATACTATAGTAGGCCTAAAGTCCTTCTCCTACGCACCTAAGCAAAGTTGAGTTGTACATTTATTTTACACGCATGCTGTAATACTGTATTTCCGATTGTTTATATTTATCATTAAAGCAATGATTGTTTTGTTTAATATATAGAAAACTAGCTTATAAAATGTATATTTCTCAGAACTAAAAACAATTTGATTGTTTGTTTTTTTAAATTTTAGATGATTAAATTTTGTTCTATTTGTACTAAATAGCATGTTGATTTATCCTTTTATTTTATTTATTTACATATATTTAAATTTACTTTATTATTTTATTTTATTTTTATTCCTTTTATCTATTTATTTATTTACCTTTTTTAATTTATTATTATTTTTTAGTTTGTGTTTGTTTGTCAATAATAATGTAAACTTGTAATCCATCTCTTGGTGAGGGATATATTATATTCTAATTATAAATTCTATATACCCAGCATTCTTTATTGGGTCAAGAATAAAGTGAATTGACTTTTAAAAAAATCCATACTTTGATTTTTTTTTTTTAAAATCATTGTTTGGATTTATGTTCCACACTGTTTAATAGTAGCATTTTATTTTAAGTGTGTCAATGCAGATGCTGCTGATTGTATATGTGTGTGTTTGTTTTTAAATGTGTGTGTTTTTATTGAATTATAAATTCATTGTTTTGATACTTAGCGTGAGTGTGTGCATGTTGAGCATTTATAAGCTAGGCTCGTTTGTTTTGTTCCCAGAAGAGCTCTGTGATGTAAAACAAAAACATGGTTAAGTTGAATTTTTTTTAGAGCAATCAATGTCTTTATATACATGTGTGTGTGCGCGCGTGTGTGTGTGTGTTTTCTTGTAGTGTTTTGTTTTGTTTTTGTTCTTTGGAGAATAGGGTACTCGTTTCTTTTTATTACTACCAAGCACACGCAACAAGTCAACACACACGAAACAGACATAAACAGTGATTAAGTCTACAAAAAAATTAAAGACACAACAAGGGTAAGAAAGGTTTCTTTTTTCAGTTTTCTTTGTTTCTTATTTCAAATTTTATTTATTAAATTAATTAAGTTCTATAAAATAATTAATTAAAAATGGTTGTATTATTACTATCAATACACCTGATCATACAGTTTCAAAATTGAAATAAACATGTTAATCAATCAGTGACAGCACAACTCTGATGCATAAAATGGCAAGGACCATACTAGTCTCCTACATGAAATGGTGAGGACCATACAGGACTGCTACATGAAATGGCGAGGACCATACTAGTCTACTACATGAAATGGTGAGGACCATACTAGTCTACTACATGAAATAGTGAGGACCATACAGGACTGCTACATGAAATGGTGAGGACCATACTAGTCTACTACATGAAATGGTGAGGACTATACAGGACTGCTACATGAAATGGTGAGGACCATACAGGATGGCTACATGAAATGGCGAGGACCATACAGGATGGCTACATGGAATGGCGAGGACCATACTAGTCTCCTACATGAAATGGCGAGGACCATACTAGTCTCCTACATGAAATGGCGAGGACCATACTAGTCTCCTACATGAAATGGCGAGGACCATACAGGATGGCTACATGAAATGTCGAGGACCATATTAGTCTCCTACATGAAATGGCGAGGACCATACTAGTCTCCTACATGAAATGGTGAGGACCATACTAGTGTACTACATGAAATGGTGAGGACTATACAGGACTCCTACATGATATGGCGAGGGCCATACAGGACTGCTGCATGAAATGGCGAGGACCATAAAGTCTACTACAAAAAATGGTGAGGACCATACTAGTGTACTATATAAATTTGCGAGGACCATTCTAGTCTACTACATGAAATGGCGAGGAACATACAGGACTGCTACATGAAATGGCAAGGACCATAAAGTCTACTACAAAAAATGGCAAGGACCATACTAGTGTACTATATAAATTGGCGAGGACCATATACTAGTCTACTACATAAAATGGCGATGACCATACTAGTCTATTTAATGATATGGCAAGGACCATACTAGTCCACTACATAAAAAGGCGAGGACTATACAGGACTGCAACATGAGATGGTGAGGACCTAACAGGACGTCTACAGGCGATAATGAGGACCATACAAGATGCTACATGAGATGGCAAAGACCATAGAGTACTGCTGTATGAGATGTCGAGGAACACACAGGACTTCTACATGATACCAAAATAATAATAATAATAATACAGTACATTTGTATCGCGCGGTACCTCGCAAACGGTAAGGAATGCGAGCTCGCCGCGCTTGACAACACACGTGCAATCACACACACACACACACACACACCTACACACACACCTACACACACACCGACACACACACACAGAACAGGTATACACTTATCGAATGGTTAAATAATTACAGTAAAAACATAGCCATGCAAAGCAAAAGATAATATGAATACCAAGAACCGAGCCGGTGCCGCCACCATCCATGAACAGATGACGTGACTTGGTAAAAGATTACATATGGGGATGGAAGGGAAGGGGAGTGAAAATTACTGAGTTTGCGTGTTAAAAAGGTGGGTCTTTAATTGGCGCTTGAAGGAAGAAAGTGATGGAGCATGTCGGAGTTGCATCGGTAGTGAGTTCCAGGCAGTTGCAGCAGAGAAAGAGAAAGATCGTTCACCATAGGTCTTTGAGTGAACACGGGGGATAGAAAGCAGTCTTGTATCAGAAGAAGAGCGGAGTTGTCTTGCAGGAGAGTAGACAGAGAGAAGGTCAGTAAAGTATGAAGGGGCAGAACCAGTGAAGAATTTAAAAACAATAGTTGAGAGCTTGTACAAGATGCGAGCTTGAACAGGGAGCCAATGAAGAGATCGGAGTAGAGGGGTGGCATGGTCTCGTTTTTTGGCTTTAAGAACAAGGCGGGCGGCAGAGTTTTGGACTTTCTGAAGTTTTTCAAGAAGGTAGAGAGGGGAGCCAGAGAGGAGAGAGTTGCAGTAGTCAAGTTTGGATAGAACAAATGCACAGACAAGAGTGTTGGTTGTTTCGGTTGTAAGATATTGTCGGATGGAGCTAATGCGGTGAATTTCGAAATAGGCAGAGCGGCATATGTTGGAAATGTGTTGGTCAAGTGACATGTCAGAAGACAGAATGAAACCTAAGTTGCGGGCATGGTCAGAAAATGAAATGGATGAGGTTCCTACTGTGATGCTATTTGGTAAATCAGATTTGTCTGATTTCTTTTTGATCAAGAGCGCTTCAGTTTTGTCATCATTGAGCTTTAGACGGTTTTCGGACATCCATTGTTTGACGTCAGTGATGCATGCCTGCATGGACTGGACGGAGGCGTGTGCCTGTGAAGAGCTGAAAGAGGTGTGGAGTTGTGTGTCGTCTGCAAATGACTGACTATTGACAGAGTTAGAATAGATGAGATCAGAGAGAGGCTTAGTGTACAGAATGAAGAGGACAGGACCGAGGACAGAACCTTGAGGGACACCAAAGGAGAGTGGGACAGACGAGGAAGAGTGTTCACCAATGACAACAGACTGAGACCTGTGAGAGAGGTAGGATTGAAACCAGGAGAGACAAGTTCCAGAGATTCCATAGAGAGTGGAGAGTCTTTGAAGGAGAATGTTGTGGTCAATAGTGTCGAAAGCAGAAGATAGGTCTAAGAGAGTGAGGAGGGACACATCGCCCACGTCCAGGCCACGCAGTATGTCATTTGTCACTTTGATGAGGGCGGTTTCTGTGCTATGGTTGGGGCGGTAAGCAGACTGTGATGGAGGAAGGAGGTTGTTTTCAGTGAGGTAAGAAAAGAGTTGCTGAAGGACTACTTTTTCCAAGACTTTAGAAAGAAAAGACAAGTTGGACACAGGTCTGTAGTTTTTGAGATTGTTTTGATCTAAAGATGGTTTCTTGAGCAAGGGCTTTACCACAGCAGATTTGAAAATAGAAGGGACGGTGCCAGATTGTAGGCTCGTGTTGATGATGGATGTGAGAGTAGGAAGCAGGACATCTAGGCATTCACGGAGAAGGGGGGTGGGTAGGGGATCAAGGGGGCAGCTGGTGGGTTTTGACTGCAAGATGATCTTTCGAAGATCATGCTCAGAAATGTGACAAAATGCAGAAAAGGAACAACTGACCTCGTCACCAGACATGGATGGCGCCGGCACCTGATCGAACTCGGCACGAATGTTGGTCACTTTCTTAACAAAGTAGTCACAGAATACGTCTGGGAGTTGTGAGAGTGGGTACATGGATGGCAGTGGGGATGACTTAATACGACCGCAGAGGCGGCCACAAACATCAAACAACTGCCTACTGCTCGAACTTTCGGCAATCTGGGAGCGGATAAAGACTGATTTGGCCTTATGAACAATGTTTGTAACAAGTCTCTTGGCGGCCGCGAAAATCTGTTTATGCACAGTAAGTCCTGTCTTTAGCCACTGCCGCTCAGCACGACGGCGCTGCTGCTTAGCGTACCGCAGTTGAACGCGAACGTCCGAATACCACGGCGCCGTTTTGTCTGCCTGAATGCGGCGGCGAGAGACCGGGGCGTGAGAGTCTAGGGCTGAGCGCAGGGAAGCGTCCAACTGCTCCACAGTAGAGATGGACGTAAGCGCGGCCACAAGGTCCTTCCTGAACGCCTCGCGGTCAAGGGCGCGCAAGCGGCGCACAGTCCTGTAGACGGCTGGCGATGACGGTCGCTGCGCTGACACGTCGCACATGACGCAGTAGTGGTCACTGGACAGGGAATGGGTGACGGTGGTGGACGAGATGATGCCATCCTCAGGTCGGTGCATTACCCAGTCGAGAATGTTGCCACACTCGTGAGTAGGCTGGTCCACAGACTGGGTGAAGCGGAAGGTGTGCAGCATGTCGACGAGCTTGGCCGTACTGGGGTGGGTGGGCTTGTTGTAGTGGAAATTCACGTCGCCCAAGACTACGGGCACCCCAGCAAGACCGTTGGCGAAGTCCAGAAGCTCATGGAAGTCCTCATAGAACATGGACACAGTAAGTTTGTTCTTAGCACTGGGAGGAGGGCGGTAGATGCAGAGGAGGTGAAGGGATTTCCTGGGGTGATTAGGCAGGGCCAGGGTAACATAGGCAGCCTCAAAGGACGGGTGGGGGAAAGGCAGGGTTGGAGTGAAGGACAGGTGGCTGGCCAGCGAACTCCGGTAGACGACAGCGATACCGCCGCCAGAGCGCAAGGCCCGCGGGAAGGACCTAAGGCTGAAACCTGGGGGCGCCAGCTCCGCACACTTGGCCTCGTCGCCGGTCTCCTTCAGCCATGTCTCCGTCAGCACCAGGATGTCCAAGTCATTGTCGCGGATGAATTCGGCGATCTCAGTCCTCCTCACACTCGGACCCACCGAGTGGGCGTTGAGCATGGCCAGACGCAGTGACGCTGTAGAGGGGCTGGAGGTAGGGGGGTTTGGTGTTACTTTGGTGGACGTGGCCGCCACTGCACGGTTCCTCAGGCGAGGCGCGCGACGTCTGCCTCTGTGAGCCTTCCTAGGAACCCTAGGCAGGCAGGGCAGGCAGCGGCAGTGGAGGCCCACGTCGTAGAGACGGCGGCACAGAGACGAACTCTCGTCTGTAGCCACGCACGTCACGGACGTCGACGACAGTAGTGATGACGGTGTAGAGTCCGGGGTAGCGTTGAAAGACAGCAGCTGTTGTCTGCTATACTGCACTCTAGTAGCAGTACGCTGCGCACTGACTCTTTCGGCAATATACTCTGGATAGGTACATTGCGATGCGCAGTGCGCGCTGACTCTTTGGTCAGCACACTCTGGATGGGCTGTCGGCATAGCATAGTCAGTGGTGGTAATTTGCACGGTGATTGAAGTGTTAGTGATTACTCGTCTCGCTACTCTGTATTGCACAGAGAGCAATGTCAAACACAACAGAAAGTACATCATATTTCTGGAGTCCATTGTTAGAATTTGAAAAAGAAAACACCACAATGTCCGTAAATCCATCACGCGTTCACAGATACCAAACACTTTACAAAAAATTTCATCAATCTTCCACAAATGACGAAAACAGCGAGAGCGTCTGTCAGGGATGTCAGCCCCCGCTCAGAACACTACCTTCTAGGGCAAATAGTCAGTGATGATGAGATAAAAAAAAAAAAAAAAAACCAGTAACATTCACAATGAAAATTCAAAACAATTCTATTACAACCTATTTGTTTTCCCTATATATCTTGCCATGTAGCATCTTTAAAATGCTGATAAAACATCAGCGACATCATTGTCAGTCTCGACTAGTCCATGCGCACTCCAGTTATATATAGAGCTCAGTGGTCTATCACCGCAGAGGGTGTGGCTTCCGGTTCGCCGGGTCTGTCCATCACCGCAGGAGGTGTGGCTTCCGGTTCGCCGGGTCTGTCCATTACCGCAGGGGGTGTGGCTTCCGGTTCGCCGGGTCTGTCCATCACCACCCCATTCCAGCCTCCTTTGCACTCCACTTCCGCTTGCGGTCGTGGGCGGGGCCTCTGGCTAATGTCGAGCTGGAGTCCTATAAAGCACTGTTCGCAGTGTTACGTCCGGTTGCGACAGGAGGGGTGGCTTCCGGTTCGCCGGTTTGTCCCTCACCTCCCCATTCCAGCCCTCATTCCACTCCACTCCCGCTTGCGGTCGTGGGGCGGGGCTTCTGGCTACTGTCGAGCTTGAGACATTTAACGCACTGTTTGCAGTGTTACGTCCGGCTGCGACAAGGAGTGTGGCTCCCGGTTCGCCGGTTTGTCCCTCACCTCCCCATTCCAGCCCCCATTGCATCGTCGTCCCCAAGGTGTTGGGGGACGTAAATTTTTAAACAACGAACGTACAATCCATTGCACTCCACTCCCGCTTGCGGTCGTGGAGAGGGGCCTCTGGTTTCCGGTACGGGGGTATGGGTCACTCGATACCTTCTCCCGTTCCCGGTTTGGCTTCTCCCTCCCTTCCCCCTTTGTTTTCCACTTCCGCTTGCGGTCGTGGGATGGGGGCTCTGGATTCCGGTTCGGGAGGTACGGTACTCCCGTTGCCTTTCCCTGTCCGGTTTGGCACCTCCCTCCCATCCTTCTTTTGTACTCCACTTCCGTTTACGGTCGTGGGGTGGGGGCTCTGGTTTCCGGACCGGGGGTTACGGTTCACCCGTGGCCCCTTCAGTTTCCGGTTGGGGTCGAATTTCCCCTGTTCACCCGGCGTTCTCTGCCACTCCCGTGTTCGGTTGTGGATCAGGGGTACTGGTGTCTGGTTCTATTGGTACATGTTTTCCGGTTCACATGCTAACACCATTTTGCCGCTGTGTGCGTCAACTTCTGTTTGGGGTGGGACACACTGGGTTCCTGCTACCATAGTTCCTGTTTTTCACGGGTACTGGGGGTTGTTATATCAGGCCCTTTTACCTGAGGCTCTGTTTATAGAGGCCGTTCACCGCGCTGCGGCTTTTGGGTTGTCCCCTATACGCTCTGTGTCCGGGGACGTTATTTTCAATAATGCGAAAAATGCGGTTTTTGTCCTCAGTTGGTGGAGGAGGTTTCGGCGCCCCTACCACTCCTCCATTCCTTCCTAGGCGGGACTCTTGCTTCTGCCGAGTCTGATGAGGCTTGCCTTGTTGGCAGGGAGTCTCCTAGTGTTATTTTTTTTTGTGGAATGGGCCTCTGCTACGGCTAGAGGACTTATAGAGGGCGAGGCCTCTTCGTTTGAGGAGGTTCCTCGGTTCCCTAGAGCTCCTCTGTGGGATCTTTTCTTTGAGTTCGTCCTCCTTGCCCGGTGTCGCTGGGAAGTTCCTCTCTCGCTCAGAGGTCTGGCACAGATAGAGGGGTCTTTTGTTAGGTCCCTTGAGTATACTTCTCTCGCTGCCGCGCTGTATGCTGTGCTGTCTTCGGCTGGGCGAGTATTCTGGGACGACGTTTCGTTCTTTTCGGGGAGGCCCACTATACCTCCTTCGTTCTGGGTTGCGAATCTCAGGCTTTTGCCTATGTCAGCCTGCTTCTTGTGCGTCATGACGCTTTTCTTTTCGGATGGTTTCGCCTTCTGGGCTCGGGCCATACCTTCGGCCCCGCCTTTCTTTCCTGACAAGGTTTGAGGTCGCCCGGTCTATGGTCGCTTCTTCGTTGTCCCGAAGGCTTCCGGCGGTTGGCGCCTGGTGCTAGGTTGGCCTACCTCTATCGATCTTTCTGACGCCTTTCTCCATGTGGCTTTTCTGCCTCTTCACAGGCGTTGGATGCGCTTCGTCTGATGAGTTCAGGTTTTTCATAGTAAGCCCTTCCTTTTGGTTTGTCTCGCAGTCCTTGGTTTTCACAAGGATTGTCTTACAACTCGCTGCTGTAGTTCGCTTACTCAGTTTGCGGTTCTCTGCTTATCGTGATGACCGATTGGTCAAGGCTGGTTCTCTCGATCTCTGTCTGGTGCACACCGGGCTCGTTCTCCTTTGGACGCCGCGCTTGGGGGTTCTCTGTGAACCCTCTCAAGTCCGTGTCGTCTCCATCTTCGGTTTGCAACTGCCTGGGGATGTCGTTCGTCACTCGCGGTTGGTCAGTCCGCCCTTTCGCTCGTCGGGTGCAGAGGCTTCCGTCCCTTCTGCTACCTTTGGAGCGTCAGGATGTCGTTTCAGCCAGTTTTATGGCCTCTCTGTTGGGGTCGTTTTGAGGCTATGGTTCCTCTGGTTCCCCTCGCGGGAGTTCGCTAGCGGCCGTTTCAACGTTGACTTTTTTCCCGTTGGAGTCAGTCCGGCGTTTCCTGGGACGCTCTTTTTTCTGTTCACGGAGGGCCTTCGCCTTTCTCTGCGCCCTTGGAGGAATGTTGAGTGGCTTTCGCCGGGGGTTCCTATCTCCCCTCTGCTTCCGGTGGCCGTCATCTTCTAGGATGCGGCTTTGGTCGGTTGGGGTGAGCGTACCGGCAGCCTTTCAGCTCACGGTTTTTGGTCTTAGGACCATCTGTCTTGGCATTTCAGTCGTTTGGAGGTGGAAGCCGTTTGCCTGGCTCTTCATCGTTTCTTCCCTTCCTTCCTGGGGGCTCTTGCTTGTTCGCTCTGCCAGTATCACTGTGGCTTCTCTCCTTTGCCACTTCGGGGGTACCCATCCCTCTGCTCTCTCCTTTATGGTGGAGAGCCCCCTTTTGTAGTTAGCTAATTTCGTTTGTACGTTTGTAGCCAAACATGTTAGCGGCTCTGTCTTGTCTTAGCCGATCTTCTGCGTCGCCCTCATTGTGTGGTCCACACGGTATGGACCCTGTCCCGCTCCGTTCTTCATCCGGTTTGGGCGGAGTGGTTTAAACCTCTGATCGATCTTTTTGCCACTCTTTACTCTTCCAGGCTTCCCCTGTTGGTGTCGCCGGTCTCAGGCTGCCGGGCTTAGGCGGTGGTCGCGTTGTCCTTTCTGGGGAGGGGTTGGAGGCTTATGCCTTTCCGCCATTCTCCCTCCTTCCGCAGGTTCTCAGGGAAGCCGAGGAGTAGTCTCCTTCTCTCATTCTCGTGGCTCCCTTTTTGCCAGCTCCGCCCTGGTTCCCCGTTTTCCTTCGTCTTTCCCAGGGTCGGTGCTTTCATCTCGCTCTCGGGGCGAGTTCGCTTCGGCAGCCTCCATCCGGGATTTCGCATGACGACCCTAGCGTTCTCCGTCTTCACGCTTGGCTATTGTCCGGCCTCCTTATGAGGTTTCTGAGCTTCAGGAGGCCTCGGAAGGTTTTCCGCCTTCATACTGTTTCTGCCCTGCCATACTCGAGAGGATGGCTTCTTGGTTTCATGCTGTGGTCGCGGCCCTTCAATCTGGGTCCTCTTCTTCAGCCTGTTCAGGGTAAAGTTGTTCATTAGAGTAGCTTCCCTCCGTCCTTTTCGTGCTAATCTGCACTTGTGATTCATGGTATAGTATGTGACATTAATATTAAAATTTTATCTCTAAATTTATTATTAATAAGCATACTTACCATGAATCACTTTTATTTCCCTCCCACCTCCCCGCAGTTCCAAAATAAGGAATGATGTTTACTGGCTTTGGCTGTGAGCGCTTTGACGCATGATTTGGCACGTAAGGCACGGGGAGTTTGGGTCAGGGGAAGCAACTCTATGACTGTTTTATTTTGTTTACTTCCGTTAGAAGGGCACTCTCTCCTAGCAACGCCAAAACATTGCACTAGTGATTCATGGTAAGTATGCTTATTAATAATAAATTTAGAGATACAATTTTAATTTTAATTCGACCAGCGAAACTTGGTTTGCAGTGATCCCTTTCGTTTCCGGTAATGCAATCGGGAAATCGGGAAAACTTTACTTCGTGCCTGTGGTTTTGAAGTGGCACGTCTTTACTTGCAGACGACATAAATGCCATCATAACTCTCTAATTTAAAAGTGCACATGACCAGACGTCGCAAAAAACTAAAGTGTGACTTCCTCCTCCATGGTCACAAATTACAAGAAGAAACACAAGTGAAATAGAAATAATAATAATAATAATAATAATAATAATAATAATAATAATAATAATAATAATAATAACGGATTTTTTTATATAGCGCGGTACTCCAGGCTACGACCAGACTCACCGCGCTTTACATAGTCATTACATAAAAATACATGCACTTGATCAAACATTGCTTTTGGTACGATACACCAAAAGACGGAACAGTAAAAGTAAAAACTATTTACAACTATGTACAAAAATGACAAAAAAGATAAAAACAGAATAACAAAAACCTATTCACAGCTATTTATATGCCCGATTAGACCCAGGAAAGGAAAACAGTATAAATATTTACAGCCGTGTATACACTTACGGATCAGACAGAGACAAAAGAGGAGAGAATGGCAGCGGGATACAAATCAGTCTGAATAATGCAGTTTGAAAAGGTGGGTTTTGAGGGCCTTTTTGAATGCCTGTGTTGATTGTAAGTTGCAGATATGGGAGGGAAGGGAATTCCACTGCTTGAGTGCAGAGTAAGCGAATGCACTCTGGCCGTATGTCTTAGTGCGGGTGACGAGAACCTTGAGTGTGCGAGTGTCAGCAGAAGATCTTAAAGTGCGTGAAGGAGAGTAGACAGACAGTAGATCAGCAAGGTAGGAAGGACAAGAATCTGAGAAGAAGTTGTGGCGTAAGACGTAAGACATTTTATTGCGTAAACAAAGTTCATTGCAATGGGATGGGATTACAATAAAACGTAAAACATACCATAAAGCTTTACATATATAAACAAATACAATTAAAATTTAAAAAAAAAAAATAATAAAAAATAAAAAATAAAAAATTTCCTCTATGTTTACTATAGGATTTTACAACAACAAAAAATTTCATAAAAATATATAAATCTAATTAATAAATAGTCTAAAATAATGTTATAAAACTGCCGTAAGATAAACCGCACAGTCTAGTAAATCACCTTCAAAAAAACCAACAACAACACCAACACAACCTGATAATTACACTAAAATTAATAAACAAAATCAGCAAATAATAAATCATACATACATAAGACTGATTAATTAACCAACCATTTAATAATTCAATAAATGTATAAAGAATCAAAAATATGCAAAATAATACCATCTATACAATTAGCCTTACACATTAATAATAAATATATAAGCAAACTTCCTGCAGGTTTACTTTTATACACTACTACCGCATCTTCTCTATATATACACAATCACTTACGATAAAGTATTGTATATGCAGTATCAGCACATTTTTACTATATGTTTATCATTGTTCATGAATTAATCGTTTTCTCTTCTGAAAGACTTTGTACAGGAATTGTGAAAGGCCTAGTACAGAGTGTTTGTCGTCTCTGGACATCACAAGCGCTGCATCAGCTGCCGCCGGTTCAGATCCATTCAGAATCTGCAAGTCCACCCGAAATTCAGTATAGGAATTGCATCTAAACAGTACATGTTCCTCAGACTCTATTTCTCGTTTACATATTGGGCAAAGAAGCTGATGCGGAGCAATATTTTCTGTATAACGTAATCTGTGCATATTTATGGGCGATATTCCCAGTCTAAATTGTACATAACAGTCTCTAAAACATCTTTTTTGTTTATAATTAACATACGCTTCTCTCTGAAAAACAGATTTAAAGGAAGAATAAAATGTAAATCGTTCTTTTGACTGCACCTCATCATGCCATGACTGTACAAACTGATCAGTGAGTCTCTGTCTAAAAGCTCTAAGAAACCATCCTACGTCCCCCACCCCCTGCTGCATCCACACATGGCCAAAGCCGTTTCTGTACAGCAACAACCGGACATGAAACGCCCATGTCTGCTGCCCGTTCTCCTGCAAACGCAACAGCATGTCATACACTTTTCCTGGCAATCTGTCTTTGGGAAGACTCAGGACCCTAAGCCAAAATTTCACACATCTCACAGCAGTAAAAATAAATATTGGGAACCTGCCTACATCACCCAAGACCATAGTATTAGGTGTCTGACCACCTACATTTAAAAGTTTCTTGCACGCAAAAAGATGTACTTTCTCCAAAACTTCAAATCGTTGATAACCCCACATTTCCGATCCGTACGTTATAACAGGTAAGATCTGGGCATCATAAAACTTGAAGAATACGTTAAAGTCAGTAGTTCCCAGCTTCCAAAGACACCTTAAGATCTGCACTGTTCTTGTTTTAGCTTTACTTGCTAGTTCCGAAACGGCTTGTGTCAGAGACAGCTTGGTTGTAAAAGGCAAGCCAAGATACCTGTAACTATTTACAACTTCAATTCTCTGGTCCCCATACCACCACTTTTCATTGACTCCCAGGAATCCTCCTTTTCTAAAGACTATGACTTTAGTTTTGCTTAAATTAACTGACATGGAAAACCTGTCTGCAAACTGCTTTAAAATGTTGATCTGTGTCTGAAGACCCTTAGCGCAGTAAGAGGTAAGGGCCACGTCATCAGCAAACAAGATTATCAAAACCTGGATAATGTCTGGTGGCAACTGGACTCCAAATCTACCATTTTGTGCAATGTCCAGAGCTAGCTCGTTGATTAAGAAGGAAAATAATGTAGGGGACAATACACATCCCTGCCGGACCCCATTGGGACACTCAAAAAAATCAGTTAGATCACTCGGACATCTGACACATGATTTCACATTAGCGTACATACTCTGCAGGATTCTCAGCATTTTCCCGCCAACCCCAATCTTCCTCAGAACGTTCCACAGTGAATTACGGTTTATTTTATCGAACGCCTTTTGGAAATCAACGAAACACACGTACAATTTTCCTGATCGTTTTGTCAAGTATCTTTGAACAAGGCCGTATAGAATAAAGATGTTGTCCATAGTGGAGTATCCAGTGCGGAAGCCGCCTTGTTCTTCTGCTATCTTGTGATTTTCATCTGCCCATTGCGTCAATCTTTTATTTAGAATATGTGCGAATACTTTACCCAGTATGCTTAAAAGTGAAACGCCACGGTAGTTATTTGGAACGTTTTTGTCTCCACTTTTGTGTAATGGAACAATTATTGCACCGGTCCACGCAGCTGGGTACTTTCCAGTGTCTAGAATGTGATTAAAGAGTCTCTCTAAAAATGGTAGGATCGTCTCCAGTGCTTGCTTTAACATCTCTGCCAGAACACCATCAGGACCAGGAGCTTTACTGGCCTTAAGGTGGTTCACCGCATTTCTGATTTCATCAGCTATTATCCTGCAGTCCAAATCTTCAATACTTGCTGGTTCTACAATTTCATCCAATATGTGATTATCCTCAACACCCGTCTGACTGAACACATCTTTAAAGTGCTGAAACCACTCCTCTCGTGTGATGGTAGGTTGTGGCTGAGGTCTGCGATTAATGGATTTCACTTCCCTCCAGAACAGCTTAGAATCATTCGCTTTCTCCACCAAACTGGCCGCCTTCTGTAGTTTGTAACTAGAGCATTTATCTTTCAGCAGCTGTCTGTATGTTCTTCGGCTCTTGATGTACTGAACGCGATTAAGTCTTTTTTCATTCGTATTGTTTGCCCGTTTAAATTTCCTCCACCATTTTCTTGTTTGCCTCTTGAACGTCTTACATTCGCAGTCAAACCAAGGACTTGATCTAGGCCCGATGTAGATACGTTTTTGCATGCAATCTGCAGCGTGCATGAGACCTTCGTTAAAAGTGTTTAGTGCTTCGTCTAGTGATGTTTCCAGAAGCTGTCCTGCCCGATTCAATGCAGCAATAAAATGTTCTTCCTTAAGAGCCTCCGAAAAGTCTGAAGCCAGATTGTCCTGCCAAACTAGTTTTTGCTTAAATTTAGTCTTTGGAGACTCTTCTCTTGTGCCTTCAGGATTACCCACCGTCAGAGAGACGGGTAAATGACTAGACTCAAGCCTTTCCATCACTTCTAGCTTTGACACTCTCTTGAACAGGTCCACCGTGCTGATGTAGTAGTCGACGACGCTGCTACCCTCGTTACAGACGTAAGTACAAGTACCCTGTTCGTCACCTTTACACACGCCATTCAAGATCATCAACATGTAAGCATTGCATAACTCTAGCAACATCCTACCAAATGTGTTGGTCACCTGATCCTGTGATTGTCTTTGACCATATGTCTCAGCCTGGACAAACTCCTCCACATTACCGTCCTCATCCTCCAAACAACTGTTTAAGGTACCAGTCCTACTGTTCAAGTCTCCACATATCATAATGTCGACGTCCCCCAAACGTTCAATACAATCCAGGAGGTAGTGCTCAATGACAGCAAGTACGTTTTGCCTATCAATACTGTAGTACGGTAAGCCTTGCGGGCACACGTAGCCAGCACAGATAACAACATGGTTTGGTGTTGAGAACATGGTCTTGTCGCATTGAAGGAAAATCACGTTGTCGTGGGTCAAGTCTAGAGCTTGAACTTGGAATTCAAACGCCTTCCTCACCAACACCAAAACTCCCCCACTTGGCCTACCTTGGTAACTAAGTTTTAGTGCAGGTCTTGAAAAATGTGTATACTCACTAAAGCAATCTAGGGGTGTTGTGTACAGGAGAAACGTTTCCGTGAAGCAGATAATGTCAAACGACTTGACGAAGTTCAGCCACTCTGCATCAGAGAGTTTTGATAAGATACCTTCAATGTTCCAGTTGAGAAGACGTATACATTTATCACCATTTGTGTTTGCAGTTATTGTGTGATGTGTGACGCGATCAACCTCGTCTATTGAATCTACGACACTATCTACTGACGAGGCTGAGTCAGAAACTTCCAGTCAATTCTGCTCACTACCTTGCTGCCTCACACTACCGCATCCGTCATCCCGGTCATCATCCTGTGTCACCATAGTGTCTGCTTGTGTTATTTCTAGCTGTTTTTGCTGTGTGGTTTCTATTTCCATGTCATCCATCACTTCCGTCGATGTTCCAACTCGCCTGTCACTGTCCTTGTCTCTGGAGCCACCACAACGCTTCAGCGGACTACCACGGTCTCTTCCGCGGAGAGCACCCCGATTCATGTTTGTGTTAATTCCCAAGGCGTCATTCGCATGACCTCCAAGAGCTCCAGAGTATGCGAACTGCCTGAATCTGGCCTGGATAGCGGTCAAGCTATTGCCCTCGTTGCATCAACAGAAGTAACTCTACATGTGTCATGCAACGAGCTCCCAGCACTATTTCCTGAACTGCTGACAGCCTGCGGCGACGACTCGCGTGACGCGCTGGCGGTCAGATAAGTATCATGAGAACTACAAGATGGTTCACGTAGAGTGCAGTCATTTCGGCGTCTGGCGCCGAACAGTGTTGCCTTTACTGATGGCGCGCCCTCCTGACTTGCGCATATCTCTTTACTCCGATCCCCTTGCCAGTGCGAAATGCCTGCTTCTGACTGATTCGTTCTGTGTTGTGATAGTCTTCTTTCGGATTGTTTTCTATTTGTCTCTCGCTTGGTGCCGACTGCGACATCACGCTCATTGTGATCTTCACGTTGGTCTCCACTCCACTGCCCTGTGCTTTCATTGTACCGTCCATCGTCCCACCGCTTCTTGGGTCTTGGACTCAGCTTTGTGTACTGTTTTGTGTTAAGATCATAGGTAAAAGCGCCGGTGTCTGTGACAAGCTTATCATTTTTTAGGTTCGCTTTAATGCCATCCTCCCGGAACTTTTTCATCAGAGGCACCAGACCCGCTCGTTTCTGGCGAATTTTCTCAGGAAAGTCCTCCCTCACATATATCTGAGACTTCACAGCTGCCAAATTCCTGCAATGGCTCAGCACCTCGTCGCGCTGCCTGAGCGACTGAAACGTCACCAGTATAGCCGCACCGATACGTCTCGCCCTCTCGATGTGGATGGAGTCCCTCAGTTTCATGTCCCTGGTGATGATCGACCGAATTTTGTCTTCGCACATGCTCCATGTTTCGCCAAACACCCACGGGATGCCAAAGAACAGAAGATTTCTGCGCCGTACTTCAGATTCAAGGAGCATAATTTTGGTGTCCATAAAAGTGATTTCCTCTTTTAGATCTTCTGTTTGTTTTTCAAGTCCCTTGCACTTCTCGTCTACCGCATCGACGTCAAGTCGGAGCACGTTTTGGTTGTCTTCAAGGTCGGTGATACGGGTTACAACTGTTCTCTCAACAGCCTGCAACCTGTCTCCAATGCTTCTGCCCATGTCGCTGCTCGAGTGTTCGAGTCCACCCACACGCTGTGATAGTGCCGTGATTTTTCTAGATAAATCGTTGACAGCTGAGCACAACCTATCCATCTGATTCTGGGCCGGTTCTTTATGGTCGGCGCAATCCGTGTTCCGCTGTTGTTGTCTTGTCACAGGCCCTGGGTTTGGCTCCACTCCAGCCATCAGCAACATCAACAACAATGTGGTCACTGCGACCTTAGCCGCACAGCTATTTATTCGTAACCCATTGATACGATTAGCAGCAATGTGTGCGTTACATCGTAGTATTCTGAGCAGTACTCCAATAAAAAGTCCAATTCTCGCCCTGTAGGCAGCCAAGGAGTGATCCATTTACCTGGATGTTTACTGGCCTACTTAGACGAGGGTGAGCAGTCACTCACTAAGTCACAACACCAAGTACTTTTTTACTGACTGACAGCTACATCTGGCCAATGAGAAAACTCCTTTTTTGCAAGCCACAATTCACAACTGGCCTTCAAAGATCCTTCTTTGCTATCTGTAAATTGCTAATTAGCAATTATCTCCTCCCAGGTAGAAAGTTCAATCAAAACAATTTGTCCATCGTGGTCAGCACACCTTTACACTACTGTCTGCTAAAAATCGCCAACGTCCATCACGTATTTCCAGCCGAAATCAGGCGAAGAAGTTGTGGCAGAGAACAGAGAGTTTGTACTCTGTGCGTGCTTGCACAGGAAGCCAGTGAAGGGAATGTAGTAGAGGTGTGATGTGATCGCGTTTCTTTGCTCGGAATACTAGTCTAGCTGCTGAGTTCTGAACCTTTTGTAGTTTGTCAATGATGTGTTTTGGGAGCCAGCGAGGAGAGAGTTGCAATAGTCCAGACGAGAAAGGACGAGAGTGTAGACTAGGGTTTTGGTGGCAGTGACTGTAAGATAGTGGCGAAAGGAGCTGATTTGGCGTATGGCCGTGTATTCAGAGCGACAGACGTTGGAGATGTGGTTGTTGAGGGACAGGTCATCGGAGATAATGTAGCCGAGATTTCTCGCTTAGGATGAGAACTGAATGTTTGTTGTCCCTACTGTAAGCGATATTGGGAGAGGCGAGAGTGAGAAGGAGGTGTTGTGCTTGTGAATGAGGAGGGCTTCGGTTTTATCGTCATTAAGCTTAAGCTTGTTGAGTGTCATCCATGACTTAATGTCTGTGATGCAGTTCTCCAAAGTCTGAACAGTGAAATTAATGAGAGAGGGGGCAGTGGATTTATAAAGTTGTGTGTCATCTGCAAATGACTGACTCTCAACAGCTTGCTTTCCGAGCAGGAGAAGCAGAGGTATACAGCGTGAATAACACCGGCCCTAAAACGGAACCCTGAGGCACTCCGCACACCAATCCTGCTATGCTGGAGAAACAGCCATCGACAGTGACTGCTTGTGATCTGTCAGAAAGATATGAGTGGAACCAAGCTAGGACTGAGCCAGAGATTCCAAATACCTTGGCGTTACCCTGACAAGTGACCTGAAGTGGGGCCCCCACATCTCCAACATGTCTAGCAGAGCAAACAGAACTCTAGGTTTCCTCAGAAGAAACCTGAAGACCTCAAACAAGAAATTAAAGCAAATGGCTTATCGAGCGCTTGTGCATCCAGTCCTGGAGTACGCCTGCCCTGTGTGGGATCCTCACACATCTGATAGCACCAAAGCCATCGAGAGAATCCAACGCCGAGCTGCACGATGGGTCTCAAACCGGTACCGGCAGACATCAAGCGTGGACCAGATGATAGAAGACTTGCAGTGGCCCTCACTCCAGGAGAGGAGGAAAAGAATAAGACTGACAACCTTCTACAAATTTCATCATGGCCTAACAATGATCGACAGCCGATTCAAACCAAAACCCAGCTCCCGACAAAAACGCAGTTCCCGCCGGTTCCACCCAGACTCCTATTCCATCCCACAGAACCAACTACAGACAAAAAAGCTTCTTTCCCCGCACCATCCCAGATTGGAACTGATGTCGCTTCGGCAGACTCCCTGACCTCTTTCCAGGCCAGGATTCAGCTCCTCCAATAAAACTCCTACCCCCCCCTACCGAAATCCCTTTTTCATCCCTTCACCTGCCCAGATACCCCAAATTGTCCCATCCCTCTGATCTAAAGCAATAAAACAGCAGCCTCCCCCCTCCCCCCCCCTTTCCCCCCTAATCTCAGTGCAGCAAGTTTCTTCAACATATTGAATTTGGCTGCCTACAACAAAGGAGAAGAAGAACAACAACAAGAATTTGCGGAGGTTGTTTTAGTCAAAAAAACGCACGAGTTTTTAGATTTGGTACATAACGACCTAAAAACAGACACTCCAATCAACGAAAGTTTAGTTGAAATTCAGGATAGAGCACTGGTAATTTTTCTTCGCTTCTTCGTCGTTCTTTTTTTTTCTTTTAAACACAAATCAGAGGGCTTCTAAACCCCAACTTGTGTTCATTGCCTACGGTAGCCTACTAACTAGCCCGTTTAGGCCTACGAACCTAGTGGTATATGGCTCATCCAAACCAAGTGCTGTTCATTCATAAGAATGCACCAGAAAAAGTGATTTCACATCTTTACCATGCTCATAGGAGACACTTGAAACCTAGACATAATGCAAAACTTATGTTGAAAATCTCAATCGGAACCACAAACTTCTCCGCCATTTTACATCTAAAAGCAAAAGCAGCCCCAAACAGAACCCTTTTTAAATAGCAAAGTACGCCTATTTTAATGAATCAACAACAACAACAACAAATGGTGAAAGAATAATGTCAGAGCATTTGTTCAAGCTTACATTTATAGCAATTGATCTGATATGTGCAAAAAATACCAGAAACTTACGATTGGTCAAAATCATCGAAATTCCGTATTTTCACGCAGGGTTCTATTGTTATAATAATAATAATAATAATAATAATAATAATAATAATAATAATACAGGATGCTATGTACGCGCCTTTCCCCAAGGCTCAAAGCGCGGCGATCTATACCAACATACACGCTCACCTGTTATTATTATTATTATTATTATTATTATTATTATTATTATTATTATTATTATTATGAGCTAGGTTCTATGATCGAAGAATATTAGAGAACTTTAGGAAGCACAGAAACTTGGTTCGTAGTTTTATTTCGTGTTGGTTGGTGTAACTGACATTCATCCGTCTAGGACCGAACACGAGCATCAGGATATTTAAAATCCGAGAGATGGCATGCATGATATGTGTACACAGACTAGACCTCGGTTGATGCTCTGATCCGAAGTGCCTCAATGTTCTGTAATTCGGTTGGGCACTAAGGCCGCAATTTTAACCAGCTTCTAACTGCTGCTATCCCTTGACAATCAATGCATCGATTGTTCGGCCGTTGCGTACACCACTTAGCCAACTGCGCGCCCTAACTGACATCCAGGGCATAAAACCACCCGCCCAACTCACTACACGAATTTGCTAGTAACCGAAAGGTCGCTGGTTCGAATCCCGGATTGGTCAACGTGTGATCATATTATTTTCCCCTTTACCAACAACTGGCCCGCTGGTGTCAGTATAAATCGGTCCAGTAGTCACCTATATGGGAACATGTCGTGTGACTATAATCTACAAACAACAACTACACGAACAGGAGGTCGGTGGGTGCATGTCCATGTTACCCACAGCTCCATGTGCACACAGCCCCTAGGCCTACATTAAGCTGTTGGAACTTGTACATAGAGCAGTGGGGGGGGGGGGGGGGGGGGGAGATAAAGACAGAACTGTGGGAATACATACAGCTGCAGGAACATCGATATGATGCCGAGCGCAGAGCCGAAACGAGTGCTAAAGGGTGTTTGCTTCCTGTATTGATTGCATCCTGTATTGATTGCATCCCGTGGACGCTTCGATTAAAAAAAAAAGATTTAAAAAAAGAAAAAGAAGGTTTGGACGAAGTCATGGAGCTCCTCACCCCGCATCACCCTCACACCCTCCCTCTCCCACCCCTCATCCTTTCCCTTTGCAATGATACCGGTAATTGATATTGACCACAATGATCCCTACTCTACTATGTAAGCCTACTTCTGACCACAACAAAAGAACTTTGATCCGTTTGAGCGGCACAGTAGCGTAGTGGTCAATAAGCATGTGGTCAGCTAAGTCTTCATGGCTTGAAGGTGAGAGAGACAGACAGAGAGAGAGAGAGAGAGAGAGACAGAGAGACAGAGAGACATAGCTCCGAAAGACATTATTAACACGGGCCGATTCCAGGGCCGATTTGAAATTAGCCTACAGTTATGACAGCAGTTGGCGAGGTGCTTAAATATTTCCCAGTCTCGTGCCTAAATTACCTTTCAGCACTAGCAAAATGATCAGCCCTGTGGTCATGCTTTTTGTGTGGACATGTTTATATACGAAGAATACATTTCCATTGATTCATTCATTCCAGTCCATGGTATATAAATTCCGTGATTCATTCTTGTAAAGAAGTCCTACATGGTCTGTGTTGGTCTACGATGGATATTTCGTGCGTCGTACATCGGTAAGCTTAGCGCAGCCATAGTCCACGGGCTGTTGGTTGGGAAGTTGGGTATTGAGGTCGTCCCTCTCAGTACTTGGATATAAGCACACGCACATACACACAAACACACACACTCACACACACAAGCTTGTATACGATCAAAACCAGGGTTTCTTTAGAATGTAGGAATCGGAAAGTGATTTTTTGACGGAAAGAGCGCAAACTTCATCTAAAAATGTAAGTCTGATGCAAAATGCGCTCTTTCCGTCAAAAAAGTTGACCTAGTTCGTCTCCTATAGGCGACAAAATGGGTCGAACTTTCTTCAAAATTTTTCCGAAAAGGGACTGGATTTTCTCCGTCCCGGATAGAGCACTCCCTTGTACTTAAAACACTCTCATGCACTACAACTGCACTCCCATGCACTAAAAGAGTACTCCCGCGCACTTAGAAAAAAGTGGGGCCCTGGAAAAAAAAGTGGGGTCCGAGCAAAAGACCCCATTTATGACTAAGAAAGGGTAAGGGTTAGGGCTCCCACTTTGACATCAATGCATGTGCACGCGCGCGCACACACACACACACACACAAAAGGAAAGGAATATATCTGTTGTACATACATACATACATACATACCCACACGGACACCCAGCCCTACCCCCACCCCCTCTCCCCTCCTCTCCTCACCTACACCTACACACACACACACACACATTTGTATAGCACGACGTTTTGATGACTGTTGTGAAGAAAACAGGGATTATTTTGACACACTTTCTATTTCTTTGACATTATTTTGACATTTTCAAATTTTTGAAGTTATCCCAAACCCTAACCCTAACCCAAACCCTACCCCTAACCCTTAACCTAACCCTAATCTTAAAACAGCTCTAACTCAACGGAGCACTAATTTGACGTCAAAATAGTACGGCCTTCCAAAAAAGTCAGAAGAAACCATGTGGAGTTTCATGTGTTTGTCATCAGAACGTCGTTTCTACATACTCCCCTCCCCCCCCCCCCTCCTGACACACACACACAAAGCAGAGGAGTAGGCCTATCTGACGTTCAGGAAACAGAATGTAGACGCAGAACACGCTCGAAGGGATTATTCATAATTAATTTTCACGTCCTTCGTTAAGACAGTATGCACACCAGCCAATACAAAACTGCATCAGCTACATGACAGCGTGACAAAGTCCAGTGATAGATTGCTGTACGCACATCATGTAGCACGCCATTCGGCTCCTTTCTGTGCACAGTTAGTCCGCTTGGTCCTGGGTGGCGCAGGCGCAGCTACCTCGCCACACCATAGGCGCTCGTATCTGGATACGAAAGCGTCCTCTCCGTAGATTGCGCCCCTCTCAGTGCTCTTACTCACACAAGTAAGCCTACTGAGAGGGACGCGTTCTATAGAGAAGACGCTGTCGTGTCCATATACGAGCGCCTGTACGCCACACAGAGTGTCTGCAACTGCTGAGGACTGATTTAACAACTTTGAACCAAGCCTAGATCTGCAGCACAGGCTGGGAGAGGCACAGGCGCTCGCGAGTCCAGATACAAGGGCCTGTGATTTGCAGGCTTTATCTCTCTCCCTTTTCTTCCTCTCACCTTCCCCTCCTCCCCCTCCACCACATACCTCTCAGCTCTCTCCCATCCAGCCAGCATCTGCCCATGATGATGTAAGGATGTCAATTATTGTCAATTTGTGACCCTTACAAAAGCAGAATGGAGAGAGGCTGATCTCCGATTATTTGTATCTCACCGTGCATGACGAGAGCGGCTCATAAGGGCCCGGATGTCGCCCGACATTGGCACTGCATCAAGCAATCTCGGCTGACCTAAGACACAAAAATACAAACGACCAAGTAAGCTTACGTGACTCACGGACACGATTACCTATCAGGGATGTCGTTTGGGTCGGATCTTCGGCTTTTAGCCGAAATTTTTATAAAAAAAAGACGATAAACTGTCCGTCATGTCGGCTCGCCGAGCCGAAGTTTTCACGGGTGAATCGGCTCGGTTTTGTCCATTTTTGCGATATTCCTGTGCTGTACGCTTGCAGTTTAGGTGAGGATTCGATAATTACTAAGGTTAAACCCAGAAACTCTGACAGTATTGTGGTCTGTCAAGGGACAGTCTAAACTTTTTATTGTTTTTGTGTGTCTAAAATTTAAGAAAATAAAATTTCTTTTCAATGTTCTTATTCTACTCTACAAAGATATGCATCCACAGAACACCTTTAATATATTGAGGTGGAGGGTGCACGTTAACGTAGTGAATCTAGTCAAAAAAAAACATGTGAGACTGCTTTGGAAGAAAGAGCCGAAACTTTCTGTAAAAAGCCGAAAGTTTCACGGCTGTTTCGGCCAAATCGCCGAAGAAAAAATTTCCTAGCAACATCCCTGCCTATATTCTCATCCCTGTGAGGAGGCGTTGACAGATCGCCTGCAATATAAATTCTACCAAAGCAAACAACGCAATAGAGTCACCTATATGCGAAAGTGTCGTGTGACTATAATCTACAAACAACAACAACGCAATAGGCTTGTCACAAGCAGACCCGTTTATCCCTCACTATTTGAGTATTTGCTTGTTTAGCAATAGTAAAACTTAGAAGGTTACTGTAGTCTATAGCAGACGATTAAGGTATAGCTGATGTATACACACCCACTGCGAGCTGACGCGAGCCGTTTAGTGACATCATCGCAGCCTACGAGGGTGTTTCGAACTTTAAAGCCACTTAGATGGTTTGAGCCAATCGGGACACAGGTAGATCGTTTAGAACCAGTTCTGGCTGATTCAGTCCAAACCAAGTATAGGTCAGTTGTGTGGAGAATTCTGAGGAGTACACAGTTACCCCCGAGCAGAGAAATATCTCCACTGATAGAACAGGGAAGCAGTGCTTGTTGAATTTTTGAATTCAATCAAGTAGCCACGGGCCTGACATTGTTGAACAGGTAAATGAACATACTTCTGTTTCATCGTTATGTATTAATATTATTGTTGAAATTATGTTTGTGGAATTTGCTATGCATAGATTTGAATTGTTAATCCGACTTTGCCTTACCGCGTGGAGAAGCCGAACACGTGTTAAGCACGACCGGTTTTAACGCCATGTTGTATACCTGACGGAACCACTGTTGTTTAACCTATATGTATGCTTGCAGACCAGTGGCTATACCAGTGAATGTTTATAATATTATTAATTCTGTATGTGTATAGTTAGCCATGATTTATATTTATGTATGTATAGGAAATTAGAGTGGAGATTCCAGTGGACCACCGACTTAGCAGAATGTTCATCGCTTATGTATAGAGATGTGGATCTATCACTGAGGGCTACTTTGGCTTTCAGTGAGACGCTCTGCACAGACCTATTATTCAGGGTTGTGCAGAATTTCGTCTCATATGATACAGACGAGCAGGCAGGATATCGTGAGCCCAACTCAACAGAAGAGCAGAAACTAATCTACTATTCGAGTTGGCTGCCGAGGCATCTACAGCATCGTGCGCAGATAGCCTCAAACGTCATACCAAAAGTCAAAGACTACACGACGACCCAGCGTGTACCAGAAGCTACCTCAAAGCAGCACTTCACCCACGCATCCATTGATCAGTTAAGTGCCCAGGAAACAGTGCACTAAAACTGTAGCAAAAGGACCACAGTAATCCACTCTTCATGAACGCTAGTAGCCAGTGCCCTATGAAGATATAAAAATAGCTGCCTAGACTATCAGCGAGCGAACCATTCGCATTGACAATTGAACTTTTTAGTTAGATTCGTAATTCGAAGATCGTGTATAGAGTAGAAGAAATAAATGTGTGAGTAACTGTTATCAAGTGGCTGGACTACATATGATTCATAGCCGTGTGAAAGCTAGTGCGACAGTTATCTTTTACCATTTTTCTATCTATCTCTGTACCCCAGCCTTAACACAGACCGAGCTAAACAAATAAATGTATTAAAGTAATTCACCGGGTGACTCACTAGCGGTTCCCATAGAATAGACGTGAGGGTTACAGCATTCCATTATGCAGAGCCCAGCAACAAATAAAACCCCTCGTTACAAGGCTTACATGCTGTTTCATGCAAATGGCGTAACATTGACCGACCTTATGAGCTCTTTTTAATAGCGAGTTACTTTTCAAGGGTGCAGTAGTGTAGTGTGTCTGGGCACGCGCTATAGCAGTGTTTCACAACAGGTTAAGCAACGCCGAGAGGAAAGCAACCACCGAACGACACACCCTAGTCCACCCAGCTGTGAACGGGTACTTGGTTCTGCTTAAAACCAGGGAAGGTAAAAGCAGCAACGGAGAGAAGAGATAAGGCACCGCCCTCATTAAGCTGGCCTAGAGAAAACGGAGCCCCAAACGATTCTCTTCCCTCAAGACTGAAAGATTCTGGGGACACCTTTACTCTTCAACCACCCCTTTAGTTGGAGAGTTGCTGGAACCTACCGTGCAACCCTTATCCTCCCCTCCCCCCCTTCCTCCCCCCCCCATCGCCCTCATGTAGGACTGAAGGAAAGTGCGCAGAACATGACCTCAATTCAAGCCAATTCAATTCTATTCAGGCTCTTGCCAACAAGGGGTATCAGCAAACACACACGCACAATAACAAACAAACAAACAAACAAAACAAGAAGAAAAAGAAGAAAAGATCGTACACCAAAGAAACATTTTTCAAATTGAGAAAAACGAAAGTCGGGCTCACACCATTCCGTACAACAACAATTTTTTTTGTTTTGAGACAAAAACTAACATAATTTGCATGAGCGCAGACATCTTAATAGACAATTGTACATTTAATGTCATAAAGGAGTCTTATGGTAAGTCAACTATTTCAATAATTATATAAGGATGTCAATAAATTTGCATAATTGATTTCGTTTCTGTTCATGTGTTCATTAAATCATTAAATTTATATTACTCTTGGTGATGATTATAATATTTTGGTAACTCAAGGGTTTCCAATGAAAGATTTTCCATTCAAAAGTGACAGTATTATACAATCTTTGTTCTTTCAATTTACTTAAGTAATTAATTTAAAATTTATTAACATCTTGTTCTTCAATATCCACAGAGAAATCTTTGTACTAATCTTCAGATTTTGTGTAATAAATTAATGGGTGTGGGTGACTATGAGTGTGTTTGTTGTGTGTGTTTTGCAAGGAATGACCCCAGCGACCTTGACCTTTGAAGCAGAACAAATAGAATGACGCGGGAAGATGACCACTAAGTCTAGCAATGTTCATTTGAAGTTTAGTCAAAATTCATTCAATGGTTCTAGAGGTGCAGCTTCCAACGGACCGACAGATATATTAGAGAGCTTTAGGAAGCGCACAAACTTGGTTCGTAGTTCTTTTTCGTAGGGACCCCTCCTCCCTCCCCTCCCCTCCCAGTCTACGTCTTAACTTTTGCGTTTCTCCGACTTCCTCATATGCAGTACGCAGAAAACTTCGCTGAGTGTAAATGCGGAATTTTCATCATTTTGACGAATCGTGATTCTCATGTAAGTTTCTTGTATTTTTTGCATATGTTGGGTCAATTGCTATAAACAAAAGCTTGAATAAATAGAGAACTATTGATTGCATTTAGTTGGAGTTTCGGGTGAACAGCCAGATCTTTGGTTCGTTGTAATTCCCGACTATGTTAAGACTATTTCCAGATAATACTGGAAGTTAAATATCGTGTCAACGGATTCAATACAGAAAACAGGCGCTTGTATATGGACACGCGGGCGCCTATGCCTGTGACGCCAGAGGGAGACACGTCACAGGCATAGGCGCTCGCGTGTCAAGATTTAAGCGCCTGTGGTATAGAATTATGATGAAACACAGGTTTAACTGAAATTATTCTTTTGTGTTGAATGAATGAAGGAGGCGTGTAAAGGGACTACTTCATATCAGTGATGATGATGATGATGATGATGATGATGATGATGATGATGATGATGATCACAATAATAATAATAATAATAATAATAATAATAATAATAATAATAATAATAATAATAATAATAACAAGACATAGATTTCTTTCTATAAAGCACATATCTCACGCGCAAAAAAGTGATTCAAGGCGCGTATTCTCACACGCAACCTCACGCCTAAGATAATGGAATATATTTAAAAAAAAAAAATTGAAATGCAAAGTCACACCAAGTCTCACAATAATCTGATCATTAGTTTGGGAGAAAACGTATGATCAAATTGCAATGTGTATTAGGACTGAAAGAAAGAGGGGTAACGGAGTCAGGAACGATAATCCATGTCATCGAACGTATATGACGTAAGGAGTGTCCCATCTCCCCTTACAAGATCTCTGCATATATACTACTCAAAATAATACAAGGGCCACTTGGACATATGGGTCTCTCTTTAAGTCAGAAAAACGAATTCAATTTATTAGTTCATCATATTTTATTGCAATCATTTCTGCATCAATAACAAAAAATATTTTAGACATCAGTCGCTTAAAATTCAAGTAAATTCAATTTAACTGGACATACCCCTCTGGCCTCATTTACAAAATCAAAACTTTAGAAACCAAAAATCTATAGAGTCAGTATCGGGTGTGGCCACCGTTTGCATCAATGCAGTCTTGGCATCGTTGTCTCATGGACCGTATCAAGTTATGGAGGATGTTTCCTGGGATGGCCAACCACTCTTGCTGGAGAACTTGGGCCAGAACTTCAAGGTTAGCTCCTGGAGGGAGGTTTGCCCGTGTCTCTCGACCCAATACATCCCACAGATGTTCTATGGGGTTCAAATCGGGTGATCGAGCAGGCCAATTTATCCTTATGACGTGCTGTTGCTGCAGGAAGTCATTGACGATACGCGCTCGGTGGGGTCTGGCATTATCGTCCTGTAGTATGGCACCTTCCCCAATGGCCCACAGAGCTGGAAGAACCCTAGGTTGTAGGACGTCATCCCTGTAGCCAATACCGTTTAAGTTGCCATGAATTTGGAGCAGGGGTGTTCTGAAGTTTAATGCGAAGCCACCCCACATCATGACAGATCCACCACCAAAGCGGTCATGCTCGCGCACCGTCACATCAGCAAAACGCTCCCGTGGACTCCTCCAAACATTCACTCGACGGTCGTTGAAAGACAAAGAGAACCGAGACTCGTCTGTAAAGAGCACCCTTGACCAATGTTGCTTAGTCCACACCAAATGACGCCGAGCCCAGGCCAAACGCGCTGCACGGTGAGCTGGGGTGAGCAAAGGCCGTACTGCTGGTCTTCTTGATCGCAGGTTTGCCTCGTGTAGACGGTTGCGAATTGTCTGGTCACTGACGTTAACATTGTTGGCTGCGTGAAGCTGTCTTCTGATGGTGTTTGCTGTAGCGGACCTCATCCTCAGAGCTGACAGGGTGATGAAATGGTCTTGTCTTGCAGTGGTACCTTATTGGTTCTTGGACGCTTCCAGTGTTGTTAAAGCGCTCCCGCAGCCTTTGGACAATGGAGTGGGACACTCCCAGCCGCCTGCCAACTTCTCTCACCCCCACCCCTTCCTGAAGCCATGCAATAGCTCTGCCTCTATCCGCATCAGTCAATCGTCGCCTTGGGGGCATGGTTAGAAAAGCAGCAAAAGCGCTGCCATTTATACCAGAAAAAAGCGCCGATTGCACGGTGAGCTGGGGTGAGCAAAGGCCGTACTGCTGGTCTTCTTGATCGCAGGTTTGCCTCGTGTAGACGGTTGCGAATTGTCTGGTCACTGACGTTAACATTGTTGGCTGCGTGAAGCTGTCTTCTGATGGTGTTTGCTGTAGCGGACCTCATCCTCAGAGCGACAAACAAGGTGTGCGGTCTTGTTTTCTCTGAGGTGGTAATGTTCTAGAAGTAAGGTGGGGACAGGTATTAACGTAAATAATATCTGGTTCCAAATAGGAAACTTAGGTTGAACTCAGAAAAATGCAAGCCTTTCGCGTGCAAATCACTTTTTAATGTTGAAAATTTTGCTTTATTAGCAAGACAACAGTAAATTAGGGTCTTTTTTTTTGCTAAAAATTGGGTTTGTTTTTCAACTCAGTGCAGAAAGTTCAAAACTCACACATGTAATTACTTTTCAGAATAAGATTGTCTTGAATGTTACTGTACAGGATAAGTTTTGAAATAAGCAATATAAGCGATATTATTGATAGCAGCAAAAAATAATTAAATTAAATGAAATATGAGAGTGGCCCTTCAATTATTTTGAGTAGTATATGAACCACAGTCCACCAATATGGCAATATGGACCTCTGGTCCAATATCGAGGAAGGGATGGTCCAAATTACTGAACGTCTACTAATTTGGACCACATGGTATGTGAAAACACTTTTAAGTTCATCTTAATTTTAAAATAAGTTTATTGTTTGTTTTTATTTTATTCTTTTAGATGAAATAAAGATACTTGCCAATTATTATCATGTTGTGTTTCCACATTGGTTTTTTAACGGCGGGATGAAAACAAGTGGTCCATATTTGTGGACTCTCCCTTACTTGTACACCAAAAATCAACATCCCCCGTTGGGGTGCCGGGGGTTTCAGTATAAATAGTATCCCCACTTTCTGGAAATTTAGTGCTTTAAATTCCCACTGTTGCTGTCTTTCTCATTTGTTCTTTCTTATTCCTGCTCTGTTCTATCAATCTGCTATACTATCTTCTTCTTCGCTAGACCAGTCACCTACCTTTTTTCTTGAAAACTCTTCCTAAACAAGACTCCTTATTTGTGTGTGAGGTCTGTTGGATCAGCTTGGGAATATTGGACGCTTTCTGCCAGGTGGTCACTAGGGCTTCCTATGATGTTATTATTTAGCAATGTAGGCATTTTATATGTATGTGTTTTGTTCATAATTTATAATGATGTTTGTATTCTATTTTGTTTTTGTAAACGGGGGTTCGATAAGTTGGGGTGAAGCCTCAGCCGTCCCCTGCGTGGGATGTATTTATTGTAAAGTGACTGGCTGTGGAGAGCTTTCGGTTTTACCACTAGGGTTGTTTCAGCAGATCTTTTATGCGGATCGGGGGTTGTCCGGTCCTGATTTGGCTCGGAAGAGTCCGCTGGACCTAAAGCAATAATAATGTAATGTAATTATATAACAATTTTACAATAAATTAAAAAGTAAATTCATTGTGACATTTTTATGTGGATGTGAATAATTTGTTTATCTTTCATGTGTGGATCAGGTTATTCTTTCTGGCATTGATCATTTTCATTTTTTCTGTGATATCTGACAGTAATGCAGAATGCAAATAAAATTCAACATTATCCATAACTAATGGCGGATATCTGTTGTTGCCTTTGTGTTTGTCTGTGTGATCACATTCGTGAATAGACATACACATTTCACACACACTCAGTCACACATACTAGGACTGCATTTTATGTATTTGACAAAAAGGATCGAGATTTAAAAACAGACACTGTTGAAAATGTGTGTTTTTAGTCCAGAGTGAAAAGAAAGATGATTTTTACATGATGATGATGATGATGATGATGATGATGATGATGATGATGATGATGATGATGATGATGATGATGATGATGATGACGATTTTACCTATAGTACGAATATTAGTTTGTGTAAGCATTTTATACACTATATGTCTATGTGGATAATGATGGGGAAAGGGTGGAACGGGGGTGGGTTAGTACAGATGCGAGGTGGACGGTGCAAAGGAAATGATGTTATTAGATACGCCCTTCGGGTGTGGTGTGTAGTGGCTGTAGCATGGGGAGGGTTCCCATTTCTTTTGTTCATTTTGTATGAGTTAAACAAGTTTTATTTATATTTCACAGTTTGTTTCAAGGGGTAAACAAAATGTGCCAGAACATTTTATTGTTTTAGGTATTTTTATGCATTGTGCATGTGTGTGTGTTGTATTTGTGTTAGTGTATTTGTGTATTAGTATACTGTATTTTGCAGGCTACATTTTACGTTTTGTATTATTCTCAGTTATCAGTTTGTCATAATTGTCATGCAACTTATATTTGATTGTCAAATGTAAAGCCGCAAATATTGCCCGACTTAGTGAATGCATCGTTGCCAACTCGGCATAAACATTTTATGTTTTCATTTTGATTGAAATGACGAGGACGTCAGTTTGTTGGCAGGAGCGAATGTAGTAGTCAAGTTTATGAGTTGTGTGTTGGTGTGTATACTTGTGTCAACACATGCATGTCGTTCTTAAAACGTTTGTAAAGTTTGTACAGTGATAAATGTTATGGGCATTGAAATGTTGCTTCATTGTTTTCTTTTGGTAACCATCCCCTCAAGTTGAATTTAAGGAAACTGCTGCTTAGAGCAATAACTGCAAAGCAGTTGGTGTGTGCTTTGAACATTCGTACACATAACTTGCATGCACTACTCACAAATAAAGGACACAAGAATACAACATTATATTATGCATTATGTCATATTATGCTAGACATATACATAGGTCAATACACCCTACACTCGTTGACAACAAAATAATTTGATAACTATAAATTTTGCACGGCTCCACACGTCACGGTTATGTTTGCCTTCTCCAGATAACTAAGCTATTAGGTAGGCACCACCAAAGATCCGTTGGATCTCATTTTTGATATGATGATAATGGTCATTGTTGTCAGGGTGGCGACGTGGTGATCGTCCTTAACGCTCATGCAATAGGACGTTAAGCATCGTTTTCCGTCCGCTATTAGGCAAAATACCATCCGCACAGGCGACATGACAGTTTGTCATTATTTTCCTTCCACCCATTGAAATGAATGAAACAGATCTGCAAAGTCATAGTTCACGTGTGTGTGTGTGTGTGTGTGTGGGTGTGCTCGCGAGTGTGTGTGCGTGTTTAGTTTGAGAGTCATTATTTTTTGTTTATAAGCTTACTGTTAATAGTTCATGAGTTTTACTCATTCTGTTTTATAGTTAAAGTGGTTCTGTATTAATGTAAGCGCCTAGAGCTTAGTCTAGATTAGATTAGGCGCATATATATTAATAATAATGCACTGTGGCTGCCTGAATCCGAAGACATCTCCTCTAAAGCTATTGCCTTCACAATGAGCTTCAAAATGTACGCCATTTATTTATTTAATCGTTCTTATATAGCGCTTTTCCAGCTCAAGAGCTGTTCAAGGCGCTGGCCGATACAGGATCTAACTCGAACCGCCCGAGACGCCCACCCGCAGCCTTTGGTCTGACGCCCGGACAACTGAGCACAATCCTGGGCAGCCAGGGATGGGGGAGAAGGACCTAGGTGCATGCTGGGTGTTTTTGTCACCGGCACTCACCCGTCTAGGACATGAGCGTCAGGATCTTTAAAGTCCGTTATGATGGAATGTATGCGACACAGACTAGACCTCGGTTTATACTCTTATCCGAAGGAGTAGGAAACGGGAGTAAAGTATCTTTCCCAAGGACACAACACAATGCCCCGGCCTGGGCTCGAACCCAGGACCTTCAGATCCGCAAGCCAACGCTCTACCATTAGGCCAACGTGCCTCCCGTGCATTTTCAAAACAAACTTGCTTCTGCTGGTCGTTTCTTAGGCACTCTTGATATTGGCCCACAACAAACATACTTGTTTGGCTCACGGCCTACGAAACACAGCTCAGCTGCTTATTCTTTTCCGTCTCCTTTCACATGCACGCACGCATACACACACGTACACTTATAGACACAAAGAGGAAAAAGCCCGTCCGGTGTTGAGAGAAACAAGTAATTCACAAGATCTCATCATTGTGCAGTATTTTTCATAAAAATACGTGTTGTCAAATAAGTGAATGCCTATCACTTCCAATATTAAAAACAACTATACATAAAATATATATATATATATTTCTTTTAAGTTAGAAATTAATTTTAAAAGTTAACAATTATCTGTGATAGTTATAAAAATAAAAAAAGAACCTAATTTTTTTATATTATGTTACCATGATTACGTCATTCAATATTTCTTTACCAAAAAAATGTGACCAAGATTACCTCACTCAATATACCATAGTTTTGTTTTAGGCTGAAGGCATTTGTATACTGTAATTACATACCAAACTTGAATCAAATCCCTAGACTGGGAGAAAATATTATTAGAAAAAAAAAAGACGCCAACATGATGTTAGTTAGTTATTCATTGCTTACAGGGTCCAGCGGACTGCAAAGAGCCGAATCAGGACCACAAAATCAAGATTACAACTTCGCTGAAAGAGGACTCACCTCTGATCCGCATAAAAGATCTGCCGAAACAACCCTAGTTGTAACACTGAAGGCACTCCACCAGCCGGTCACTTTACAATAAAGACATCCCACAAAAGGGACACTGCGTGGGATGACGTCACCAGATATCAGTGTTTCCCACAGCTTTTTTTTCAGAGTCCTTGGGACTCTGGTGCAAAATTTCAAGTCCCCTTACAAAATTTGAGAGTCCCCTTACAATTCCTACATTTACCTTGATTTTGATTACCAACATCACGGACACACAAATATGCCTCAAAGTCAAACAAAGCTTAGTTTTCAATGCAACTTTATTGAAAATTATGAATAGCTATAAAACAAGCAACACAACAAAAGGAATACTGTTCTGATAAATGTTACAAAGGAATCCATCATTGACTAGAGGAACCTTAAAATCACATAAAATGACCATAGAACAAAAATGAAATGGTCATACGACAATTTACACACATCAATCTGCATGTACTGACAAATTGTCTCTGTAAAAGCAGTTAGTGTTAGAGGGGACTAAGTCGATGACCAGAAGAAAGAAAAAAAGAGACCAAAAAATCTGTTCAACTGCGTATTACAGACAAGATCATCATTGCCTAGTCTAGGGAGAACTGAAAATGATGATTCAACATTCAACGATTGCATCGTCTTCCGCATTTCTGCGGGTTATCGTTTTCCGTAGCCATGTGTCGAGCGACATGTTTCAGCTTTTCGGAAGCAAACAAAAAGGCTGCGCATGCGTGTCAGCGCGGTCAGTGGGTAGGGGAGATCACCGCACTTACTCGGCTCGGGCGCACGATAGCTCAGAGGTGCCAGGATACATAACGGCTGTAAAAAAAAAAAAAAAAAAAAAAAAAGTTGCGTCCCTTGTGACGCACTTTTTTTTCCCATGCGTTTTTTTTCAGTTGCATCTCTGACGCACACATGTGCGTTTTGGGAAACACTGGATATGCATTTATGTTTTTTGCGGTTATCTGGCAATGTTCACCATTTCCTAACTAAATACCAAGTTTCCAAGAAATCGTCCATTGGATTCAGAGAAATGATTGATTGATTTATTGTTGCTTTACTGCCTTTAGGTCCAGCGGACTCTTCCGAGCCAAATCAGGACCGGACAACCCCCGATCCGCATAAAAGATCTGCCGAAACAACCCTAGTGGGAAAATTGAATGCCCTCCACCGGCCAGTCACTTTACAATAAAGACATCCCACGCGGGGGACGGCTGAGGGTTGACCTCAACTACGCGAACACCCCGGTTACAAAAACAAAATAGAATACAACCATCATTATAAATCATCAACAAAACACATACATATAAAATGCCTATAGTGCGAAATAATACAATCATAGGAAGCCCTAGTGACCACCCGGCAGAAAGCGTCCAACACTCCCAAGCTGATCCAACAGACCTCATACACAAACAAGGAGTCTTGTCCAGGAAGAGTTTTCAAGAAAAAAGGTAGGTCATTGATCTAGCGAAGAAGAAGAAAGTATAGCAGAGTGATAGGACAGATCAGGAATGGGAAAGAGCAAATGATGAAGACAGCGACAGTGGGAATTTAAAGCCCTAAATTTCCAGAAAGTGGGGATACTATTTATACTGAAACCCCCGGCACTCCAACGGGGGTACTGTTGCCGCAGTGAATTAGTCATGCCTACAAAGGCAAGACCGGTTTTCAACTGGGGCTTTCACTGTTCCCTTTATAGGTTAGAACAATCTACAGTGACAAGATTGCTCATGACCCCAAGGGGTGGGATTCAGAGAAAAGTGCGCAATTAATGTCTCCTCTGGACGGACGCCAGATGCCGCTGGAAGGACGGACAAAGCCCAAAATATTTGTTCCAGAGGTTTACAGCTTGGGAACTAACAACAAAAACTATAAATCTAAACAGATTTGCAAGATAGATTGTATTCAAGCTTGTTCCGAGTTATAACAAAATAATTTGGCAGAATAATGCAAGTCCATTTTGTATTAGTTCTATCATCTTTCCTTTGAAATAAGTTGGCAAACAAAAGCACTTCGATTTGTATTATTTTTTAACAAACCTTTTTTCTTATAATAATTTGGCAGAACAGAGTAAGTCCCACTTACACTGTTCTGCAAATTTATTTAATAATGTTTCGTTTAAAGAAAAAATATGGTAAAATTAAGCATGTCCGTAAAATTAATCAAAAACAGACAACCACGCAACCAATTACTGCAAACAACCATTGGCAAACGTAGTTCGATGTTCTGGATCTGTTTACTGCTCAGAACAGCAGAATATATTTGTATAATCTCAGAAATCAATAAAAACACAAAAAGTCGATTTTCTGGACTTGCTTCACTTTGCCATCGCACGGCAGAACTGCTGCCCTGACAAGGTTGAAGCCCATTTGGAAAGACAGGACTATCGGTCTACACTCCAAGGTAAGGCTGCTGCTCTCCCTTGTCATCTTCATCTTCCTATATGCTTGCGAAAAAGAAAAAAAAAGGAGAAAAACAGTGACAGTTGGAACTTAAAGCACTACATTTCCAGAAAGGGGAGATACTATTTATACAGAAACCCCCGGCACCTCCACGTGGGGTCTCACTCAAAGAATAATCTTTAAGTTTAAGTCAAGAAGCACAATCAATGGCAAAATACAATTATTACAACTTAAATCGGCATGAAAAACCAAATATCTGGGCGTTATGTTTCTCCGAATATTATTTACTTTCGACTCAGGCAACGTCTCGGGTGTTTTCTCCGGGTTTGCTCCCCCAGGAAAATTTCAAAAAACACAACCAATATTAGGTAGGTTGGGTTTGGGCACGCCACAGGTTGCGACTACGCCCTCCCCAAGGGAGGCGGTACAGAATTTCCCGATAAAAATGGACAACGAAGTATCAAAAATGAAAATATTCCACACACCAGCAATAATAACAACGGAACTAAACATAAACACATGTGAAAACCTAAAGGCATGAACATTAAAACAAAAACTACAGTCACGGGTGAACATTTAAACCAAACACGCATAATTACATGTACTATATTAGCGTTCAACAGAAATGTAAAAAAAAACGTTACTTGTATAAACATGAACAGACAAATCATCGAGATTACAACTGATTATCATTTTTCATACACAAATGTTTTTCAACATTAAACACAATTTGCCCAATCTTAAAATAATTTTTTTTAAAATTACAGCATTCAGTAGTGCATTTGAAAGAAAAATGAAATGGCATAACCCTTACAAGAAAAATGTTTTTAAAAAAACTTCATCATTTATAGAAATATCTTCTTGCACAGTCGAAGGAAAAAGAAACTGACCAGGAAAAAAAACTACATCATACAACCACAAAATAGCTTCCAAAAACACAAAAACCATGCTACCCTTTTACCTTAGATGTAGTTGTAAGCATTTAAATAACATTTCATACAGTGCTATAATAGCAAATAAATCTCCATAATTATCAAAATCAAACATGTTCAACTTCATCTAAAGTTCCAATACATGAAACACCTTTAACGCGACTCAAAAAAACACGTAACACATGTCCTCGTCCACAAACAATAAAGAAATCCAACAGAAGAAAACAAGAACCACATAATAACTAAACATTTATCATCAAGTTCGTGCATCTTAGCGCACCGAAACAAAATCTCTAAGTCGAAAACAATTTCTCTAAATAATCTGATCCGTTCACTGGCAAACTAAAGATCCTAATTCTAGCCTTCCCTTCTAATGCACTATTAACATGTAAACACGCAGTTTTGGCATCAAAGTCACTCGATTAGATGTAGCAGTTCAGCCTCCCAAATAAATTGTTCTACTGTCAAATCACCTTCAGAGAACTTCTGGAGTGCCAAAGAAACCATTTTTGTCTGTTTTTCACATTTTGTAATCTCACACTGTCAATAAAATAATAGTTTGACGTTCACATACATTTCAATAAAATACTAGTGTTCCAGTGCCCTCCCAATCCCACTTCTGACATCAAAATGATGTGGTCGGTCGCAGTCTTAAAAGATAGTGAAATATACATTGAAAGATTGCGACACAATACACAACAAAATAAAAGGGTCGGGAAGGCAAAAATGCATGTCACTAGCACTACACGGTGCTATCCTACCCTATCCTATCACGTAACTTGGAGGTCATAGGGGCACCATAGATGATCGTTTAACCAGAGTAGAGTCTACTCCATCTTTCTCTGTCCTCAGCAACCCTGTTGGCTTTACTCAGTGTCAAACCAGTCCATTCTCGAATGTTATCCCCCACCTCTTTTTCGGTCTCCCTCTTCTTCTACCTCCTTGCACTGTGCCTTGCAGGATGGTCTTTGCAAGGCCTGATGATCGGGTGACATGGCCATACCATCGGAGTTTCTGTTTCTTCACCACTGTGAGGAGGTCATCGTGTTGTCCAATGGCTTGTGTGATAGTCGGTCGGACTTCATCGTTGGTGATGGGCTGGGTATAGGAAATTCCCAGAAGTCTTCTGTAGCACCTCATCTCCATGCTTTGTATTCTTCGTTGTAGATCTGCTATGTGGGTCCATGTTTCGCAAGCATATAAAATGGAGATGACAAGGGAGCTCAGCAGCCTTACCTTGGAATGTAGACTGATGGTCCTGTCTTTCCAAATGGGTTTCAACCTTGTCATGGCAGCAGTTGTTTGTGCAATCCTGGAGAGGACTTCCTGTCGGGACCCATTGTCTGATACAATGGCTCCTAAATATTTGAAGCTATACACTGTGTTGAGGGATTGGCCTTGGACTTTGATGTCCATGTTGATGCCATTAGTGTTGATGGTCATCAATTTGATCTTCTCTGCACTTATTTCCATTCCATAGGCTCTGGAGGTGGTGTCAAGCCTCTGTACCAGCTGTTCAAGTTCTTGTTCCTCTCCAGCCAATCCATCAATGCCATCTGCAAAACAGAGGTTGGAAATTGCTCTACCCCCTTTGCTGACCGTGCCTTCGTGATCTGCAAGGGCATCTGACATGATGCCCTCTAGGAAGATATTAAAGAGTGTTGGAGAGAGTAGGCATGCATACTTGACACACACCGATTGTTGTTCTAAACCAGTTCCCGATGGCGCTGTTGTGGAGGACTGCACTGGTAGCCTTGTCATACAGGCTTTTGATGACTTCAATAATTTTAGGGTTGATGTTGTGCACTCTCATGGTTGCCCACAAAGCTGCATGCCAGACTCGGTCAAATGCTTTCTTAAAGTCTATAAACACGTGATAGAGATGTTGTTGGTGCTGTAGGTATTTCTCACAGATTATTCTGAGGTTGAAAATCTGTTCAGTTGTACTTCGCCCTGCCCTGCTTGTTCTTCAGCTATGATTTGTTCAGCTTGGGGTTTCAACCTGTTGAGTATTATTTTCAGGACCTTGCTGGGATGGCTGATGAGGCAGATGGTGCGGTAATTTTTTACCCTTTTTGGGAAGAGTGATGACAAGAAACTGTTTTCATGGTGTGGCCACTCCCCATTCTGCCAGATCTTGTTACAGATAACGGTGAGTGCGTCTATCATAGCTTCTCCTCCTGCTTAAGCAATTCCGCGGGTATGTTGCCCACTCCCACTGACTTCCCTTTCTTCAGCGATTGCACTGTTGCTTCAACTTCTTCTTGGAGAATTGGGAGGATTTCTTCTTCTTCTCTGTTCTCGGGACATGCTAGAACTGATGGGTCTCACAACTGTTCTAGACGGAACTCTGAGTTGAGAAGATTGTATTACTTTTGACCCATGACCCAGCAGACAAGACCATTAGCTTGGCAGCACTACAACTAAACACCAATACCCTGTTGTTTACTGATAGCGTACAGAGCTGAGAATAAGTCAACAAAATATAACTTTCAGTAAGTGCTTCAAACACTAAAGAAACCATATTTTTAAAAATATTGGTCAGAAAAATGCAATGCTTCTGAAAAAACTAGAAAACCAGATTAAAATGTGACAAGCACAACAATAGAACTAAGCAAGTCAATAAGCACTTTGGTGTGATCCACGGCTTCTTCTTTGGTCGGTGCTTGCCAAGGATCTCAGTGGTGGCATCTGTCACAGCTGAGTTGAAGGTGGTAGTCATGGTGTTGACATCTACTTTACCAGCTCTCAAAATTTTATCCAATTGAAAAAAATCGATTCGGGGAATTAACTCTTTCCCTGCCACGTTTGTGCCAGACATTTCTCTGGCACCAGAAAGAAAGTTCAGTACCTTAGGCATTTAAGCTACTGTTCTTTGAATAATAGTTGTTAAATAGACATAATATATTTCATATCAAATTAAAGGTAAAAGAGTGAAGAATAAGAAAAAAAACCACAAAAATGTTAATTTGATTATGTTATTGAAATATGTGTTTTGAAAGCATGTTGATTTTTTTGAAATGATAAAATAAAATAAAAATATTTCTACATACCACAGTGATAAAACAAATCTGGAGGAATAATTCCAATCACTGAATCAGCTTCACACACCAGAAAGAAAATTTATTTAGGATCAAAATACACTTTACAGTTTGAAATTATATTGATTATTAGCACAGAGTTTGACACACTGTCGATTGTGCCCATCACTATGCTTAGTAAAATGCACAATAAACACTCTAAAAACGAATCAATTTGAAGAAAAAACGCGCCTGTCGATCGGGAACGAAAGTAGAAAGAGTTATCTCTCTTTGGTTAAAATAAAACTTGGATTGGACTGCGAAAAAAACCGGAACGAAACGGAATACTGAAATCGACGATATATCGTCGATTGGCACAAACATGGCGGCTCAGATCGACGACATATCGTCGATTGGCAGGGAAAGAGTTAAGATGAGAAATGTTGATGCTTGATCTTGAGCGTTTCTTGACAATGACATAATGCTCCCCGCTGTCTGGATTTTTGGTGGAAACCAAGCGTGTCTGCCAGTATCAGATTGTTGTATCTGGCAAACTCAAGAGTCTTCACAGGAAAATACTTAGTCTTGTCAGCTTTTAGCCTTGCTCTGGAAACATCTTCTTGGATTTTCTTGGCTTTGTCAGAAAAGAATTGGGCCTCGTTCAGTTCATTTTGCAGCAAATGTTGTCTGTCCAGCAGTCGCTTTTGGTATGGCGATTCCATCACTTCCATTCGTTTCATCGTCTCAGAACTCTTGTTTATTATACTGTATATGTTATGACAAACATCATTTAGATTTCCCTCAATTCGTAAAGTGGCAAAATAAAGTTTCTGAAAGAGTTGGCCTCCACTGCCGGTGCTTGGCAAGCAAACTGACTGCTCCATGACCTTCAATTCATCTGCCAGACCTTCTATCTTTCTAAAGTGCGATCGGACTTCTGCACACTGTTGTATCGCATTGTTGATATTTTTCAACCGGTCCAGGTATTGCTCTGAAACACATTTATTTTAATATTTATACAATTACGTGGGCATGCGCGCGCGCGTATGTGCGTGCGTGTGTGTGAGCGCACGCGTGCGCAAATGTCTATTGTTTCCAACTATGACCACCAACTAGAACAGCAGAAGAGGCAACTGCTGTACCACTAACTGAGCTAAAGTTTGATTATAGTGGAGAATGACATGCCCAGGGTACGTCCCCACTATCTCGGCCACAAAGGGCTACCAGGACAGTTGGAATTGGGAATGGTCCTCAGAGGCCAACCAGCTCATAAGGCACTAATGCCAAGGCAATGCTGCCTCCTATGTTGAGTCATCCTATCCTATCCCATCCTATCCCGTAACTCGAAGGTCGTTGGGGCACCACAGATGATCGTTTAACCAGCTTACTCCATCTTTCTATGACATCAGCAACCCTCATGGCTTCGCTCAGTGTCAAGCCAGTCATTCTCGAATGTTGTCCTCCCACCTCTTTTTCTGTCTCCCTCTTCTTCTGCCTCCTCGCACCATGCCTTGCAGGATAGTCTTTGCAAGGCCTGATGCTCTGGTGACGTGGCCATACCATCGGAATTTCCGTTTCTTCACCACTGTGAGCATGTCATCGTGTTGTCCAATGGCTTGTGTGATAGTCTGTCGCATTTCGTTGTTGGTGATGTGATGTGCTGGGTATAGGAAATGCCCAAAAGTCTTCTGTAGCACCTCATCTCCATGCTTTGTATTCTTCGTTGTAGATCTGCTGTGAGGGTCCATGCTTCGCAAGCATATAGGAAGATGGAGATGACAAGGGAGCGCAGCAGCCTTATCTTGGAATGTAGACTGGTGGTCCTGTCTTTCCAAATGTTTTTTTTTTTAGTCATAATACAAGTTTAACAAAAAGATTAAGTAACTGCGAAACGAAAGCCCACGTATTAAAAAAATTACAAAAAAATTAGAAGGGCAAAGCCCATATGACTCTCTTGCTCCTTATTGAACTTGCAATATTTAATATAAATATGAGTGCCCAGAAAGAAAAAAAAGAACAAACAGTGGCAATAAAATGCAAGTAATATCGACTTTGATTTTTCTATGCTCTTGACCTTGAAATGACACTGACCTCCGGCTCCAAATACACCCATGTACTATCAAATAAACTACAGCAAAAAAAATATTATGCAAACAAAAAACAGCGACCTTGGGATGATCTTGATCTTGGGATGACCTTGACCTTCACGTGATCTCTAATACATTTCTGATCAAATAACCCATTGTTGTTGCATACTATGGGTTAAATATACAAGCATTCTGCTGTGCGATGACCTATTTTTTTATGTTTATGCAAGGCCTAAAATGACCTTGGCCTTCAAGACCAACATTTGTTGACCTTGTGACATTGACCTTGAAGTGAGGTCATTCATTCACTTATTATATCATTTATCATTTTCAATTAGGAAATTTCTATCAGAAGACGCCACAAAGACCTTGGTTACTTCCTGTATTCTATCTAGATTAGATTATTGCAATTCCCTTCTCATTGGCTGTCCAGATTCTATCCTCTCTCTGCTTCAAAAAGTTCAGAACTCTGCTGCCCGTCTTATCTTTAAAGTAAATCATCGCCAACCCTCCACACCTCTCCTTGTTAAGCTACACTGGCTTCCTGTCGCGGAACGTATTAAGTATAAAACTGCCTGTATCTGCTACAATATTGTCATCGGTTCTGCTCCTTCTTATCTATCTGACCTTGTCTCCCTTTACACTCCATCTCGTTCCCTTCACTCATCTACTGATTGTCGTCTTCTCCGTCAGGGCCGTTACAAAAGAAAATCTCATGGTTTCCGCTCTTTTGCTGTCCACGGCCCTCACCTATGGAATTCTCTCCCATTTCATGTTAGACATTCTACCTCCTGTGAATCATTCAAATCCAACCTTAAAACATATCTTTTCTCAAAAGTCTTTCAGCAGTATTTGTAGTTGTAAAAGGGGTTTGGAGCGGTGGGGGGTTAAGTAGTAATTTAGTATGTTTTTGTCATATTGATTTACACAGCAGTAGTATGTACGCGTGAAAGAGTAACTTGTCTTATAATGAAAGTATATGTATAGTGTGTATATGTGTTTGCGTAAGAAAGTGTGCGTGTATAGCGCTTAGATCCTTAGGGTAGGCGCTTTATAAATGCTAGTTATTATTATTATTATTATTATTTATGAGGTCTCATGGATATACAACATTTTACCAAGTGTGGTTGTGATAGTTGAAATAGCGTCTGAGATAGATAGATATTCAATGTTTATAGGGTCCAGCGGACTGCTAACAGACCGTATCAGGACCATATAAAACTATTCAAAATCAGACTAGAACGCTAACATTAAAATATGATAAAAGATATACATAAAACTAGCATTACTGATAAACTTTAATCAAATATACAAACAAGATGATATTGTAAGCCCTGGACTGGCCAGAGCTTATTTTTACATGAATGTTTATTATTAATTCTTCCAAAACAATCTATTATCACAATCCCTGAAATATTTTATTTAAAAATGTGCAGAAAATAGTTTTAATTTAAAACATAAATTCCTGGCAGAAGTTAACATTGTTTTCTCCCTTGCTGCGTCTGCCTAACCAGATCAGCACATAATTCAGACATAAAATGGCGGATGTAAAAGGACTTATCACATGCAGAGCATCACGGTGGTTCTTCTCCTTTTAAAAGGAAAGTAAGGGTTCCATAAGTATGCCCAATATGAAGGCGAGCCAAAACAGTTTATACTTTGAGAGTGGACGCGAAGTTAGGCAAAGAATCAGACAAATCTGGAAGAATTTGAAATAATTGTTATTGATTTGATTAGACCATCCGGTCCCGACTTTAAAGGTTTGTACTCGATTAACCTGGGTTGATTAGCCTCTGTCAGATGAGTAGCTAAAAGATTACATCTGTCGGAAATATACGATTATTCTAGAGATAACAAAATAAAAATATACGTAAAAATACAATGCTGCACAGCCCTAAAATTCCAGTAACCTGTCCTACCATTGACCTAGCAGACACAATTAACTTTGATGCAGATGCAATTGTTGGGTCTATTTACGGTCTAAAATTTACACTAACTGGTTTTATAAACGAACTCTAGTACCGACACGACCGACAGTACAAAAAACCAAACCTTCTATCGACCCGCTAAAGGACTTTAATGCTGGCGACATAGTTCCTGATTTAAAGTATGCTATCACCAAATGAGCAAATATATCTGTTCTTTAACACCAGTGGATGCAGAATTAGATTGGCTTATTAAATTTAATTTTCAAAGCCCTTACACATTCATAGGACCAGGCATTAAATTAAAGAATATTATTAACGCTGGGCCTCTGTTAGTCTAGTGCCAGATAAAAGTAATTGAGAAAACATTCAGATTAAAGCCTTAAAAAACCGTTTATGTTTTACATAAGCGTGATACCACTGGGAAAAACTTTAGAGTTGTTCTGCAGCCACCATTACAACTAGATAGTACAGCTACAATAGTACTCGACATAATTGCTCACAAACCTACATAGAGAAATATTAATGTAATTCCACAGGTGACTTTAAGTTGGGCTGAAGTAGACAAGGATCCCAGACGTATCACAATATTTATGAGAAAAAAGAAAATGAAAATCAGTATACTGTATTTGCCTCCTCATCCAAGATCATCGCAAACCCTGTTATAAATCCTCCTGATAGAATATCGCAAATTAACCTAGACAACATTGACCTGTTAGCCTTTTATTTGAGCAATAAGATATTTCCTGAGAAACAAATAGGATATTTTGCATATTAGTTTAAATCAAGTAAAGTAATAAAAACTTTTTTTTCTCGCTCATTTAAAATACAATGACGACTAAATTGTACCCTGCATTCATGGAAGAGGAACCAATGCAACCAATTGCCCCGTTACACTCTTCAAACACATTGTTAAACTTAACTGACGTTCAAACGTTCAGGCTTGAAGAAATAAGGAAAGTGAGGACGGAAATTGAATCAGATATTCAAAAGTACTCTAGATGCAGAAGACGGTATTCCAGTGTGTTTAACGGAATTAATTACATATCTACTGGTCTAAATGTTATTAATACAGTGGAAGCTGCTACCAGTATGGGATTATTAGTGACTGGAATTGGTATACGAATTAGTATCGGATTAGGTTTATTTTAAGAATGAGGAGTCTAATTCAAGACAGGATTTAACACGCTTTTAAAATAGCATATATTTTTTAAAGAAATATGGTGAGCGAGGGATGTAGGTTAAGTTACTCAAAAAATCGCATATTTTAAGAGAAATGGGGTGGGTAAGGGGACAGAGAAAGATGGAGTACGATGGTTAAACGATCATCTGTGGTGCCCCAACAACTTCCGAGTTATGGGTTAGGACATTATTAATAGTAGTCGAAGTAGTAGTAGTATTATATACCAGTGATTTCAACATTTTAAAAAAGGCTAATAAGTAAAGAGAAGTGAGCAACAGGTCAAGGTGGGAGATACACAAACCTAGCTGTTGCTCTGTCTCAAATTTCATGACGTCATCTGTTGCTTGGTCTTTGGCACCAGTCTGAGAGTCAAAATGGCTACTGAGGGAAACACTGTTGGCATCGTCACAAGTTGTCCTGCCGTGGGAGGAAGGGTAGTCAGAGTTTATCACTGTGCCATCAGCTTTCCACTTTGCACCAGTTTTCTGTCAGGACACAGCAGGGCACAATGTAATAGGTCCAAAGACCAAACCTCATACTTCCCTGTGTGTTTGGTGTATTTTGTTAGAAAGTTAGTTATTCATTGCTTATAGGGTCCAGCGGACTGCAAAGAGCCGAATCAGGACCACAAAATCAAGACCACAACTTCGCTGAAAGAGGACTCACCCCTCATCCGCATAAAAGATCTGGCGAAACAACCCTAGTGGTAACACTAAAGGCACTCCACCAGCCGGTCACTTTACAATAAAGACATCCCACGCATGGGACGCTGAGGTTATACTCTAATTTATTGAACCCCCGTTTACAAAAACAAAATAGAATACAAACATCATTATAAAATATCAACAAAACACATACATATAAAATGCCTACATTGCCAAATAATAACATCATAGGAAGCCCCAGTGACCATTTGGCAGAAAGCGTTCAGTATTTCCAAGCTGATCCAAAAGACCTCACACACGAATGAGAAGTTTTGTCCCAGAAGAGTTTTCAAGAAAAAAGGTAGGTGACTGGTCTAGCGAAGAAGATAGTATAGTAGATTGCTAGAACAGAGTAGTAATGAGAAAGAACAAAGGAGAAAGACAGTGACAGTGGGAATTTAAAGCACTACATTTCCAGAAAGTGGGGATACTATTTATATTGAAATCCACGGGACCCCCACGGGGGATTTGGTGTATTTGCGCATGTATACCTTTCCTGTCAATGTCCTACTATTGTTGTGACAAGTCATCTACTTGAAAGCTTCACTTGAAAACATTTATAAACTATACTAATCACCTATTTAAATTCACACTTTACTTGAAAACACATATATACATATATATACTAATTGCCAATTTAAATTAACGCAAACCTGAAACTACTGTCAATACCTTCCTTTGAAGAGCTGTAGTGTGACAATGACATGGGAAACCTTTGGCAAACAGACGATTGAAACAGTCAGGAACAATCACTCCAGAGAGTTGCAGCAGTTGTTTAACTTGGTGCTGCAGAACCTCGTTGCGTGCGTTGCGTTCACACAGTTTGAAGGCAAGGTCCCAGTTGTTGCTTTCCAACTCTGACATCTCTCTAAAGTTTCAGAAAGCACAAAAAGAATGTCAAAAAGTACATGTTGAATGTCAGAAAGTGTTTGCATACAATTGAGGGCTGAACAGGAACGTTTTCTTAACATAATCAAATTGGCTTATTTCAAATCTCTAACATATGGCTTTAGTTCTTATTTTCAAGTGAAGCCAAAGACATCTAAACTTCAACCTGCATCAAAGTCCTAAAGAAAAGCATAACAAAGACTAAATGGAAGAAGGACCAACGGCAAACAATGACGTCATAAAACTGTACTGTGTTATGTTGAAACGCCAATGGTAGTATGTCTGAAACGCGCACGATAGATCTAATCGTTTCGTTTTGCAAAGTATTCAATAATGGAGTTTATTTACCTTTGATTTGAGTTTGCATTGTTGTTAGGAGAGGCTTTGTATAGCGTTGGTGGTTTGCGTTGGTCGATATTATTGGAGAGTTCTCTGGGTCTGCGTGCTTGCACTCGATGGAGATTTCCCGGTGGATGTCGAGGTGAGAGAACGTTCCGGGTATGTTTAAAAATATGTATGACGTAAGTCAGTGATGACGATCTTTAATTCTGATTGGTGGTAGTGCGTCATTTCTACCGTGTTCTAAATTGTTCGGGAAGAGAGAGAGGTTATAAAATTGTGTGCCGCACTGTTGTTGAGATAGTTGTTGAGAGTGAGTTGGAAAGTAAAAAGTAGAGTTGAGAATTGTATGCAGATGTTGATGTGTGCTGAATAAAAGTGGAAAACTTCATACGTCGACTTTGTGACTTGTATGCTGATTGAGCAGGCTGCGTGGATAAACGAATCTGAGTTACACCCTATCAGGAATTCAGCATTGGGGCTGAATCAGATACTGATAGAAAAACACCATAACATCAAACCGAGTGTAACATTTTGGGGGTCAAGCCGCGATTCACGCCATAGACAAGGGTTCAACTGCTACAACAAGCAAGTCAACGTTACGAGAGGCAGTCATCGAGGGTAGCTGCCAACGAGTTGCGTCGAGAGGGGCCAACATACTGGGACTACATCACCGATAGGTTCGGGTTGACTGCAAGGGCGTGTAGTCGCTGAAGAGTTGCTTCGTGAGCGAACAACAGATCGGGACTACGTGGCTGCCGCAAGACTACGTTGAGGGACAGTCTCGGAGCTACATCGCCAGTATTAGAGAGAGCGACGAGCGGACGTCGCGTCTACTTCAGCACAGGAGCGTGTACATCAACACCAGCGTGGTGCAGCGTCGCATACGACGAAGACAGCGGTGCCTGCGTCAGCGAAGGCGACTAGTGACAAGCATCAGCGCTACTGCAGAAAGTGTGCTGTTCTAGAACAGTCTAGAAAGGTACAGCACAGTCAAGAACTTTCCAGAAAAGAACTTTCCAGAAAAAGAACTTTCCAGAATAGAACTTTCCAAAAGCATCAAGATGGCTGACTTCTGGCAGAAAGGGGTTGAACTAAATCTAAAAGGCAAACAGCTGACGGAGTACGTCAAGTCTCAAGAGAGAATATGGCGTGAAGAAAGAGAAAGAGAATTAGAAGAGAAGCGTTTAGAAAAAGAAGAAAGCGACGCCGAGAAGAAAAGGAAGAACAGCGTCGCCGAGAAGAAAGAGAATTAGAAGAGCGGCGTCAAGAAAGAGAAGAGCAGCGGCAAAAAAGAGAAGCTGAGCGTCAATACCAGCTAGAGTTGGCGCGTATCCAAAACAATCAGTATGCGCCACAAGTTATCAGTGACAACAAAGCTCCAAAATTGCCAGCGTTTGTCGACGGGAAGGACCAGATCGACAGTTATTTGGCGAGATTTGAAAGGTTTGCCAAAAGCTCTAACTGGCAACCTCAAGACTTGGCGATTCGACTAAGTGCACTTCTGACGGGGCAAGCATTCGACGTCTACACCAGATTGTCGGACGATGACGCTAAAGACTACGACGTCTTGAAAGAGGCCTTATTGCAGTGCTACAACTTTACAGAGAAGGGCTACCGTAAACGCTTCCGTGAATGCCGGCCTAAGTCAGACGAGACGCCAAAGCAGTTTGTGGAGCGCCTGTCGTCATATCTACACAAGTGGGTGGAGTTATCAGGCGAAAGGAAGTCTTACGACAGTCTCCATGACCTGATCGTGAAGGAACAATTTCTCAATGCCTGTCACAAGGACCTAGCGACCCACTTAGAAGAACAAAAGCTGCAGACGCTTAAAGATGTAACTGAGGCTGCTGAAAGATATCTCATCGCTCATGGGAAGACCCTGGGGCCACCCAGCGCGACGAAACATTTTCAGAAGACTGGAAACCATGTGAACCAGATCCAGGGGAGTCAGACGAGCCAGAGACAGACGGACTCCACGCCTCCTCCCAGGGAAGGGCATTCGAGAGGCTGTTTCACCTGCAACGCTACAGACCACAGAGCGTCTAACTGTCCTCAAAACAAAAGCAGCGGACAGCGGAGCGGTACGGACAATGCAGCGGCGGGCAACCGACAGAGACGTTTCTCCAATTTACGGCAAACCAGTAGATCTGACCATCAAGTGTGCGGCGGGAGCGTCATTCTTCCGAGTGAGACCGAGCGCGCAGCTACTCCTGCGGACGTGCAAGAGTGCATAACCGATGGCCAACTTCTCCTTGCCAACGGAAAATCCATCCCCGTCGTCGCCAGCGCAGCTGTGACCGTCCAGAACATGCCTGTTTCAAAGGGACGCGTCGAAAATCATGAAGTGACTGTTCTAAGAGACTCTGACTGCAGTGGGGTCATCGTCAGAGAAGACCTAATCGCTAAAGAACAATTCACTGGCGATTCTAAATGGACACTAATGGCCGACAGCAAATGTGTAAAAGCGCCAGTTGCAAAAATTCATGTCAACACCCCTTTCTACATAGGCGAAGTCGAAGCGGTTTGCCTGAAGAAGCCGCTGTATGATTTGATGATCGGGAATATCGACGGCGCGAGACGACCCGACGACCCCGATCCAGAATGGAGTCCTGCCTCAACCCAACGCGTCGAAGTTGTGGAGGAGGATCCGTTGCCATTTTCCGATGGAGACCTTTCAGAGCTGCTATGGGACAATGTGGCTACTCCGGCTCAGCCCTGCCGACCAGAGATCGTCGGTGCTGTTACTACCAGGGCCCAGGCCAAGAGAGACAAGGTGTCTACGCCACTGAAGGTCGCCGACAACTCCAAAGCTGCCATCGTGGACAGAGATAAGCTGATCCAGCTCCAGGAAGCTGATAGCACTTTAAACAAGTACAGGAACCGCCAAGACCACGTGACCAAGGGCAGTGGCACGGTCTATTTCGAGGTGAAGGCCAAGATCCTGTACAGAATCTTCCAGCACCCGAGGGTCAACGGAGGTAAACCACTACGTCAAGTCTTGGTACCGTTACCCCTAAGGCGCCAAGTGATGGAAGTAGCACATGACTCAATCATGGGAGGTCACCTAGGCATCAAGAAGACGTCAGAGACAGAATCCAGGCGGTGTTCTACTGGCCAGGACTTCATGCGGACGTCAGCCGTTTCTGCCGATCATGTGACATTTGCCAGAAGACCATACCTCGAGGAAGGGTCCCGAAAGTGCCTATGCAGAGGATGCCTCCGATCGACCGACCTTTCAAGAGGGTGGCCTTAGACTTAATTGGCGAAATAAGACCTCCGAGTGAAGAAGGTCATCGGTGGGTACTGACTTTAGTGAACTATATGCGACTCGGTACCCAGAAGCAGTGCCTCTGAAGAACATTGACACTGAAACTGTTGCAGAGGCGCTGGTGGACATGTTCAGCAGACTTGGAGTGCCTGAAGAGATCCTGACAGACCTCGGGACGCAGTTCGTCTCTGACTGCATGAAGGAGGTCAACAGACTGCTGAGCATCCGGCATTTAACTACGACACCCTACCATCCAATGTGCAACGGGCTGTCGAGAAGTTCAATGCTACGCTGAAGTCCACCCTGAAGAAACTGTGCAGCGAGCAGCCCAGACAATGGCATCGCTATATCAACGCCTTACTTTTCGCCTACAGAGAAGTACCGCAGGAGTCCACCGGCTTTTCTCCGTTCGAGCTGCTGTACGGAAGAACCATCCGAGGGCCGATGCACATCCTGAAAGAACTGTGGACGAAAGAAGTAGACACCCCAGAGGTGAAGAATAGCTACCAGTACGTGTTTGAGCTACGGGAGAAGCTGGAGCAGACTCTCGAGATAGCCAGGGAAAACCTGAAGAAGTCCCAAGACTGTGGAAAGCACTACTACGATCGTAGGGCTGTAAACAGGAAGTTCAAACCTGGCAACAAAGTGCTGGTGCTGCTACCTACTGATCATAATAAGTTGCTGATGCAGTGGAAAGGCCCGTACGAAGTGGAGACCGTGGTGGGAATCAACGACTACAAGGTGAAGGTCGGCCAACATTCCAAGATATACCACGCCAACCTCCTTAAGCTGTACGTGGAAAGGCCATCAGAGACTGTACACGCAGCAACAGCAGCTGAGATCGACGACAGCTTTGACAGCGAGGAACTGTTGGAACTGGGAGACTTCCACAGCAAAGAAGGCATCAATGATGTACCAAGCTTGACGGAAGATCAAACGTTGGAGCTCAAGGACCTTATGGGCGAGTTTCCCCATAGCTTCAATGATGTCCCAGGCTCTACGACTTTGGTCGAACATGAAGTCCACCTCACTTCGAATATCCCTGTTCGATCCAAACCATTCCCGATCCCTTTCAAGGCCCGTGAATCCTTGAAGAAAGACATCGATGAGATGCTGAAGATGGGCATCATCAGGGAGTCCAGTTACCCCTACGCGTCCCCTGTCGTGGTCGTGAAGAAGAAGGACGGGAGCAACAGAGTATGCATCGACTACAGGAAGGTTAATAAGATCACCGTCTTCGACCCTGAGCCGATGCCTACCGCAGCAGACCTCTTCCGCCAATTATCGGGGAGTAGAATCTTCTCAAAGATTGACCTCAGCAAGGGTTATTGGCAAGTCCCCGTGCGTCAACAGGACATACCAAAGACTGCTTTCATAACTCCTGATGGGACGTACGAGTGCCTAAGGATGCCCTTTGGCATGGTCAACAGCGGAGCTACCCTGAAGAGAGGGATGAAGAAGATGCTCAAAGGGATGGACAACGTCGTGTGTTACTGGGACGACCTGCTAGTCCACACCCAGACTTGGAAGGAGCATCTGCAGACCTTGAGGGAGCTGTTCCACCGTCTTCAAGAAGCCAACCTGACCGTGAGACCCAGTAAGTGTATTCTGGGAACCGACAACGTCGGCTTCATCGGACGTTCGATGGAAGAAGGAGACAACGGAGGACGCACTGATTCCAGGGAAGCCCACGTGATCATCGTCTTTGACCCTGGGCCGATGACGACCGCAACTGACGAGTGCGTCGTTTCCTTGCGGATGAAAGAACATTGACAGTATCCAGAAAGACTTGCAGATGAGAAACATTGACTCTGTGTGAATGAGCTGAGAACATTGACAGTGTTCAGACAGTCTGAAATAAGTTTTAATTCTAAACTTTGTGCATTACGTTCCAACGTTGTTGAAAGAAATTGGGTAAATTTCTTCTTGAGTGGGGGGTTATGTTACGTTGAAACGCCAATGGTAGTATGTCTGAAACGCGCACGATAGATCTAATCGTTTCGTTTGGCAAAGTATTCAATAATGGAGTTTATTTACCTTTGATTTGAGTTTGCATTGTTGTTAGGAGAGGCTTTGTATAGCGTTGGTGGTTTGCGTTGGTCGATATTATTGGAGAGTTCTCTGGGTCTGCGTGTTTGCTCTCGATGGAGATTTCCCGGTGGATGTCGAGGTGAGAGAAAGTTCCGGGTATGTTTAGAAATATGTATGACGTAAGTCAGTGATGACGATCTTTAATTCTGATTGGTGGTAGTGCGTCATTTCTACCGTGTTCTAAATTGTTCGGGAAGAGAGAGAGGTTATAAAATTGTGTGCCGCACTGTTGTTGAGATAGTTGTTGAGAGTGAGTTGGAAAGTAAAAAGTAGAGTTGAGAATTGTATGCAGATGTTGATGTGTGCTGAATAAAAGTGGAAAACTTCATACGTCGACTTTGTGACTTGTATGCTGATTGAGCAGGCTGCGTGGATAAACGAATCTGAGTTACACCCTATCAGGAATTCAGCATTGGGGCTGAATCAGATACTGATAGAAAAACACCATAACATCAAACCGAGTGTAACATACTGTCTGATAAAAATGGACGAATTTGTCTTTGACTTGACATTCATACATATTATGTCAAAGTACGAATAAACCCTCTAACCAGCAATAATAACTAAAACTAAAAACAAATACAGCCTGTATTTTGTTTAAAAAAAGAAAATATATATATATATATATATATATATATATATATATATATATATATATATATATATATATATATATATATATATATATATATATATATATATATATATATATATATATACTACTCAAAATAATACAAGGGCCACTTGGACATATGGGTCTCTCTTTAAATCAGAAACACGAATTCAATTTATTAGTTCATCATATTTTATTGCAATCATTTCTGCATCAATAACAAAAAAGATTTGATGCATCAGTCGCTTAAAATTCGAGTAAATTCAATTTAACTGGACAATACCCCTCATTTACAAAATCAAAACTTTAGAAACCAAAAATCTATAGAGTCAGTATCTGGTGTGGCCACCGTTTACATCAATGCAGTCTTGGCATCGTTGTCTCATGGACTGCATCAGGTTATGGAGGATGTTTCCTGGGATGGCCAACCACTCTTGCTGGAGAACTTGCCTAGTCCACACCAAATGACGCCGAGACAAGGCCAAACGCACTGCACGGTGAGCTGGGGTGAGCAAAGACCGTATTGCTGGTCATCTTGATCGCAGGTTTGCCTCGTGTAGACGGTTGCGAATTGTCTGGTCGCTGATGTTAACATTGCTGGCTGCGTGAATCTGTCTTCTGATGGTGTTTGCTGTAGCGGACCTCATCCTCAGAGCTGGCAGGGTGATGAAATGGTCTTGTCTTGCAGTGGTAACGCAGGGGCGTCCGGACCTTCTTGGTTCTTGGACGCTTCCAGTGTTGTTAAAGCGCTCCTGCAGCCTTTGGACAACGGAGTGGGACACTCTCAGCCGCCTGCCAACTTCTCTCACTCCCACCCCTTCCTGAAGCCATGCAATAGCTCTGCCTCTATCCGCATCAGTCAATCATCGCCTTGGGGGCATGGTTAGAAAAGCAGCAAAAGCGCTGCCATTTATACCCAGAAAAAACCGCCGATTGTTGAACTGAACTCACAAAATGCAAGCCTTTCGCGTGCAAATCACTTTTTAATGTTGAAAATTTTGCTTTATTAGCAAGACAACAGTAAATTAGGGTCATTTTTTTAATTTATAAAAATTGGGTTTGTTTTTCAACTCAGTGCAGAAAGTTCAAAACTCACACATGTGATTGTCAGAATAAGATTGTCTTGAATGTTACTGTACAGGATAAGTTTTGAAATAAGCAATATAAGCGATATTATTGATAGCAGCAAAAAATAATTAAACTAAATGAAATATGAGAGTGGCCCTTCAATTATTTTGAGTAGTATATATATATATGAGAAGCAATTCAACTGTATTTCCATACACTTACACACATAATAAAAAAATAAGCATTTTCAAAAGTATTAATTTTCTTGGCAATGTTATGACTTGGCTTTGTCCCAATGAAGCTAAAGGAAATCATAACATGATAGGCCTCTATCAAGTAAATAATTATCAAAATCGACTGAGACAGTTTTTTATTAATAATAAAAAAAAAATAAAAAAAAAAAAAAAAAATAAAGCACAATAACCTTGGCCTTTGATAAAGTACAAATATAAATAACATGTTTAGCAGTGAGTATCAAAAAAAAAAAAAAAAAAAAAAAAAAAAAAAAACCAAAAAAAAAAAAAAAAAAAACAAAAAAAAAAAAACTCTGACTTTTGATCTTTCTGTGCTCTTGGCCTTGAGATGACACTGACCTCCGGCTCCAAATACACTCATGTAATATTAAATAAACTACACCAAAAGTTGTATTATGCCAACCAAAAAAACTGTGACCTTGGGATGACCTTGACCTTCAGTGACCTTGACCTTGGGATAACCTTGACTCTCTCTTGATCTCTCATGCATTTCTGATCAGATAACCCAATGTCATTGCATACTATGGGTTAAATAAAGAGCCATTCCACTGTTGGATCACCTAGATTTTTAAAGTTTTTCCAAGGCCTAAAATGACCTTCACCTTCAAGATCAATGAAAAAAACAGAATATATATGAAAGATCAATCTATCATCTCTAAATACAACGTTTGGACTTTATATCTCTCAAAGTTTAGGGTCAAGGTCACTTTAAAGTACCTATACTAATCGACTTTGGACAGCTCCACTGATCTTGACCTTGAAGTGGGGTTGATTAAATTGGCATAGTATGTGATAGTATGACATCTATCATGCATCAAAGAATTAATAGCCTAGAAAAAAACATGAAATTTTGTTTAAAAATTGTAAATTTTGACTAGCATTTGTTGACTCTATGACCTTGAAGTGAAGTCATTCATTAACTGATCATTTATAAAGTCTCATGGGTATACACCACCTTACCAAGTTTGGTTGTGATAGTTGAAATAGGTTCTGAGTACTTGGCCACTTTACAGTTTTTGCACAGACAGGCTGACAGAAAGACGGACGGACGGGCTTTTATCCAACGGCATTGGATTCTTGGTCCAAAGAGACATTCTAGCCACTGTCATGGGTTCCCGCCCAGTCTCCAGTCAACACATTACCATCCGTCTGAGAGCAGCCCTTTCAACATCACCATCATCCAAGCCTATGCCCCAACATCAAACTATGACGACAGCGAAGTGGAGAATTTCTATGAACATCTACAGGCTGTCCTTGACCAAGTGCCGATGTCACCGCCACGACTCTATCCGGGCAGACGCCACAAACAAACACCTTACACACGCAGACAACCCAGACAGAATGACAGTTTCCCGCAGACGTGAAGCGATGATAACACAACAATTATATATACAACTTTCAAGCTATTTATTCATTCATACCACACACTCATACACATACAACATTTACACATGAAACGAGAAAAATGGTGATGGAACAATCAATGGGTCGATGAACAATGAAATGGAAATGTCAGATGAACGAGGGTTGCCGATCAACCACGTCTAACTAGCGACTGCGCGCTGCAAACGTCCGAGCACAGAGGGGGCAAGTGTTGAGAGGGGGACAAATAAGGAATGAGCCGACCTGATCGTAGGGTGTCCCCGTTGCTGTCTCCGAAAGGTAGCTGCCTCCTCGTTGTGGTTGACGCTGGACTGTCGCTGCTAAGTCCGGCGTAGTGGTGTAGTCACTCCCTCCGTCGCTGACGATGATGATGATGATGACGATGTAGTTGCGGCGGCCCTGCCGCCGTCGACGCCTCTCAGCCTGACTCCTCCTGTCGGCCACCTGGTAACGTCGAGGCTAGGTCCCGCAACCGACGTCACGATCACGCGGGGAAGATGGGTGGTGGACCAATGAGGACGTCACAAACATGGACGTGGACGAATGGGTGGTGATGATGTTGCTGATCCAACCGACCAGATGTCGTCGTTGTTGTCGCGTGACGCTGGTGCATACGACGAGCTTCCCAAACGACTTTCGGTGACGAACCTTCGATGACAAACCTCGAAGACTTTCGACTCTCGAACCTGCAACATGCTTGCCGTATTGTTAATGTCATGTCCACCCGATTCTGTCCCCCTCCCTCCTCACACTCTCCCCCCTTACTAACTAACTAATTCCTGTATCTTGAGGAAGCGCCACTGCTGTTCATTTCACTTCCCTTGACTACTTTTACTGTCTCTTGTAGTCAACACATAATTCAAAACTAAATGACATTATGAAAGCATGAAATGAACAATGCTGCAAATGAATACATGAAATCATCAACACATTATCCATCTTGAGCAACCGCAACCTCAACAACAGCAACCACTTCCATCCTATCTTCATCACACTTCACCCCCATCCTCCTCCCTCATTCTCCCTCCTTCTGTCGCACCCTTCCTCTCCTCAGCGCAACCACACTTCCCTCAGCCTCACGCACAGCTATCGTTCAACACCCCAAACAGCCGGCCCTTGGTCACTAGCACAGTAAAGGAAAGTCACCATCGCACTTACCCAACGGCTCGACTGTAAAAGTACCTGTAGCTAGCCCTTTCCACCGCTTGTCTACACAGTACTCCAAGTAAGGTATCCAAAGTGTAGTGGTTCCCGTTAGTGAACTATACCTGACACTAACCTACCACAAATTCACAACTTAGATATTTGCTCAACTTTTCCTCGAGCTTGCTACCACAATGTAACACCTCCACCTAAGTTTCCTATTTGGAACCAGATATTATTTACGTTAATACCCGTCCCCACCTTACTTCTAGAACATTACCACCTCAGAGAAAACAAGACCGCACACCTTGTTTGTCGCTCTGCCAAACGTGTTCTGACGACAGTGAGTACACTTCTCCACTGGCTGACCGCCCTTATGCTGTTTAGTCACGGTTTTCACGCATACCCATGCATACGATAGCGCGCAGTAACTACCCCAACTCATTAACTCCCCATCCACACTTTCTACCCGGTTTCATCACAGGCTGCACTGTGACACACCCCCCTCCCAAGACGAAACTACGGAGAGTTCAAAACTTAATCTTCCACAGGGTCAGATCTGCTGAGGAAATCCGCCTCTATGTTGTCTCTTCCTGGAATCGGTCGAACTGTGAAGACATAGGCCTGCAACTGCATAGCCCATCGGGTGAGTCTGGCACTGTTGAGGTGCGTCCGTCCTCAAGGTAACCTCCCTGTCCAAGTTCGATAACCTGATCACTGGCTCGCTTGTCTCCCTCCTGCTGACCTCTCCCTTCTTCCTTACCCGCACGATCGGTGCAACTCCAGCATCGGTTCTCCTTCACCCTCGACGACTTCCATCTGCGAAAATGGCAGCAGATGCGGATGTATACGCATAGGGCTGTCGTCAGTCAACTCTACCTCGCACTCGTCCAAGCTGGGTAGCGGCAGCGCTCTCCCCTGTAGCGCAGATAGCTCCGTGTCCATCTGTACGCCCACTGGCCCTTCGCTCGCTTGTAGCGGTATCAGTGGTACGGTGCCCTGGTAGCTGCTGTCTGTCGTTCCCTCTGTTCCAGCTTGGTCCAACACGACGGCCACCGTCGGTTCTGGTTCTGCTCGGCGTTCCTCACAGCGCTTCCGCACGATCGTGTGGTACGGCTTCCTGTTCTTGCCGACTCTCTGAAACGGTACCCTCCTGACTGGCATCCGTCCTAGTGGCACCTTCCTGGCACTCCCCTTCGGCGTCGTCCGCTGGCACACGTCGCATGAAGCACAAAACCTCCTCACGTCACGGCACATCCCTGGCCAGTAGAACTCAGCCCACACTCGATCTTGGGTCCGCTTGGCTCCCAGATGTCCAGCCATGGGCGTGTCGTGTCCCATGCGCAGTACCTCCGATCGAAGCTTGGCTGGTACCACCAACTGGCTGTGATCCACTTTGTCCTGTCCTGTATACTCGCGGTACAACAGGCCCCGCTTCCAGACAAATGCCACTTGCCCCTTGCCTCGCTTCTCCTTTCCTGCCTTCCGGTCTGCTAGCTGTCGTACTTTCGCAAGCTCGCCGTCCTCCAACTGCAGTTGACGAATCTCCTTTGGCGTCGCGACGACGCTCTTGCTCGGTCCGACCACCAAGGGTTCTGCAGCAACCTGCTCCTTGGCTGCCTGCGCTCTGGTCTGCACCACGCAACACTCTGCGGCTCCCTCGACGAACACCGGCAGTGTTGTGTCACCTTGCTGTTCCGTCCTCGCCCAGTTGCCGATCACCACTGGGTAAGTCAAGTCTGGTACCACCACTACCTCCACTTTCCCGGTGTAGAATGGCGATTCCAGTTGCACCCACGCCGTCGGTAGCGACTTGGACAACTGTCGAATGGCGAATCCTACGCGCCGCGTACGTCCCGTGTACTTGAGGTTGGCAACCTCCCCTTCCCGCAAGCATATCAGGTCAGCTCCCGTGTCCCTCATGGCCGTCAGCGGAACACCTTCCACTATCACTTGGCTCTGGAAACGCGAGTCTCCCTTCTTGCCTGCCTCCTTCTCCTCCTCCAAGACGCGCAACGCTGCTCCAGCTCTCTCGCTGCGTTTCGGGCAATTCCGCTTAAGATGCCCCTTCTGTCCGCAGCTGTAGCACTCTCGCTTGTCCGGCGAGTTGGGTCGTGGTCCCGCCGGCTGGCGACCCTCGCTCTTGTCCCTGGGTGTAAAGGGTTGACGGGGTGGAAAACGTAAGTTGGTTCCCGCCCTGGCGTCGACGTACTGCTGTGCTAACGTCGCGGCCTCCTCCACCGTTGCTGGGTTGCGCTCGCGCACGAACGTTACCAGTTCTGGCGTCATACCGTTGATCATCTGCTCCATCAGCACTAAGTCAAGTAAATCCGCATACGTGGCCTTCTTGTTTGCAAGTCCCATCCAGCGTTCCAGGAACAACTCTGACTTCCGCAGATACTGTTTGAAAGTCTCTGGTGGCTCCCTTCGTAGCTGGCGAAACTTCTTCCGATACGTCTCGGCCGTCAGGTTGAAACGTACCAACAACGCTGCCTTCAGGATCTCGTAGTCGGCAGAGTCGTCCTCGTTCAAGCCAACGTAAACTTCCCTCGCCTTCCCCTTCAGCAAGGTCCCCAAGCGAATAGCCCACGTGTCCTTCTTCCAGTCTTGAGCCTTGGCAAAACGCTCGAACTGGCACAAGTAGGTTTCTAGGTCGTCCTTATCCTCGAAGAATGGCAGCCGGAGTTTAACTGTCTCGAACTCGGGTTGGTTCCTGCGGTTCCCGGCGCCGCCCTGCAACCTAAGCTGCGCCATCGCTAGTTCGTGTTCCATCTCTCTCTCCCTCAGCGCTATCTCTCTCTCCCTCTCTCTCCGGTCTGCGTCTTTTGCGCTCGCCCGCAGCTCTGCGTCTCTCTCCCTCATCCTCTGGTTTGCCTCCTCCTCCCTAGCTGCTTGGTCTATCGCGTAGTCCAACGCCGCCTGACCTTTCAACCCTTCGCGCTTGGCGAGCCTCAAGATCCTCTCCATCGGCGTCTCGTCCGCGAACAATCCTGTCCTCGGCGTCGGTGCCGCTTCGACCTTGTAGATCGAACGGTAAGGGTTGGTCTCGAACCTCTTCGGTCTCGTCGCGTCGCTCAGACGATCCTGGTCTCCGTAGACGTCGGTGCCTGCTGACATTCCGCCAGTCGCGCCAAATCCCGTCGCAAAAGGATCACTCACTGCGTCTCTGGCTTCCATCGTCGACGACTCCTCGTCTGCTGACCCACGACGCGATGACCTGACCGGCGATCTCCGTCGCTCGTCCGCAGAAGGTAAGTCGGTGACTCCTGTATCAGCTGCTGCCGCCGTGCGCTCGTCCATCGTGACACCCACGCGAGAACGCGTACGAGCCGCGATCGGTGACACTCCTTCAGTCTCCTCGATCGATGCCATCCTGCTTAAGGAAAGCAACAACAACCAACAACAACAAGTCAAAGTCCTACAACCCTACCTAACCTAGCCTAGCCCTAGATACTAACCTACCTACCTAAGCTATCTCCCTTACCTATCACCCACCTCCTCCCACTCAAACAGTGGAAACTGGCCTGCGAGGTAGCGAACCGGTTGGAGAGTGCAATGGCCCCTTCCCTCACGTGTGGTCGAACCCAGGCCGGCTGTGAGCCTCCGCTGAACAGCGACCTGACTCCCTCCAACCACCCGCTGGGGTGCACACTCTCACCGAGTCACGCCTCACACACTCGGACACCACAAGACAATTACAAGACAACTTCACGTCTGGGCACACTCACACGTACCCTGCATCTCCACCAAATGTCACCGCCACGACTCTATCCGGGCAGACGCCACAAACAAACACCTTACACACGCAGACAACCCAGACAGAATGACAGTTTCCCGCAGACGTGAAGCGATGATAACACAACAATTATATATACAACTTTCAAGCTATTTATTCATTCATACCACACACTCATACACATACAACATTTACACATGAAACGAGAAAAATGGTGATGGAACAATCAATGGGTCGATGAACAATGAAATGGAAATGTCAGATGAACGAGGGTTGCCGATCAACCACGTCTAACTAGCGACTGCGCGCTGCAAACGTCCGAGCACAGAGGGGGCAAGTGTTGAGAGGGGGACAAATAAGGAATGAGCCGACCTGATCGTAGGGTGTCCCCGTTGCTGTCTCCGAAAGGTAGCTGCCTCCTCGTTGTGGTTGACGCTGGACTGTCGCTGCTAAGTCCGGCGTAGTGGTGTAGTCACTCCCTCCGTCGCTGACGATGATGATGATGATGACGATGTAGTTGCGGCGGCCCTGCCGCCGTCGACGCCTCTCAGCCTGACTCCTCCTGTCGGCCACCTGGTAACGTCGAGGCTAGGTCCCGCAACCGACGTCATGATCACGCGGGGAAGATGGGTGGTGGACCAATGAGGACGTCACAAACATGGACGTGGACGAATGGGTGGTGATGATGTTGCTGATCCAACCGACCAGATGTCGTCGTTGTTGTCGCGTGACGCTGGTGCATACGACGAGCTTCCCAAACGACTTTCGGTGACGAACCTTCGATGACAAACCTCGAAGACTTTCGACTCTCGAACCTGCAACATGCTTGCCGTATTGTTAATGTCATGTCCACCCGATTCTGTCCCCCTCCCTCCTCACACTCTCCCCCCTTACTAACTAACTAATTCCTGTATCTTGAGGAAGCGCCACTGCTGTTCATTTCACTTCCCTTGACTACTTTTACTGTCTCTTGTAGTCAACACATAATTCAAAACTAAATGACATTATGAAAGCATGAAATGAACAATGCTGCAAATGAATACATGAAATCATCAACACATTATCCATCTTGAGCAACCGCAACCTCAACAACAGCAACCACTTCCATCCTATCTTCATCACACTTCACCCCCATCCTCCTCCCTCATTCTCCCTCCTTCTGTCGCACCCTTCCTCTCCTCAGCGCAACCACACTTCCCTCAGCCTCACGCACAGCTATCGTTCAACACCCCAAACAGCCGGCCCTTGGTCACTAGCACAGTAAAGGAAAGTCACCATCGCACTTACCCAACGGCTCGACTGTAAAAGTACCTGTAGCTAGCCCTTTCCACCGCTTGTCTACACAGTACTCCAAGTAAGGTATCCAAAGTGTAGTAGTTCCCGTTAGTGAACTATACCTGACACTAACCTACCACAAATTCACAACTTAGATATTTGCTCAACTTTTCCTCGAGCTTGCTACCACAATGTAACACCTCCACCTAAGTTTCCTATTTGGAACCAGATATTATTTACGTTAATACCCGTCCCCACCTTACTTCTAGAACATTACCACCTCAGAGAAAACAAGACCGCACACCTTGTTTGTCGCTCTGCCAAACGTGTTCTGACGACAGTGAGTACACTTCTCCACTGGCTGACCGCCCTTATGCTGTTTAGTCACGGTTTTCACGCATACCCATGCATACGATAGCGCGCAGTAACTACCCCAACTCATTAACTCCCCATCCACACTTTCTACCCGGTTTCATCACAGGCTGCACTGTGACAGCCGAAGAAGGACATTGTCAAGTGCATGGCGACTGGAATGCCAAGGTTGCCCAAGATGCACACCACAATTGGGGAGACACATATAGACCCCACTGCAACAACGAAACAAATGACAGGGGTCTGAGACTTGAAGTTTGCCACAAAAACTCCAGACCGGCACAGTTCCAGCGGGGATCATCACAACCAGATTGACTACGTCATGGTCAAGACACGCTTCAGATCAAGCATCAACATTGGCAGGACACACACTTTTTCAGAAGCTGACATTTGAAGTGACCACGATCTCGTGATGATGTCCTTCCGGCTCCACTTGAAGAGAGTAAATACAGCAAAGTGCACCAGACTGAAGTTCGACCTGGACAAACTGCAAGACCTGGAGGTGGCAGACATTTTCCAAGCCACAATTGGATGGAAATTTGCACCACTGCTCATTTTGGGAGCTAATGAAGTAGATGTCAATGTGACGGGGTTTTTATTGTGACTGGGCTCTGCACAATGGACTGCTATTACCTCATCGTCTTAGTCTATGGGGATAGCTAGTTATCTCCCTATGACTTCACTTAATACATTTATTTGTTTAGCTCGGTCTGTGTTTAGGCTGGGGTACAGAGATAGATAGAAAAATGGTAAAAGATCACTGTCACACTAGCTTTCACTAGGCTATGAATCATATGTAGTTCAGCCACTTGATAACAGTAAAAATCACACATTTATTTCTTCTACTCTATACACGATATTCAAAGTACGAAACTAACTTAAAAGTTCAATTGTCAATACGAATGGTTCACTCGCTGATAATCTAGGCAACTACTTTTTCATCATAGGGCACTGGATACTTTCTGCCTTAATGGTCAGAGTTCTTGAAGAGTGGACTACTGTGGTCCTGTTTATACAGAGTTTTAGTGCACTGTTTCTTGTGGCACTTAACTGCGTGGTTGAAGCGCTGCGTTGAGGTCGCTTCTGGGACAATCTGTGTTGTCGTGGAGTCTTTGACTTTGTGGTTCGTCGGTTGGGCTATCTTCGCACAATGCTGGAGATGCCTCGGCAGCCAAATTTAAGCGTTGTGACGACACGAGTTTCAGCAGTAACAGAGAGAGCTATATTTTGTGCGAAGTTGCACTTCTCTGTAGTGTAGTGTACATAGATAGCTTGACCGTTTTCTTTATTGCGTACGAAAGAATGCAGTAGCCGTAAGTCCCGTGCGTATCGTAGTAAATAGGGGTATGCAGAATAAGAATAGGGCTACTGACGAGAACTCGACCGGTTTGCTCTTGGCCTGGGTGCGTTTGGTAAGGCAGAGTGATTTGGGTGCTTTTTGCGAGAGGTCAGCTCTAACCAAGCAGTGACCCTGTGACTGTATGTCAAATTAGAAATAGGTGTCTGTGTTGGAAGGGTGTTGTAATCGTTAGTACGAGCCACCCAAGGTCTTACGCCCTCGTCGGGGTAAGAATGCTTAGAGTCTGAGTTGAGGAGGATCGTAACTGCCATTTATTGAGGATAAATGTAGAGTTCCTTCCTAAGGTTGTGTGGTTCTCTATTGGACACCTACCGGTCTCAAGGTCTTTTGAAGAATTGAGATGTCCTCATCCTTATCAGTGTTATTGTTGTGAGAATAACTAGCAAATAGCCGGACACGAAATTAACTCTCAAGACTAACCATTGTGTCACCTGTGCTGTGTTGTTTCTGTGTTGGGGAAGGTGTGTCACAAGCCGGGGCCTAAGACGGTGAGTAAAACCCTGTAATTCAATTTCTTAGTGGCAAAGCGCTCCGAGACTGCGTACGCGAATGAATGATGGTGAATGAGGGGGAAAGGGATGTATTTTGATGAATAATGATTTATTGATTTTGTATGATTTTCATATGATTTTCTTATTATGTACATGAATGAGAAATGTCGTTGCTGTTGTGGTTAAAAGTGGGTCAACGGTGACGATGGAGAATGCATGTTAGAGTGAGAGAGAGAGGAGGGGGGTGTATGTATGGGGAGAGAGATAAATGTACTATGCTGGGGGGAAATGAAGGAAATGGTGGATATGAAGAAAGCATGTTTACATTGTAGTACGATAAGATAGTATGGACGAAGGGAGATAATCGTGATGTATTATGTCAGTTGAGAGTATGGTGAGGATGAAGATGAGTATGGAATGAATTAGGACTGTGATGATTGAAGTGTGGTCGTAATGATTATGTATATTTATATGAAATGACTGTGCTTATGAAAGATATGAATTATTAGCATCAAGAGTTGCATTATATTATTGAAACGTATGCATAGCATCATGTATTATTATCATTGTTGTTATGCATAACCAGGTCAAGATGGCGGACGGTGGACGGCGTATTATACTATGTAGTGTTTGTGTTTTGTAGGCAGACTGTTAAGACTATATATTTGCTTACAGGTTTGGGCTTATCATCTGCGTCATCGTTATCATCTGTATCATCTGTATTACGTTGTTTAATCCTTTAACGGTGTAGTTGTGCTCCACTACACCATCACCTCCTCGCGCGGACGTGCAACTGTGCTGTAACCTTTTGCCTCTACAGTTGGGCAGCGTGGAAGTTAACTTCGCCACTACCGCCTCATCTTGCCCTAGTATCGGGGCGTCGCCATTATTACAGGAACTCCACGCACCACACCCGCGCACAGGCAGACTTGCACAGCACCACACATAAAAACATACTTTATTTAGTTATAAATTTCATTCATCATCTTGTGAAAATAACTGTTTAGCTCCTACTGAGCTACGTGCAAAAGACGTTTGAACAGTGCTTCAGTTCTGCGAATTAACCTGGACAGTAGTTTGAAGATTTAAGTTTTGCAGCTCCATTTCTTTAGTTGAAGTTTATAGTATTTCGAATTGTTTGCTTATTGCCATTTTGTTGTACATTTGTGAAAATCTGTTGATGTTTAGTTCTGTTTTGGGTTGAACAAAGGGAGGTAATTGTTAGTTAATACTGGGGTGGGGGTCTTGATAGGGGTGGAGGGTGGTTAGTTCCCCATTGTCCTGTACATGTATGTTAATTGTTGAATAAAAGAGTGTGATTGTTATTCTGGCATTTGTGTTAGTTTATTTTGTTTGAGTTTTTATCCTATTCACTCGTGGTATGTGCTGACGTCGCGGAACCCGCTCGGGTGACGTGACAAGCGTCGAGACTTGGTTTTGTCTTTTGCTGAGTTGGGCTCACGATATAACGGCTGCTCGTCTGTAACATATGAGACGAAATTCTGCACAACCCTGTATAATAGGTCTGAGCAGAGCGTCTCACTGAAGGCCAAAGTAGCCCTCAGTGATAGCTCCACATCTCTCTACATAAGCGACGAACATTCTGCTAAGTCTGTGGTCCAATGGAATCTCCAATCCAATTTCCTATACATATATAAATATAAATCGTGGCTAACTATACACATAAAGAAATAATAATATTATAAACATTCTCGGGTACAGCCACTGGTCTGCAAGCATACATATAGGTTAAACAACAGTCGTTCTGTTTGGTATACAACATGGCGTCACAACCGGTTGTGCTTGCCTCGTGGTCGGATTCTCCACGTGGTCAGGCAAAGTCGGACTAACAATTCAATTCTATGCATAGCAAATTCCACATCGAGCGACAGGTGGCTTTCATGGTTGTCCATCAAGAGAACAACTTTCCTTGTGGGACTGCAGTGGGCATATTTTACAATATGCTGCAAACATTCTAGGAACAACTCTGTTGTCATGTATCCTGAACAGTGGCACATTCCTTTTGTGCCCGGAGGAGCCCCTGTCACCATGGTGGGCAGGAACTTCTTGCGTGGGAATATGAGACATGGCGGGACACCATTGCCAATTGCATTGACAATGCCAAGGAGGGTCACATGTTGTCCTCTTTCATGGGAAACAAGCTGACTGATTTGTCGGGATCCAGTTTTTGCTACAACCTTCTGTGGCTTTTGTGAGGTCGTCAGCCCTGTCTCATCCAAACTGAATATTCGGTCAGGGGTAAGACCCAGTCGTTCATACAGCTCTTGAAGTTTAGTGAAGAAAGAGTGCACATTCTCTGCTGTGAAACTTCTAGCACGAGCCAGTCTCACTGCTTCTGGAATTCTGTAACTCAAAGAACTATTCCTCTTTAAGAAAAACATAAGCCAGTCTTTTCCAGCGAGCTGAGTTTCATGCCAAGCAAGCGGGACAGTGTTGTTGTTGCGACATGCAAACTGATAAGCAGCTTTCTTATTGTTTGTCCGTCCAATGGGAAACCCATCTGTGAGCATGTTATGATATAGTCCACCAGCTCATTTTCTTCTTTGTCATCAAAGATTCACCTGCTACCACACGTATCATGAAACGGCTTGGGCTGATAGTTAGGGTTTGCTTTTTTTTGAATGGAAGGGCGGCGTAAACTTTCTCGGTTTAGGTTGAACTGATCAGGGGCTTTTCTTATGGAGAGAACATTTTGTATGGCTTCAAGGGCTTCATTCATCTGGCTGGTATAGGCTCTTTCCAAAGGCCTTTTCTGCGGTAATGCCGAACCATCCTGAAAATCAGACAGCACATCATATTTTAAATAGCATCGTCTAAGTTCAACATAATACTTTTGCATACAGATGACTGCTCCGTAGGGCAGTTTGAGATGTAGAATATCTCTGTGACGTCACAAGAATGTTGTGATGTCTTTCATTCTGGTCCAGCACGTATACAACAACAAGCTATCACAATCACACATGAGTCAAGATGGGGTAGGTTGTGCCTAGATGGGGTAGGTTGTGTCTCTGTGGGGTAGCTTGTGTCAGTGACATACAATTCCCCTGCTCAACCTGCCCCACAGGGGGTGGTCTTATTCAACCTTGCTTCATTCAGTGCAATAAATGTTTTCTGTTTTAGAAGTTTTGTCATCATGAGCTAGATTCATTAAAGTATGTCATAAAACAAACAAGTTTTAAACTTGTTATTTAGTACACAAGCCACACAAAGAATTTCAAACAGACAAATGCTTACTTTCAGCAGAGAATCACTTGAGTGTGTTGCCTCTCTGTGTGCTGTCATGCAAATGGCGGGAAAAAACTTCTGTTTTTATGGAAAACTGGTTTTATGGATCGGAAAATGAAACAAAACAGGAAATAATCCAAATTAAGGACATATTATTGCTACTGACATATGCTGCCTCGTGACATAAGGCGCCCCACTCTCCTATATACCATGTGTTTGTAGACTTTAAGAAAACGTTTGACCGAGTCTAGCATGCAGCTCTGTCGGCAACCATGAGAGTGTACAACATCATGTAACCTGTGGAAAAATGCACTCTTTCTCCCTCTCTCCGCATTAGTGGTACCAGCATGTGTACCAAAGGTAGCCCAGTGCAAATAGGCCTCTGTATTTCTCCCTTTTCTTTCTCTCTCTCTCTCCCCCCATCCATCTCTCTTTCTGGCATGACTGGCCTAGACAGCTGATAAGCAGATTCCCGCCCTTTGAAAAGTCTTTATGTGGGTCGGTCTGGAGTAGTAATTTTAGTTGTAAATTGATAAGAATTACGATTTGGCCATTAAATGCAAGGTGTTGATACTATTAGGTAGGGTTCTTATATGGATTATTTATGATGTAAGATCTTTCTTAAGGTCTTTCTCTTATCAAGCCCCTGTTACCTGGAACCATCTCCCCCACTTCATCCGTCATTCACCCTCCCTGCCAACCGTCAAAAAACATCTCAAAACTTATTTATTTCCATCATAGTCTTTAATTTTGATCGTCTTTGAGTATGTTTGGTGTGCTTAGCTTCTCGCAGTGACTAATTTAATTGATTTTTCGTTTTCTTTATTATAGAAGTGATTATGTGTGTGTGCGTGCGTGTGTGTGTGTGTGTGTGTGTGTGGGGGTGTGTGTGTGTGTGTGTGTGTTTTGCAGAAGGTGGTTATCAGTGAAAAAATTATCTTCTTTTCTTGTTTTGTATGTTTTCTTTTTGATTAGTTGTAAATTTTTGACTTTGTAAACGCCTAGGGCTTTGTTTAGATTAGGCGTCAATGGCCATAATAATAATAATAATAATAATAATAATAATAATAATAATAATAATAATAATAATAATAATAATAATAATAATAATAATAATAATAATAAGAGTAAAGTTATAGTTAGAAGGAGGATGTGAATTTTATGTTAGGGAATATATATGTGTGGAAGTTCTCCTTGAAAGGTATGCAGCCTTATTTATAGTCTGAAGTGCCAGAGTTTCTTCCCTTTTCCCTCTCTGGCGATCCAAAGTTAACACCTGGTTCCAGAAACACCATAATGTAGAAACGAACGGGCTCAGTGAATAACGAATTATGGGTTTTTCTACTTGGAGGGAAAACTTCTCCCATATTATGAGGTATGTACATGTAAACTGTTAATTGTGTGGCATTTTTGATTATTGGTATAATACAAAAACAGTATGAGTATTTTTTTTATAGAATTGGTTATTTGTAAGTTGAACAGTTAGAAGTGCTGGTTAAGGGCTTAATTCTTTCCCATGTACTCTAAAATTTTTATGTCGGATTGTATTGTTGACCATGTATTGAATTTCTCAGTTTGAGATCAATAAAGTTATATTGTATTGTATTGTATAAGATGATGGTGCTTAATCGTTTGGTTTGATTGTCCTATTTGCCTCTGCTCTTGTCTTCTGTTGTTTATAAAACGTAGGAAAGCAATTTTTATATTTCCTCTGTTTGTTCCCAGTTCTCAATTGAAAATTATTGTGGTAGAATGAGACCAGGTGGTCGGTCAGTCATTGAATTTAAATAAACACTGGACTAGCAGTAGCAGTGGTCCCAGTATGTAGTTAAGATATTGTGGATTGTTTCCATTCTTTATTTTTGGCACATGTCTTGTTGTATATTTGGGTGAACGTTTTCTGTTTTTATTTAGCTGAGGACTTAAAATAATATTGTTAATGGTTGATCTTACAATGGAGTTGTTCATAGTGGTATTACAATTACAGGGTGTGCAGTGCTGAACCATTGTCTGGTTAGATATGACTGAAGCCACCATGGGTACATAAGAGTCCGTCACCCTGAGGTTGGTGCTATGTGCCTTTGTATTTTGATTGCTTTAATTTTGTATTTTGATTGCTTTAATTTTATTTCATGATGCGATGATTGTTTTAATTTTGTTTCATGATGTGATGTATCACTAGTACTGTCTGTGTAAATTCAGCGATAAGCGTTGGCTTGCTTATCTCCACATGAGATTGTTTATGTCACTCTGGGGCCACCGAATTATGCTGTAGCCCTCTCTTAATGTTATGCCCTAAATGGATGTTTTGTGTGATTATACTAATGCTTGAATCCAGCCTCACTGCTGTATTCATACTGTCTTTTAGTTTTTTGCATTATTATAAATGTCTGAATTCAGTATTAAATTTTGATGAATTCCTATTGTTCTTTTTTTTGTATGATAAATACTTGAACTCAGAATGACTGCTGTGTTCTGATCAATGTTTTATGGTCAGTGCTAATTCAGGCAACGAATTTCTGGTCAAGATTGGTTTTCTTTTCTTGACATTACTATGTAATGTATGTTTACTTATTTTTGTATATAATTATGTGTTATTGTTATGTTGTTACAGGTTGCTGCTTGCTAGATGCCAGTTTGCTTGTAAATAAAGTTGGGCCAAGAATTGCAAAAAGAGGGCTCCTGGTTTCTTCCTTCTTCTCCTCTTCCTTCCTCTGCGGACCCCTTCTGCCGCACCATCTCTCCCTATCCTTTCACAATCAGCCTAACATTATTGAAGTCATCAAAAGCCTGTATGACAAGGCTACCAGTGCAGTCCTCCACAACAGCGCCATCGGGAATTGGTTCAGAACAACAATCGGTGTGGGTCAAGGATACCTACTCTCTCCAACACTCTTCAACATCTTCTGGGAGCGCATCATGTCAGATGCCCTTGCAGATCACGAAGGCACAGTCAGCATATGGGGTAGAGCAATCTCCAACCTCCGTTTTGCGGATGGCATTGATGGATTGGCTGGAGAGGAACAACAACTTGATCAGCTGGTACAGAGGTTTGACACCACCTCCAGAGCCTATGTTATGGAAATAAGTGCAGAGAAGACCAAAATGATGACCAACAACACCAATGGCATTAACACGGACATCAAAGTCCAAGGCCAATCCCTCAACAGAGTGCATAGTTTAAAATATTTAGGAGCCATTGTATCAGACAATGGGTCCGACAGGAAGTCCTCCCCAGGATCGCACCAACAACTGCTGCCCTGACAAGGTTGACGCCCATCTGGAAAGACATGACCATCAGTCTACATTCCAAGGTAAGGCCGCTACACTCCCTTGTCATCTCCATCTTCCTATACGCTTGCGAAACATGGACCCTCACAGCAGATCTACAACGAAGGAAGAATACAAAGCATGGAGATGAGGTGCTACAGAAGACTTCTGGGCATTTCCTATACCCAGCACATCACAAAAAACGAAGTCCGACAGACTATCACACAAGCCATTGGACAACACGTTGACCTGCTCACAGTGGTGAAGAAAGGGAAACTCTGATGGTATGGCCATGTCACAAGAGTATCAGGTCTTGCAAAAACCATCCTGCAATGCACAGTGCAAGGAGGCAGAAGAAGGGGGAGACAGAAAAAGAGGTGGTGGGACAACATTCGTGAATGGACTGGCTTGACAATGAGCGAGGCCATGAGGGTTGCTGAGGACAGAGAAAGATGGAGTTTGCTGGTTAAACGATCATCTGTGGTGCCCCAACGACCTCTGAGTTATGGGATAGGATAGGAAGACTATCTAAAAAATTGTTTGGGGAGGAGAGTTGGGGGAGGGGTGAGTGCATAGACTCACAATGTTATGCATGTGAGTCAATATAGTGCTACTGAAGGACGCCCCACGATTTGAAGAATCTGTATACAAAAATGCAACAAAATCGCTTTAACCGTTTTTGAGAATGATATTGAGCAAATTGTGTTTAACAACAAAATGACTACAGTGACCTTTATCTTTGTGGCAGAGCAAATATGATGGCACAGGAAGGCCACTAACGTAGATAATGTTTCTATGAAGTATGGTCAAATCCGTTGAATGGTTCTTGAGATATGGCTACCAACTGACCAACGGGCAGATAGACATTTGGCTCGTTCTGATTCTCCCCGACTATTTCAAACTAGTCCAAAAATCAAATTATCACAAATGAATGTTTCACCAAGACAGCAGAAGTGAAACTCAATGTAGAATGAAAGCTCGGCGAGTTGAAGCAAGTCAATAACAAAGAAATATCGGCAAACCTGTATTGGTCACGTGTGCAGCATTTTGTAGGAATGAACGTGTCAGCAAAGCGCCTGAGAGTGATATTCTCGCTCCCAATGATCGCGTGTCTCAGGCAATCACATTTGCCCAGCAGGATCCTCGCACTGCTTCCAGAGAATCCAACTCCCTTTAGAACTTGTGGGTAGTGCTCAAGAAGTGCTGGGTAGCAGACGTCTTCAAACATGTCGGGTGAAACGTCACTGAGGCAATTCCACAGCATTCTGGCTCGATCTCGCTGGTCCTTAAAAGACCTGAATGGACACACAGCAAGCACACATCATACAGCATTCTTCAGCACCGACAACACTGTATGAATCACGACCACATCTGCTATTACGCCCTCATTTACGTCTTCCATAATAATAATAATAATAATAATAATAATAATAATAATAATAATAATAATAATAGATGATTATTATTATTATTATTATTATTATTATTATTATTATTATTATTACATTATATTACATAATTGTTGCTTTAGGTCCAGCGGACTCTTCCGAGCCAAATACAGTATTATTATTATTATTATTATTATTATTATTATGATACTGCATAATATTATGCACATGCTTTTTCCCTCAGACTCGAAGGACAGTGATGTCAAGATAGTCTTATAATAGAAAATAAAAAGTATGGAAAGGAAATCAATTGTTTTTTTAAAATTTAAACTGACGGCTTTTAAAACGATTATAAAGTGATGTAGAAAACCACGGTTACTGGAGACAATTCTGCTAAGGAAGATGCCGTTGTGAATTATTCAATGATTCTCTTACACTCATAGCGCTTATCAGTGTACCATGGTTGCACAAGCTTGTAACATGAAAATGCATTGAAAATGAAATCCTACAGCTGGGATATACCTATGATGCCAGTTCCGACAAATTTAATGAACGTTGGCAATTAACTTTAGGAGACAATCGGCCCTACACCATTTGCAAGAGAGTAGACCTATATTATAACCTGAGGTCTAGTCTGTGCACACTTAATAATGTAAAAAAAATGACACGCTCTTTTTCTTGTGATCGAACTCAAAGAACGGCGATCTGAATAGATTGCTATTACAGAAGGCAGAAGAGAAATAAATTTGTGTCGTGAATTTCAGACTGACTGCATCCAATACCATTACTGAAATGAGGGAGGAAACCGGAGAAACCCTTGGTGTACTGAAAAGTCTCGTATATCTACGTCACGTAAGTTCGTCCCATGCAGGGTTAAAACCTTTGGCATAGGAAGGAAACCAGCACCCTACCAGGCCACCCCATGCATTCCATTACACGAACCTCCAAGTCTCTGACACTCTTGTCCTAGGCTGATGAGTGCTAGCTACACCAACACAACTAACAAGCACTACAGGTCCCTTGCCCGACCCCGATCACCCAGGATTGTGCTCAGTTGCCTGAGGCATTAGAGGGCTAGTGTAGCATCTGAGTTAGAGCCTGCATTGGTCAGAGCTTTGAGCAGCTCTTTAGCTTGAAAAGCACTATAAAAAGAATAAATAATTATATTTTAAAACAATTACTTTGCCAAATGACGTCTTCTCCTAAGGGCTAACTTGACAAGATTTATAAATCTGCATTTGATTGACATGAGTTGCCTACCTGATTTCTTCAAGATGCGCTTCCTGCACCACACCCCTGGACACCAGACAATTCGCCAGTTCAGCATTATCTGGATCCACTTCTTTAAGAAACATGGGGTGAATTTTATTCAGGAGTTCTTGCTGGCTGGTACAAATATCCATAGCTAGAAGAAAATATTTACTTTTCAACACTAAAGGAAACAAGCAGAGATCAATAACAATAATGGTAAACACAAATCTTTTTTTGTTGTTGTGGTAACTACCCTAAAACTAGAAGGGCAAAGCCCATATGATTCACATGCTCCTTATGGAACTTGCAATAATTAACATGAACATGAGTGTCCAGAAAAAACGAAATGAAACGGTGGCAAGAGTAATACCGATCTTTCAATGCTCTTGACATTGAAATGACCTTGACCTCTGGCTCTAAATACGCTCAAGTATGATCAAATAAACTTCAGCAAAAATTGTATTATGCAAAAAATTATCTTTGAATGACCTTGACATTGGGATGACTTTGACCTTAATGTGACCTCTGATGCTCATGTATGGTCAAATAACCCAATATTGCATGCTATGGGTTAAATATACAGCAATTCCACTGTATGACGAGAAATGTGTTAAAGATTTTGTAAGACCTAAAATGACCTTGACTTTCAAGATCAACTCAAAAATGGAACTGTGATGATATTCTGGGGAAGATATGTTTATCTTACTAGGGGGTAAGACTTATTGATAGATGGGCGATGGGCTACCACTATCGATCATTCTTTTACCAGAAATCCGAAGCTGTGTGAGAGACTGATCACGGCACTTTGGTCACATAATATTTATATTTGTTCTCGGGCTTTTTAGTATCATTTGGCTCAACTTGAGAAACGTTGATTACTAATCAAAAGACTAGATTATTATGTCTTGAGAGAAGAAAACTAATAGCTACACAACAATACAAATAGAATGACACCAGTCATATGTATGTAATTTCTCGTTTTATATATTCAACACAACTTTTACATGTACTTCATTAAACAGGTAAATTAATAATTCTAAGAGTTCGAAGTGCTGGGAAAGTTTGTCAGCAGGTCTTCTTCATCCTATGCTACATGGTTTTATTCAAGTGGTTGACTATTTTCTTGAGGGTAGAACTCAGTTTGCATTTGTGGGTGACTTAGCTGCTCTGTCGTAGAGAGTGCTTGGGTCCTTCTGAGAAGTCTTGCCTCTCAGGTTGAGCGGGTGAGTCATGTAGGTCTTGTAGCTACGAGGTTAGGACGTGGAGAGGTAGAATCTTGGTTGTTCTCCTTCTGTACCACGGGAGCAAGCGTCATGCGTTTGTCTCCACAAACCGTCCCAGAGCTGACCTGTAAAAGTCGGAGCTCTGGCTACAATATTCTCGTTAGATCTGAGTGTGCGGTCTCCTCTGCAAAGTGTCCATAGCATCAAACACCTGCAAGGTTCCCATATGCACAATTCGATCCGCATCTTAAGGCTAAGATACATCAATCCACATGCATACTGTCTCAGAAACAATAATCTGTTTCTGTAACTATATAAATCATGAACATATTATTAATACATGGCAATCAATATAAAATAAACATACACATATCAAAACTACTAATGTTATCTTACTTCTAGACCCTGGGATTCGTGAAACCGTCTGTTGTAGTCTCTAGCACTCTCTTGATGAGGTGGAGATAGGCGGACACTGCAGTTTGTTCCTTGGTTTGCCTCTCGCAGCTTTGTAGGTAAAAATCGACTGACGAGCTAAGGTTGGGCCCCAAGGACATGCAAGAGTTCCTAGTAGTCTTCTGACCAATCGTTTAACTCTCGTTTTCGTTAATCTCGCATATACGGGATTATTTGTTTTTATTTGAATATTTTCCTTCACCTGCCCTACTTATCAGACACGTATAATTATCCTGGAATTGGAGTGTCAAAGGTAGAGTGGAGGATAGATGCAATCGCGATAAGCGGAGCCTAGGCTACTTAGTGTTTCAGTGACTCTGGTCATAGTGGAGTGAGCTAGTTAACGGGAACGACGTTCTGGTCAGTTTTGGCTCAAGTATGCTAACTAGTCTTGGATCGCTAAGTCTGTCAGATGTTATCTGGAGACTTGTCTGCGTGACTGTCTGAAGGAGGTTAATTTAACATGTGTGTGCTTCTCTTTAGGTAACTGATGAATTAACGTCAAGTTTTAATCAATGCTATCTATTTTGCCCTAAGCTAATTTACTACATTTTGTCGTCACCATTTCTGCTGTAACAGGAACATCTATGAAAGATTAATACATTATTTCTAAACACAAGTTTAAACTTTAAACCTCTCATAGTTTAGGTTAAGGCACTTCAAAGTACCCATATGAACTGACTTTGTACGGCTTCAATGTCCTTGACCTTGGAGCGAGACTGATCAAATTTGCATAATATGTGTTTCTCATTTGACATCAAAGAATCAGAAGTTTAGTATAAATAACTTACCAAAAGAGTGAAATTTTGGGGAGAAAGTTTCCTTTTGTCTAACATGTGTTGACCCTGTGATCTTGACCTTAAAGTGAAGTCATTTATTCACTGATCATTTTCAAGGTTTCCTAGATAAGCACCATCTTACCAAGTTTGGTTGCACGTTTTGCACAGAAGGACGGCGGGCCCATTTGACAGACAGATAAGGGAACGGAGACAAAATGGAAATTGTATAATCAAATAATGTCATTCAGGACACATCTCGCTCAGAGTTGCAAAAATCTGGAAAAATTTATTGAGGGAGGGGGTGGGAGAAGGGGGAGTAATTGCATAGAGTCACATTGCTACGTGTGAGTCAAAACCTCCATATAAACAATGATGGCATCAGGGAGGTTATAAGTGATCCCACAAGCCACAAGTATATCTCCCTTCTATGTCTTTGTCGACGTGCGCGTACAACCGGTTGCTTCCCTTTACATGCTTTGCGCTCCATAGAGCGTCGTCGGCCTAAAATAATTTTTTTAGAAACTTCAAAACCCAGGGAAATTATGGGTAGGGAAATCCTTTCTGAAATGACGTCGGCAGGACTCTTCGCGATTGGTGCATGGCACACGAGACACACGCAAAATGGCGTCACAAAAAGATTGGATTGATCTGAATTCGTCTAATTTGACCTCGCATGCTGCTGGAAAACAATGCAATTTGAATTTGCTTTCAAAAATCAAAGAGAGCGAGACACAACAAAGTACAACGAGCCAAAGAGAAGGTAAGACGAACACGACATCAAAAAGCACACAAACTACAAAAGGTAAGTACCGTGACCATACACACATAAAGTAGGCCTAACCACCATTGCAAAAATAGAATTTATCACATGATTGAAATTTTTTTTCCACCCACATATCAATCGTACACCATCGAACATATGCTCAAATCATCATCATTTGACATAAATAAATAAGTGCATGTGCATTTGAATTTGCTTTCAAAAATCAAAAGAGAGCGAGACCACAACAAAGTACAACGAGCCAAGGCGACGCAAACACTCAAGGCCGACAGAACAAAAAGCACACAAACTACAAAAGGTAAGTACCCGTGACCATACACAATAAAGTAGGCCTAACCACCATTGCAAATTAGGATTGATCATCACCATGATTGAATTTTTCCACCCCACCTTCCAATCGGTACAGAATCGAACATATGCTCAAATCATCATATCTTTGACATAATTTTCATGTGCATTATACAGTGTGATTCAAGCGATAAATAAACCATCACATCGAAGCGAGCTGAGCAGCTGAATCAATGTCAATGGCGAACAATCGTTCACTGAGACTCACGATCGCCTGCACTGAGCTCAGATACATGTGTGCATGTTTCTATAAATCCATCGTGTTCTCCTTCGATAACTGAGCAAAGCCTTTGTTCACTACCAGAAATATGCAGTTCCTCTCCCAACTTTCGTTTAATTTCAGCCAGCACATCTTCGCGAGAAATGGCTACCATGACTGCAACCGTAGTAGATCAGTTACTTCCCTTGAACAGATTTCCCAGAATTCTCTATTCTATTTTTAGGTTTGGGATATCCCCGTCTCAGCTTGTGGCTAAAACCAAGGGCAACGGGACCACCGCACGTCGACTGGGGGCAATACGAGATACTAACTTGTTAGTTGATATACTTGTGGTGATCCTGATTCGGTTCTTTGCATTAAGCTGTACACTGTAAACAATGACTAACTCACTAACTATGTAATTCAAATGTATTTGCAGAAACTCACAGGCGTAAAGGAAAAATACGCATTTTCGAAAGTGTTCATTTTCTTGGCGGTGTTGTGACTCGGCTATATCCTAACGAAGCAAATTTTAAAAATAGGAATGATAGACCGCGACCTGAACTAACTGCAGACAAAAAATTATTTAAATGGGCTAAGCCAATTAAGCTGTAGACACAACACAAAATGTTTAACAAAATATAAAGCACAATGATCTTGACTTTTGAGAAAGTACCAATACGAATGATCTAACATGCTTAGCAGTATTAAAAGTATTCACAAAGTAAAATAATAAATTTAGGTTCGGTTATTTTTTTAAATAGATAATGCACAAAGTGGGTTTTGAACGAAAAAGTGAAATTCAGAGTTACGGAATGACCAATTACAACTGGACTGTTACTGAAGGGAGGCCCATGATTTGAAATAATTATACCAAAACTCGACAAAATCGCTTCAGCCTTTTTTGAGATATTGAGCAAAACATATTTAGCCACAAAATGATTCCAGTGATCTTGGCGTTTGCAGCAGAGCTAAGAGGATGGCACAGGAAGCAGGCCATTAACATAAGCAATGGTCCTATGAAGTTTAGTTTTAAAAAATATGTTCAGCGGTTCATTAAATATGGCGTCCAACAGACCGAAGACATTTGGCTTGTTCCTATCCCTGATTATTTAAAAGTACTTCCACAAAAGTTTAATAATAAAAGAAGGTAGGATAAAACAATGCCAAGTACGTATTATACTGTCAGCAGATGAGCCATCGCCTCTCAGAGGGTAGCCATTGGTGATGTGGATTTGGTGGGAGATGTATGACCTGTTAACATTCATCACCTCATAGGTGGTGTTGTGGATGTTTTCTGCAATTTGGGTTGGGGCAGTCGACTCGGAAGAATTATTTATGGTGATGTGGGCATCTGCAACATAAAAGTAAATACGAAATGAACGCATAGCATAAGACTAATAGGTTAATGTGAAAGGATTACCCACAGAATATACGACCAGATATAGCATACAGGCCTATGGGTATGGACAAGCTTAATGTACCACTAACAAGCAACACACACACACACACACACACACACACACACCCACACACACACACACATTTCATGACTAATGCTTGGTCCTATAATCCTATCCTCTCCTATCCCATAACTTGAAAGTCGTTGGGGCACCACCATAGATCATCGCTTAACCAGCGTACTCCATCTTTCTCTGTCCTCAGCAACAATCGTGAATTCGCTCAGTGTCAAGCCAGTCCATTTTCGAATGCTGTCTTCCCACATCTTTTTCTGTCTCCATCTTATTCAGCCTCCTTGCACCGTGCCTTATAGGATGATGTTTGCATGACCTGATGTTCTGGTGACGTGGCCATACCATCGGAGTTTCCGTTTTTTCACCATCGTGAACATGTCATCATGTTGTCCAATGGCTTGTGTGATTGTCGGACTTCGTTGTTTATGATATTCTGAGAATAGGAAATGGCCAGAGGTCTTCTGTAGCACCTCATCTCCATGCTTTGTATTCTTCGTTGTGGGTCTGCTGTGAGAGTCCATGTTTCACAAGCGTATAGGAAGATGGAGATGACAAGGGAGCACAGCAACCTTATCTTGGAGTGTAGATTAATGGTCCTGCCTTTCCAAATGGAATTCAACCTTGTCAGGGCAGCAGTTGTTTGTGCTATCCTGGAGAGTATTTCCTGTCGGGACCCATTGTCTGATACAATTACTGATAAATATTGAAAGATATGCTCCGTGTTGAGGGATTGGCCTTGGACTTTGATGTCCACGTTGATGCCATTGGTGTTGTTGGTCATCTGTTTTGTCTTCTCTGCACTTATCTCCATTCCAAAGATTCAAGCCTATGTACTAGGTGTTCAAGTTCTTGTTCCTCTCCAGCCAATCCATCAATGTCGTCCGTAAAATGGAGTTAGTTATTAATTGTTTATAGGGTCCAGCTGACTGCAAAGAGCCGAATCAAGACCACAGCAAAACACAGGTTGGTGACGGTTCTACACCCTGTGCCTTTATGATCTGCAAGGACATCTGCCATGATGCGGCCCCTTAAAGATGTTGAAGAGTGTTGGAGAGAGTAGGCATCCTTGATTAGTTAGTTATTCATTGCTTACAGGGTCCAGCGGACTGCAAAGAGCCGAATCAGGACTACAAAATCAAGACCACAACTTCGCTGAAAGAAGACTCACCCCTCATCCGCATAAAATATCTGCCGAAACAACCCTAGTGGTAACACTGAAGGCACTCCACCAGCAGGTCACTTTACAATAAAGACATCCCACGCAGGGGACACTGAGGCTATACTCTAATTTATCATTACATTACATGATTATTGCTTTAGGTCCAGCGGACTCTTCCGAGCCAAATCAGGACCGGACAACCCCCCGCCGCATAAAAGATCTGATGCAACAACCCTAGTGGTAAAACTAAATGCTCTCCACCAGCCAGTCACTTTACAATAAAGACATCCCACGCAGGGGACGCTGATGCTATACTCTAATTTATCGAACCCCCGTTTACAAAAACAAAATAGAATACAAACATCATTATAAATTATCAACAAAACACATACATATAAAATGCCTACATTGCTAAATTATAACATCATAGGAAGCCCTAGTGACCACCTGGCAGAAAGTGTCCAATATTCCCAAGCTGATCCAACAGACCTCACACACAAATAAGGAGTCTTGTCCCGGAAGAGTTTATAAGAAAAAAGGTAGGTGACTGGTCTAGCGAAGAAGAAGATAGTATAGCAGATTGATAGAACAGAGCAGGAATGAGAAAGAACAAATAAGAAAGACAGCGACAGTGGGAATTTAAAACACTAAATTTCCTGAAAATGGGGATACTATTTACATGTATACTGAAACCCCAGGCACCCCAACGGGGGACTCTTAATTTATCGAACCCCCGTTTACAAAAACAAAATAGAATACAAACATCATTATAAAATATCAACCAAAACACATACATAGAAAATGCCTACATTGCCAAATAATAACATCATAGGAAGCCCCAGTGACCATTTGGCAGAAAGAGTCCAATATTCCCAAGCTGATCCAACAGACCTAACACACAAATGAGGAGTTTTGTCCCGGAAGAGTTTTTAAGAAAAAGGGTAGGTGACTGGTCTAGTGAAGAAGAAGATAGTATAGTAGATTGATAGAACAGAGTAGGAATGAGAAAGAACAAAGGAGAAAGACAGTGACAGTGGGAATTTAAAGCACTAAATTTCTAGAAAGTGGGGATACTTTTTATACTGAAACCCCCGGTACCCCCACGGGTGGGGGGGTGGGGGGGTGGGAGGCATTCTTGATGCACGCCGATTGTTGTTTTGAACCAGTTCCCGATGGAGTGGTTGTGGAGGACTGCACCGGTAGCCTTGTCATACAGGGTTTTGATGACTTCAATAATGTTAAGGTTGATGTTGTACACTCTCATGGTTGCCCACAGAGCTGCATGCCAGACTCGGTCAAACGCTTTCTTGAAGTCATCAAACGCTTGTATGATCAGTCTACCAGTGCAGTCATCCACAACAGCACCATCGGGATGCCTACTCTCTCCAACACTCTTCAACACCTTTCTGGAGCACATGATGTCAGATGCCCTTGCAGATCACGAAGGAACAGTCAGCATAGGGGGTATAGCAATCTCCAACCTCTGTTTTGCGGATTGTTGTTGCATCAAGTTTTATTCATCAGATTAGCAGAAGTTGTACTGATTAATTAATTGTACTGTTTTGCGGATGACATTGCTGGATTGGCTTGAGAGAAACAAGAACTTGAACAGCTGGTACAGAGGCTTGACACTGCCTCCAGAGCCTTTGGCCGAATGGAAATAAGTGCCAAGAAAACCAAAATATTGACCAACAACACCAATGGCATCAATACGAACACCAAAGTCCAAGGTCAATCCCTCAACACAGTGCATAGCTTCAAATATTTAGGAAGTCCTTTCCAGGATGGCACAAACAACTGCTGCACTGACAAGGTTGGAGCCCATTTGGAAAGACAGGACCATCAATCAACACTCCAAGGTAAGGCTGCTGCGCTCCCTTGTCATCTCCATCTTCCTATATGCTTGCGAAGCATGGAACCTCACAGGACATCTACAACGAAGAATACAAAGCTTGGAGATGAGGTGCTACAGGAGACTTCTGGGCATTTCTTATACCCAGCACATCACCAACGGCGAAGTCCTATCTACAATCACACAAGCCATTGGACAACATGATAACATGCTCACAGTGGTGAAGGAACGAATACTCCGATGGTATGGCCACGTCTCCTAAGCATGAGGCCTTGCAAAGACCATCCTGCAAGGCACGGTGCAGGAAGGTAGAAGAAGTGGGAGAAAGAAAAAGAGGTGGGAGGACAACATTGGAGAATGGACTGGTTTGACACTGAGCGAAGCCATGAGGATTGCTGAGTTCAGAGAAAGATAAAGTACGCTGGTTAAACGATCATCTGTGGTGCCCCAACGACTTTTGAGTTACGGGATTGGATAAGATAAGCTATGATTGGTGATGTAGGTATTTCCATGAGGCGCCATTTGTAAATTAAATCATTATTGTCATTATCAAATCATTATTGTCAAATCATTATCTATAGAACATACATTTTACCTGTATAAAAGATATTGTATACTTATAAAATGAATTCTATATCTATAAAATACATTCAATAGCAATACAAAACTTTCTATAGCTAAAAACAACATTTTTATAACTACAGACTACATTTTACAATATACAAGAGAAATCATACGCGATCATCACGCCGTTTGTAAATATTATTCCGAAAAACTATTTTATCTCTAAACACTTCATTTTATCTCTAAACACTACATTTTCTGTAATGCGCCTGTGGCCCAATTAAGGGACTTATTAAAGATCTCCCAATACAGGAAAAAAAAAACCGGCAACCTACATAAAAGTTACATTGTTAAGAACATTATGGCAAGTTTACAATGAGAATTTGACCAACAGTTACGAAATGAACAGTCTGGTGGGCCCATCATAACTAGTTTTGGTAAAGACACTTGTTCAGGTGCTACAGCTAATATCATGCATGTATATATGTAGTCAACATTGAAGCAAAAAATTGATTATGTGTACAAATCTAATTAAACTTACCAGTTCTGGTTGTAAAATAGTGAAGACCACCAAAATAATTCTCCGGCACAACCCGGTTCTACCTGTTAGTAGTTTTTCCCCCGTTGTTAGGCCTACAGAAGAGGTGGCCCAATATAGGAACATGCTCAATATAGGGCCCTTCTTCCCCTCCCCCTCCCCCACTCTCTCTGTCTCTCTCTGTCTCTCTCTGTCTCTCTCTGTCTCTCTCTCTCTCTCTCTCTCTCTCTAAAAGATAGGTGTGTATATGGTTTGTGTGTGATCTATGTTGTAGTAGTGGGACAGAAAACGTATTATTGTGATGGTAAATTTTGGCACAAAACTGTACATACTGCCATATAGGCTCAATCCCTGTGCCGCCGCCATGGTACATAAAACATCCCTCTCTGCAACAGTGATGCTGGATCTGTCCCCTGCTTCATCGTCTTCCCTTCGTCTGATACCTGCAGCAAGTTGTTCTGAATGTTGAACATGCAAGAGTCTAGGAATAGATTTATTACAAGAATGGGATTGGGGAGGGGGAGGGGGCCACAAAGCTTGGTTGGTGAAGGTTGCGTTTCAGTTGCATAAAAATCCCCCTCTCCTTGAGCACACTTCTTATCATCATCATCATCATCATCATCATCATCATCATCATCATCATCATCATCATCATCATCATCAAACTGAATGGACCCGCCTTAATCGTAAGTCGGACTCAAAGCGCACGATTTGTATCCAACATACACAGAGGAAATTTTAAATTTTAAAAAAAAAAAATTAAACATTGATTGCTGTGTGTGTGTGAGAGTGGGTAAAAAAATGTGAGCGTGTGTATGTTGGTACAGATCGCCGCTCTTTGAGCCTAACTAGTAATTGGAGGAAAGCAGTATATAGATAAGCACGTATAATAATTAGTATTATTGGAGGATAATATTATTACTGGTTGAACGCAGTTTGTTTCGCATTTGCAACCCGTTCCAAAAAACATGCCAGAGTTACAACAGCTTGCGATTATAAAAAAATTACAACAAAAGCCAAACAAAACAGTTTTAGCAATAACTGGTTAAAAAAACTGGTTAGCTGAAACAGAATTAATGATTTTCTACACACATATATGATATTTGGAAATATTTTTTGAATTTTTTAACTGATATTTTTTCTCCAAAATGTTTGTAGGATTATTCTTTTTTTGTCCAAATGAGAGATTAACTCTTTCCCTGCCAGGCATGTTTCCACGTTTGTGCCAGACATTTCTCTGGCACCGGAAAGAAAGTTCAGTACCTTAGGCATTTAAGCTACTGTTCTTTCAATAATAGTTGTCAAATAGACATATTTCATATCAAATTAAAGGTAAAAGAGTGAAGAATAAGAAAACAAACCACAAAAATGTTAATTAAATTATGTTATTGAAATATGTGTTTTGAAAGCATGTTGATCTTTTTGAAATGATAAAATAAAATAAAAATATTTCTACATACCACAGTGATAAAACAAATCTGGAGGAATAATTCCAATCACTGAATCAGCTTCACACACCAGAAAGAAAATTTATTTAGGATCAAAATACACTTTACAGTTTGAAATTATATTGATTATTAGCACAGAGTTTGACACACTGTCGATTGTGCCCATCACTATGCTTAGTAAAATGCACAATAAACACTCTAAAAACGAATCAATTTGAAGAAAAAACGCGCCTGTCGATCGCGAACGAAAGTAGAAAGAGTTATCTCTCTTTGGTTAAAATAAAACTTGGATTGGACTGCGCAAAAAACGGATCGAAACGGAATACTGCAATCGACGATATATCGTCGATTGGCACAAACATGGCGGCTCAGATCGACGATATATCGTCGATTGGCAGGGAAAGAGTTAAGAGAGACAGTGTGATAACAAAGAGTGGGGTGGGGGTTTGACCACCACCCGCCAATAAAAAGGGTTGTCATACCTAACTGATTAAGCAGTTAATATTCTGAGCTTTCCAACTGGTGCGTATTTGTATTGCTGACCATTTAACAAAACCGAGGGAAAAAAAAAACAAAAACAACAAACATTTCACAACGATGATGCCGAAATAACATCTCATTGGCATATTTCACCACACTATTCAGGGCTCAAAATTAGCGGGGGCCCGGGGCCAAAAACCCGCAAAGTTGATTTCGGGCTCGGAAAGTTGAAAAACGAAGGGCCCGCTTGGCCCGCAAAATAATTCGTCTGCTACACCTAGCTCTACTCGGCAGTTTCGTATTTGGGCCATGGGAACAACCCACACCGTTCCATAAATTTGCATTTTTGTTAGGTTACTCATATTAAAAATTTAATGATGTGTATTGTGCAATACTCAGTCACAAAACTGAAAAGTATTATACAAGAGACTCACTTGATTTTTTTCTATTTTGTTTAATGGCCATTTCAGGCTCACTACTCACTGGAATATGTCTGTCATTGAATGTTTGTGTGTGTGTGTGTGTTTTCCCCTTTTTTGTTGGTAATGTTAGAAAGTGAAAGAAAAGGCAAATAAAAATGACATCACTCAGCAAAATTGGAAATTCAATTGTTTTTATTTTAGATTATCAGATCAAATTGTACTTTCTACTTATTATATTGTCAATAATTCTTTTGTTTTTTGTTTGCATTATTTTTCAAGTTGGGCTTCGAAAATTGCTTGTGGGCCCTCAAATTTTTCAATCAAGGGGCCCTGTGGCCCCCAAAGAAAAAAGTTAATTTCTAGCCCTGCTATTGATAAGTCATCATACGCAGTCAAGGGGTCAATTGCGAGTGTAATTGCTGGGTAAGAGAATTAAATACATTTTTGTTGGGCAAATAATGAAATAGGTTTGTTTACTTGTCTGATTGTTGGTTTGTGGATAGGCATCTCTGCTGTTGACAGCTGCTGGGGGCGCCACTCTGAGTGCTGTACGCGTTTGTGCTGGTGGGGATTCAGATGCATACTGTTCTGAGACCTCAGCCATGTTGGTTGTTCATCACGCCACTCCTTTCTGATGCACCGTCATTTATCCAATAACGATGCCTGAATAGATTAAAATAAACACACTCTGATCAACCACCTCACCTTAATTAGCTTGCAGTACAAGAGTATTAATTAGCAATGGTCTATATATAGTGTATCCATCAATCGAGCAATCGTTAATTTAAACAAAGAAGTAATTGAATAATAATTTTAAAAAATATATAAAAATAAAAATAAATACAAAAAAATTCTACAAATTCATGAATTTGAGGATCAGTTTTGTAATGGTAGGGAATACCCTTAGCGTTAATGAAATATGATGTTACATTCTTTGTAAGCTAACAGAAGCTGGTTGAAAGGCCTGCAGTGCACAGCTCTTATTATTATTAGTAGTAGTATATTATTTATTTATTTTATCGTTCTTATATAGCGCTTTTCCAGCTCAAGAGCTGCTCAAGGCGCTGGCCGAAATAGGCTCTAACTCGAGGCGCCCACTTGCAACCTTTAGATGCAAAGTCTGAAGCCCAGATGACTGAGCACAATCCTGGGTGACCGAGGATGAGGAGAAGGGACCTAGTGCTATTTAATGTCTTTGAAGCTTAATTTACTCCAAAATTACCTAACTCTAAATAAAAACAAAACTCTATCAAGTGTTATATACGTCTTTAAATAGGCAGACCTGTGTTTGCTTTTAAATACTAAAATAGTCAAAAGAGTCAATAATGACTAAGCATTCTAACGACATAAAAAAATTAGCCTACCCCAAAAAAGGCTGTTAACGGTAACATAGGGGGAAAAAATAGGGTTGGTGGGTAGGCTTTAAAAAAAAAAAAAAACGTCTTCACTTTAGGTGGGATGTTTTTTGGCTCTTTTCTTTTTTTCCCCTGAGGATCAAGTTTAAGGTCGGGCCAAAAAATTTGGGTCAGTCAGGATACCGTGAACAGACATATTTTTTATGTGGCCTTAATACACTTAAGTCGAAGAAGTCTCTGATAGTGATACTCGAACCTGTGTCATCTATCAAAAAATCTTACAAGACTCGGAGGTTCCCCTACAATGCCAAAGGTAATTTTTATTTCCTTCTCGATTTTCGTTTCTGGCAATGGTCAGTGGATATTTCAACATTTGCAGGCTGGTTCTAATAACCCTGCGACCACTGCCAGTTACATGAGACGTTCCCATGCAGCATCAATGATCAAATACACATCAACAGAACAACCGCCAGCAATTTGATAGAAGTACACTTGCTGCTGTGTGTATCATTCAGAATTTGAGAAATTTCTAACGAATTCCTTATTTTAGATTCAAGTCAAATGATGTAACTTTCAAGCATGATGCAAACCGATATTTTTTGGAAATATTTTAAATGACTTTTTTCCAGTGTTTTTACAAAAGAAGATTTAAAAAACATACCTAAATTAGATCCTGGATCTAGATCAGATGGTGTAAGTCTAACTGAAATCCTTATAACACATAAAGCTGTGCAGGAAAAACTAGCTAAACTAGACCCATGTAAAGCATTTGGCCCTGATGGTATCACGCCCAGAGTGTTAAAAGAGGCAAGTGACGAGTTGTCAGTTCCTTTGTGCCTACTTTTTAATAAATCCTTAGATGATGGCACTGTTCCGGCAGACTGGAAAAAAGCCAATGTCACTGCTCTTTTTAAAAAGGGCAGTTGGGTAGAAGCGGGTAACTATAGGCCAGTGAGTCTCACATGCATCATTTGCAAAGTCCTGGAGTCTTTTGTGCGAGGTGCGGTGGTGGACCATATGAATCTATGTTCACTTGTCTACAGATTGTCAGCATGGTTTTAGGAATGGTAGGTCATGTGTGACTCAGCTATTAGAAGTCAAGGAAGATTTTACGGGAATGTTAGATGATGGTGAGGGGTTTGATGTGCTGTATCTGGATTTTAAAAAGGCATTTGACTCTGTCCCACATGCTAGACTTTTACAAAAAATCGAATCATATGGTATCACTGGAAATGTGTGCCAATGGATTGGGAACTTTTTGTCTGAGAGAAACCAGCGGGTGAGAGTTGGTGACAGTTTCTCTTCAGAAGCTCCTGTGTTAAGTGGTATATCTCAAGGTAGCATTTTGGGTCGCTCACTGTTTACGTTGTTTCTAGGTTGTTTGACTATTGTATTTGTGCTTACAAAAGTAGATGTTGTCAGTTTGGCAGTTTGGCTTCATCAAACTGCTTATGTTAACAAGTTGAATTTGACTAAGTCTGTTTTCTCCTCGCAATCAAATACTGTGCAAGATAACCCCTACGCACAAAAATGTCCTTGATCTGTTGTAATCCCTTTTTGATTGAGTGTAAACGGGAAAAAATGTTATGTAGAAACTCAGTCCTTGTTGTGATCTCTAAATATCCGCGCGGAATGTTGTAGTCTAGGTTCTTATTGTTCTGTTTGATTAATTATTTTCCATCAACAGATACAAACAGTGGATCCAGCTTTGCAGGCAAAAGTTCCGGAAAGGCCTTGAACTTTAGGATTTCAACAAAAAAGGCTGCAAGTTCTGTAGCGATCATTTTGAGGCTTGTCAGTTCAATTGCCCCCAAGAAAGGAAGAGGCTGGTGTGGAATGCTGTCCCTACCGTATTTCAAATCCCCAATCCTCCACCACTGGTATGTAAGCCAGTGATAGATCTACATTAAAAATAAAGATGTACATGCTACCCCAAATGCTTTGACTGTCCAGTTCAGTTGTCTTGTTTGACAGCTGGAAAAAATGTTTTTCATTGTCTTATTTTGTGTTCTATATTCAAAATAATAATAATAATAATAATAATAATAATAATAATAATAATGATGATGATGATCATAATAATAATAATAATAATAATAATAATAATAATAATAATAATAATAATAATAATAATACATGTTAAGTGTAACGGCATGAATGCAGTATTATTACAGATATGTCACTTCGTGAGAAAGATTTCACTTCTTCTGGAGAATCTGTAACTAAGACTTGAGAGAAAAAAAAACGTTGATTATGAAGTGACTGATGTTATCAAGCCAGTGATGTGGGAGGAGGTGAGAGGGTTGGGTGGGAGGGGGCACCTGATATAAATTAAATTCACACTATTAGTGAAACATTTTGTTATTGTGATTAATTGATTGAATGACAGAGCTCTCTCTTCTCTCTGTCTCTGTCTTTGATTGAATGACAGAGCTCTCACTTCTTTCTGTCTTCTCTGTCTCTGTCTGTCTGTCTGTCTGTCTGTCTGTCTCTCTGTCTCTCTGTCTCTCTCTCTCTCTCTCTCTCTCTCTCTCTCTCTCTCTCTCTCTCTCTCTTACGATTACGGATTTACACAGTTTCGGAGAAATGAAGCACTCTGTCGTGCATATTTTAATTTTAAAATATCTGTCGTTGATTAAAAAATAATAAATTCAAGGGCAGAAAACAAACCTATGACATACACACATAAGCAGCATAAAAGCACCACATAAATGTCAACAAGTAAACATAAACCCCCCAAAAATAAGACAGCAGCAGTGGAATGTTAATAATGATGGTTAAAAGTTTGCTTTATGCAAACGTTGCCATAGAACTGTTCTTTTGCAATGGCATAGGCTTAATAAGTGACCACGCATTGTTCATTCATATAGCAGATGATGAATTGTAGCTATCCCGAGCAAAGGGAAATAATCCGTGAGAACGTCTCGCATTTTTGTATATGACATAATGGGAGTTTCCCCTCTTTCCGTAATAAGCTCTTTGGTATTACCAGAGAGATGGTATTACCAAAGAGCTTATTACGGAAAGAGGGGGAACTTCCATTACGTCATATACAAAAATGCGAGACGCTCTCACGGATTATTTCCCTTTGCTCGGGCTGGCTATATTTCATCATCTGCTATAAGAATGATCTGTGCGTGGTAACATATTGAGCCTATGCCATTGCAAAAGAACATTTTTATGGCAACGTTTGCAAAAACCAAACTTTTAACCATCATTATTATTAACATTCCGCTACTGCTGTCTTTTTTTAACATGTTTACTTATTGACATTTATTAGGTGCTTTTATGCTGCTTATGTATGTATGTCATAGGTTCGTTTTCTGCCCTGGAATTTATTATTTTTTAATCAACGACAGATATTTTAAAATTAAAATATGCATGACAGACTGTTTCATTTATCTGAAACTGTGTAAATCCGTAATCGTGAGAGAGAGAGAGAGAGAGAGAGAGAGAGAGAGAGAGAGAGAGAGAGAGAGAGAGAAAGAGAGAGAGTGAGAGAAAGGGGGGTTGGGGAAAGAGAGAGCTCTGTCATTCAATCAATTAATCACAATAAAGCACAATAACAAAATGTTTCACTAATAGTGTGAATTTAATTTATATCAGGTGTCCCCCTACCCCCCAACCCTCTCACCTCCCACATCACTGGCTTAATAACATCAGTCACTTCATGGAAAATAATTAATTAATCAGACAGAACAATCAGAACCTAGTCTACAACATTCTACGAAATATAGATCTAATGCGCAGAAATTCACAGATCAGAACAAGGACTGAGTTTCTACATTACTTTTTTTTCCCGTTTACACTCAAACGAAAAGTGATTACAACAGATCAAGGACCATTTTTGTGCCTAGGTAAGGGGTTATCTTGCACAGTATTTGATCACGAGGAGAAAACAGACTTAGTCTAATTTAACTTGTTAACATAAGCAGTTTGATGAAGCCAAACTGCCAATCTGACATCTACTTTTGAAATATAAGCACAAATATAGTCTAACAACCTAGCAATAACGTAAACAGTGAGCGACCTGTTGAACGTAAATTGTCAGCAAGCAAACTGTTTTGGATTTAGCACATAGGTATAACATGAATCATTCAAGCCGCTCTCCGATTGTTTTAACACTAACAACACTGCAGCGGTCTTAGTTGAGGCCTACATAAACACAACAAAATGAAGTTTTTCAATTGCAATTTACCTTTCTTTGTCTCTTGGAAATTTGAAAAAGGACTTGCCAACACAACTTTTCTTGTATCTGGCATTATGGCAATTGATAGCTGTGCAAAAGTCAACCCCTGTTTCACTCGGTCGCCTTTTGACTTTCTGCCACGAGCCATTTTCAGCATGTCGACAAGGGAGCATAACTCGTACTTTTCGTCTCGCGGTTCTGTACCAAGTTCCCCCTCTTTCTATCATTAAGCTCTTTGGTATTACTACTGCCCTGCTGATGTAGGCCTACACGAATAACTACTAGTAGTAGGCCTAACTCACTGGAGAATTAATTATGCAAAACGAAGACCTTGCAATATTCACAGAAATAAACATAAATGAAGAAAGAACATTGTTTTGCAAACAAAACTCACCCCTGGAGTTGACATAACTTCATAACTTAAAGTGAAACTCATGAGTTCTAATCTGAATGCGTGTGTGCAAAGCCGTGACAACGAATGAAAACAACATGGCGGCGACTCGGAAGGGGCGTAACCATTCGTCGTGGGGTCTTGAATTTTGTATAATTTGAAAGGCTTTACGCTCAAAAAGTTTACTTTTTGCTGTTGTATTATTTAAAAGACACACCAGGTTACCTAATAAAACACAAATTACAGCCAAGCAATTTTTATAAAGGTAAAAAAAAAAAAATGCCGACGAAACTGGAAGGGGCGTAACTATTGGTCGTGGGGACTTTAATTTTTTACATTTTGAAAGGCTTTACGCGCAGAAAGTGTAATTTTTTTTGGTTGTATTTTTTTTTTTATAAATCAGGTTACATAATAAAACATAAATTACAGGCAAGCAATTTTTAAAAAGAAAAAAAATTATTTTACGAAGTTGAAGCTGCTTCCCCCAAAAAGGTAGTTGCTCTGCTGCGCCAATGTCTCCCCTTTCGTTATTGGTCATTTGTTTTAGAAAGAACCACTATACATAGCCGTTTGAGACCGTAATCTGACCCTGGTGTCAGCGGTAAAATTAGAGTTAGGTTTCCCGGAAATCTCGATCGTAGTTATGATGTAAACTATTCCACTGAAAAAAAGAATGAAAATACCAGCTTACTCATATCTGATGTTCATATGTAGGCTATCAGTACTATCTAGCAGAAAAATATTCATCTTCTCTAAAAATATACACTGATGGTTCTGTTTTAAAAACAGGTGATACAGGCGCAGCCTTTGTTATACCTGATTTAAAAATTTCCGAATCATATTATCTAGGTAAGGGAAAATCGATTTTCACTGCTGAACTTCTAGCAATTTTAAGATTCTAAATCCGCACTTCAGGCTTTAAATTCCAATTCCTATAAAGAAAGAACAGACATTATCAATGAAATTAAACACCTTATTAATAATTTAATTGTAAATGGTACAAATGTAGACTTTTCTTGGATCCCTTCTCATTGTGGTTTTCGATACAATGATTGGGCAGATCGAGCTGCAAAAAACGGTGCTTTACGTATAAACGCGGTCTCTTTGTCTTTACCATTGACGGTCAAAGAAGTTTCAAACTTGATAGTTCAAGAGGTCAAGAAAGGTTGTCATTTTAAACAACAGTATGATAAACATTGTGGAATTCCCAGATCTGTTACTTGCATGGCTTACCGAATTTATATGAATTCTGTGAGAACCTAGTATTGTAAAAATGTTGTGTGTGCGTGCAAAGAAAATTTTTCTTTGAAACATGCATTATATTAGTGCGACATTGTAATCGATACATTGCCTAGAAATTTAGCACAAATAGGAGACATTAGCTTTGAAATTTGTATTGCATTAGCAAAAGCGTTTATATCCTCTTCAATTGGCCAGTTCATATGATGCATCAATATGACGCCGAAATGTATTTATTTATTAAAGTACTGCATTTTCCACTTATGTAATTTTTTTAAATTTTTTTTTTGTCTTTTAATTTCGATGAAGAAGACAATAAAACAAACAAACAAAATCTCGATCCGCTCGAAAGAGTTACCTTCTCTTGCATCCGTAATACCTACTACTACCGAAGACGGTATATAAGCTCTTTGCTACTACTACTTATTAGAGTCTCCTCTCTGAAAATCCTTCTCGGGAAGAGAGGGGACTATAAACTGATACATACATACTACTACTTGATCATATTATTTTCCCCTTTACCAACAACTGGCCCGCTGGTGTCAGTATAAATCGGTCCAGTAGTCACCTATATGCGAAAGTGTCGTGTGACTATAATCAAAGAAAGTACAGCTACGCAGTAGCTGTACTTTCTTTGCTATAATCTACAAACAACAACTACTACTACTAGCCTACTACTACTAACACTTATACAAACTTGAGGGGCTCATTTATAAAGGGACAAGTTTTTGCACCACTTCACTTTATCAACTTCATTCAAACGTTTAATGGGTACAGCAAAGAAACGTCAGTTTACCTTGGATATAAGTGGAGATTACTGAATCACAGATACGCGTTCGTCAAATGAAATTAGAGAGCTTTAGCGGTCCCAGCTTTAGTTCGACCATAGGTCACAAATAACCGGACCGCTATCTCTACAACTTCCGGTCTCTGCGCTCGTTACGCAACTATTCTTGCGCCTTGGGTCAGTCAGGGATATAATCCTTGGGTCAGTCGATTCGTCCGGCTTAGTACATCTCAGAGGTTTTTTTTTTTTTTTTTTTTTTTTTACATGGATTGTGTTTAGTGATCTATGATTTTGCTTAGTGGTGCAGTTTGTAATGTATATCTTTTGTCTTGCATTATGCAAGTTGTACGATTGTGGGTTGTGGGGCATGCAAGGGAAAGAAAGCACAAGGGACTGTCATTTTTCACGCTGTGAATGGGCTCTATGCACAAGTCGGCGACATGGTCACGTGGCGCGGGAATAACAAAGCGGTCATGGCTTCTTTTAGCTCGCTCGCGTGTACTCCAATGCTGCTTAATTTTTTTTAATTTATCGACATTTTGGGATATTGTGATGTTTTGAACATAGCACATTCGTGCAATAATTATTACAGACGAATTATTATCAGGGGGCAGGTTTTTTTTTAAGAGCGATTTGTCACTGACATTCAGTTTAGAGTTCATCAACATTTCATCTTTCAGTGGAAATCGATGAAAGGAAATGTTCTTTTCTTTGCATAAAGGTTTACGTCGGAGTTAGAGCATCAAACTCAGCACAGTACTTCACCATTTTCAAACTCGAGCACGCGGTGTTATTCCCGCAGCACGTGACTGCCACGCCTTTGTGCATAGAGCCCATTGAGCTGACAGCAATTTCAACAGACACTGCAAATTAAAAAGCACACAAACTTTTTTTTTCTAAAAACACACAACAATGTGTAGTACTAGCAAAGACTATAAATACTATAAGCTCTTTGGTACTAGATGGATGAGTCATTTGAAATTACATATTTTAAATACTGGCTTCAACACTGAAAATAACATTAATTTGTTAATATGCATTTAGTGGTGCCAGTCATATTAGCTCAGTTGGTAGAGCGTCTTACTAGTGGTGGTACACCCGTCCCTTATGATGATGATCATTATTGTCAGGGTGGCGCAGGGTCGGATCTACCGTTCAGTCAACATCAGTGGTATCCCGGTATCCACCTATATACCTACCGCCACGACGGTGGGGGTCATTCGCGGATTGCCGGCGGTCAGTGGGGATAAACAGTTCTTGGAGGAGGTCAAGAGGGACTTATCGCTCCAGGAAATCCCCGTTACCTCCGTCGTGCGCCTCCCTCTGGCAAATGGCTCCCCCTCGGCTGCCATAAAGGTCACTTTCATGCTGCGCACTCTACCTACCGAAGTCACCTTGGGCCGACCCATTTTCCGGGTATACCCCTTTGTCGCCCCCGTCTTGAGGTGCACTAAATGCCAGCTGTTAGGCCATGTTAGGTCGCAGTGCCGCAGACGTGATGAACGCTGCGCGCGCTGCGGCAAAGACCATCCTTCCAAAGACTGTACGTCTAGCGTACGTATGTGCATCAACTGCAACAGGGCACACTCCGCCGCCTGGGGTGGTTGCCCCGAAGTCGACATATACCGCCGAGCTAACCGCTTGCGTGGGGCTACCTACCTCTCGTTCTCGGCTGCCGTCTCCCAAGCGAGAGCCGGCGCCGACGAGGGGGTCTGCCCCGCCCCGGCTGCCTCTTCTGGTGCCGCTGCTGTAACCACCGTACACCCCACCCCCCACAGGCGTGTCACTTTTGACAAGCATGGGGGTGGGTTGCCTGTTCATCAGGTCAGTAGACCTGGCCAAGGGGGTACACCGCTGTCACGGAACCCCCCTGTATCCGTGTCTCTTCCTACCGAAGCCGCATCCCGGCTGGGTAAGGTTCCTGGACACACTGCTAGGGTCCCTGCCCCCACTCGTCAACCATCTGTGGCCCCTAGGGGTGGCCCATCTCGTCCTCCCCGTGCACCCCCTGCTCCTGGGGATTCGGCACACATCCATAGCAGTCAACCATCTATTCCCTCTTTTGACTCTGCCACCGCACAGGCACCCCCACTGGACGTGTCCGCTATTTGGTCGCCTGCCCCTGAGCGCCCGCCGGCCCCCTCGGGCCTTGGCGAACAGCTGGCCGACCTCGAGGCCACATTCCTGGCAGGGCTTGACGTGCTCCCCTCGGAGCTGGCATCCACACGTATCATCCTGTCCACCTTATACGCCATGTTCAAAGTCATTTGTGTTCATCTAACTAATAATGCTGCACACCGATAATCCCCTCCGCATTCACTTCTCACTCACCTCTCTGCTCCTGATCTTTCTCACCATGACCACACTTCAGATCTTTCAATACAACTGTAGGTCACGGGGCACCCTTAGGGACTCTATGCACCTCCTCTCCGATGCGATCTCCGGCAGCCAGGTTCTCTGTCTTCAATCTCTTAACTGCACGAGACCTGACCTGCCGGTCATCCCCGGCTTTCATTTCCCACCTCTTTTCACTACAGATGAATACGACAAGATCTACGTAGCCACCTACGTACGTCTTGGCCTTACTGCCACTGACCTTGGCCCGTGGACGAGGGGGAGGGCGGAGGTTTTACCTCAGTCCTGCGCCTGTCTACTGAGGACAGCGGTTCTACTGGCCCTATACACATACTCAACTATTATAACCCTAACAGATGCCGTGACTTCTCCTGGCTGATCCCGGTTGTCGCCGATGGCAACTGGATTGTCGTAGGCGACTTCAACCGGCGTGACGCGAGATGGGAGCACGGCTTCCCTCAGTATTCTAGAGATATTGGCGAGGCCCTTGCCGAGGCCAATCTCTCCATCCTCAATGACGGTTCTGGCACCAGAGTTCCAGACTGCCCCGATCACCCTAGGTCCGCCTTAGATCTTAGCTTGGCCACCCCGGCCCTCATGCTATGTGCTACTTGGTCTATCCTGGATGAACTAGGATTTTCAGATCATCTCCCAATTCTGATTCGCATCGACAGTCGCCCCCTCTTCACTACGGACCGTGCCCCGCGTATCAAATGGGACCGTGTGGAGTGTGGATTGGGACGCCTACGCCTATCATCTCGACACTTACCTATTACCCGAGGGTCTCGTCCCGAGGGAGGCTGAGCTTCATTTGCGCACGGCCATGTTGTCTGCCTTAGCCACTGCAGCTCCCCCCTCTTTGGGCAGGGCTTCCGGTGTCCCTAAGCCCTGGTGGACTGCGGCCTGTCGAACTGCCGTTAAAGCTAAAAAAACGGGCGTATCTTAATTATAAAACCAACAATAACCCTTTTAACCATCTTCTCATGCGTCAGGCTAATCTTGCCGCCAAACGCACCATAGCCTCTGCCAAACGAGATTTCGGGCTATCTAGGCTAACACCAACTCTTTCACTTGGCACTCTTTGGGACAACGTCCGCAAGTTGCGCGGAACGTATCGCCCCCTCGACCCCGACTTATCCGATGGCCACCATACCTTCACCACGGCCGCCGAGAAGGCCAACGCCTTCTTGGACCAGTTCGTGGCCGCGGGGGACGGGTCTTGCCTACCGCTGGCCGAGGTCGCACGACGCGACGCCTTCGAGGCCACTCTTGTTCCAGAGCCTCCTCCTAATCCCCCTGCTCGCCCGTTCTCCATGTGCGAGCTGGCGCGTGCCCTCCGCTCCTGCCCCGTTAAGAAAAACGCCGGCCCAGATGGCATCCATAATTTAATGATCATTAAGGCCCCTGTATCCTTCAAGCACACTCTTCTGGCCCACTACAACTCCTGTTTTGCCTCGGGCTCTATACCCGACTCCTGGCGTGAGGCTACTGTCGTTCCTGTCCTCAAGCCAGGTAAGCCCCGAAAGTCTTTGGACAGTTACCGCCCAATCTCCCTGACCTCGCATACGTGTAAAGTTTATGAACGTATGGTTAAAGCCCGTCTGGAGCTTTTCTGCACTCGCAACGCCGTGATCCCGCCCCTTCAGGCGGGTTTTCGTCGCGGCAGGAGCATCACCGATCATCTTGTCAAACTTAATGAGCACATACGTAGGGCCACTCAACGGCGCAGGACAGTGCTCGCCTGCTTCTTTGATATCTCCAAGGCCTTCGACTCTGTCTGGCACGCCCGGCCTTTTCTGCCGGCTCAAGGCCTTGGGGGTTGATTACCCCATCCGAGCTTTCATCACCGACTTCCTTCGTGACCGATCCTTTCGCGTTCGTTGGGGCGGCACTCTTTCCCAGACGGGCGTTCCCCAGGGCTCTGTAATTGCTCCGCTTCTATTCACTATCGCTCTTTCCTGCGTTGGCCTTAGCACCCCTCACTCATCCGTCGTAACCATGTACGCGGATGACATAGCTCTCTGGCGCACTATGAGCAGTCGTTCAGCGCTCCCCAACCATCACTTATTTCGTAGGGATGTGGCTGCCTTTCAGTCCGACATCGATGCCATTTCTCTGGCACTCAAGGACATTGGCCTCTCTTTTGGCCCCAGCCAAGACGGTTTTCATACCGTTCGATTCCTTCTGGCATCTCGTCTTTAACACTCTTACCATCCAGGTCGCGGGTTCCCCTATTGGAGCTTCCAAAAGGGTCCGCTACCTGGGCTTCATCTTCCAACAAAACGGTAGGTATGGGGCACATGTTGAGCGTAACTGCTCCAGTGCTTCTCGTGCCACCTCTCTGATCTTGGCCGTACGCGGGGAGACCTGGGGCTGTGACCCCCGGACTCTGGTGTCCCTCGTGGTCTCCCTCGTTCGCTCCCGACTACTTTTCGGCTCTGAACTTACTCTATGATATATCTCCTGTCTCCAGGCTAAACTAGAAAGACTGGAATGCAGAGCTCTCCGCATCGCCCTCTCTTTCTAACTCCACGCCACGTACACTGGTCTATCGGCTCTCAGGGCTTTTGCCCCTGAGTCTTGCCATCGCCCAGACCTGCGCTGACTATGTCAGGGCCGGCCGTGTGGACAACTCCACCTCACTTGTGAGTTGCAGCCTCAGTTTATGTGGCCTCTTACCGCCCGTCCGCAGATTGGCTTTGGCCAATATCTCTCCGAGCTTCTGGGGGGCCCATTCTCTCGCGGCATCACCGTGGAGGATAACCTGGGCTTCATCTTCCAACAAAACGGTAGGTATGGGGCACATGTTGAGCGTAACTGCTCCAGTGCTTCTCGTGCCACCTCTCTGATCTTGGCCGTACGCGGGGAGACCTGGGGCTGTGACCCCCGGACTCTGGTGTCCCTCGTGGTCTCCCTCGTTCGCTCCCGACTACTTTTCGGCTCTGAACTACTCTATGATATATCTCCCTGTCTCCAGGCTAAACTAGAAAGACTGGAATGCAGAGCCCTTCGCATCGCCCTTTCTCTTTCTAACTCCACGCCACGTACACTGGTCTACCGGCTCTCAGGGCTTTTGCCCCTGAGTCTCGCCATCACCCAGACTTGCGCTGACTAGGTTGTCAGGGCCGGCCGTGTGGACAACTCCACTTCTTGTGAGTTGCAGCCTCAGTTTATGTGGCCTCTTACCGCCCGTCCGCAGATTGGCTTTGGCCAATATCTCTCCGAGCTTCTGGGGGGCCCATTCTCTCGCGGCATCACCGTGGAGGATAACCACCCCTCTTCCCCCATGGGAACCTATTCCCTCCACTCACATCGCGGGTGGTGGCACTCTGTCCCGCTCCAACGACCTAACACTCCTCACAGCTATCTCTCAGGAGCTGGTTGACTCACTGTCCGATACAGTCCGCATCTACACGGACGGCTCTGTTCTTCCGGACGGCGCTGCTGGGTTCGGGGTCTCCGCTCCTGGCGGAGCCTCCCTCTCCGGTGGCCTGCCTCCCGGTTCTTCTATTCTTACCTGTGAACTGGTCGCCATTAAGGAGGCCCTGAGGGGCGTTTCTGAGGGCTTCCTGCCTCGTGCCCCTCAGGTCTCCATCCTCACCGATTCTAGGAGCGCCTTGCTGTGCATAGGCGGCGCCCACTGCCGATCCCGCCCTAATCTCCTTCAGTCCATCACGGAACTTATTTCTACTCTCCGTAGCATGGGTACTACCACACGATTCTATTGGATTCCCTCGCACGTCGGGTTGCCTGGCCGACCGTGCTGCTGCAGTGGGTTCCTCGGGCAAGTCCTCTCTGTCCTTGCGTATCCCTCCCTCTTCTTCTGAAGTACATTCTAAAACCAAAAAACTGCTCCAGGATAGGTGGGACGCAACCTACTCGTTATGGTGTGCGGATAGATGGGAGCTGACCATGATTTCTGGACGGCTTCCAGCTCCGCTACACTCATCCTGTCCTCTACCACTCAAACCTTATGTCCTTCGTCTTTGCACTGGCATAGCGCGTTGTCACTACTCCCCCAAGCTTTGCTCTTGCGGTGATATTATCAACTTCAAACACTGTCTCTTCCTCTGCCCGGATCTTCGCGACGATTTTCAGACCATCAGGGCCGCCTGCCGGTCTGCTCATCTGAGCGAAAGTGTCCCTGACCTGGTGGCCTATTCTCTCTCTTCTGATATAAACCTCCTGCTTGCCGCGAGTTGTATCTACAGGTCTAGTGTCTCCTCTTATCTGTAGGGTCCTACGTTTTGCCCTATGATCTTCCTCCGGACGTGGCCCCTCCTGAGCCCACCCTGCCATATGTACCTCACAGCCCATATTGTAGTTGACTCCTCACGTCCTAATATGTGGCACCTCCACAGGGACCGACAATTCACTTCAGGACTCTTGTCCTGGTTGATCTCTTGATCCCAGGCAACTGTCACCGTTACAGATGACTTACTACTTGATGTTCTCCCCAGTGACTTAAGCTCCTGGGTTTGAGTCCATACTTACGACTTCCCTACTAGCCCATACTTTAGTTGACCCCCGTGGGTCTAGGCACCACCTTAGACTGACTTTATACCACAGAACTCCTGCCCAGTAGATCTTTCCGATCCTAGGCTCTAGTTACCGCTACCAATTATCACCGCCGGATATAGCCCCAGTTGATTTAGGATCCTGGGTGCCAAGTCGCTCAGGCGACACCGTTGTCTCCTGACCACCCTCTGTAACCCATATGGGGCCAGGGATGCGTCTATTTTATCGTGCTTCGCCTTCCTTGACGTTGAGACAATTGTATTGTATATTCGTTGCCGGTCATCCATAGACCCAGCTGTACCGATCTTTTTTGGTGTGACTGCGTGTGTCTGTCCATGTAGTCGGGTTTTGGGGTTTACCCCACTGATTTTAACCCATTATTTTTGGTCCTGAAAGGATTTTTATCTCTTTTAACAGTTGTATCAGCCTACCCCTCCCGGTTAAACATGCCTCTTATCCGCTTAAGCTCCCACTGGGATTTATTCATCTCAGACTCCACCCGGTAGTTTCATGTACAATTGATCTGAATTGTCCCAGTTTCTGAAAGATCCTGATCCGTCATACCTCAAACTACTTGTCATTCCAACCCGACCTTCCTTCGCCTCTTCCGCTCCTCGCCGCACTCCAGTCCCTTCCCCCCATTCCCCTCCCTCCCTGCGAACGTTTACATCCGTTCCTTGCCGACCCACCAGCAGCGGCCCCTTGCCTCGCCATCACCATGTTTCGTTGCTGCTCTCACCAGATTACCTTACATTCATCCGGCGTTGTAGCTGCGCTACGCGCTCCCCCTTCAGACGACCTTCTACACCATGACTTCGTATATCAACTGGCCATCTTCTATCCAAGTCCCCTATACGCTACTGTGTCCGGGGACGGTAATCTACCCACTGAACTGAACTCAGGGTGGCGACGTGGTGATCGTCCTTAACGCTGATGCAATAGGACGTTAAGCTTCGTTGTTCCTCCTCCTCCTCCCGTCCCTTATACAAATCGTCCCCTATACGCTTATGTGTCCTCACATTCTTCAGTTGGGAGTTGGAGTGTAACGGTTGGGTGTCTTCGCTCCAGTTGACATTTGTGGGCCTTGGCTTCGACCGCTGTGCATCTTCTGTGATGGTCATTGTTGAACGTGCCTCTGTGGTCTCAACCGCATCTAACCTGCTGTTGTTGTGTGTTGAGGACAGTTGACTCGTGCCGTCGCAGTCTACGTCGCATCTGGGTGAATATTTTTCCACTCGACCCCTATAGACTGAAGAATTTTTATATTGTAACTTTTTACGGACCAAGTCCTGGACTTGTGTCCTTTATAGTAACTTTTGGACGTTGTTTTAACTTTAATTAAACATGTAGGGCCTTCCCTTTTTTCCTTGTAGGGTAGCTCATTGGTTTGATTTTACTTCGTTATTCTTAGTTTTTTTTTAAATTGTATTTTATTATCTTGTCTTCGGTGCCGTGTGTCGTTCGTGGTCTGCCTCTCTCCTGGCATGGAGCGGCCTGATCCACGTGCCCCACCGTGGCGTCGGTGCCCGGTGGGTGCTGCGAGGAAGGATTCAACGGTGATCAAGGCCGTGACTGACATGGAGCATTTTGAACCAGGTGATTTCGAGCCTAGTGATTTGGTCAGTCCACTCGAGGGTGACTTGGTCGCCCCGATGGGATCGGCTCCTTCCACCCCTAGTCGCAAGAGAGCTCGGGCGACGCTCTCTGAGTCATCCTCGCTGTCCTCTTCGGAGGACTTGATTGAAGTAGTGCCTGATGAGATTAATGTTACGCCGTTGATGGCGCCGGATGCCGGTGCCTCTGAAGGTACCAGTTTGCCCATGGAACCAGGGCGATTGGAGTCTGAACCCCTGGCTGTAGGGAGTGAGCCATTAGCGAATCAAGACCAAGACCATAACCAAGACAAAAGCTGGACTGCCGTTGCCGGCAGGCGTAGGAACAGGAATAAGATTCCGCCTAATCCATTTCCGTTACCTAACCATAATCTGTGCCGGTTTCCAGTTACCGTCAGGTTTACAGACGACGCAACTCCTGCGACTCTGAGGTCGCGGAGTTGGAAGTTGACCGAGACCTTGAAGACAGTGGTGGGGCCCATTGATCGCTTGAGACCGCTGGGTAACGGGTTTCTAGTTAGTTGTAAGACCCGCACCAAACAACTGCGGTTGGTTGCTCTTGTGGAGATAGGACAGTTGCCGGTTTCCTGCGAGATACCTACCCCGGTGGTCGTGGGTGTCGTTCGTGACATCCCTACCTCGATCTCGGATGCGGAAATCTTAGCCGCGTGTGAGGGTGCAGTGGATTCCGATGGCTACGTGTGTCGTTGCGCGATCAAGGGTGTGAGTCGGCTGTTGAGGGCTGATGGATCGATGTCAACCTCGATCAAGGTCACCATTGCGGAGCAGACCCTTCCTGTCACTCTTTTGATCAACCGACGCGAGTTCTCGGTAAGACCGTTTGTCGCAGCAGTGGTCCGCTGTTTTAAGTGCCACCAGTATGGTCACACTAAGAAGTTTTGCAAATCTGTTCAAACCTGCCCCTCCTGCGGTAAGTCCGGTCATACCGGCGCGCAGTGTAAAGCAAGTAAGCGGTGTTGCCCTAACTGTTTGGGTGACCATTCAGCCTCCAACAATAACTGTCCCGCCCTGACGGAGCGCGTTCTCGCGAACCAGCTCAGGGCAGCTAAATACATGCCGCGAGCCCAGGCTCTTCACCTAGCTCGAAACCAGCTTGCAGCGGACCATGCGCGACCGCCGGCACAGATTAAACCTGTTCAATTTGCATGGGGGGCACGCGGTACCCCTGTTGCTCCTACTGAGGCGGTTTCTCCGCCTCCGGTGCCCACGGCGGACAATTTGGGCCCGCCTTTCTCTTCTTCTCCCATCGAGCCTACCGGGACTTCGAACCATACCGAGGTGCCGTCCGCGCCATGCGCTGGCCGCGGCGACCCCTGGGCTGCGATAAATAAACTTGAAAATCTTGTGGATAAGCTTACAGCTACGGTTACTAGGCTTGCCGATACGGTTGGTCTTTTGGTGGTGCGGAAGTTGTCCGCTTTTGGTCAGGCTATATCGGATGTCGGTACCCAGTCAGATTCCGATACCACTGTCTCGAGTTCAGTGAGCATGTGCGAAGCCTCGTCACAGTCGACTCCCAACCAGGTTCCCCTGGAAAAGAAAACAAAAACGCGTTCTACCCAGGTGAGACGTGGCCTTGCGCCTTCCGATTTTGATAAACAGTTGCGGGGGTTTATGACAAGGATTGCCCCTAAGTTTGGTATGGCCAAAGGCCAGGGTTGGGATTTTGACGAGGATGAGCAAAATGAGGTTTTGGAAAGGTTGAAGTGGGGGTTCGAGAATGTTTTGACTGATCATTCATTGGACAGCTCGCGAGACTTTACTCGTTACCCTGGACAGGATAAGCCTTAGTCGTGGTCCTTGGCCGGAGGTCGTTCGGTACTTCGGTCTTGTTTCTGTTTTTGGACCGCATTGTCTTATGACATAATTTTAGTTTTTACCCGCGGTGGATATTTCTTTGCGTCACCACGTTGCGTTATAACTTTGTATATACATCGACTTTTAATGGTTACGTAGTGTTGTTTTTGTATTTTTATTATATTTTAGGCTTTTTAGCCGCTTTTTGGATCGTTTGGTCTCTTGGTGTCACGAATAAAGGGGGTTGGGGGGATGAGGATTAGCAGTTATTCCCCCGCGCTGTGTTGCCTCCCTTGTCTAGGCCAACTCGCGGCGACATTCAGGGAAATAATGCTGGGAATACTAAGGAATGATAGAAAGGTAAAAGGCCAGACGAGAAGAGTACAAACTAAACTAGTAGAGAATTTGAAACAAGGGGAAGTCAGATGTTACAATATAATACTAGTCAATTTTATTAAATAGAAGGGGGTCAGGCGTATTAGGTAAGCTTAAGGCTGAGTCACTGGTAATGGTCTATAAGCGTCCAGAGTATCTTGGATCTATTCTGGGTGGGCGGTCTGGGGGATACTAGGGCGATTGTGGACTGATGTCATCACAAGGCAGGAGGGTATCTGGATGCTGCGCGTGGCTAGCCAGAATGTCTCAGAATTGTGGTGTGCGCTTGGTGCGCACTTAGCTGCAATAGTGTAGGGGCGGAGGTTGTCTCTCGGTTCTGGATGGCGATTGTGCAATGTTCCAGGCGTTTAGCGTCAGATGGCCAATGCAGGTCACTGGGTCGACTTCTTGAGTAACAGGGGGGTTGGTGCATGCGGCCTTCGTGGCTGACCGTTAGCAGTGGTTTGGTTCATACGCTTCTCAGTGACAACCAGTGTGTCTGGGTTGCACGCAGCGGGTCTTGAGTCTCGTAGCAGCCGGTATAGGAGCCCGTTCTTGACCAAGAATGGGTAGAACACAAGAATATTGCCGAGGCTCAGGGGTCACAACGTGGTGCGGCGTGTCCTCGGCAGGCAGTTGTTCTTTCCGGGGCTGACGGGTGAAGACTGACCGTGTGGTTTGGCTAGGCAGTGGCTTCAGGGCGATTCCCGAGGGGCGGGGCTTAGTTGGCTTGGCCGGCGGGCGAGGAAGTGGAGACGGGACGCAGGCAGCGCCAGAGGTAATTCGTCCGCTCGTGACAGAGGCCCCCCCAAGGAAAAAGACGAGGTCCTCGGCCTCGACTAAGACGCGGCCGATTAGCTCTGGGGTCTGCTGCGGGGTGAGATGATGGTGGAGGTGGTCCGGGTGATGCGGGGCGATACAGGGTTCCGGGTGGTGGGTGGCAGATGCCCAAGGCTGGGGTCCGCGGAGCTGCCGGGTTTCGGCGACGGTTAGTGGGTGGCGGCTGGTACGAATTCTGGGGCGTCGGCCCTCAGTGGGGACTCGGTGGAGTCGGATGCGGGATGGCGGCTGAGGAAGTCCGCTCCGTGATTATCCCTTCCTGGGATGTGCTCTAGCTGGAATGAATACGCCTGGAGCAACAGAGCCCATCTCATCAGCCGGGCGTTGAGAGATTTTGACGTCGCCAGGAAAGATAGCGGCTGATGGTCGACTTGAACGGTGAAGTGCGTGCCGTATAAGTACAGCTGAAACTTCTGTACGGCCCAGACGAGGGCGAGGCACTCCTTCTCCGACGTGGCATAGTTCTGTTCCGCCGGCTTCAGCTTCCGGCTGGCGTATGCGACGGGGAAGAGTGTAGGGGTGTCCGCGGAGTCTCGTTGGAGAAGAACGGCTCCGAGGCCTACGTCGCTGGCGTCCGTGCGCAGGACGAAGGTTTGCGCGTGGTTGGGGAGTCGCAAGACTGGCTGCGACGTCAGTTTCTCCTTGAGTTCCTGGAAGGCAGCTTCGCACTGCGGGGTCCAAAGAACTCGGTCCGGGGCTGATTTCCGGGTTAGGCTCGATAGTGGTGCGGCGATCCCATTGTACCCTGGTACAAACTTCTGATAGAAGCCGCTCAACCCCAGGAAGGATTGAACGTCCTTCTTAGTCTTGGGGCGGGGCGCGTCTCGAAGGCGCTGGATGGTCTTTTCCAGTGGCCGGAGCTGTCCATGGCTGATGGTGTGGCCTAGGAATTCAAGTTCCTGGTATCCGAACTGGCATTTGGTCGGTCGGGCGGTGAGACCAGCTTCTCTGAGGCGGTGTAATAGTTGGCGCACCACTCGCAGGTGCTCCTCCCAGGTTTCCGTGGCGACGAGGATGTCGTCCATGAAGGAATGCAGGGACGAGCAGTGGAGGGGGTCCAGTAGTTTCCGCATCATCGTGCTGAAAATGCTCGGCGCATTGTGGAGACCAAACGGCAGAACGTTGAACTCATAGTGGCCGTCCATGGTACTGAAGGCCAGGTACTGTCGGGAAGAAGGGTGCACCGGGATCTGATAGAAGCCTTTGCTCAGATCCACTCTGGAGAAGTATCTCGCGGACTGCAGTTTCGCAAACAAGTCCGTTGGGTCGGACAGGGGTCCGGGCACGAACTGCGTCACGAGGTTGAGCTGTCGGAAATCGATGCAGAGGCGGTGCTCTCCGCTGGGCTTGCGTGATAGCACTATGCCGGCGCTGTAGGGGGAACGGGATGGAGCGATGACTCCGGCTTGTAGCAGAGCCTCTACTTCCTTCCTCACTACCTGCTGCTGGGATAGCGGGACGGGGTATGGTTTCTGGCGGACGGGCGTGGAGTCCGTCAGGGTTAGGTGAACTTCTTCAAGATCCGTTCTCCCGGGTACGTCGGTAAGTACTTCCTTGTAGTCGGCTACGATGGAGCGTAGTTGGCGTTGCTGGCTGGCGGGGAGTGATGGGTCGAGAGATACGTCCCGGAAGGATTCCTTCCCTTGTAGCGGATATTCGGCGACGCCGGTCTCTGTCCCATCCACTTCGACGGCCAGCGCGACCGTGAGTAGCGAGTGGGTGTCTGGGGCGGGGGTGGGTTGCTCCAGGTACCGCTTGAGCAAGTTGATATGGTGGGTCCTGGATTTTCCGTCTACCTCGATGCGGTAGGTGGTTCGGGAGAGTTTCTCCAGCACCGGGTAGGGTCCTTGCCAAGCGATATCGAGCTTGTTCGTGCCGCTGGGGAGAAGTAGCAGGACCTGGTCTCCTACTTGAAGTTCTCGGTCGCGGGCGCGGCGATTGTGATATCGGGCCTGTCTCTCTCTCGCCTTCTTCAGGTTGGCGGAGGCGGCTTTCCATGTGGCCTTGAGGGTCTCCTGGAGCTTGGTGACGTATTTCGTAGCGTCGACTGGTGCTTCGTCTAGCTTGGCGTCTGTCCAGCTACGTCGCAAGGCAGCTAGGGGTCCAGAGAGGGGTCTCCCAAAAAGCAACGTGGAAGGGGTGTATCCGGTGGAGGTGTGTGGAGTCTCCCGGTACGCGAAGAGCGCTGACGTGACGTAGGTGTCCCACGCGGAGGGTTTGTCGTCGGCGATCTTCCGTATGATCGAGATGAGCGTCCCATTCAGGCGCTCGACCTGTCCGTTGCTAGCGGGGTGGTAGGGTGGAGTGCGGATGTGCCGGATGCGTAGTAGATGGAAAACTTCCTGCATCAGTCTTCCCGTGAACTGTGACCCGTTGTCGGTCAGGATGCTTTCCGGGAATCCGACTCGCGTGAAGATGGTGACGAGCGCGTCGGCGACTCGGGCGGCGTCGATCTTCGGCAGGGGAACGGCCTCACACCACATGGAGCATGCGTCGACTAGGGTGAGCAGATACTGGTTCCGCTTCTTGGTCCGCGGAAGGGGTCCAACTATGTCGACGGCTACTCGTTGGAAAGGCGTTCCTACGACGACGGTGGGGCTGATGGTTACCGGTACAATATGATGGCGGGGTGAGAATCGTTGGCACTGGCGGCAGGACTTGACGTAGCGTTTCACGTCTTCGGTCATCCCGGGCCAGTGGTACTGCGCGCTGATTCGCAGGGCGGTTGCTCCTATCCCCATGTGACCACTTAGGGGCATGCTGTGGCCAAGTTCCAGGACTTGGGGGCGAAGGGTCGCAGGTACGACTAGCTGTGAGTGGTCGTCATTCTGACGGTACAAGAGTCCGTCCTCGACGTAAAAGTCCCCGGTCTTGGGTGGAGTGCGTGCGGCGGGTAGCTTCCCGTAGCATTTGCGCAGGGTGGCGTCTTCTTCCTGGGCTCTCCGGATTTGTTCCGGCATCTGGTTGGGTATCGGTGGTGGGGTCGCGGCTGATTTCGTTTGGGCGCGCGTCTGGACGGCGGCCATCGACTCCACAGGCTGGGGCGGCATTCCCAAGAAGACATAACGGCATCCTAGAATCAAGTCATAGAGGGGCTGGTCCATCACGGCGGCTTGGATGGATCCCGTGACGTAGCGGCTTGTGACGTTGATCCGGGCGATAGGGAGCGTGGTGCTGGGCTGTGACGCGTCGGCCAGCTTCAGGGTGATCGTTTCGCCGGTCAGATCTTGGTCCCTGATCAGCGAGCGGCGGACGACGGCGTCGAATGTTAGACCGGTGTCGTAGAGGCAGTGTGCAGGGTGGTCGTTGACTGTCACCTGCTCGGTGACGGCCGGGCGATCGGTGGGAGTGACGACGGGGTTTACCGGGTTCCCGTCGGGAGTGACTTGGCGTAGGGCCAACACAGTTCCTTGTTTGCGACACTTGATGTGCAGTATGACAGTTGAGTGTATGCTGTGCAGCAGAAATGCCGTGCTTCACGGCAGATAGCAGCGCATCCAATTGACACTGCGGTCAATGTCAGTGCGTCAAATTTGACTCATGTGGTGGTGATGATGATTGTGCGCGCCTTCATGCAAAGGTTGGTATTCACACTAACACTCGTCAATCAGGGACCTCACATTCACATAAGCGATAACGCGCACGAGCCTTGAAAATTATGGGATGTTCTTTAATATTGAAAGCATGATACGATAGTCACTTCACGTTTAACTCAAATTCATGCTAAAACAACATATATCGTAGTTCCCTAAACAATCGTGGCCATCAATGTGCGGTAAAAAACTAGGTCAAAGAAGAAAAACAAAATCATAAGACATTGTATACAAAAATAACAAACATTATCATAAAGCAACCATCTTTACCATAATATCTTCCTTTAACTACGAAACACAGATTCAAGACTAATACACTAACACGTTCTAAGCTATAATCAAAAACCTATGTAAAAAACAACTGCTAGTCAGAACAAAACATACACGTTTAAACAAAATATTTAGACAGCCCCGGACAAGGAAACGTTGAGCCTACAGTATTCCTTCAACCTTAATACTGCATGCTAGACAAAACACACACTACAAAAACGTTAAGCTTACAGTATTCGTTCAACTTTAATACTGCATGCTAAGCTAGACACACACGACGAAAACGTTAAGCTTACAGTATTCGTTCAACAACATTAATACTGTTTGCTAAGGTTAGACACACACTACGAAAACGTTAAGCTTACAGTATTCGTTCAACTTTAATACTGCATGCTAGACAAAACACACACACTCAGCATCTAAGCACTCAAATGACCCTGGGCACAACACACACTAGGTGCTGTGCCTGTCATGCTTAAATAACTGAAACAAACAAAAACGTTACAATACACAAAGACAAAGACACACACACTCAGCATCTAAGCACTCAAATGACCCTGGGCACAACACACACTAGGTGCTGTGCCTGTCATGCTTAAACGACTGAAACAAACAAAACGTTACAATACACAAAGACAAAGACACACACACTCAGCATCTAAGCACTCAAATGACCCTGGGCACAACACACACTAGGTGCTGTGCCTGTCATGCTTAAACGACTGAAACAAACAAAAACGTTACAATACACAAAGACAAAGACAAACCCCCTTATTATTCACATCGTTAAAGGGTTACATTTAACATTGACACTAAAAGGTCTAATAAAACTTAGCACAAATAAACCTTTCCAATCCAAGTTGGCTACTTTTACAAAACTTAATAATATTGGCCCAAAAGAACACTAAAAGAGGCCAAAATATGACAAACTGATCATGAATCCATTCATACAATGGAAAACACGTCACACAATTATCCACGATGGTCAAATTGAAATAGAAAAAGACAACGTAAAAGAAAGAAAAACAAATTTACCTTATGCACTGTATGGTTTGACTAGAATACCAAACGTTGCTTCACATGAAGGCATCACCGTCAACAAAAACGTGTGCAAAATGTCTCTTGAAAAACAATACTTCAAACTTTCTAGCTATAAAGGTCTACACCATTGTCACTACTTCCCTACAGTTTATTTCCCCAATCTAACTAACTCTAACTAAACTAACCCATCTTCTCTCGGGACTGTCCTCGTCCCTCTTTCTCTTTCTGTCTCTAACTATACTGAATCCCTGTCCTGCGCCAGCTTTTATTCTGGTACTAAAAACTCAACATTGATTCCCACACAACAATGGACCCTTCGTGCTGACGTCCATTTCCGTACAAAATATAAAACTACATTTCAACTTTGACACTGCCTGGTGACAGCATCGGTCTGACACCTGCTGACGCAAAACAAATCCTTCCCACCAACTATCTTGTCTCATCACTCCCTCGCTTATCTGCTTCCACAGATCGGGAAAACCCAACCCTAGATCCAACACATTGGCGCTCGGCAAAAACCCACTCTTAAAAAATATACATTATAAATTTAAAGAGAAACAACAGTACAAATCAAACCAAAAACATTCACCATTATAAATGCACAATGATGACATCAGACAATATACTAAACCAATAAACATAACACTTCAAACACCAATTAACGTACATGTACATTCCTAAACAAAATATATATCAACTACTAATTAAAAACTCTATAACTTACTGACTAAACATACCTCTTCCTTTATCATTATCATCGTACTATATTTCAGTTTATGCAAGCATAAAAACAACATTGTTTATACAAACTGTCGGTCTGTCAAATTACGTTGCACTGCCACGTCCCAACTGCCTCAACAGAGGTTCGACATGTGCAACTTCCACACGAGAAAATAACCCAACACCTAAATAAACTCTAAAAGACAAAACCAGAAGTAACAAGACAATTTCTTTATTTCACACTCATTCGCACTAAAAATTAACTCCCTTTATCCCACTTCCCAACCAACCAACCCTCAATCCCACTAATAAAACCCCAAACTAATACATAAACAATTCGCTCAAAATAATAATGATAATTAAATCAAAATGGAAAATGACTAACTACAAAATGTACAAGAGATTTATAATAATTATGTCTGGAACAGCTTACTGACAACGAAGTAAATAGACAGTAAGCAACTGCTTTAAATCTTTATAAATATTCAAACTTTGTTCCACTTAAACTTCAAATAGATACAACAAGTCTTTTATATTATATAAAATGAATAAGAAAATTTATCTTTTATGCAAAATAGAAGTTGTAAGAAATTAATCTAAATTCTTAATTTATTAATATCTGGCGAAATAACTCCCCCAGACAAAACTATACAATCACAGGGCTACTTAATCTAGTAGGTAATATTACACAACAACGTTTATCAGTCAATTCAGATTAAATATATTTCAATGTGCTGTAATTTATAATTTATCACATGTAAAACAATTATCGTTCCTCACAACAGATTATCATTGGTTATAGTTATTTGTTGTGTATGGTGGAGTGTGCGTGTGTGTGCTTTATAAACGAAAATAAAGTTCCTTGGGCGAATACCACAACCTTCGCAACCGAGGTTGACACACGGAAAACACGGCGTAATAGGCCGAGGCACACAAGCTCCACACCAGCAAGGTTTCAGCACATCATCAATGATCTGCTCTAAGGCTTTGGTGTTGTTGGATTTGGTACATCTACAACAATACATACAAAAATACGCAACCATTAATAATTATATTACAAAATACTGCACAAGCATCCCGCTATCGGAATGGTTGTCTCCCTTTCAACATCCTTTCTCATCCTCCCTGTCATTACTTCTGTCATCACATATATACATTCACAATCACCTCCTTTCTGTCATCTCTTCGCTACATAACAGCGAATTCTTTTATATCAATTTATAATTATTTAATTTATAATACATTTTAGAAAATTCTCTCTCTCTCTCTCTAGGTATTTATGCAGCAAATAATATGAAACATAAAATAGAATTAAGAAAACGTAATTAACTAACCATTCACACTGCATGCATAACCCAAACCCCCGAACGCTATGGCCAACTGAGAAATTGAGGTAAAAAACTTACGGCTACCAGTGGATTCTCCGGCCTGTTGACAAAGACACACAAAGACTGGACAAACACACAGGCACGGAAGGTTAGGCAAGGTGATTACACAGGCATAAGAAATCCTAGACGGAGTCACAGGTCACCCGACGTTATACGTAGATAACTCAGATTTCACCGAGAATACACAGTAGGTATTCTAAACAGCTTAGAAAAGTTTCAGTTAAACAAACACTTCCAAAGTGTTCCCAAAACAATCCTCCTCTTCCGTTAATAGGCTCTTTTTCGTTGACGGTCTGATCTGTACGACCCACAGACAAAGTCACTAACTGGCACCTTGACCCCACTCGGATCTGTTGGTTCTGGCTACAAGAGCTATATGCAACTGTTACTGCTCCTATCAAAATATACAGTGCAAGGGGTTTTATACGATTAGCTAAGAATCTTCTAGAATATACTTGTTTTAATCATAACTCATTCCCTGCACCGTTCGCGATCAGAGCACGCATTTCACACATAGAATATCGCATGGCAGCAATTAATCTTCTCAATAACAAAATAGCCAACTATGCTGTTTTTCTAACATAGTGCGTTCCGCACGGGCGCAAAACATTCGCTACTTTTATTAATTATAAACCTAATTAATTTATTCTGATTCTCTCCCCTTGACTACCGTAACTTTTAACCTCTATGTACAGGCTGATGATTAAACTATATACATAGGCGCGCGACTGCAAACTGCGTAGCGTGACACAGCACCCCACAAGACGAAAACTAACAGTTTTAGTTCTTAACAACCACGCTACTCAGTTCTGCTCAAGAAATCAGCTGGTACATTTTCCTTCCCTGGAATACTCTCCACTATCAGATCGAAAGGTTGGAGTTGAAGTGCCCACCTCATGAGTCTACAATTTGTAGTCTTTGCTTGCTGCAGGTATTGCAAAGGTCTGTGGTCGGTCTGCACAATGACTGTCCGATCATACAGGTACTGCTTGAACTTTTGTACCCCCCACACCAATGCTAAACATTCCTTCTCTATGGTGGAATAGTTCCTCTCTGCTTGGTTTAGCTTCTTGCTGGCACATGTGATTGGCTGTAAACCCAAACCTTGGTCCTGGCACAGAATCGCCCCTATTCCAATCTCTGATGCGTCAGTCTGTAGCACTAATGGTTTTTCCATGTCTGGCATACAGCATACGGGTTTGGAACATATGCGGTCTTTGAGCGTCTGGAACGCTACTTCACAAGCATCGGACCACTGTACGGGACCTGATTTGCCTCCCTTGGTTAAGTCGGTCAGCGGCACCGCTATCGCAGCAAAATTCGGCACAAACTTCCGATAGTACCCTGCTAATCCAAGGAATGACCTGACCTGTTTCTTGGTAGTAGGACGTGGTGCATTCTGGATCTTGTCCATCTTCCCTTGTTCCGGCTGCACTTTGCCTTCTCCCTCTATGTGTCCCAAATACTCCAGCTTGCGCCTGGAACGCTTCCTACCACCAAATCGAAATCTGACTGCTTCGTCTTTCTTCCTTACTGACACAATCGGCGAACTGACTGGTGGAACTGCCCGCTCGATCGCTCCCATGATCAACATCATCCCAATCTCTGCCCTGATAGTTTCCACCTTCGACTGAGGCAAAGGTTTTATAGGCCCCACAATATCAACTGCAACTCTCTGAAACGGTTCATCAACTAGAGGTAGTTTCTGCAGCGGAACCTTTGCTACCCTACCCCTGGGAACTGTTTTCTGGCATTCGGGACATGATTCGCAGAAACGCCTAACATCCCCGCACATTCCTGGCCAATAGAACACCCCCCATATCCTCTCACGTGTCCTCTTTCCACCTAAATGTCCGGCCATCGGAGGGTCGTGCGCCAGGCGCATCACCTCTCCTCTGAGCTTGCTAGGCACGACTAGCTGTGTTAGCTCTTCTTCTCCCTGATGGTGCAGTCTATACAAAATACCCTTCTTTTTGCAGAAGCTAACCATCGCTTTGCCTGACTTGAGTTTCGTCCCTTGCTTCTCGCACTCTCTAGCTCTAGCTAAAGTGGGATCTTCTTCCTGCAACTTGGCCAACTGATCGGGCGTCACATCGAGTTGGAATGGCTTCGGAATCGGCAGTGCTTTCTCCTGCTTCCCTTCTGCCTTGGCCTGTGCCCTGGTCTGAACGGCGGCTATCGCACACTCTAACCCATCTACAGCCACGGGACTTCGATAGCCTCCCTTGAAGGTAACCCAGTTGCCAAGAATGACATCAGGTACAACTTGCTCGATGACGATCAATTCTACTGTACCCTTCACGAAAGCTGAGTCTACTTCTACGTACGCTGTAGGATACTTCCCTGACTTGACCTGATCAGCGAACATGACCTCGATCTCTCTACCTGTCATATCTTCAGGACGCACCCACTTGGCTGCTACTGCCCCCACCTCGGCACCAGTATCTCTCAGAATCTTCACCGGCTGACCCCTGACTGTTCCCATGCTCCACGGGTTGTACGGCTGAATGGTACTAAAGCTAGTCTTAGTCATTTCCGAGTGAATCGGTCCTGAATCCGGGCTGACAGTGATACGTAGCAACTGTTTTGGACTACGGCACTCCTTCGCTACGTGACCTAGCTTCCCGCACCTGAAACACTTCACAGGACGTTTCTCCCCACTAGGTTCCCTCCTCTTATCCTCTTCACCCTTGTTGCCACTGGGACCACTCCTCGCTGCCCCTACAGGTTGACTGACAGCACGATTACCCCCCTTGTACGGCACGCTACCGAACACTGGTCTGTTACTCACTGTCCGTTTCGCATCTACATGTAACTGGGCAATCTCAGCTGCTTGCTCGCCGTTCTCAGGCTGCCTCTCCCTCACAAACAGCTCTAACTCAGGGTTCATCACTGACAACAACTGTTCAGTCAGAAAGACATCAAGCACTACGCCCGCATCATCTATATCTTTCTTAGCCAAAGAAAACCATCTCTTCACTAAGACTTGTACTCTACTCAAGTACTGCGGAAAAGTCTCTGTGCCTTCTTTCCTACTCCCCCTGAACTGTTTGCGGTAGTAGTCAGCATCTCTCCTAAATCGCTTCAGAAGAGCCCCCCTGACCACTTCAAAATCGACTATCTGCTCTGGAGTTAACTTCAGATAAGTCTCTCTTGCCTCCCCTGACAACAACGGTGACAACCTAGCCGACCACGTCTCTTCCTTCCACTTCTGCGTTCTAGCTATTTGCTCAAAGTGCTGAAGATAGCTCTCAATATCCTCTTTACCATCAAATGGTTGGACCTTGATCTTGTAGCTATCAGCCTGAACTCTATCCCTCCTACGTTGGGCTTCTAGTTCTTTCTCTTGTTCTAACTGTTGCCTAAGCCTTTCTCTATCGTCTTCCCGGGCCTGCTCTCTAGCCGCGCGCTCTTCTTGCAGACGCAACTCGACATTACCCCGTTCAGATTCTATCTTCTTCTCTAAGAGCTTCAGTTCTCTAGCTTTATCTTTGCGCTCTTGCTCTAGCCTCCTTTCCATCAGGGCTAACTCCTCTGCTCTTCTCTTCTCTGCTAGGGCCAACTCTTCTGCTCTTTTCTTCTCTTCGCGTTCCATCCTCTTCTCGAGCCTAGCTGTTTCTTTAGCTCTATCTTCCCGCTCTAGTTCTATTTCTCTCGCTAATCTAGCGGCCTCTTGCTCCCTCTTCGCCCCGTCTACCACAAAACTGGCTAGACCTGCTCCCTTCAGTCCCATGCTAGCGCCTAGTTCCTTGTATCTAAGATATACTTCCATGCCCTCGCTAGTTCTTCCTGCACCGGTCTTAACTGCAGTAGGAGTAAGATCAGCTGCCATGCGAGTACTATGAGCGAAAGGCGTACTCACTGTGGTTTCCTCGTCCATCGGTGCCCGACGCGAAGCGGCTGCGTCGGCCTCCGTGTACTGGTCCATCGCTCGCGCCTGCTCAGCTGCTCTCCGAGTCGCAGCCCTCGTCAGCATACAGTCGCGGACTAAGAATGAAAAATGGGAAAAAATGGGTGAATAACAAATGAAACAAATAACAATTAACACATATACAAACAGTCGAACAAATGACAAGTAAACAGTAACAGGAGCCGGAGAAGTCCCTTATCGTCTAGGCCTCGACGACAAAGTTGTTTACCTCAACCCCCCGTTTGTGCACACACGCTCGGGGTGTGAACCCTTTTGCGCAGCGCAACCCCACTCCCGACCAACCACCCACTGGCCACTCATCCGACACACAAGACGACAAAGAAACAAACACTGACTTCTGGTATCTAAACAAATAACAATAAATCTACCCAAACTATTCCCCCCTAACCTATCCTAGATCTATCCCACCGCTGCCACCAAAATGTCACGTCCCAACTGCCTCAACAGAGGTTCGACATGTGCAACTTCCACACGAGAAAATAACCCAACACCTAAATAAACTCTAAAAGACAAAACCAGAAGTAACAAGACAATTTCTTTATTTCACACTCATTCGCACTAAAAATTAACTCCCTTTATCCCACTTCCCAACCAACCAACCCTCAATCCCACTAATAAAACCCCAAACTAATACATAAACAATTCGCTCAAAATAATAATGATAATTAAATCAAAATGGAAAATGACTAACTACAAAATGTACAAGAGATTTATAATAATTATGTCTGGAACAGCTTACTGACAACGAAGTAAATAGACAGTAAGCAACTGCTTTAAATCTTTATAAATATTCAAACTTTGTTCCACTTAAACTTCAAATAGATACAACAAGTCTTTTATATTATATAAAATGAATAAGAAAATTTATCTTTTATGCAAAATAGAAGTTGTAAGAAATTAATCTAAATTCTTAATTTATTAATATCTGGCGAAATAACTCCCCCAGACAAAACTATACAATCACAGGGCTACTTAATCTAGTAGGTAATATTACACAACAACGTTTATCAGTCAATTCAGATTAAATATATTTCAATGTGCTGTAATTTATAATTTATCACATGTAAAACAATTATCGTTCCTCACAACAGATTATCATTGGTTATAGTTATTTGTTGTGTATGGTGGAGTGTGCGTGTGTGTGCTTTATAAACGAAAATAAAGTTCCTTGGGCGAAATGCCACAACCTTCGCAACCGAGGTTGACACACGGAAAACACGGCGTAATAGGCCGAGGCACACAAGCTCCACACCAGCAAGGTTTCAGCACATCATCAATGATCTGCTCTAAGGCTTTGGTGTTGTTGGATTTGGTACATCTACAACAATACATACAAAAATACGCAACCATTAATAATTATATTACAAAATACTGCACAAGCATCCCGCTATCGGAATGGTTGTCTCCCTTTCAACATCCTTTCTCATCCTCCCTGTCATTACTTCTGTCATCACATATATACATTCACAATCACCTCCTTTCTGTCATCTCTTCGCTACATAACAGCGAATTCTTTTATATCAATTTATAATTATTTAATTTATAATACATTTTAGAAAATTCTCTCTCTCTCTCTCTAGGTATTTATGCAGCAAATAATATGAAACATAAAATAGAATTAAGAAAACGTAATTAACTAACCATTCACACTGCATGCATAACCCAAACCCCCGAACGCTATGGCCAACTGAGAAATTGAGGTAAAAAACTTACGGCTACCAGTGGATTCTCCGGCCTGTTGACAAAGACACACAAAGACTGGACAAACACACAGGCACGGAAGGTTAGGCAAGGTGATTACACAGGCATAAGAAATCCTAGACGGAGTCACAGGTCACCCGACGTTATACGTAGATAACTCAGATTTCACCGAGAATACACAGTAGGTATTCTAAACAGCTTAGAAAAGTTTCAGTTAAACAAACACTTCCAAAGTGTTCCCAAAACAATCCTCCTCTTCCGTTAATAGGCTCTTTTTCGTTGACGGTCTGATCTGTACGACCCACAGACAAAGTCACTAACTGGCACCTTGACCCCACTCGGATCTGTTGGTTCTGGCTACAAGAGCTATATGCAACTGTTACTGCTCCTATCAAAATATACAGTGCAAGGGGTTTTATACGATTAGCTAAGAATCTTCTAGAATATACTTGTTTTAATCATAACTCATTCCCTGCACCGTTCGCGATCAGAGCACGCATTTCACACATAGAATATCGCATGGCAGCAATTAATCTTCTCAATAACAAAATAGCCAACTATGCTGTTTTTCTAACATAGTGCGTTCCGCACGGGCGCAAAACATTCGCTACTTTTATTAATTATAAACCTAATTAATTTATTCTGATTCTCTCCCCTTGACTACCGTAACTTTTAACCTCTATGTACAGGCTGATGATTAAACTATATACATAGGCGCGCGACTGCAAACTGCGTAGCGTGACATGCACTAACATAAAACCCTCCCATATCCTACAATACCAGCAGATATTCTGCAAATTGCTGCAGCCACTAATCTTCTGGCTTAATCTTTCAACACTGAAAGGCAAAACAATAGGGCCAGACATCCCCGCCAATGCACACTGTATCATTATATCATTTTGTCAATCATCACCCCGCTTTTCTCATCCCTACTATCTAGCGGTGTCACAAATATTATTCATCCTAATATCTAATACCTCAGCCTCCAAACTTGGTTACATCCTCACCTCCCAACCGTTATCCCATCGGCGTCCTCGCTGATGCAAACGTTATTAATAAACATTAAATTTAGCTTTAAATCAAAAAACAAACAAACAAACAAACAAACAAAACAACAATTAGGTGAATGCACGCCAGAACGGCGTGCACACTCCCACCGGAAATTATATTGATATAATTTACTCCAAGAAAATCAAACTAAACATTTTCCTTATACAATAGGAGGAAACCGTTTTAACATGGCAACATCAGATTACAAACCATTTCTGATGTTGCAAAAGAAACAAAGACAAAAAAACAAAGCAACTACAACAACAACAACAACAACAAAACATGTGCAGCATAGAAACCACATCACTTAAATTCACAGCGACCTTGAGGCCGTTAATTACAAAACTAAAAACCCATCGAATTGAATAAACACTCCAGTCTCATGTTCAATCTCAAACTGTTCATTCAGATCTTCGCTCCTATTCGATTTTGCGATCCTCGCAACCAACGAGCACAGTCAACTGGTGAATCGGTCGCTCCAGGTGGGGTACTGTAGGGGTCTCCAACGAAAGCGTAGGGCTCTTGCATGAGGAAATGGTTCATCATAAGTGCGTCAGACAGAGTTCTAGAAAGAGACCAGCTGAGTGTCATGCATGGTAGAGGGAGCAAGTGGATTTGAGGAAGACGCGGAAGGAGGGTAGGCTGCAAAAGGCAGATCTGTGCTATGTTCGTTAGTCAAGTTACCGTAGGGAGGCGGCACTGGGTTCCCCTCGTTTTGCCAGATGACCTTGGGGAGAGTTTGTTGGGGGTCCAGACGTGAGGGCACAAACGGGTCAGCATTTGGACGTAGGTGGGCACTGTGGAGGGTGCTGGATGGGGTCACCCCAGGGCATTTGGAATCCACGCGTGGGCGACCGTCATATGGAGGGTAGGAGTAACGTACTCGCCTGTCGTCATCCTTAGTCTCTTGAAGGCGATACGTCCAGCCTGGGTGGCTGGGCCTTGAACATATGATGACGAGCCTCCAACACTGTGACGAGGCGGCCGACCAGCGTAGTGTCCGTGAGGTTGACATACTGTAGTCAGCAGCGCAGCGGGTGGTGTAGAGGATGTAGCAATGGCCGTGGAATAGATAGGAGCGTAAGGCTCCCACCTGCAGACGAAAGGAGCCCTCGCTCCGACTGGGTTCGGGCTGATGACAACCTCCCTGTGCGCAGATTCAGAAAGCGCGTTGGTGACGTTGTATGAGGCAGCGTCTGCAGCAACTGCGGAGCGGTTCACGTTAACGTCGAAGCCAGTGACAGGAGGAGCGTGTTGTGGCACATTCAAGGTCGTCGAATCTCCATTGGACAAGGTTGGAGACAGCAACATCGACGGAAGGGAAACTCAGAGCACCGCCGGAGTTGCAGCCTCTGACGGAAGGAACGTTCATCGTTGGCTGGTGGGCTTCAGGGACATCTTCGACGACAGCACCTGTACCTGTTCCTACCGCCACTGTTTGGCCATTGTCTATCTGAGGGCCAGAATCCCTAATTATTTACTAAACTTTACTAGAGGTGACGAGCGGCGATAAAGTTTTTTACTAAACTTTACTAGAGGTGACGAGCGGCGATAAAGTTTTTTACTAAACTTTACTAGAGGTGACGAGCGGCGATAAAGTTTTTTACTAAACTTTACTAGAGGTGACGAGCGGCGATAAAGTTTTTTACTAAACTTTACTAGAGGTGACGAGCGGCGATGAAGTTTTTTACTGTGCGCGCCTTCATGCAAAGGTTGGTATTCACACTAACACTCGTCAATCAGGGACCTCACATTCACATAAGCGATAACGCGCACGAGCCTTGAAAATTATGGGATGTTCTTTAATATTGAAAGCATGATACGATAGTCACTTCACGTTTAACTCAAATTCATGCTAAAACAACATATATCGTAGTTCCCTAAACAATCGTGGCCATCAATGTGCGGTAAAAAAACTAGGTCAAAGAAGAAAAACAAAATCATAAGACATTGTATACAAAAATAACAAACATTATCATAAAGCAACCATCTTTACCATAATATCTTCCTTTAACTACGAAACACAGATTCAAGACTAATACACTAACACGTTCTAAGCTATAATCAAAAACCTATGTAAAAAACAACTGCTAGTCAGAACAAAACATACACGTTTAAACAAAATATTTAGACAGCCCCGGACAAAGAAACGTTGAGCCTACAGTATTCCTTCAACCTTAATACTGCATGCTAGACAAAACACACACTACAAAAACGTTAAGCTTACAGTATTCGTTCAACTTTAATACTGCATGCTAAGCTAGACACACACGACGAAAACGTTAAGCTTACAGTATTCGTTCAACAACATTAATACTGTTTGCTAAGGTTAGACACACACTACGAAAACGTTAAGCTTACAGTATTCGTTCAACTTTAATACTGCATGCTAGACAAAACACACACACTCAGCATCTAAGCACTCAAATGACCCTGGGCACAACACACACTAGGTGCTGTGCCTGTCATGCTTAAATAACTGAAACAAACAAAAACGTTACAATACACAAAGACAAAGACACACACACTCAGCATCTAAGCACTCAAATGACCCTGGGCACAACACACACTAGGTGCTGTGCCTGTCATGCTTAAACGACTGAAACAAACAAAACGTTACAATACACAAAGACAAAGACACACACACTCAGCATCTAAGCACTCAAATGACCCTGGGCACAACACACACTAGGTGCTGTGCCTGTCATGCTTAAACGACTGAAACAAACAAAAACGTTACAATACACAAAGACAAAGACAAACCCCCTTATTATTCACATCGTTAAAGGGTTACATTTAACATTGACACTAAAAGGTCTAATAAAACTTAGCACAAAATAAACCTTTCCAATCCAAGTTGGCTACTTTTACAAAACTTAATAATATTGGCCCAAAAGAACACTAAAAGAGGCCAAAATATGACAAACTGATCATGAATCCATTCATACAATGGAAAACACGTCACACAATTATCCACGATGGTCAAATTGAAATAGAAAAAGACAACGTAAAAGAAAGAAAAACAAATTTACCTTATGCGCTGTATGGTTTGACTAGAATACCAAACGTTGCTTCACATGAAGGCATCACCGTCAACAAAAACGTGTGCAAAATGTCTCTTGAAAAACAATACTTCAAACTTTCTAGCTATAAAGGTCTACACCATTGTCACTACTTCCCTACAGTTTATTTCCCCAATCTAACTAACTCTAACTAAACTAACCCATCTTCTCTCGGGACTGTCCTCGTCCCTCTTTCTCTTTCTGTCTCTAACTATACTGAATCCCTGTCCTGCGCCAGCTTTTATTCTGGTACTAAAAACTCAACATTGATTCCCACACAACAATGGACCCTTCGTGCTGACGTCCATTTCCGTACAAAATATAAAACTACATTTCAACTTTGACACTGCCTGGTGACAGCATCGGTCTGACACCTGCTGACGCAAAACAAATCCTTCCCACCAACTATCTTGTCTCATCACTCCCTCGCTTATCTGCTTCCACAGATCGGGAAAACCCAACCCTAGATCCAACACATTGGCGCTCGGCAAAAACCCACTCTTAAAAAATATACATTATAAATTTAAAGAGAAACAACAGTACAAATCAAACCAAAAACATTCACCATTATAAATGCACAATGATGACATCAGACAATATACTAAACCAATAAACATAACACTTCAAACACCAATTAACGTACATGTACATTCCTAAACAAAATATATATCAACTACTAATTAAAAACTCTATAACTTACTGACTAAACATACCTCTTCCTTTATCATTATCATCGTACTATATTTCAGTTTATGCAAGCATAAAAACAACATTGTTTATACAAACTGTCGGTCTGTCAAATTACGTTGCACTAACATAAAACCCTCCCATATCCTACAATACCAGCAGATATTCTGCAAATTGCTGCAGCCACTAATCTTCTGGCTTAATCTTTCAACACTGAAAGGCAAAACAATAGGGCCAGACATCCCCGCCAATGCACACTGTATCATTATATCATTTTGTCAATCATCACCCCGCTTTTCTCATCCCTACTATCTAGCGGTGTCACAAATATTATTCATCCTAATATCTAATACCTCAGCCTCCAAACTTGGTTACATCCTCACCTCCCAACCGTTATCCCATCGGCGTCCTCGCTGATGCAAACGTTATTAATAAACATTAAATTTAGCTTTAAATCAAAAAACAAACAAACAAACAAACAAACAAAACAACAATTAGGTGAATGCACGCCAGAACGGCGTGCACAATGATGATGTAAAAGTTGACGATGATGTTAATGATGATGTTGTCAAAGATGATGGCTAAAATAATTGTGATGATGATGATAATAATGATGATGATGAAGTAAAAGATGATGATTATAATTAATGTGATGATGACAATAATAATGTATGAGATGATGATGATCATGTAAAAAGATGAAGGTTATAATGATTTCAAGAAAAAGACATTTATGTTATTTTATTTGATGAATGTAATGATTATAAACATAATCATGATGATGATGATATGTAAAAGATGATAATGATAACGTAAAGGATGATAATGATGATGTAAAAGATGATGGTTATATTAATTGTAATGAGGATGAGGATTATAAGGAGGATGATGATTATAATGAGGATGAGGTTACAGACAGGATCACCAGCGTTCACGGTTACGCAACCACAGAATGCGATGCAGGTGTTGTTGAACAGAGCTGTGGAAATTCAGGTAAGCCTCTGGTGCTTTCAGTGACTCCCAAGCGTGTTGATATGTCTGCCTTGTAACAAGGGTTTGCTAGCACTTTCAGTGTTGCCTCCCAGTGCCCTGGCACACAGGTGTGAGGAATATTGCCTCAATCAGCAACATTTGGACAGGAGATCATCCTGTGAAACGTAGCCAATGCCACAGTGTGGAAAATCTGCAGTTGTGGACAGCTATGTCATGAAATGTGTTGAACAAACTAAAGAACAGTTTCACTTCAGTGCTTTAGTTGAACCCCTTTTGACACCGAGGAATTGTAGACCACAGAGGAGAAAAATACACCACAATAACAGTCCTACCAACTGATGATTTTCAAATAAGATTGCAAGCTTACCATCTGGTGATTTTAAAATATAAATTCAAGCTTACCAACAATTTACCATCTGGTGATTTTCAAATAAAATGCAATTTTACCATATTGGTGATTTTTAACCCTTTGAACCCTGGATGCCCCACCAATTCTGAGCCCCATCCCCTGGGCTCCCTGGAGAAAAATGGCATTTTTAGCATGCTTTTAGTAAAACAACGAAAACATAACCAAAGTGTTAGACAACCCAAAGTACTTCAAATGTCATCTCTTCATCTTCATTATCATCCCACAATTGATCGATTACTTCCTGAGTTGTGTACAGTCGCTTAGCGACGCTTCCTTGATTTGTAGACCTTCGTTTCATGACGCAAAATTGAGAAAAAAACGTCACAAAAACACGCACTGTGCTGCACTAGAGCGCTGACATTTTGCTTTACCTTATTCCCAATAACCCTCAATAACCCTATTCCAAACAGCAAGTACTAGAAAGAACAGTAAGCTGTGTACGGACCGCAAGATTAACGGTAAGGTTACGAGACCGATTTATCGGTCTTTCGGGGCACAGCTGTTTAAGGGCTAGACCGATATATCGGTCTTTCGGGTTCAAGAGGTTAATATAAAAATGCAACATCTTTACCAACCCAACTGGTGATTTTAAAATAAAATGCACACTTACTAACCTAACTGGTGATTTTAAAATGAAATGTAATTTTATCATGTCATGTGGGGATTTTAAAATAAAATGCAAGCTTACCAACTGTTGATTTTTAACCCTTAGCCTGCTGACATGTTTTTACTGCTCTGTGCTAAAGAAAATTTTGACTTACGATTAAAAACACACATGCCTTATTATATATGCCATTGTTGCTAAACTATTAGACCTAGATATATAAAAGTATATATCAAGTGAAAGTAAATTGAATAAAGATTCCAAAGAACAGACACAAAAAAGTGTAAGATTGTTGGTTAGTACAATTATGGGATGGAAAGTTAGGGGCATGAGCAAACAAATTCACTCTCACTCAACTGCACACCCATTCTTGAAGTCATACGCAAAGAATTGCAAAATAGAAATAAGATTTATTACCAAAAATTATGTGAACCAAAATGGACTGTAATGAAAGTCTGATAAATACAGAAATAGTCTGTGTAAAATTCAAATAATATTATTATAGATCTAGTGAAAATAACGAAGTTTTTCACCTACCATCGTCTGCTAAAGATTGTAGGCGGTGATCTTCTTCTTCGTCCGAATCGTAATCACTCCCTCCAGCCTCCGTCAAATAAACATCATCACCCGCATCAAAATCTTTATCCTCACTATCATCATCAAAGTTTTCTTCCTGAAACATTTGCGCCACCTCTTCTGCCGTGTATGTTCTGCGTGCCATGATGGCGACGAACGAGGAGGACAATTTCGCCAGCAACAAGTGCTTCGACACGTGCTTTTTGTTTGATAATTACCTCTAAACCAAAAGATTTTTCTTTCCGAAACAATACAGTTGAAGGGAAACAACTTTTGTTTCATTATCATGACCAAGGATTTATTTTATAAACGCTTTTACCTCACTTCACTATCACTCGTACAATGTACGTAGACATCGCATTAGGCCGGCGTTAGACACCTCATACTACGTACGTAGACAGTGCAGCCTAAAGGTTAAATAAAATGTAATCTTAAAATCTGGTGATTTTAAAATAGAATGCAAGCTTACCAACTGGTGATTTTAATATAAAATTGCACTACAATACAACTTTAGAGTTCAATTAAAAACCAGAAATTTGCCTTTTCCTTTGCCTCCATGAGTGATTTTAACATTTAAAAAAACAAGCTGGTCGACTGGTGATTTAAACATTAATGTAAAATATGGGAAAATGACTTCTTTTTGTTCTTATTTTTTCAGAGTCCTCTATCCATAGCTGCCCCGGTACAGCTAGACATCATGGGCAAACAGCTCACAGAACTGGGTATCGCAGGTCACAAGCAGCTATACAACGCTGGTTTGGCAGTTCAGCTGTGTAAGACCTGGCTGGCCGCTCAGGGCGTTGGTATGTGGCTTTTTCCCTTCCCCTGCATGAGTCATCCTCTTGGCTGTCTTTCAATATTGCCTTGAAGACCCATCTGTTTGATTAAGCTGACTGAAGTGTAACAGTCTCATCACCTAATTAGGTCTATTTCTGATAAAGTCTCTGTCTCTCTTAATCTCTGTCTCTTCTCTCTCTCTCTCTCTCTCTCTCTCTCTCTCTCTCCCTCTCTCTCTCTCTCTCTCTCTCTCTCTCTCTCTCTCTCTCTCTCTCTCTCTGTCTCTTCCTCCATGATATTTAAACATGGTTACACATTTTTCAATTGTCTCCGTCTCTTTGTCTGTCTGTCTCTATCTCTCTCTTATTGTTATTATTATTATTATTTTTATTATTATTGTTATTGTTGTTGCTGCTATTGTTGTTGTGGTTGTCATTGTTAAGCGGGGTATTATTTAAGTGACCTGGTGTGTCGTCTACTGTTAACCAATATAGTAACTGTGTACAGGCCCAGCAAGGTTGTTCTGTGCTCCATCCTCTGCCAGCTCTTTGCAAGACATTCCAGTTGTCCATGATACAGATCTCTCACAGCAGATGATTACCGGTAGGTTTATTGATTAATTCCTTCTGCTGTGGTGTGACACTATGATTCAGTGACGTTTAGATGCTAGCGCGAGCACGAAACTGTGTAGCTCCTTAGAGCGCTTCTTCTTCTTCTTCTTTTTGAACTTGTTCAATTAAATCATCGGAGCATGTAATCAATTCAAGGGACATAGTTTGCTTTGAGGGTTTACATCTCTCTTACATTTTTATTATTTCCCTTGGGCAGCTTTAGTGCGTAAACAAAACCCAGAGGAACATAAGCCGTGCTCGGAAATACGAGGGAAAACAACTTTAGCCGGCTTGCCAGCATGTTGCACCAGAGTTGTCTAACGTTGGGGCAGACATTCTTTGCAAACGAACACAGTTTCTTTCCTACAAGTTCTGCTCTGTCCTCCATCAAACCTTCCGGATCAACCGAAAGTTTAATTTCAGTTGCAATGCTATCTAGCTCCGCTAGTTCGGCCTTGCACTGTCAGGCAATCGCCATCACCATTTCCTGAAGAAAAGTTTGCCGCTCGGGGTAGCTTTCATAGTGTTCTGAGATGACATGTCCACCCGAATAACTCTAGGTAACTAAAAACAATAGAAAAGACAAGTTACCTCCCATTTCCGAAGATGGTTTATTGGAAACATCAAAACAAGACGTTTGTTTGGACATTTTAAATTGTTCTTAGTACCTGAACAAGAAACCTAAGCAAGTCAACATCTATAATTTATTATAGATGATTAAAAATATGTTTATATTTTAAATTTAAATTTATAATTCAGTGAATGATTGCTAATAGGTCCTTGGTTGTTGGTTGGTTTATTCACCGTGCCATGATGAAGTTTGGGTTTCTCCAGGTCTGTCTCAATGTCGGTGGCCAGGCAGGAACCAGATCATCCAAGGAGAGGGCGTGACGTTCTTTTTGGATGGCGCTCACACAACTGACAGCATTCAGGTACCCATCCAGTCAGATAGCTGTTCTTATATGACCTTTCTTCCAAGCTCAACCAGCTGCTCAAGGTGCTGACTCAAGAAGGTAACTTGGAGCCTAAAGGGCACTGTCAAGCACACATCACCATTGAGCCAGCCAGATCAGTCTGGTTGGATTGTTTAACTCCTGAGGAGTGTTTATCAAAATGCATGCATAGAGCGTCTGTTAATCTGGAGTGTTTTATCTCCTTCAACGGTTTTACTTGTGGTCTAAGTATGTCTTTGTTTTGTTTGGGCCCATCTCTTGATTGCGTGATCAGTTGGGTTTTTTATGTGATGTTTAATTCATGTAAAACAGGGGAAAGTGAATCATGGATCAAAGAGTCATTGCAAAATGCTAAATCATGTTGCGAAGGTCTGTCTTCACATTAACAATTTGAGTCACGATGCTTTGCATGCTCGGCAATCCTGTCCTGTCAGCTGTGGCCATTGAATGGCCTAGAAATTTATGCCATGCAGACAAACATTTGCACACCCAGTTACACGCACACATGCAGGCAAACGCATGCACCCACATACATTCATGCACTGCACCTGCCTACAGACATCATAAAATCTATAATTAATAGTGCTGTAGGACGATTTTTATGAAAGTGAACGTTTATTTTGAGTATCTAATGCATGACAGTTGCGCAAACTTGATTTTCTTTATTAAATGAACATTACACAAGTTTGATTTTATTGTCTTATTAGATGTTCAATTTTTCAGTTACAGTTGTCCTTATATTTTTAATTCTTAGTTTGTTTAGTTAATTTTTTTTTTTAACATTTTGTTTTAAGTGTTTCCAATAAGCAAATATCCCTCCCCCTCCCACCCCCTTTCCCTACCCCAAAAACCCCTCCTCCCCCTTTCCTTTAATTTCCTAGTGTAAAATCACTTCAGAGAACAGACGTTAAATGAAATAAACACATGCACACATGCCCACCATCATACCTCACACATCCCCAAGGACACACACACATAGTTCCACACACATACTGACTCATAAAGGCGAATGCACTCGCACATACGGACACAAGACAGCACACAGCAGTAAACAGGAGCTTTAATTAGTAAAAGCTGTTGACTGATGTGTTGACTGTTTTCAGCAATGTGTGGAATGGTTTCAAGAGGCGTCGGCCAAAGAAGAAGATCAGCTAGCCCTGTCCAAGTAAGTTCCCATCTTCTCTTTCCTTCCTTATCCTATCCTATCCTATCCTATCCCGTAACTCGAAAATCATTGATGCACAACAGATGATCGTTTAACCAGCGTGTTTCATCTTTTTCTGTCCTCAGCAGTCCTCATGGCTTCACTCGGTGTCAAGCCAGTCCATTCTCGAATGTTGTCTTACCACCTTTTTTTCTGTCTCCCTCTTCTTCTACCTCCTTGCACTGTGCCTTGCAGAATGGTCTTTACGAGGCCTAATTCTCTGGTGATTTGTCCATACCATCAGAGTTTCCGTTTTTTCACCACTGAGAGCAAGTCAATGGATTGTTGATGGTCTGTTGGACTTTGTCATTGGTGATGTGCTTGGTATAGGAGATGCCCAGAAGCCTTCTGTAGCATCTCATCTCCATGCTTTGTTTTCTTCGTTGTAGGTCTGCTGTGAGGGTCCATGTTTCGCAAGAGTATAGGAAGATGGAGATGATAAGGGAGCTCAGCAACCTCTTTCCTTCTGCCCAAACTTAAGCTTATTAAAATGTGTTTGGATGCTAGGAAGCTCTATAGGATGTGCAGGCATAGAGTATCAAGCACAAGCATGGACATGTCTCTGACATCGTCATGCTTCAGGCAAACTACACTGTATTATGTCTAAGCCTGCGGTAATCAGTCTGTTTGATTATAATCACAATAATTTGTTTAATTTATTTAACAACCCCCACACCTCTCCTTACCTTCTCCCCACCAACCCAAAAGAAAATTGTCCTCAAAAGATGCTCAAAGCGCAGTTACAGAAATCCCACAAGTCATGCCCTGAAAAAATTCTACAGAAAAGGCCAGTTTCCACTAAACAGGCGACCTTGGCACTAGCTGAGTGTCAGAGATCTATCAAGCATAGGCCGTGTGTGAGTGTAACACAGTATGCCTTCTATAGCCTCTAAAACAGGTTGGGGTCAGCGTCGCTTTCGGGCTGACTATTTGTATAAGATTAGTAAACCTGATAGCAGAAAAAGATATATTGAATTTTGAAAAGCACCCAACAATGTAATATTTAAAACAAAGGCAAGCTCTTTCTCCTTCCCACCCACCCACCTCTCTCTCTCTCTCTCTCTCTCTCTCTCTCTCTCTCTCTCTCTCTCTCTCTCTCTCTCTCTCTCTCTCTCTCTCTCTCTGAGATTGTAAGATTAGCAAATGAATGCTAAAAATCTTTTTTCTGGTAATATTGAATCTGAATCCCTCTCTCTCTCCCTCTCTCTCTCACACACACACACACACACACACACACACACACAAAAACCCTATGTCCGCTGTTGACTGCTAATGCTAACCTTGATTGTGTTGCAGGAGAAAGGTGAGGCGTGCTTTGGTTTTCAACATGACTGGTGACCGCCCTGTGGCTTCTCTTCTGGCTAAACTACAGGTACAGATATTTTGTTAATTTAGTTTTTAATGCTTGTTGTTGTGGTTGATAATTTATTTCCTTACTTGCACACCCATTTATTTATTAGTTTTATTTTTCATATTTTATTCCTTTCTTTCGTTTATTTGTTTGACTTGTTGACTTATTTATTTAATGTATTTAATGACATACTTATTTTATTTTATTATTGTGATTTTTGTACTAACTTATTTATTTGCTTCTTTGTCATTGGCCTTTTGTATGTTTCAACTGTATGTGTGATTTCTGTGTTCTGACTAGGTCAATTCATTCCCATGTTCTGTCTACATCAACTGTATGTTTGATTCCCGTGCTCCGACTATGTCAACTGTACGTTTCAGTCCTGTGTTCTAACTGCATCAATTGCATGTTTCATTTATTATGTTATGACCTCGTTTCAGGTGTGCCAGTTCCACAGAGCAGCGTTCTGCCCCAACCTGGTGTCAACTGAGGTTAACGACAACATTCCAGGTGATTTGAATTTGGGTTAGGTTCAGTTTTGCCGTGATGTAAAATAAATCTGATGTCAGAATGTTATGAGGTGAATTAATCAGCCTTAGCACTTTGTAGTATGTACTGCATCCCAGATATGTTACAGCAAGATTGGGAGGAGGGTTCAGCAATGGTTACATCCCTGGGTGGACAGCAATATGATAGCAGTATTATTTCACTTTAGGCTATTAGTTTATCACTGGTGTTGACGATGTTTCTGATTATAATAATGATGACGGAGATGATTTTGATGGTTATGATAATGGTGTTCATGGTGATGATAAAAAGGACGATCAGAGACTGCCAAATCCCATTTTTTCAGTTCCCGAGGCAAGTTAATAAGTTGCCGGGAAAGATAAATCATAACAGTCACTTGCCCGGGGGTAAGTTAAAAGCTGTGAACGTAAAACAAAACAACGTGATCATCGGCATCAATGCATGTTTACTTTGATCTGGGTAGTAGCTTGCGGAGCGGGTGGTTTGGAATTTTTACGTCACACTCTAATCCAATATATTACAGCGGATTTTATTGGTCAATTGTTCATCCTTCAGCCAATGACAGCGCACCTTTTATCTCATTCCACTATACGTTGACCCCTTTTTTGGGTGTTATTTTAATTTTTTTGCTTTCACTATATGGGCAAGTACATTTTTGAGCAGGAAAGTAATATTGTGAGCGGGAAAGTTTAAAATGATATGTTGCTTACCCGGGGCAAGCTCTTGTTGAAGAAATTGGCAAACCCTGATGATGGTGATAAAGGTGATGATGATAGAGATGATTTTATTGCATTGTATTGTATGCCTACTTTAGAATTCAGTTCTATTCAGCTCAATTCAACAAATCTTTATTACCTCTTACAAGGAATCTCAACACAGGCTTTAAAGATTGCTCAAATAAATTATAGACATTTTAACTTGAGCTATGTTAGGAATAAAGTGTAAAAATGAATTATGCACACATAAACACTGTGTCGCCCTTGTACGCTCAGATACACCGACATGCAACTCCCCTCACCCACGTTTAAATTTACATTATAAAAATTGACATTATGTAACATAAAGAACAAAGAACATCCAAAAAACAAAAAGGTTTCCTTACAGTATAACATTGATGTAATAAATTTAAAAAGTATTTTCGGTATATACAACGTACACAGTGTAATACTACTGCAGATAATGATAAAGATGGTACAACATTGAATTATGTTTGCATTTTTTTTATGCCTATTTGATAATGTACAGCATAAACAGGAAATGTGTTGCATATTAGACATATTGCATTAACAGCTGCTTTGTATTGATTTTGTGTTCACGTGTCTTGTGTGTTATTATTGTGATCAGATCAACTGAACCTGAAGGTGGAGCAGGAGACCATGATGAAGAAGAGCATCAGTAACCTGACTCACTGGCGCCACCTGCTGGATGTTCAAGACAAAGCCAGGAAAGAGGCCTTCTCGTACCTTGATGCTCAAGACTGGCAGCTAAATGTTGGAAAAGCAAACGGACCAAGCAGCGGAGAAAGCGTCAAGCTCACAAACGGAGCTGCAACGAAGGGAGACCCTAGCGTTGTTGTGGAAAGCGGAAACACAAACTGGTCGTTTGTCAGCGGTCTTTCACAAAACCAGGACGCAGAGACCAGCAGTAAAGAACCATTTGGAGAGATGGCGATGAATGGGGATCCTAGAAGCGGCGTTTTGAACGGCGACGTTAGACATGGCGTTGCCAATGAAAAGTTGGAAAAGGATGTTAAAATTGACGTCATGAAGAGAAGAGAAGGCGTGGACGTTAGAAGCAACATCATGAACGGGGGAAACGGCGTGGAGGCCTGGAGTGGAGTAGTGGTCAACAGTCAGCACAGACTGGAGAGCGTGGCAGCGTGCTTTCCTTGCATCGCCAGCGCTGTGGAGTGGAGCCGCAGTCAGGAGGGGGTGGAGGACAACACCCACACGCAGATCTTGGTGACAGGCAGCCTGCACTTGGTGGGAGGAGTCTTGGAGCTGATCATGCCCAACATGAACGAGTGAGGGACCTTAGCCTGAGCGTTAGCAAGCAGTATATTCTTTATGAACCAGCGAGCGATGTTGTCCTTAACAAGGGTAACACAAGAAGATTCAGAGTTACTTTTTCCCCCCCTTGATGTAACCCTTATACAACTCAGACCAATGATTTTGTACATGCGTGTGTGTTTGCTTGTGTGTGTGTTTGTATTTGGGTTTATGAGAGTATGTATTATAAGTTTTGTATTAATTTATTTGTTAGCAGAACATTCTAGCAATTAGATAGATCTAGCAATTAGATAGCGATACACTGGTGCATGAATGATTTATTGTTGTAAAATGTTCAGAATGTGACTTTGATCATTGAGACTGATGAGCGCTTTACATATTTTATTTTACTCAGCATTGCTTGCATTTATTTTGTTTATTAATTTCACTTTGCAAAAAACACAAATGAATTACGATCTCATTATAATCATAGTGAAGATGGAGCCAGATTAGACGTATATGTGGATTCAGTGTAGCTGAGGTTTAAGTGCAGTCCAATTCATTATCAGCATACACTACTACTACCACCGTAATGCAAGGTGAACCAACAGGCATGCTACTTTTCCTGGAATTCCAGGAATTCCTGGAAATCGATCTTTGGCTTTCCGGGTGATTGAAAAATTTCCGGGAGTATTAAAAAAATCTGTGTCGAAAAAAAAATGCAAGCGTTCTTATCACGGTAGGCGATATCAGCGGGATTCGTCTGCTAGACCGCCATGACAGTCAATTTAACGATCATATCAAAGCGGCGTTGTGATTGGCTAGCTAAATTTATCTCACCAATCAGATTGCTTCTCTCTTACGTGATTCGCACTGTTATACTTATAGCCAGTTGTTTCCGTTTGACTTTTGACAGTCTTCACCACGATTCTCTGTTTTTTTAAGTTTGATAACGTATGGAAGCGTTTTTGTGATGATAAATACTACTAATAGTAGCATAATATCAAAATGTTTCGAACCGACATTGTAATAAGAAACACAGTAGGAGACTGGGACAAAGGTATCAAAAACAAGTGGCGTTGAGACTTGCTGCAGAGAACACTGGATTATGAAGTAAAAGTTGTCGGAAAAGAAAAAGAAAAAAAGAAGTACGTCGAGAAATTTGGCGACCACATCGAAAAGCTTAAGGTTCCGGGCAATTTGATTGATTTTTCGTCTCTCAAAAAGTGCTCAGAATGTGCCAGATTGCACAGATTTTAACTTTAAAAAAAATTTTTCCGGGGGAGCATGCCCCCGGACCCCCCTAGGGGGCTCGCCTGCTTTGCAGGCTCACTCTCGGGGCTCTGTTAATCCTTCCAAAATTTTCCTGGAAAACAAAATTTTCAGTGTAGCATGCCTGACCAATCAGTGCATGCTCCTTCTGTTTCCCTGTTAAGCCTGGTCTCATTCAAACGAACATAAGACTGCAAACAGAGTTTGAGCAAACCTAGATCTTTGCTTGAACCAGTGATCTGTCGGTACTAGTTTGAAAAGGTCGCCTGAACTGAGCTTCATGTCTTTACTGAATTGCTACTACGAACAGAAGCAAATTGACGATCAGTTTGAAATTAGGTCATCCCGGATCGGACTATAGGATATTTAGTCATTGTTACACACTAACCTCGTAAAACAACCTTCACATCCTCTGTGCACTGTTAGGCAGCAATTGAGAGTTTTTTTTATTTTTATTTCTCTTGCATTGGATTTACGATTTGCTATTGACCATGTGACTGGGCTCACCGATTACAGAAGAAGACCCATCCTAACTGCTCTACATCTCCTGAGATCTGCTTGGGGAATATCCGATGTTCTGATATTGTAACACTGTAAAATAACCTTCTGAATCCATTTTGAGTCGTTCCACATTCCCTTCATTGCATCTGATTGTGTAGCCAATTGTTGATAGAATCGTCCCATTCATGTGAACCATCTTTGAGCCATTTTACTTTCACACTTCCTCTTTTAGCCAATCAAATACTAGAATCCCAGTGCGTTGCCTAGGTGGTCCAAAGGAACACGATTTACCGGAAACTATGGTTCACACCACAAAGTTTTGTCCAGTAGAGAAGCAAAGGTAGCACAGATTATAATTTATCTCAAAATGTACTGTTGTTGCATGTGATACAGATTTTATTGTTGGATTGTTTTTATTGTATGCATGAAGCAATTATTTTGATTATTGTTTACAATTCTTTCTACTGAAGTTTTATTGTTTATATTTATAGTAATTAATGTATTTATTTATTGTGTATGTCTATTTTTAATTTTCACGAATGACATGCAAAAAAAAATTGTAGTAAGAGACAAATTTTCACAAGTATGAATGATTCAGAACACTATCCAGAATGTTTTGTGTGCCTCAGGGGCAACACTACCAGAAAGGATCTTGTCAGTTGTGTTTGCATTTAGCAGAATTCTGTACCAATATTGACTAAAAAAAAAAAAAAAAAAAACAACACAAAAACTTGTTTGTTGTTTTTTTACACTTAATTTTATTGTTGGAATTTGTTGTGTTCATTTGTGATACTGTAAATTTGTGGCAGCTGCTGGAGTTTCATGTTGATTTCCCTTGACAATTTTTAAAAAAATTAATATTTTGTTTGTTACAAATCTGTGGATTGTTGGCTTTTTTTAAAAGGAGTGAAGATCTGCGTGAGTGAGTGCGTGATTGTGTCTGTGTGTTCCTTTTGTGCATGAGAATACAGTGCCTGCGTGCTTTGCTTGCTTGCTTGTGCTCTTACATCAATCAGAAGGGCTTTAAGCAAAACAACCCGTGAAGCCTTTCTTTGTGTCCTATCATTGTCATGTTTACTTGGGTCTGATTGGCGTGCCATTTTCCTGATTTTTTTTAATTCATCATAGCCATAGAATAATAAATTACAGTTTGGAATCTCGTCCAATTAATTTTTTTTAAAAGAATTAATGTTAAATGCTTTTTATTTTATTTTAGTGAAACAGCAAGGTAGTTCCAATGAGTAGTGACCCAGTTAGAAAAAGACAACTTGATAAGGCTAGTGTTACAATGCTGAATAAAAAATTTTACTTCTGTATTACGTGTTCTGTCACAGTGTGATGAGGCTAAGTCTGACCAGCTCAAATCAAGGTTATAGAGTTTGGACACCTCAATCAAGCCACCTCTTAAAAGAGCTCAAGTCAAAGTCTGTCAAGAGTAAGTCATATTATGGTATTCCTAGCTTCACGAGTTTGGTCCCCCTTGTCCCTGCACTCTCTCTAGGGTGGCTGATTGCCTCTTTAAATATGGCTACCAAACTGTGTTAGCATGCTGGAGGTGAGGCCTAACTAGGGTGGCTGATTGCCTTTTTAAAGATGGCTACCAAACTCAGCATGCTGGAGGTGAGGCCTAACTAGAGTGGCTAATTGCCATTTTAAAAATGGCTACCAAATTGTGTTAGCATGCTGGAGGTGAGGCCTAACTAGTGTGTACGCCCTTTTTATACTGTGTGGTCCAAACGAGTGCAAACTACACAGTGGATGTGTAGGCTCGTGTCATGGGTCTAAACAGTGTTCAGCCTTTACCTGTGTCAGAGTCAAGCACCCAGCCCACTGCTTGACGAGAGCCTAAAACCGAGGTCTAGTCTGTTCACGCACGCATTCCACCCATTGAGGTTCACAACACAGGTGGGTGCCAGTTGATACACCCGGTACCTGTACACCCACCATGCCACTTGGGAGGTCATTTCCATCCTACCCTCCCCCCCCCCTCCCCACACCCGTGGGTGTACAGGGGGTTTCAGTATAAATAGTATCCCCACTTTCTGGCAATTTAGTGCTTTAAATTCCCACTGTCGCTGTCTTCCTCCTTTGTTTTTTTTTCATTCCTACTCTGTTCTATCAATCTACCACACTTCTTTCTTCTTTCTAGACCAGTCACCTACCTTTTTTCTTGAAAACTCTTCCTGATCAAAACTCCTCATTTGTGTGTGAGGTCTGCTGGATCAGCTTGGGAGTATTGGACGCTTTCTGCATGCCAGGTGGTCACTGGGGCTTCCTATGATGTTATTATTTGGCAATGTAGGCATTTTATATGTATGTGTTTTGTTGATATTTTATAATGATGTTTGTATTCTATTTTGTTTTTGTAAATGGGGGTTCGATAAATTAGAGTATAGCCTCAGCGTCCCCTGTGTGGGATGTCTTTATTGTAAAGTGACCGGCTGGTGGAATACCTTCAGTGTTACCATTAGGGTTGTTTCGGCAGATCTTTTATGCGGATCAGGGATGAGTCCTCTTTCAGCGAAGTTGTGGTCTGGACTTTGTGGTCTTGATTCGGCTCTTTGCAGTCCGCTGGACCCTGTAAGCAATGAATAACTAACTGACCACCCACCCTACACCTACCTTCTGGCTCGGTCAACCAGGATTGTGCTCAGTTGTGTGGGGTGTTAGACGGAGCACCTAATGCAGCAAGTGTGGGTCTCGTCTGGCTTGAATTAGATCCTGTGTGTCCACCAGTGCCTTGAGCAGCTCTTGAGCTGGAAAAGTGCTTTATGTAATTATATAACAATTTTACAATAAATTAAAAAGTAAATTCATTGTGACATTTTTATGTGGATGTGAATAATTTTTTATCTTTTGTGTGTGGATCAGGTTATTTTTTCTGGCATTGATCATTTTCATTTTCTGTGATATCTGACAGTAATGCAGAATGCAAATAAAATTCAACATTATCCATAACTAATGGCGGATATCTGGTGTTGCCTTTGTGTTTGTCTGTGTGATCACATTCGTGAATAGACATACACATTTCACACACACTCACACATACTAGGACTGCATTTTATGTATTTGACAAAAAGGATCGAGATTTAAAGATAGACACTGTTGAAAATGTGTGTTTTTAGTCCAGAGTGAAAAGAAAGATGATTTTTACATGATGATGATGATGATGACGATTTTACCTATAGTAGGAATATTATTTTGTGTAAGCATTTTATACACTATATGTCTATGTGGATAATGATGGGGAAAGGGTGGGACAGGGGTGGGTTAGTACAGATGCGAGGTGGACGGTGCAAAGGAAATGATGTTATTAGATACGCCCTTCGGGTGTAGTGTGTAGTGGCTGTAGCATGGGGAGGGTTCCCACTTCTTTTGTTCATTAAATTTTGTATGAGCTAAACAGGTTTTATTTATATTTCACAGTTTGTCTCAAGGGGTAAACAAAATGTATGTCAGAACATTTTATTGTTAGTTATTTTTATGCATTGTGTATTTGTGTGTGTTGTATTTGTGTTAGTGTATTTGTGTATTAGTATACTAGCTGTATTTTGCCCGGTCCTGATTTGGCTCAGAAGAGTCCGCTGGACCTAAAGCAACAATCAATCAATCAATCAATCAATACTGTATTTTGCAGGCTACATTTTACGTTTTGTATTATTCTCAGTTATCAGTTTGTCATAATTGTATGTTTTGTATTATTCTCAGTTATCAGTTTGTCATAATTGTCATGCAACTTATATTTGATTGTCAAATGTAAAGCCGCAAATATTGTCCGACTTAGTGAATGCATTGTTGCCAACTCGGTGTAAATATTTTATGTTTTCATGTTGATTGAAATGACAAGGACGTCAGTTTGTTGGCAGGAGTGAATGTAGTAGTCAAGTTTATGAGTTGTGTATATGTGTGTGTATACTTGTGTCAACACATGCATGTCGTTCTTAAAACGTTTGTAAAGTTTGTACAGTGATAAATGTTATGGGCATTGAAATGTTGCTTCATTGTTTTCTTTTGGTAACCATCTCCTCAAGTTGAATTTAAGGAAACTGCTGCTTAGAGCAATAACTGCAAAGCAGTTGGTGTGTGCTTTGAACATTCGTACACATAACTTGCATGCACTACTCACAAATAAAGGACACAAGAATACAGCATTATATTATGCATTATGTCATATTATGCTAGACATATACATAGGTCAATACACCCTACACTTGTTGACAACAATAAAATAATTTAATAACTATAAATTTTGCACGGCTCTACACTTCACTGTTGTTATGTTTGCCTTCTCCAAAAAACTAAGCTATTAGGCAAAATACCATGATTTGCACGGGCGACTTGACAGTTTGTCATTATTTCCCTTCCACCGATTGAAATGAATGAAACAGGTCTGCAAAGCCATAGTTCACGTGTGTGTGTGCTCGTGAGTGTGTGTGTGTTTAGTTTGAGAGTCCTTCGTTTTTTGTTTATAAGCTTGCTGTTAATATACTACTCAAAATAATTGAAGGGCCACTCTCATATTTCATTTTGTTTAATTATTTTTTGCTGCTATCAATAATATCGCTTATATTGCTTATTTCAAAACTTATCCTGTACAGTAACATTCAAGACAATCTTATTCTGACAAGTAATCACATGTGTGAGTTTTGAACTTTCTGCACTGAGTTGAAAAACAAACCCAATTTTTACAAAAAAATGACCATAATTTACTGTTGTCTTGCTAATAAAGCAAAATTTTCAACATTAAAAAGTGATTTGCACGCGAAAGGCTTGCATTTTCTGAGTTCAGTTCAACAATCGGGGTTTTTTCTGGGTATAAATGGCAGCGCTTTTGCTGTTTCTAACCATGCCCCCAAGGCGACGATTGACTGATGCGGATAGAGGCAGAGCTATTGCATGGCTTCAGGAAGGGGTGGGGGTGAGAGAAGTTGGTAGGCGGCTGGGAGTGTCCCACTCCATTGTCCAAAGGCTGTGGAAGCGCTTTAACAACACTGGAAGCGTCCAAGAACAAAGAAGGTCCGGACGCCCCCGCGTTACCACTGCAAGACAAGCCCATTTCATCATCCTGTCAGCTCTGAGGATGAGGTCCGCTACAGCAAACACCATCAGAAGACAGCTTCACGCAGCCAGCAATGTTAACGTCAGCGACCAGACAATTCGCAACCGTCTACACGAGGCAAACCTGCGATCAAGACGACCAGCAGTACGGCGCCTTTGCTCACCCCAGCTCACCGTGCAGCGCGTTTGGCCTGGGCTCGGCGTCATTTGGTGTGGACTAGGCAACACTGGTCAAGGGTGCTCTTTACAGACGAGTCTCGGTTCTCCTTGTCTTTCAACGACCATCGAGTGAATGTAGTAGTCAAGTTTATGAGTTGTGTGTATGTGTGTGTTGGTGTGTATACTTGTGTCAACACATGCATGTCGTTCTTAAAACGTTTGTAAAAGTTTGTACAGTGATAAATGTTATGGGCATTGAAATGTTGCTTCATTGTTTTCTTTTGGTAACCATCCCCTCAAGTGAATTTAAGGAAACTGCTGCTTAGAGCAATAACTGCAAGCAGTTGGTGTGTTGTGCTTTTGAACATTCGTACACATTACTTGCATGCACTACTCACAAATAGAAGGACAGACACGAGCAAACCTCCCTCCAGGAGCTAACCTTGAAGTTCTGGCCCAAGATCTCCAGCAAGAGTGGTTGGCCATCCCAGGAAACATCCTCCATAACCTGATACGGTCCATGAGACAACGATGCCAAGACTGCATTGATGCAAACGGTGGCCACACCCGATACTGACTATGGATTTTTGGTTTCTAAAGTTTTGATTTTGTAAATGAGGGGTATGTCCATGCAGTTAAATTGAATTTACTAGAACTTTAAGCGACTGATGTCTAAAATCTTTTTTGTCATTGATGCAGAAATGATTGCAATAAAATATGATGAACTAATAAATTGAATTCATGTTTTTGATTTAAAGAGAGACCCGTATGTCCAAGTGGCCCTTGTATTTATTTGAGTAGTATAGTTCATGAGTTTTCCTCATTCTGTTTTATAGTTAAAGTTGTTCTGTATTAATGTAAGCGCCTAGAGCTTAGTCTAGATTAGATTAGGCGCACATATATTAATAATAATGACAGTTTGTGCACTGTGGCTGCCTGAATCCGAAGACATCTCCTCTAAAGCTATTGCCTTCACAATGAGCTTCAAAATGTACGCCATTTTCAAAACAAACTTGCTTCTGCTGGTCGTTTCTTAGGCACTCTTAATATTGGCCCACGACAAGCATACTTGTTTGGCTCACGGCCTAAGAAACACAGCTCAGCTGCTTATTCTTTTCCATTTCCTTTCACATGCACGCACGCATACACACACGCAGAGACACACAGAGGCTTGAGGAAAAAGCCCGTCCAGTGTTGAGAGAAACAATTCACAAGATCTCATCATTACATTACATAATTGTTGCTTTAGGTCCAGCGGATTCTTCCGAGCCAAATCAGGACCGGACAACCCCCAATCCGCATAAAAAATCTGCTGAAACAACCCTAGTGGGAAAACTGAATGCCCTCCACCAGCCAGTCACTTTACAATAAAGACATCCCACGCGCAGGGAACGGGTGAGGCTTCACCCCAACTTATCGAACCCCCGTTTACAAAAACAAAATAGAATACAAACATCATTATAAATTATCAACAAAACACATACATATAAAATGCCTACATTGCTAAATAATAACATCATAGGAAGCCCTAGTGACCACCTGGCAGAAAGCGTCCAATATTCCCAAGCTGATCCAACAGACCTCACAAACAAAGAGTCTTGTCCCGGAAGAGTTTTCAAGAAAAAAGGTAGGAGACTGGTCTAGCGAAGAAGACGATAGTATAGCAGATTGATAGAAAAGAGCAGGAATGAGAAAGAGCAAATGAGAAAGACAGCGACAGTGGGAATTTAAAGCACCAAATTTCCAACCCCCGTTGGGGTGCCGGGGGTTTCAGTATAAGATCTCATCAATGTGCATTATTTTTCATAAAAATACGCGTTGTCAAATAAGTGAATGCCTATCACTTCCAATATTACAAACAACTATACAATATATATTTCTTTTAAGTTAAAAATTAATTTTAAAAGCTAACAATTATCTGTGATAGTTATAAATATAAAAAATGAACATAATTTTGTAATACGTCACTCAATATACCTTTAAAAAAATGTGACCACGATTACGTCACTCAATATACCATAGTTTTGTTATAGGCTGAAGGCATATGTACGCTGTAATTACCAAACTTGATTCAAATCCCTAGACTGGGAGAAAATATTATTACAAGAAAAAAAGAAAAAGACGCCAACATGATGTATGTTAGTTATTCATTGCTTACAAGGTCCAGCGGACTGCAAAGAGCCGAATCAGGACCACAAAATCAAGACCACAAACTTCGCTGAAAGAGGACTCACCCCTGATCAGCATAAAAGATCTGCCGAAACAACCCTAGTGGTAACACTGAATGCACTCCACCAGCCAGTCACTTTCCAATAAAGACATCCCACGCAGGGGACCCTGAGGCTATACTCTAATTTATTGAACCCCCGTTTACAAAAACAAAATAGAATACAAACATCATTATAAAATATCAACAAGCACTAAATTTCCAGAAAGTGGGGATACTATTTATACAGAAACCCCCGGCAACGCCCACGTGGGTCTCACTCAAAGAATAATCTTTAAGTCAAGAAGCACAATCAATGGCAAAATACAATTATTACAACTTAAATCGGCATGAAGACTCAAATATCTGGGAGTTATGTTTCTCTGAATATTATTTACTTTAGACTCGGGCAACGTCTCGGGTGTTTTTTTCTGGGTTTGCTCTCCCAGCAAAATTTCTAAAAACAAAACTAATATTAGGCAGGTTGGGTTTGGGCATGCCACAGGTTGCGACTACAAACCCCAGGGGAGGCGGCACAGGATTTCTCGATAAAACAACAAAGTGTCCAAAATCAAAAATAAAAATATCCCACCCACCAGCAATAATAACAGCGGAACTAAACATAAACACATGTGAAAACCTAAAGGCATGAACATTACAACAGAAACTACAGTCACATGTGAAAATTTAAACCAAACACAAACACGCATAATTACTAAATTAGCGTTCAACAGAAATGTAAAAAAAAAAAGTTACTTGTATAAACAACAATAATAATAATAATTTATTTCATTTAAAATTCTACGCCTTTCCCTCAGGAGAAGCTCAAAGCGCAGTTACAGCCAGCCATAAATAAATACTAAAGGAACATAAAAGAATAAAAGCATCAAACACAAAAACCAAACACCACAGTATTAAGATATAGTCAAACACACCCACTCACTCTATGTCGCCCACGCATACACACACACATACATACACACAACCACACACACAATAAAATACAAAAGCACAATAAAATTGTCTATCTCTATCACCACAGTATTAAAACATAGTCAAACACACCCACTCACTCTATGTCTCCCACGCACACACACATACACACACACCCACACACACACACAAAGACATACGCACAATAAAATACAAAGCACAATAAAAAATTGTCTATCTCTATCACACCAGTATTAAAACATAGTCATACACACCCACTCACTCTATGTCTCCCACGCACACACCCACACACACACCCACACACAATAAAATACAAAGCACAATAAAATTGTCTATGTCGATCAGTGTACGTGCATTTCACACAGAAACAGAAACGAGCAATTTACTTAAAAAACGCCATGGAACAACTACTATGATCACCACAAAAAGACACCACAACACAACACCTGCACAGACACTCAAGCAGCAAAACACACCTGGGCCACAACGATGACGAAGATGAGGAAAACGATGACGATGACGACGATACTGAGAAAGAAGATGACAACGACGGTGACGATGATATGATGAGGCTGATGACGAAGATGATGATGATGACGACCATGATGATGACCATGATGACGACGATGATGAAGGTACGATGACCACAAAAGAGGTTGAGGACGGCTGGTGGGCAGGAAGTTATTTCAAGAGGTGTTCATGGAAAAGATGTGTTTTAAGTCTAGATTTGAATGCAGATAGAGTAGGGGTGTCACGGAGAGGCTGAGGCAAGGAATTCCAAAGTGTAGGAGCAGCAAAGGAGAAAGAACGACGACCATACGTCTCCAGCTTGATGCGTGGCACAGAAAGGTGAACAATGAACAGACAAATCATCGAGATTACAACTGATTATAATTTTTCACATAAAAATGTTTTTCAACATTAAACACAATTTGCCCAATCTTAAAATAATTATTTCTTTTTAAAATTTCAGCATTCAGTAGTGCAGTTGAAAGGAAAATGAAATGGCATAACCCTTACAAGAAAAATGTTTTTAAAAAAACTTCATCATTTATAGAAATATCTTCTTGCACAGTCGAGGGAAAAAGAAACTGACCAGGAAAAAAAACTACATCATACAACCACAAAATAGCTTCCATAAACACAAAAACCATGCTATCCTTTTACCTTAGATGTAGTTGTAAGCATTTAAATAACATTTCATACAGTGCTATAATAGCAAATAAATCTCCATAATTATCAAAATCAAACATGTTCAACTTCATCTAAAGTTCCAATACATGAAACACCTTTAACGCGACTCAAAAAAACACTAACACGTGTCCTCGTCCACAAACAATAAAGAAATCCAACAGAAGAAAACAATAATAACTAAACATTTATCATCAAGTTCGTGCATCTTAGCGCACCGAAACAAAATCTCAAAGTCGAAAACAATTTCTCTAAATAATCTGATCCGTTCACTGGCAAACTAAAGATCCTAATTCTAGCCTTCCCTTCTAATGCACTATTAACATGTAAACACGCAGTTTTGGCATCAAAGTCACTCGATTAGATGTAGCAGTTCAGCCTCCCAAATAAATTGTTCTACTGTCAAATCACCTTCAGAGGAGAACTTCTGGAGTGGCAAAGAAACCATTTTTGTCTGTTTTTCACATTTTGTAATCTCACACTGTCAATAAAATAATAGTTTGACGTTCACATATTTCAATAAAATACTAGTGTTCCAGTGCCCTCCCAATCCCACTTCTGACATCAAAAAGATGTGGTCGGTCGCAGTCTTAAAAGATGGTGAAATATACACTGAAAGATTGCGATACAATACACAACAAAATAAAAGGGTCGGGAAGGCAAAAATGCATGTCACTAGCACCACACGGTGCTATCCTATCCTATCCTATCCCGTAACTTGGAGGTCATAAAGGCACCATAGATGATCGTTTAACCAGAGTAGAGTCTACTCCATCTTTCTCTGTCCTCAGCAACCCTGTTGGCTTCGCTCAAAGTCAAACCAGTCCATTCTCGAATGTTATCCCCCCACCTCTTTTTCGGTCTCCCTCTTCTTCTACCTCCTTGCACTGTGCCTTGCAGGATGGTCTTTGCAAGGCCTGATGATCGGGTAACATGGCCATACCATCGGAGTTTCCGTTTCTTCACCACTGTGAGGAGGTCATCATGTTGTCCAATGGCTTGTGTGATAGTCGGTCAGACTTCATCGTTGGTGATGGGCTGGGTATAGGAAATGCCCAGAAGTCTTCTGTAGCACCTAATCTCCATGCTTAGTATTCTTCGTTGTAGATCTGCAATGAGGGTCCATGTTTCGCAAGCATATAGGAAGATGGAGATGACAAGGGAGCGCAGCAGCCTTACCTTGGAATGTAGACTGATGGTCCTGTCTTTCCAAATGGGTTTCAACCTTGTCATGGCAGCAGTTGTTTGTGCGATCCTGGAGAGGACTTCCTGTCGGGACCCATTGTCTGATACAATGGCTCCTAAATATTTGAAGCTATACACTGTGTTGAGGGATTGGCCTTGGACTTTGATGTCCATGTTGATGCCATTAGTGTTGTTGGTCATCAATTTGGTTTTCTTTGCACTTATTTCCATTCCATGGGCTCTGGATTTGGTGTAAAGCCTCTGTACCAGCTGTTCAAGTTCTTGTTCCTCTCCAGCCAATCCATCATTGTCATCCGCAAAACGGAGGTTGGACATTGCTCTACCCCCTTTGCTGACCGTGCCTTCGTGATCTGCAAGGGCATCTGACATGATGCCCTCTAAAAAGATATTAAAGAGTGTTGGAGAGAGTAGGCATACTTGACACACACCGATTGTTGTTCTGAACCAGTTCCCGATGGCGCTGTTGTGGAGGACTGCACTGGTAGCCTTGTCATACAGGCTTTTGATGACTTCAATAATTTTAGGGCTGATGTTGTGCACTCTCATGGTTGCCCACAAAACTGCATGCCAGACTCGGTCAAATGCTTTCTTGAAGTCTATAAACACGTGATAGAGATGTTGTTGGTGCTGTAGGTATTTCTCGCAGAATATTCTGAGGTTGGAAATCTGTTCAGTTGTACTTCGCCCTGCCCTGCTTGTTCTTCAGCTATGATTTGTTCAGCTTGGGGTTTCAACCTGTTGAGTATTATTTTCAGGACCTTGCTGGGATGGCTGATGAGGCAGATGGTGCGGTAATTTTTTACCCTTTTTGGGAAGAGTGATGACAAGCAACTGTTTTCATGGTGTTGGCCACTCCCCATTCTGCCAGATCTTGTTACAGATAACGGTGAGTGCGTCTATCATAGCTTCTCCTCCTGCTTGAAGCAATTCCGCGGGTATGTTGTCCACTCCCGCGGACTTCCCTTTCTTCAGCGATTGCACTGTTGCCTGAACTTCTTTTCGGAGAATTGGGAGGATTTCTTCTTATTCTCTGTTCTCGGGACATGCTAGAACTGATGGGTCTCACAATTGTTCTAGACCGAACTCTGAGTTGAGAAGATTGTATCACTTTTGACTCATGTCCCAGCAGACAAGACCATTAGCTTGGCAGCACTCATCCAGCCGACTGCAGCTAAACACCAATACCCTGTTGTTTACTGATAGCGTACAGAGCTGAGAATAAGCCTTCCACTCTCTGTGTGAGTAAAAGCTGGGCTGGATTTTTTTCCGTCCCGCTCTGTCTGCTGTAGTGTATGTCGGTGTGAAACATGTTGACCTAAAACTACAAGATTTGACAGAAAACATAAACATAAGCTGCATTACAAAATGAGACCAAAAAATGTACTTGTGTGTACATTTCAAAATATGTTTTTTCTTTCTTTCAATTTATATAAATTGTGCTTTTCCCCAAAACAGTCTTTTAATCTAGTGAGTTCAATAAGCAAGGCAGAGTATGCATACTTTCTGTAATTGTTAGAAATAATTAATAATCTAAAACAATATTTTGAAATATATATGTAGATAAATATGTACAAATGGAAAATAATATTAAATAAAAACGAATACATATGCATGTGAATGTATACAATAATTATTAAAATATACAATCTTCTATGTAAATAAATGTGCAAGCAGGAAAGCTAGGGAGGAGGGGGGGGGGGGGAGAGAGAAGATAGAGATAGAGTTGTGCAATTTAAAATTAAACAAAAACAATATTCAAACAAAAATACAAAAACACAGTCTTAGCTGCATGTGAATGCATGAAATAAATGATTCTACCAGAACTTATGTGTCTGTCCTCTGCCAAACTTGTAAAGTATCCAAAGTATCCATTTAATGCACAGGAAAAAATCCTCCGGCAGTACTGTCAATGATCAAGTATCTTAACTTTTGTAGAAGATATTTTAACAAGTTACATAAGTATTACATTAGTGCATTAAATTCGATGCTGTTTGCATAAGTTGTTCAGAGCTTCACACAGTCAACGGAGCCTGGTACTGAAACCTTAAAAACTCCAAACTTTTAAATCACTAATAACATCTTTAACAATTAAACAGTCATATTGATTCTTATATTTAAATGCACAGAAATTATATCTTACAGTCTTACCAACTTAAAAAAACACTTAAAATGCAAGTGATTACAAAAATTGAAGTCAAACTTCACCAAAAATGTGTTCTTATCATTCACCGTAACAGAGAAACAGTATCACAAACAACCACATCACATTATATAGCACTTTTCTTCTTAAATATCACAACAGTCAACAAAATATAACTTTCAGTAAGTGCTTCAAACACTAAAGAAACCATATTTTTAAAAATATTGGTCAGAAAAATGCAATGCTTCTGAAAAAAAACTAGAAAAACAGATTAAAATGTGACAAGCACAACAACAAAACTGAGCAAGTTAACACTGACAAAGAAAGCCAGAGTAAAAGAAAAGGAGGGAAAGCCTTGGGTCAGTGATAAGGGCAGGAGGCTGGGCAATTAAGATTTCATGCTGGAAGAAAACTCAAGGTTCTGAATTAGAGGGTACGGTTTCAGCTGTGGTCTCCATTTGGTGTGTGGTTGTAAAGGTCAGAGCAGTACTCTGTCCATCTGTTCAAGACTTCTTGTTCTTCTGTAAGGCAAATGCCAGAATTGCTTTGGATCGTGGAGACTTTGGGCTGTTTAACACTTGTCAGCCGCTTCACAGTCTGAGTCTGGTAGGCCTTCTTGCTGTTGTTCTTGTTCAGACTGTTCTCTATTTCCTGGCATTGATCTTCTATCCAGTTCTCCTTAGCTGTGCGCATGCCATACCTGTCAGGTGCTACGGATTTTTGCGAAGCGCTACGCATTTTAAACATTTTCCCATTGCTACGGCGCATCACTACCGCAAAGCTGCTACGCAATTTTTCAAAAGTGACGATAATATTTTTTAACGAAGGGGGTTTTCGCGCGAAACTAGTATGTTCCGGTCGAGTCTGGTTTAAAGACACTTAGTAAAAGCACCGCACTTCCGACACACGTGTTCAGGTCCTTTACCGCCGATAAAATGTTTAGTACAGATGTTGGTGTGCTTTTTAACGTTTTGCACCGTGAAGGCATTTGCTCCTGTAGTCGGCTGACCGCACGCTTTCACCCATTCTTTTCACTTTTCCAAGTTGACATTCGGTTGTGGAAAGTAAATAAAGTCAACTCCTTGCATGTGAGGTTTATGTTTTCGCCGTGAATAGCTTTTGCAAATACCATAACAACAATTTTTGTTCGCCATCGCTGCTGCAAACTTTGTACTTTGGTATAGAGTTCGGCAAAATACAGGAAAAATGCCCCATCCGGGAGACCGGAAGTCATGACCTCGGAGGCCAAGGTGAAGGACATAATTTTATAGGGGGTCATTTGTAAATCAATTAAAGTACTAACCAATACCGGTCCAAGTTCCGGGTCTCCTAGTTTATCCGGGCGCATTTGGGCATGCGCCAGGTTATGTCGGGCGGGGTTTTTCACGACGTTCTTAGGCATCGTAACCCTAACCCTAACCCAAACCCTAAAACCTAACTCTTACCCTAACCCTAACCATAACCATAATCCTTACTAAGACTACGATATCACTGTGCGCATGCGTCGAATTTTGTAACGCGTCGACCAATCAGAATGCTCCCAGTCGCTCCCAGCCCAGCTAAGATACTAGGAACTGTGACGATGTCACACCGGAATCCAGTCCATGGTATGAAATTCCATGGAAAAAATCTTTGGAGCAATAGAAGAAAAAAAAACAAACTTGCAAACAACCTACAGAAAAGGTGAAGGCAAATAGCAACTATTTATGAAGAAAAAAAAAAGTTAGAATTTGTGCTCGATAGGAAAAGGATTAAAGAAGATTAAATTCCATTCAAATGTATTTCCAGACACCCCACCCTTATCCCATATACAGACTCATTTGCAAATCTATAAATTACTTTCTTTTTTTTTTTAATTATTGTAACAAAGTGTTGTGCATTAACAAGATTTTACAATAAATTTGTAAACACATTGGATGTGTGTGTTTATATTGGATGCAGAAGTTTCCAGTTTTGTTGCGAATCGCGTGATTCACATTAGTGCTACACCAAACCTCCATTTGCTATTGTTTTTCTGTTAAATTGCTACACCACAACCCGAAAACCCCTTGACAGGTATGGCATGCCTTTTTGGATGTTATTGTTGATTTTTCGGCAGGCATCAGCTCCCTGTGAGGTGTCCTTTTTCTTTTTCATCTCTCTTTGTTTATCACACAGATCCAAAAGTTCAGGGGTGATCCACGGCTTCTTCTTTGGCCGGTGCTTGCCAAGGATCTCAGTGGCGGCATCTGTCACAGCTGAGTTGAAGGTGGTGGTCATGGTCTTGACATCACCCGCTCTCAAAATGAGCAGTGGTGCAAATTTCCCTCCAATTGTGGCCTGAAATATTTCTGCCACCTCCGGGTCTTGCAGTTTGTCCAGGTCGAACTTCAGTCTAGTGCACTTTGCTGTGTTTACTCTCTTCAAGTGGAGCCGGAAAGACATCATCATGAGGTCGTGGTCACTTTAAAATAATGTCGGCTTCTCAAAAATATTGATTACGGAAAATGTTGATGCTTGATCATGAGCGTTTCTTGACCAGTGATAAAGATCACGTACTGAGTTGGGAAATCACGTAACGAAAATGTAAGGAAAGGGTATAAACACGCACAAAGTCAGTGCCAAAGGGGTATGAAAACGTAAAGCTAAGTTGCTGGGAGGTATCATCAGGTACAACTATATCGGTCGTACGTACAGCTTTCACTCGATTTGGATCGTGTGCCTGTGCGTCCTGCGCGACGGCCTACCACCCTCTCTCCCCCTCCTATTCATTTTGTCGCTTCCGAGAAACAGCCAATCATATGCACGATAATATTCACTATTTTTTCTCGACGCTTCTGATTGGCTATATAAGACTGACAACAACCCAACATTAAACATGGCCGACAAGCAGCGATGTTGGGTAAAATTACCGTCCCCTAACACCAAGGCGTATGGGGACATTCGATCTGAGGGGAAGCCGAAGAAAAGGAAAAGTAAAGCAGACAAAACTAATTGCTCAAAAAAATTAAAACAAGATGAAGGAAAAGAAAAACAAACTTTTTTGTCAGCCTTTGTTTAAAACAAGTGTGTGTGTGTAAGGAAGTCAGACACAAATCAATCCTGATACAAGTGCAAAGTTGAATTATATTGACAGGCTAAACAAAACAATCAACCAGCTATTATGTATCCTTATTGTCCCATAAATACTCCCGCCAGCGTGCACGCAAAGTGTTTATTACGTATGATGGTGTACCCCCTAAAAAACTGAAAGGGGGTATAAAAACCCCTTTATGTTTGCAATGAGGGTATGAAAACCCTGACATGTTTTGGTTGAGGGTATAAATACCCCTAGCTTAAATACTTTCTCCATCACTGGTTGACCATATTGTAGTCGATATGTTTCTGATGCACACCACTGTACGAGCCATGTCCATCATCTGGATTTTTGGTGGAAACCAAGCGTGTTTGCCAGTATCAGATTGTTGTATCTGGCAAACTCCAAGAGTCTCCACAGGAAAATACTTAGTCTTGTCAGCTTTTAGCCTTGCTCTGGAAACATCTTCTTGGATTTTCTTGGCTTTGTCAGAAAAGAATTTGGCCTCGTTCAGTTCATTTTGCAGCAAATGTTGTCTGTCCAGCAGTCGCTTTTGGCATGGCGATTCCATCACTTCCATTCGTTTCATCGTCTCAGAACTCTTGTTTATTATACTGTATATGTTATGACAAACATCATTTAGATTTCCCTCAATTCGTAAAGTGGCAAAATAAAGTTTCTGAAAGAGTTGGCCTCCACTGCCGGTGCTTGGCAAGCGAACTGACTGCTCCATGACCTTCAATTCATCTGCCAGACCTTCTATCTTTCTGAAGTGCGATCGGACTTCTGCACACTGTTGTATCGCATTGTTGATATTTTTCAACCGGTCCAGGTATTGCTCTGAAACACATTTATTTTAATATTTATACAATTACGTGGGCATGCGCACGCGCGCGCGTATGTGCGTGCGTGTGTGTGAGCGCACGCGTGCGCAAATGTCTATTGTTTCCAACTATGACCACCAACTAGAACAGCAGAAGAGGCAACTGCTGTACCACTAACTGAGCTAAAGTTTGATTATAGTGGAGAATGACATGCCCAGGGTACGTCCCCACTCTCTCAGCCACAAAGAGCTACCAGGACAGTTGGAATTGGGAATGGTCCTCAGAGGCCAACCAGCTCATAAGGCACTTGACTAATGCCAAGGCAATGCTGCCTCCTATGTTGAATCATCCTATCCTATCCCATCCTATCCCGTAACTCGAAGGTCGTTGGGGCACCACAGATGATCGTTTAACCAGCTTACTCCATCTTTCTATGTCCTCAGCAACCCTCATGGCTTCGCTCAGTGTCAAGCCAGTCATTCTCGAATGTTGTCCTCCCACCTCTTTTTCTGTCTCCCTCTTCTTCTGCCTCCTCGCACCATGCCTTGCAGGATAGTCTTTGCAAGGCCTGATGCTCTGGTGACGTGGCCATACCATCGGAGTTTCCGTTTCTTCACCACTGTGAACATGTCATCGTGTTGTCCAATGGCTTGTGTGATAGGCTGTCGCATTTCGTTGTTGGTGATGTGATGTGCTGGGTATAGGAAATGCCCAAAAGTCTTCTGTAGCACCTCATCTCCATGCTTTGTATTCTTCGTTGTAGATCTGCTGTGAGGGTCCATGCTTCGCAAGCATATAGGAAGATGGAGATGACAAGGGAGCGCAGCAGCCTTATCTTGGAATGTAGACTGGTGGTCCTGTCTTTCCAACTGTTGTTTTTTTTTGAGTCATAATACTTAACAAAAACATTAAGTAGCTGCAAAACGAAAGCCCACGTATTACACAAATTACAAAAAATTAGAAGGGCAAAGCCCATATGACTCACTTGCTCCTTATTGTACTTGCAATATTTAACATAAAAATGAGTGCCCGGAAAGAAAAAAACAACAGAGGCAATAAAATGCAAGTAATATCGACTTTGATTTTTCTAAGCTCTTGACCTTGAAATGACACTGACCTCCGGCTCCAAATACACTCATGTACTATCAAATAAACTACAGCAAAAAAAAAATTATGCAAACAAAAAACAGCGACCTTGGGATGACCTTGATTTTGGGATGACCTTGACCTTCACGCGATCTCTCATGCATGTCTGATCAAATAACCCATTGTTGTTGCATACTATGGGTTAAATATACAAGAATTCTGCTGTGCGATGACCTATTTTTTTATGTTTATGCAAGGCCTACAATGACCTTGGCCTTAAAGACCAACATTTGTTGACCTTGTGACATTGACCTTGAAGTGAGGTAATTCATTCACTTATCATATCATTTATGAGGTCTCATGGATATACAACAACATTTTACCAAGTGTGGTTGTGATAGTTAAAATAGCTTCTGAGATAGATAGATATTCAATGTTTATAGGGTCCAGCGAGGACCATTTAAAACTATTCAAAATCAGACTAGAGCGCTAACATTAAAATATGATAAAAGATATACATAAAACTAGCATTACTGATAAACTTTAATCAAATATACAAACAAGATGATATTGTAAGCCCTGGACTGGCCAGAGCTTATTTTTACATGAATGTTTATTATTAATTCTTCCAAAACAATCTATTATCACAATCCCTGAAATATTTTATTTAAAAATGTGCAGAAAATAGTTTTAATTTAAAACATAAATTACTGGCAGAAGTTATCATTGTTTTCTGCATTGCTGCGTCTGCTCAGATTTAGCAAAACACTGCAGAAATGAACTCCAAGCCTAAGGTGAGGAAAATTACCTCATTCTGACTTTATTTTGACTTTAGTTAGCTAAACATGCAGAAAACGTTACAGTGGTAAATATTCGAGCCAAAGATTCAGTGGAACTGTTGTAATTCTGCTACAAAATAATTGTCTTCATTTCTGCGAGATGAAAGAACAGGACTATGATACTGTATATTTAGAACCAAGAACTAATCTCTTAAACAGCAGGTTAGATTAGAAAAACAACAAAGATGAAAAGTTCCACTGCATTTGTGTAGCTTTGAGTGAATATTGGGTGACTGGAAAAATTGCATACTGAGAATTTATGTTTTATTTATGTGAAGTTTTGGCCGGTTGTGTGATTATAATCTACAGTTACAGAATTGGTCCGGGTAGCTTAGTTGGTATACTAGTAACCGAAAGGTACATGGTTTGAATCCCGTAATGGCCAACGTGAGAAAATATTATTGAGAGGGCACAGGATGAGATCAACATGAGAGAGGGTGTTTTGCATATGACAGGGCACACCTACTGTACTGCGATTGGACTGGGGCTCCATCTTCGTCTCTCTTCAGGGCTGGTGATTCCAGCTTGTTCTGCTCTACACTGCCGCCGACAGCCATCGGTGAACCCGAGTTGCTGCTACCCTCTTCTGCATGGTGCAGCCGACTGAGCCGGCCCTACCCCTCACCCTCTCCCGCACCCAGGCGGTCGATCGAGTGGCCAAGCATTGGAGGTGCCCAGCCGAACCCACCCTTCATTAGGTGACTTATATCTGCCCTCCCTTAGAGACCGCCGTCTCAACCCATTGGGGTGAAAACATAGCTGTCTTGTGCTGATCCCCTCCCAGTGGGCCTCTGTTCTCGCGAGGGCCCTGTGCCCACTTTTTTAATGCACTTACCTTTTTATTGGTTACGGTCTAATTAAAAACTCTTCCATTTTTAACTTGTCTCTTAGTGTGTTTTTAGGTCCTGAATTGGTCCTCTTGGTTTGGTGATATTATTTTTTCTCTGACCTTGCAGCCTAAATTGCCGACGATTACATTTTGTGTAGCGTGTTTTTTCTTTTACATTTTTAATTTGGAGGTTAAATTTTTTATGATAAATTCTTAAGGGAATACTTTTCTTAGACCACACTTTTCTTCTTCTCTTTTTGTTGTTGTAAATTTGGAGGTTAAATTTTTAACGATAAATTCTTAAGGGAACACTTTTCTTAAACCACCCTTTTTCTTGGGTTTTGTTTGTTTGTTGTCGAAATACCCCTTGGGGTCATGAGCAATCTTGCCAATGTAGATTGTTCTAACCTATAAAGGGAAAAGTGAAAGCCCCAGTTGAAAACCTGTCTTTCCTTTATAGGCAAGACTGATTCACTGCGGCAACAGTTCCCCCCGTTGGAGTGCCGGGGGTTTCAGTATAAATAGTATCCCCACTTTCTGGAAATTTAGTGCTTTAAATTTCCACTGTCGCTGTCTTCCTCATTTGCTCTTCTTCGCTAGATCAATGACCTACCTTTTTTCTTGAAAACTCTTCCTGGACAAGACTCCTTGTTTGTGTATGAGGTCTGTTGGATCAGCTTGGGAGTGTTGGACGCTTTCTGCCGGGTGGTCACTAGGGCTTCCTATGATGTTATTATTTCGCTATGTAGGCATTTTTATTATATGTATGTGTTTTGTTGATAATTTATAATGATGTTTGTATTCTATTTTGTTTCTGTAACCGGGGGTTCGAGTAGTTGGGGTAAAGCCTCAGCCGTCCCCTGCGTGGGATGTCTTTATTGTAAAGTGACTGGCCGGTGGAGGGCATTCAATTTTCCCATTAGGGTTGTTTCAGCAGATCTTTTATGCGGATCGGGGGTTGTCCGGTCCTGATTTGGCTCGGAAGAGTCCGCTGGACCTAAAGCAACAATCAATCAATCAATCAATCAATGTTGTCGTAATACATGTGTTACACTCCGTTTGATGGGTGGTGTTTTCTATCAGTAGTAGATTCAGCCCCAATGCGTGAATTCTCCTGATGAGTGTAAGTTCGGATTCGATTATCCACGCAACCCGTTCAATCAGCATAAAAGTCACTGAGTCTTCGTATGAAGTTTTCCACTTTTATTCAGCACACATCAACAACTGCATACAATCGCTCAATCGCTTTTCCACTCTCAACTTTTACTTTCCAACTCACTATCAACAACACTCTATTACTGCATACGTTGCAAAATAAAACGAACAGATCTATTGCGCGCGTCACACACACAAGCCTACCATTGCACGCGCTTCACACATAATATCGTGCGCATTTCCCACGCACCATCATGCGCGTCTCAACGTAACAACATGGATTTTGATACGCGTCCCTTCCAAACGCAAATGCGGGGCAGCGGGAGGCAGAAGCGACTCCCCTGTTGTGCGAAATACAACCGACGCCCAGTCAGAGCGTAGCACTAGGAGGAGGGCTCACCGGGCCCTGGCAAATGTCTAATTGTGGGAAGCGACTCCCTTACAGCCGGTAGCCAGGTCGATTCCGATGATTCAAGTTGCGGCAAGGATGCCTTGGCACTTCGTGCCTCATATTCCCCCCCCCTCCCTTTCCCCCACCCTTGGGGTGAGTCCCTGGATGTTCTGCAGGTCGGTATACAGGTCACCCTTTGCATGAAGCGACCATGCGAGAATCTCTCGGATTCGTCTAGTTTCTTAGACATGGTCGGGTCGATCGCCACCCAGATGGAATTGGGTGACTCCCCCTTGGGAGTATGTGACGAGGGTCTTGAGGTCCCTTGCGAGGGAGTGGCCCGCCTGGCGATCTCCCTTCCCTCCGCTGTTGCTGTTCCTACTTTGGGTCCTGCCAGATCATGGGCCACCGTTTCTCGGAAACGGCAGAAAAACAAAAATAAAGGTCTTCTTGTGGCTCTCCCATATGATCCCTATAATATTTGACTACTGAAATGCTGGGCAAAATAGGGTTGTCTCTTTATTTCCGACAGATTTAATCTTTTAGCTACTCAACTGACAGAGGCTAATCAACCCTGGTTAATCGAGTACACACCTTTAAAATCGGGACACTTGTGGTAGACCGGATGGTCTAATTAAATCAATAAAAAATTATTTCAAATTCTTCCAGATTTGTCTGATTCTCTGCCTAATTTCGCGTCCACTCGCAAAGTATAAACTGTTTTGGCTCGCCTTCATATTGGGCATACTTATGGAACCCTTACTTTCCTTTAAAAAGGAGAAGAACCACAGTGATGCTCTGCATGTGATAAGTCCTTTTTCATCCGCCATTTTATGTCTGAATGTTCTGATCTGGTTGATGAAAGAGAAAGATATATTGGTTCAATACCTTTTAATGAGATTTTTAAAGTTTGCACTATTAAACACCTGTTTCAAATTTAACATGATGTTAGTTTGTTCTACCACATATAGTTCATGTGATCTTGTTTATATTCTTGATTAAATTTTATTAGTAAGGCTGGTTTTATTGACATATTTTCTCATATTTAAATGTTAGTAGTTCAGTCTGATTTTGCTTAGTTTTGTATGGTCCTGATTCGGCTCTTTGCAATCTGCTGGACCCTATAAACAGTCAATATCTATCTATCTATCTATCTATCTATCTATCTATCTATCTATCTATCTATCTATCTATCTATCTATCTATATATCTATCTATCTATCTATCTATCTATCTATCTATCTATCTATCTATCTATCTATCTATCTATCTATTCTTTAATGCCTAAAGGTGTTCTCAATCGACGTGTAGGGTCTAACAAGCTCCCGTAGTTCTGCATTTTAAGTAACTAGAAAGAAAAAAAAAGAAGAAAAAAATGCTGAAGGGGGTGAACTCCCTGATAAAAATGAAGATGAAGACCTCAACACAACTAGCAGACTGCATACACTAGTAGGAGACGATATGAATATGAGCCAACACAATCGATTGAGTATTGGAGAAGAATTATGTCATGTAATACAAGCTCAAAAAGCCAACAAAATACGTAAGTTTTACAATCATATTGGACTGTGTCGCCGAGCGACTTTGAGTTAGACAAAAATAATCAATTGTTTATAAACACTACGGGGCTGTCCACAGGTAAAAACATTAGATAAATTAACCATGCCCAAGAATCCAGACACATTTTATGCATGGCCTATTTTGAGAACTAGACTTTAAGAGGCTGTTGTAAGATTATTAGGGCTTCCTGAATATAACTTACGTAGGCAAGTAGTTGCTTCCTTACAACAAATAGAACCAGTTCTCCCAAAATCAATTAAATAAGTCTTCATGACATGTCTAATTCTGCGTTGGAGAGTCAAACAACTATTTGCAAGTAATGTAGATCAAGTTATGGAAACTATAAACCATTATCCTATCTATGCGAGCTTCAAGATTTGAATCAAGCGTTACAATCTGTGAGAGAGGAGACATTGTTGAATTTAGCCAAGCATGGCGAATTAGACAAAGAAATAGAGAAACAAAAACAACTAACAGAAGCTGATGACTTGATCTTACGGACGTAAGACAGGCGATTCAAAAGAGGCTCGCCGACTGTGACGTATGTTGTTCTACTGATTTGAGTTCACAATTACAGTAATGTATAATTAGTTTGTAACAGTAATCACTTGGTGTAGATATATATCTTGAATGTGTTGTGGAGAGGAATGCACTGGATTGAGAGACAGCGAAGAGTAAAGGCATATAATATACTTACCCTGTCTCACATGACTTTGCTTTATTGTATGAGAGAAAAGAAAAACGAAACATGGTGTCAGAAGTTTGAACTTCAAGTGGCAGCGAGAAAAGAAACCCATGGCAGTTCAGCAAGAAGTAGAAGTCGTCGCAAGAGGCAACAGAAGAAAGAAGAACATTCCTCTTCCTCCTAACCTTGACGTGACGGGAGGAAGCCTGCAGAGCAGCTGGAGGAAGTTTAAGAGACTGTGGAACAGTTATGAGCTAATAACTGACCAACTAAGTGAAGAGCCCAAGTACCGAACAGCAGTATTTCTTTCCTGCATCAGGTCAGAAGCGTTGGACATCTTCGATGGTTTGCCGTTTGCCAACGATGACGAACGTGATGATGAGAAAATTCGAACAGTATTGTGTGGGTTCCATCAACGAAACCTACGAAGCGTTCAAGTTTCATCGCAGACATCAGACATCAGCAGAGACTATTGAAGAATTTGTTGCCGACTTGAGGCGACTGGTAAAGACGTGCAACTTTGGTGATCTAGAACATAGACTGTTGAGAGATCAAATCGTGTTGGGAGCCAAAGACGAAACTCTACGATCCAAGCTGCTGGAGGTCAGACAGCTGAAGTTAGACAACTGCATCGACATGTGCAGAGCACACGAAATGAGACAGAAGCAGACGATGAAGATGAAAACAGAAGACACGCAAGAAGTTCAGGCTTTCCGAAATAAGAAACCTGCAAAGAATACTAACAAAAAAGGTGAAAACCGCCGTGAAGAGACAGTAATAAAATGCATGTACTGTGGGGGGGGGGGGGGGGGGGAAAGCACGAAAGAAGGAAAGAGAAGTGTCCAGCTTTTGGAAAAGACTGTAGCGCCTGTGGCAGCGAGAACCATTTTGCATCATGTTGCAGAAAGAAGAAGTACAGAAGATCGAGAGTTCAACAGATAGAAGATGACGACACAGAATGTGAAGACACAGATGATGAAGAGGCAAATGAAGACCAAGTTCTACAAATCATCGACAAGAAAGAAAGTAGAAACATCCATGCCAAGATGATGATAAAAAAGAAGATGGGGAAGTTTCTACTGGACAGTGGGGCGACCACCAATGTGCTGCCTGAGAGAGTCTACAGGGACGTGACAGGAGACAGGAACTGCAGAGATGTGCAGGAGACAAAGAAGAAGTTGGTCATGTTTAATGGGACAGAAATGAAGCCAGTAGGAGAGATCATCTTACGAGTGAAGAATCCTAAGAACGACAAGAAGTACAGAGTGAACTTTGTCATAACCAGAGCTGACTGCAAGCCAGTGCTAGGGTTGAAAGCGGTACAGTACATGAAGCTATTGACAGTAAATGTGGAAAACATTGCAGCAGTGACCACAACCCAGGATGAAGCACAAAGAGACATGTTCGAGTACAGCGACGTGTTTGAAGGTGAAGGGACTCTAGAAGGTCAGCTACATCTAGAAACTGACTCAACTGTCACTCCAGTGAAGATGCCGTGCAGAAAATGGCCGATAGCAATAAGAAAAAAAGTGAAAGAGGAACTGAAGAGGCTGGAGAAGATGAATATTGTAGAGCCAGTCACCACGCCGACAGACTGGATCAGCAGCGTGGTCGTAACTATGAAGCCTAACGGCAAGGTGCGACTATGTATCGACCCTAAGACTCTGAACAAGACTTTGAAGAGAAATGAATATCCTATGCCAACTATAGACGACGTCCTTGCTCTACTGAAGGGAGCCAAATTCTTCACCCACCTTGATGCCAAAAACGGGTTCTGGCACGTGGAACTAGACGACGCGAGCAGCTTCCTCACCACGTTTGAAACGCCGTTTGGCAAGTACCGATGGAAGAGAATGCCATTCGGGATCTCACCAGCTCCGGAAGAATTCCAGAGAAGAATAGATGCAGCTTTGGCAGGGTTGCCAGGCGTCGTAGCAGTGCATGACGACATCATCGTCTACGGGATAGGAGCGACAGACCGAGAGGGGGCAACCGATCACGATGCAAACTTCCACCGTCTACTAGAGCGTTGCAGACAGAAAGAAATAAGGCTGAACAGAGACAAAGTAGAGTTGAAGAAGACCGAAGTTTCCTATTTGGGACACATTCTGTCCAGAGAAGGCTTGAAGCCAGACCCTAAAAAGATAGACGCCGTTCAACAGCTGCCAACACCAAGGCGGCAGTGCAGAGACTGCTTGGTGTAGTGGGTTACCTACAGAAATTTGCACCAAATCTTTCAGAGGCTGCAGCGCCGCTACGAGACCTGGTGAAAAAGAACACCTATTTCAGATGGGATGACGATGTCCATGGAGAGGCCTTGAGAAAAGTGAAGAAGATTCTGTCAGAGCCACCGGTTCTGCGATATTTTGACTCGTCAGGTCACAGCAAGACCTTACTTTAATGAGATGCCTCTCAATATGGACTGGGAGCGTGTCTCATGCAAGACGGACTACCCATTCAGTACGCATCGAGAGCGCTGACAGAAACAGAAAAACAATACGCACAGATTGAGAAAGAGATGCTGGCTATACTCTTTGGACTAGAAAGGTTTGAGAGATATGTCTATGGCAGAGACGTAGAAGTCGAGACCGACCACAAACCTCTCGAGATCATCCACAAAAAGAGCCTTCTATCAGCACCCAAGAGAATTCAGCGCATGTTGCTCAGGACGCAGAAATTTAGATACACTGTTGTTTACAAACGAGGCAAAGATATGCACCTGGCGGACACACTCAGCAGAGCAGTCAGTGGGCGACCAGAACAACAGACCAACCACAAAGAAGCCATTTTCTTCACAGAGTTAGAACAGATCAACACTCTCCAGGAACTAGCCATCAGTGAAGAACGATTGATCAAGTTACAACAAGCCACACAAGAAGACGCAACCATGAACCTGATCATGAAAGTAGTTCTGGCTGGATGGCCAGATGAAAAACGTCAACTACCACAACAACTGCAAGACTATTTTCCATTTAGAGAAGAGTTATCGGTTCACAACGGCTTAGTCTTTAAAGAAAACAGAGTCGTGGTACCACAGCAACAGAAAACAGAAATCATGCAGAAACTACACGCAAGTCACTCAGGAATTCAGAGCTGCCTGAGAAGAGCACGGGAAGTCGTATATTGGCCCAGAATGAGCAGGGACATAGAAGACTATATTAAGAAATGCAAAACCTGCAACACCTTTCAACGAAGGCAACAGAAAGAAACACTCATCAGCACAGAAGTACCTGAACTACCATGGCAACACATAGCATGTGACATCTTTGAGGTGCATGGCCGCGATTACCTCGTGACAGTTGATCACTATTCTGATTATTTCGAAGTCGATAGACTGAAAATCAAAGACTCGAGAGAAGTGGTCAGATGCTTAAAGGGACACAAGGCCAGGTACGGGATTCCTGAACGTCTGACAACGGACAACGGCACCCAGTTTACGTCAGCACAGTTCCAAACATTCAGCAAGACATACGGGTTTGAACACATCACAAGCTCGCCGCACTACCCGCAGTCTAACGGGAAAGCCGAAAGCGCCGTGAAAGCAGCCAAGACATGCATGAAGAAAGCGGAACACAACAAGCAAGATGTCTTTCTCGCACTGCTAGAGTTGAGAAACATGCCCACAGAGAATATGAACAGCTCGCCGGCCCAACGACTGTTTGGCAGAAGAACAAGAACTCAGGTTCCGATATCAAAGTCCTTACTGACGCCAGCACTAGTTCCAGTAAGTCAACAACTACATGACAGGAAGAAGAAGCAAGCTGACTACTACAACAGAGATGCCAAAGAGCTATCAGCACTAAAACCTGGTCAGATGGTTAAATTTCAACCCCCAGATTCCAGGAGGTGGATCAGTGCTAGAGTAGACAAACAGACAGACATCCGCTCATACAACATCCGAACAGAGGACGGACGCCGGTTCAGAAGAAATCGTCGACAGCTTCGTGAAACAGCAGAGAGTTTGAGAACAGGTCCAGGACAGAGTTGTACCACCAACCATGGCCACAGCAGCACGAAAATCAGCAAAAGGAGCCGAACGCAGCATCGTCGCCAAATCCAGAGCGCTCAGTACAAACCAGAAGTCAGACAGCAGGAACTGCCCAGAAAGCGCAGAAAGAAAGAGAGGTGCAAAATCATTCCGAAGACAGGGCGAGGGAAGAGAGGAAGAACATCAGTAATGACTCTAACGCACAAACCAACAAGAGACCTGCGACAGAAGTAGTAGTATTGGTACCAGAAGAAAGAAGGAATCATGAGATCAGAAAATCAGAGCAACCAGTAGACCAGCACTGTCCTGTACAAAATGACTGTACAACTTCCCACTATCATACACGATCAGGAAGACAAGTGAAGAAGCCAGATTATTTAAATTACGGACATTCCAAATGAACACACTAAAGGATGATGACTTTGATGAAAAGATTTAAGGCTGTAGGAATAAGAATTCGGAACGGACAAGGACAATGATAATAGTCTTTTTTGTGGATGTGGTATGGATTAAAAAGATGTGAACGATGTGCAAATCAGAAACCAGTATAAAGTAAACAACTTTAAGTCAGGAACTATTTAAGATAACATGAGATATTTAAGTTATGAACTATTCAAGATAACATTGGCTTATTATGCTTTAATAGTTTGTGCATGTAAAGAAAGGGAGATGTGACGTATGTTGCTTTACTGATTTGAGTTCACAATTACAGTAATGTATAATTAGTTTGTAACAGTAATCACTTGGTGTAGATATATGTGTTGCCGCATGACAAAACCCGGCTAAAGACGCCAGGATTGATTCGCTGCTACAGCCGTAGAACACTAAAAATAGGCTACCCCATCAATTTTAAGATTGTTGCCTCTTTGTCTTTATTTAAGACTTTTCTTTAATATCCCAAACGGATTTTGTTCAAAAATTACTAAAACATTGTTTATTTTGTTGATTTTGATAAGGGTGTTGATCACACCTTGCTAAAACAATGGCACTAATTGACCTCTGATACCCCAACTTTTCTTGTCCGACTATGAAGGGAAATCCCCAATGTGAATTGATATATTATAACGTCTGGGGAGTGAAAAGTCCCTATTGGTACTACTTTTTGGTACATAAAAGTGTGTGGCATATGAATTTTTCATGAAATTCCTTGTTCTGAAGCTTGCTTGTGACACAAGTTGTGTTCGAATGCGTCTCTTGCCGGGTCGTGAAAAACGGAAGTGTTTCCTATAGATTTTCGACGATTTTTAGTTCAAAGTGAATTTTTTTTAATGTAGATAAACTCATCTTACATCTATTTCAAGTGTTTTCTTGCAATATTTATGTTGCATTTGTTAGAAACAATTTGTCAAAGTAAGTGACCGATTCTTTTTGGAAACCGGAAGTGATTGCTTCGTCTCCAGCGTCAGTAGATGTGTCGTCTGCTAGAGTAGCTAGGGCCTTGAATCGACCCGGTTTTGCTTCAGAAGAGCTCCAAGACCTGCTTTCGGACTATTTTTATGATGGTGCCGGTGGGAACTGTGATGAGGATTATGATTCTGACGAGCAGAAGCTTGATCCCGTTATTAAACGATACTGTTTGTTTTCATTCATTGATTCATGTTTCGTAGGCCTCTTCGCTATTGGCGTGTCTTTAATAATCCGTCATTCTACTTGCATAGATTTAGGTAAAGGTTGAAAAGGCGATATCAGTGAAAGAATTACAGTAGGAGTGTGGAAAATATTTCAGTAGTATATTTTGTTGGTGGGGGGTGGGGTGGGGTGGTTGAAAAGGTAAGTAGTCTGGCCTGCATTCAATATTACTAGCATGACAAGTTGACTATGTTCTCAGTATTTATTATTGTTGGTTTGTCTGTTTTAGGAAATGAACATGAGGACTATTTACCAAATTACTAGTAATTAGTATTTGCTTTGATATTTGTGTTTATTTAAACTTTATAGAGCAAAATGACATGTTATTTTGATTTACACCTGTGACGCGACAGATTTATTCGACGTGCGGAAGGGAGTGGAGAATCGGGGAATTATTAAAGCTTGATTATTAGGACTGAAAACTACCTAATGAAACTTTTGTTTTAGGTTTGTAATCTTTGTTTGACTATTTGAACTGAGCTGATGTAGCTGCTTGCAATTAAACAAAAGATTACTTGACGGACGAGGGATTTAAGAGGGGGGGGGGGGGGGGCATTATGATAGGGTTTATTTTAGAAAAATGATTGATTCAGGCCATGTTCTTGATATAATTATTATTATGTGTTTGAGTTATTATAGACTTGCTAAACACTTGTTTTATTTCTAATATGTTTAAAAACACTATGCATTATGGATGGGTACAGAATAAAATTGTGCGTACTGTTTTAATTTGTTTATGTTCAGTATTGTGTGGATGGTGTACAATGTGAATTTTCTCATCTTATCTCAACTCACTGCCATATTGCTGCCATCTTCCTGATTGTTTTGATACCAAATACATGCATGGGAAAATTCTGGTTGTGAAGTATTGATCATTTTACAATTCAAAACTTTGAAGGCGATTTCTGGAAATTAGCCCCCGAGAAAATAAAATATTTAAAAAAATCATAAAACATCAACCAATAAAGATAAAACAATTCTGTTTTTTGCATTTTGAAGATTATTTTTAGTACTTTGTTAATAAATAAATAAGTAATTTTTCATATTTTGACACTTTAGCCTGGTTTTCTCATGCTGCAACACATATATCTTGAATGTGTTGTGGAGAGGAATGCACTGGATTGAGAGACAGCGAAGAGTAAAGGCATATAATATACCCTGTCTCACATGACTTTGCTTTATTGTATGAGAGAAAAGCAAAACGAAACACCGGCCTTTATACTGAACGCTCAGCAAGATTAGAAACCTTATCCATAAACAGAGATAAATTAATAACTAACTTTGTGTTACGTTGGAGACGCGTGCAATGGTAGGCTTGCGTGTGTGACGCGCGCGATAGATCTGTTCGTTTTATTTTGCAACGCATGCAGTAATAGAGTGTATTTATCTTTGATTTGATTTTGCGTTGTTGTTGGAAGAGGCTTTGTATAACGTTGGTGTTTTTAGTTGGTCGATATTATTTGAGAATGTTCGAGAATTGGGTGTTTACTATTGATCGAAGCGTATGGATAATTCTAGTGGTAACCATGGAAGCTTCCATTCCAAATAGGGTTGTATGACGTGAGACAGTGATGATGAAATTATTTTTGATTGGTTGTGGTGTTTCATGTGGGGTATTCTCGTTTGTTCTGGAGTATGTAGAGACTATATAAGTGCCGCACTGTTTCAAAAAGAGAGTTGAGTTGAAAGTAAAAAGTCGAGAGTGGGAAAAAGCGATTGTATGCAGTGTTGATGTATGCTGAATAAAGTTGGAAAACTACATACGAAGACTTTGCCTTGTTGCTGAGTGAGCAGGCTGCGTGGATAAACGAATCTGGGTTACACTTTATCAGATTTCAAGCATCGGAGCTGAACCAACTGATACTTTGTTAGTATTAAAGAAACAGTGCACAGAATTTTACATGAAGACAAACACACTTGCAGAAAGAATTCAAACGCTATTCAGAGAGCAAGGGGTTACAATATTTAGCATTCTTACAGCAGTTGGGATGACTATAAATACACTAATCTTAGTCTTGACTAGAAGTGTAGGGACTGGTGGTACTGGTGGTAGAACTAAAACACCAGTTAAAGACTGGATTAAGAAAGAGTTACAAAACATAGCTAATTTATTAAAACCAATGGATGTAAAACTTTTAGACGCTCATCCAGTAATATTGGGTTCTGTCTTTTCAGGGATATTTATGACCGTTTCTAAAGTTCTTGTTTTGGCATCGGAGCATCTGTGGTCTTTGTTTATAATATTATTACTCTCATTACTAAAAATAAATCAAAATAACCCTGCTAACAGCAAACCTCCCGTAAGTGCTAGACGCGAAATCCCATGATCAATATACAGTGAAACCTCCGGTATAAGACCGTCCAAAATCTGAGAAAAAACGGTCTTATAATAGAGGTGGTCTTATACCGGAAAAAGAGGGGAAGTGTTTGTGTGTGTGTGTGTGTGTGGGGGGGGGGGGGTCATGGCCGCAGAGTTATGTAGTCATAATTTTTTTTTATCAATTATGATAAGCTAAATTAGGGGTCTTCCCAACTACTAAATTTAGAATAGACAAAACAACTCTCCCCATTGTCACTTCTTTCAATCACTTTCATTCTTTTTTCTTTATTTTTTTTTCTTTTTTTTTCTTTTTTTTTTTTTTCTCTTTTTTTTTTTTCTTTTTTTCCCATTTTTTTTTTTGTCTCTCAGTCGACTCAAAACTCTCCTCTTGCGCCTCATGCGGACGTATTTTGACAAACCAATGTAGGCGAGTAATGTCCCTTACTTGCGAACCGGAAATAGCAGACAACAGCAGACATACACTAACATGAGGGAAAAAACGAAAGATCCAGTCAATAAATTAACTGATATCTCTTTTAAATTGCCTTAGACGGTCGTATAAAAGGGCTTAAGACACAGTCGCTGGTCGCATAAACGAAGTTGTCGCATACCAGAGGTCATTTAATTTTGGAAGTGAATCTGTCACAAGTTTTCAGGTCACATAACCGAGGGAGTCGTATACAAGAGAGACGGATATCGGAGGTTCCACTGTATTAATAAGTTTGTTCAGTTTTTTGGGGTAATTGTGGTGGAGGTAATGCTGAAGGTGGTGATGAAGATAAACCATGTTCATTTACTGTTGTAACTTCACAACTGTGTGCAGTTTTGTTACATAGTAATTTAAAGGCAAAGATTAACCAATTCTTTCCTAGTGGTTTACATAATATTGTTATCTCCCTTGGGTTCACTTAAATGTTTTTTTAGCATATTTATATTTTTGGTTATACTATATTCTACAAGAAGTTTTGTAAATAGGAATGCATTTTCACTAATTAAAAATAATATTTAGTATTCGATTTTTAAAGCAGTTTGTTTTCCCATCATGCTTTGCGGTTGGTAGTCACGCAAGATTTGTATGAGGTGACACTCTTGCTCTGTCAATGCTGGAGGGAAGAGGTGGCTGGCTCCATCTAAAATAAAATATCATGAACGACGTTCATGCCTTGTGGTAGTGAGTAATGTGAAATGCTAGGTCATTATTCCTAATTCAGGTCAGAACTATTATTTATTTGCTATTGCGTAATTTTTGTCGGAGATGTCTAGTTGTAGGGTCGAGTGAAACTTGACTTTTTACTCATGAGACATTTGCGACTTGCAGAAAGTGAATGCAGAATGTAAACGATTTGTATTTGTTGGGGTATAGGTTGCATGATAAAATTATTATAAATATTTATTTAGGCCTCCGGTGAGATGTAACTGTGATAATTTGAGGTCAATATTAGTTGGAAGGTGGAAGAGAAAGAAATGCAATACTTAGCTGTGGTCCTAAGGATAATAAAACTCAAATGCATGTCAAAAGAGAAAGGAATGAGATAGCTGTTGGTTATGTAGAGCAAACTCTATCTTGTGCGGACAATTTATTGTGATAATTGTCATATGGCCTTGGTATAGTTATGTATGATATTTTTTTAAAACATGCCAAGCACAAACAAGACATAACCTTGAACCAAATATTTGTGCTGAATAATTTTAAAGAGGTTAGAATGGATTTGTATGGTCACAGATTGATTGATTGATGACCTTGACCTTGTGGAACCTGTGACAATCTGTATGTAACTGTTAGGCTATATTTTTATTATTTTGTAATGTATCCGAGGCACAATGCTTATGTGTGTGATTTTATTGTATGTTGCAGGGGTGAACTGGCCCCTGTTGATCATGCTGCTGAATGTATAGTTTGATTGTTTTATCAAGAGTTGTCGATGTGCTGTGTTTGACATTTCCCCATGCTGTATCTATAAATAAAGTTTTACCCATCACCACGCCCAGTTCTCCAAATTCACTTATTAATTGGTTAGCCAGTGATCGCCCCGAACTCTTGACTGTAACATCTTTGCATCCATCTTCTGATTGGTGATATATATATATATATATATATATATTCCCAAAGGACACCGGTTACACAGTATTTACAGTAGGATTGTATCCTATTTGAAATTGTGGATCGGCAACTATATTGTTGTTGTAGTTTGATATAGTTCCTATATGAAGCTGAAGGTCAGAGGGCAACATATACAATCAGAAACCAATTACATAATCTACTTTTGAACTAGCATACTTTAAAGTGTCTTCATATTTTTAATACTCGCAGGCAAATGCGACTGCTGAATTACTAGAATCTTCGATGTTGGCTAAAAACTAATTCTGTGCGTCAAAGCTAGTACCCTCTCCTATAATATTACTACGTGTTCAAATGTTCAGGCTGGAAAAAATAAGGAAAGTGAGGACGGAAATTGAATCGGATATCCAAAAGTACCCTAGATGTAGAAGAAGGTATTCCAACGTGTTTAATGGAATTAATTACATATCTACTGGTCTAAATGTTATTAATACAGTGGATGCTGCTACCAGTGTGGGATTATTAGTGACTGGAATTGGTATACGAATTAGTATCGGATTATGTGTGTTTTAAGAATGAGGGGTCAAATTCAAAACAGGATTTAAGACACTTTAAAAAAGCATTAAAAAAAAAATAGTGTGAGTGAGGGGTGCAGGTTAAGGTACTCAAATTTTAAGAGAAATGGGGGTGGGTAAAAGGTAATTGGCGTTGAACTGTCGATTTTTCTATCTCTCTACGGTGAAGGTTGCTGGGGACAGAGAAAGATGGAGTAAGGGTGAAATTATACTGCCACGCGCGACTGAAGTGCGGACCGAAAAAAGTCGTGTCCTCTTCTTTATTTCCTATCTGTGATTATACTGACACGACTAGACGTAAAAAGTCGTGAGGACGAAAAAAGACGTGCATACATGCAGCACTTCTTTTTAGCGTGCAGAAGGGCCCGCTCTCCTATCGAAGTGTCTCGTTCATCCAGTCTGTTTCCTGCCAAGATTGAGGACATTACATTACATTACATGATTATTGTTTTAGATCCAGCGGACTCTTCCGAGCCAAATCAGGACCGGACAACCCCTGATCCGCATAAAAGATCTGCTGAAACAACCCTAGTGGTAAAACTTAATTTTTTCACCAGCCAGTCACTTTACAATAAAGACATCCCACGCAGGGGACGGCTGAGGCTTCACCCCAACTTATCGAACCCCCGTTTACAAAAACAAAATAGAATACAAACATCATTATAAATTATCAACAAAACACATACATATAAAATGCCTACATTGCTAAATAATAACTTCATAGGAAGCCCTAGTGACCACCTGGCAGAATGATTGATTGATTGATTTATTGTTGCTTTAGGTCCAGCGGACTCTTCCGAGCCAAATCAGGACCGGACAACCCCCGATCCGCATAAAAGATCTGCTGAAACAACCCCAGTGGGAAAATTGAATGCCCTCCAACGGCCAGTCACTTTACAATAAAGACATCCCATGCGGGGGACGGCTGAGGGTTGACCTCAACTACGCGAACACCCCGGTTACAAAAACAAAATAGAATACAAACATCATTATAAATCATCAAAAAAACACATACATATAAAATGCCTATAGTGCTAAATAGTACAATCATAGGAAGCCCTAGTGACCACCCGGCAGAAAGCGTCCAACACTCCCAAGCTGATCCAACAGACCTCATACACAAACAAGGAGTCTTGTCCAGGAAGAGTTTTCAAGAAAAAAGGTAGGTCATTGATCTAGCGAAGAAGAAGATAGTATAGCAGAGTGAAGGACAGAGCAGGAATAGGAAAGAGTAAATGAGGAAGACAGGACAGTGGGAATTTAAAGCACTAAATTTCCATAAAGTGGGGATACTATTTATACTGAAAACCCCCGGCACTCCAACGGGGGTACTGTTGCCGCAGTGAATCTGTCTTGCCTATAAAGGAAAGACAGGTTTTCAACTGTGGCTTTCACTGTTCCCTTTATAGGTTTGAACAATCTACAGTGGCAAGATTGCTCATGACCCCAAGGGGTACCTGGCAGAAAGCGTCCAATATTCCCAAGCTGATCCAACAAACCTCATACACAAATAAGGAGTCTTGTCCCGGAAGAGTTTTCAAGAAAAAAAGACAGGAGACTGGGCTAGCGAAGAAGACGATAGTATAGCAGATTGATAGAACAGAGCAGGAATGAGAAAGAGCAAATGAGAAAGACAGCGACAGTGGGAATTTAAAGCACTAAATTTCCAGAAAGTGGGGATACTATTTATACTGAATCCCCCGGCACCCCAACGGGGGTGCCAAGATTGAGGATGAAAGATTGATTGTGGAGGTGCGCTGCAGAGAATTGATATATAACAAAGCGTACAAAAATCACAGCAATCGGGAACTTATTCAAAAAACATGGGAAAACATTGCTAGGGAAATGGGAAACGAAGGTAAATTTCTCTCTCTCTCTCTCTCTCTCTCTCTCTCTCTCTCTCTCTCGTGTAGGCATGAATGAGCAAACATTTGCATAGGAGGGTGTGTGTGTGTGTTTGAAAGTGCATCCCAGATACATTGATACATTGATTTTGATTATACATGTAGTCATTGTTTTATTGTTGTACTGCCACAGAACAATTTTTCGGTTTTGTTTACACAGTCGGACGGAGTCGCGCGGGCCTATATGATCACCACTTCTGACCTAGCTGCCCGTCCGTTTCGGTCCGCACTTCAGTCGCGCGTGGTAGTATAATTTCAGCCTAAACTGGTTAAAGGATCATTTGTGTTCCCCCAACGACTTCCGAGTTACGGGTTATGACAGGATAGGATTATAATAATAATAATAATAATAATAATTATTATTATTATTATTATTATTATTATTATTATATACCAGCGATTTCAACATTTTTAAATAGGCTAATAAGTGAAGAGAAGTGAGCAACAGGTCAAGTTGAGAGGTACACAAACCTCGCTGTTGCTCCGTCTCAAATGTCATGACGTCATCTGTTGCTTGGTATTTGGCATCAGTCTGAGAGTCAAGATGGCTACTGAGGGAAACACTGTTGGCATCGTCACAAGTTGTCCTGCCATGGGAGGAAGGGTAGTCAGAGTTTATCACTGATCTAACAGCTCCCCGCTTTGCACCAGTTTTCTGTCAGGACACAGCAAGGCACAATGTGATGGGCCCGAAGACCAAACTTCATACTTCTGTGTATGTTTGGTGTGTTTGCACATGTGTAAATTTCCTGTCAGTTTCCTACTGTTGTTGCGACAAGTCAACTACATGAAAGCTTTACTTGAAAACATTATTTTATAAACTATACTAATCACCTATTTAAATTCACACTTTACTTGAAAACACACCCACACACACAAACACACACGCACACACACACACATATATATATAAAGGTAAGAAAGGTAAAGGTAGTCCCATAGCCTTGTGGCCGTAGGGGAGAGTGATGTTGGAGATCACACTTATCTTGGGCCAGCGTAATGAGGGTGATGCCCATCTCTCTCCCTCGCTGCTTTACCTTCCCCACCCTTAAAAGAGTAGGTACTCAGTCACAGTTGAGTCAACTGGAGGCGTTGTTATTTGTCGCTTCACGTTTTGCGGTCACCCATCCAAGTGCTAACCGCACTGGACGGTGCTTAACTTGCGACACAGTAGCGAGTGCTCTAACCACTGAGCTATTTGACACCCCATATATATATATATATATACTAATTGCCAATTTAATTAAATTAACGTAAACCCGAAACCACTGTCAATACCTTCTTTTGAATAGCTGGAGGTGGAAAGTTGTGACAATGACATGGGAAACCCTTGGCAAACAGACGATTGAAACAGTCAGGAACAATCACTCCAGAGAGTTGCAGCAGTTGTTTCACTTGCTGCTGCAGACCCTCGTTGCGTGCGTTGCGTTCACACAGTTGGAAGGCAAGGTCCCAGTTGCTGCTTTCCAACTCTGACATCTCTCTAAAGTTTTAGAAAGCACAAAAAAAAATGTCAGAAGGTACATGTTGATTGTCAGAAAGTGTTTGCATACCACTGAGGGCTGAACAGGAACGTTTTCTGAACATATCAAATTGGCTCATTTCAAACCTCTAACGTGGTTTTAGTTCTTACTTTCAAGTGAAGCCAAAGACAACTAAACTTCAGCCTGCATCAAAGTCCTAAAGAAAAGCAAACAAAGACTAAATGGAAGAAGGACCAGCAGCGCACAAAGACGTCATAAAACTGTACTGTCTGATAAAAATGTACGAATTTGTCTTTGACTTGACATTCATATACATATTATGCCAAAGTAAAAAAAAAAAACCGCGTGAGGTTGACTCAATTTGCATAGTATGTGTGTCTCACGAGTCGATCCCAATATAGCAACTGCTTTACGACCTTTCATTGGTCGCCTAAGAATACTCTCTGTTAGGCCTAATGAAGGGCGGACTACTCAGTGATATCAACAAAATGATCGTTGGAGACTTTATAATCGCTAGAGTGGTCTGCCCTTCATTATGCCTAACAGCGCGTATTCTTAGGCGACCAATGAAAGGTCGTAAAGCAGTTGCTATACATATTGGGATCGACTTGTGGCGTCGTGTCAAAATTCGAACCAGCTTTTGTGACTGCGTTTTTTTAACAAATTCGCAGTGAATTTGGAGCCGACATCGTTGGAAGTGATACGAATGTGTTGCTATGAGTGTTTGTGATTCGTCTGGCCCCTCCGTTTGAGTTTGAAGTGGACACAAAAGGTAGGAAAGGCGTTTTTGGGGGGTCAGTCGTAAACCGGACGTTCAACGAGTGGTGGACCTTCTATGTATAGTATGTAATTGAGGCGAGGCCTACGGACTTCACAGCCTGTGATATTTCTGGTAGTGAATAAAGGCTTTGCTCAATTATCGAAGGAGAACACGATGGATTTATAGAAACATGCACACATGTATGTGAGCTCAGTGCAGGCGATCGTGAGTCTCAGTGAACGATTGTTCGCCATTGTCATTGATTCTGCTGCTCAGATCGCTTCGATGTGATGGTTCATTTATCGCTTGAATATCACACTGTATAATGCACATGCAAGTTCTGTCAAAGATATGATGATTTGAGCATATGTTCGATTCCGTACCGGTGATGATCAATCCTATTTTGCAATGGTGGTTAGGCCTACTTTATTGTATATGGTCACGGGTACCTACCTTTTGTAGTTTGTGTGCTTTTTGTTCTGTCGGCCTTGAGTGTTTGCGTCACCTTGGCTCGTTGTACTTTGTTGTGGTCTCGCTCTCTTTTGATTTTTGAAAACAAATTCAAATTGCATTGTTTTCCAGCAGCATGCGAGGTCTAATTAGACGAATTCAGATCTAACCAATCTTCTTGTGACGCCATTTTGCGTGTGTCTCGTGTGCCATGCACCTATCCTGCCGACGTCATTTCATAAAAGGATTTCCCTACCCATAATTCCCCTGGGTTTTGAAATTTCTAAAAAAAATATTTTAGGCCGACGACGCTCTATGGAGCGCAAAGCATGTAAAGGGAAGCAACCGGTTGTACGCGCATGTCGACAGAGACATAGAAGGGAGATACAAACTTGTTAGATGATATACTTGTGATGTTCCACAAAGACAGCAGTAAGTGGAACTCAATGTAGAATGAAAGCTTGACGAGCTGAAGCAAGTCAATTACAAAGAAATGTCGCAAACCTGTATTGGTCACGTGTACAGCATTTTGTAGGAATGAACGCGTCAGCAAAGCGCCTGAGCGTGATCTTCTCGCTCTCAATGATCACGTGTCTCAGGCAATCACGTTTGCCCGGTAGGATCCTCACACTGCTTCCAGCGAATCCAACTCCCCTTAGAGCTTGTGGGAAGTGCTTAAGAAGTGCTGGGTAGCAGACGTCTTCAAACACGTCGGGTGAAACGTCACTGAGACACTTCCACAGCATTCTGGCTCGATCTCGCCGGTCCTTCAAAAACCTGAATGGACAGACAGCAAGCACATATCCAGCATACTTCAGCACCGACAACCCTGGATGAATCACGACCAAATCTGCTATTACGCCCTCATTTATGTCTTACATAATAATAATAATAATAATAATAATAATAATAATAATAATGCAGAATGCTATGCACTTGCTTTTTCGCTCAGACTCGAAGCACAGTGATGTCAAGAGATTCTTATAACAGAAAATTAAAAGGATAGAAAGAAAATCAATTCTTATTTTACAATTTAAAATGATTGCTTTTAAAGATTAAAAAGTGATGTAGGAAACCAAAGTAAATGGAGAAAAGTGCTTTAAATTCCCACTGTCACTGTCTTTCTCATTTTTTCTTTCTCATTCCTACTCTGTTCTATCAATCTACTATACTATCTTCTTCTTTGCTAGACCAGTCACCTGCCTTTTTTCTTGAAAACTCTTCCGGGACAAAACTCCTCATTTGGGTGCGAGGTCTGTTGGATCAGCTTGGGAATATTGGACGCTTTCTGCCAAATGGTCACTGGGGCTTCCTATGATATTATTTAGCAATGTAGGCATTTACATGTATGTGTTTTGTTGATATTTTATAATCAGGCTGGGGAACTCTCATCGGATCCGCGATTTTCCGAGAAAAGGTACCGTAACTCCCGAGAAAATTAAATAGAGGTCGTAGAAAAAAAATCGCTCCGAGAAAAATAAAATCACAAAACGCAATCTCTCCAAGTCCCAGTCTCGATCCATGTCCGTGTCCAGCTTTTTTTTTCTCGTCACTTTAAGTGCCGCCTGCGCCCACTATTGTTACATCGAATTCAATGCCCAATAAGGCTTACTAGCATCACTTTACTACAGCGGGCGAAGGCGATGTTGAACATTTGGAAGTTCACGTGAAGTTCAGTCCTTTGTCACTGTCCGCCATTGTTAGTTTATTATCACTATACTATCATGTCGTGTGTCTCACGTATTATTAACCGCAGAGACCCTTTTGAAGAAGGGGAAATCAACAACAAGTGGAATTGGAATGGCTTGACAAAAGATGGCGAAAGTCGGCGACTCGGAACAGCATGTTAGTAATTGTTTTAGAAAAGTAGATAAACCTGGCATTGCCGTTGTCTGTAGATTATAGTCACACGACACTTTCGCATATAGGTGACTACTGGACCGATTTATACTGACACCAGCGGGCCAGTTGTTGGTAAAGGGGAAAATAATATGATCACACGTTGACCAATCCAGGATTCGAACCAGCGACCTTTCGGTTACTAGCAAGACGCTCTTACCAACTGAGCTACCCGGCCCCTCTGGCATTGCGCTCTGTATTCTTTGCAACAAAGAATTGAGCTATGCGAATCGTGGTCTGACAGCACTGTTAGAACACATGCAGGCGAGAAAGCATCAGGACTCGGTGAAAGCAGCAGACAACCAGAGTCATCCATTTTATTAGTAGATCTATGTTCGTGCTATATGTATTTACAGAAACTGATTATTGTTTCTGAAATTTTGTGCATATTTTGGTGAAAATTTTCCAGCTTATGTCGTAATGATTGAGAGGTCTATCCTGATTCCTACAAGTGGCAAAAAAAAAAGTATCTAAATATAATTATATCATTAATTTTATAAACAGCAAAAAATAAAAAAAAATAAAACAAGAAAAGAAAAGAAAAAAAGACAATAACTGATTAACTTTAAAAAACATGGGAAAACATTGCTAGGGAAATGGGAAACGAAGGTAAATTTCTCTCTCTCTCTCTCTCTCTCTCTCTCTCTCTCTCTCTCTCTCTCTCTCTCTCTCAGACTCAGTATAACATGCATGGTGGTCGCCCCCCTTTCCTTGTACCCCCTGTTTTCCCTTTCTTTCCCCAACTTTTTGCAGAAGCGAATTTTGTCAACACAAAAACCACGTCGTATTGGGAAGCACCACATGCTTCAGCGACCAAACCATCCATCGACCTCACAGAGCCTACCGTAGACCTCACCAGGCCTGACACCGAAGACCAAGAAGAATCATCACATTCCCAATAGGAAGCCACCCAACCTGGAAACACACGGACAGCAACACAGCGAGAATCGTTACAGACAACGGCACAACAAGAACCATCTCCAACAACATCACAACGTCAAACGCCACAATCATTAAAGCTAGCCTCAACGCAAACACAACGAGTAACGTCACAGACGACAACACAAGAAGGAATGTCTCTACAGACGACAGCACGGATACCGGCATCGATGACAACACAACGAGAAACGTTGCAGGCGACAGCCCAACTAGAAACATCGCTGGCAACAACACAAAAAACGTCGACGACGACAGTACAGCGAGCAACGTCACCGGCTACAGCACATCGAGAAACGTCGCTGGTGTCTATACAGCCCAAAACGGCACATCTAGCAGTTCAGCCAGCCACAGCTCAGGCGACAACACAACCAGCGACACTACAAACACAACAAAACCAGTCACATCACAGATACAACAACCATCACAGATGGGAACCCAGTCAGCCACAACACCAACTACAACACAATCAGCCTTGTCACAGGCGGCTCTTCTTTCAGTCACGGAAAAGGTGCCAGTATCTACAGCTTCCCATGCAGCAACAGTAGCGTCTGTCAACAGCTGTAGCACAAACGACGACAGTCCCTCAATCATCCCTTCCCACCGCTATACAAGATCACAAGCCGGTCGAAGGAGAGAAAGAAACGGACAACGACAGCGGTGGCGCCACGAGACCTAGAACACGCAGCACGGTTCGTCAGACCAACCCGTTTGAGAAGTTCACTTTCACTCCACGTAACAATTCCAAAGATCGCTCTCAAAGCTAGGTCGATGGCCAAGGCCCATACATTCCTGTCTTTAGGTCAGGTAATCTTTCTATTACCTCCTTAAATGTTGAAAACTTTGCAGCCAAGTTAGCGGAATCAGATTTTGTCAAATACATTAAACGTTTTGATGTGTTTTGCGCTCTAGAAACATTTGCAACAAACCGTTTTGATACGAGTATACATTTTGATGACTATTATGCCTATCAAACGCCTGCGGTTAAAATCTCGAGAAGAGGTAGACCCTCCGGCGGAGTTGTTGTTCTTGTCAAGAAATCGCTTTTGCCTTTCATATTTCAGGTAGTCTGCAGCAATGACAATACGATATGTTTAAGATTTTCAAAATCCTTATTTGGATTTCATAAAGATATTCTAATTACTTTTATCTATGTTCCCCCATATAAAAGCCCCTACTATGAAATGTATGTTGATAGTAATTGCACGATTCACCAGTTGGAAGACTTCCTTCTCAATGAGCTCCAGTCTGGAGCTGAAGCCTATACCATGGTAATGGGTGATTTAAATGCACCTATCGGTGACTGGACCCTAGAGTCTGATGACTCTGAATACGATGTATTATTTTAGGGCACGACCCAGTATGAAAGAAAGTCTCAAGATAAGATAGCAAATCAATTTGGAAAAATTCTGATGGATGTTTGTTCAATTTTTCAGCTTATCCCACTGAATGGGTTAGCAACAGGGGATGGAGATGGTAAATTTACTTTTATTGCTGATCAGGGAAACAGTGTAGTAGATTATGTGTTGATATATGTGGATCTCTTTGATCTGTGTAAACCACATTTTAAAGTTGACAATCGGGTAGAATCGAGTAATTCGCCCATTTGCCTCTCATTGCCTTGCAAAAAGTCTGGTGTTGGTGGGAAAAATCTTAAACAAACAGAAATCATTACAACAGACTTAAAATGGAACAACGACAAAAAAGAAGAATACATACAAGAAGTTAACAGCGAGTTTTCACGAAACCTATTTCAACAAGCAATTGAGCAGTTGAACACTTGTATTGAGACTGCTCTTCTAACTTTTACAGAAAATATTTTAAGGGCGGGCGAGTGTATGAGGCGAAGGGTCTGGCACGGTTTTACTGTTCGAGTCACGAACAGATGGTACAATAAAGAGTGTCTACAGAAAAAAAACGGGAGGCATCTGGGTTGGTAACAGATACAGTTGCATATAAGTCGGCCAGGTCACATTACAAAAACATAATTAGAGAAAAGAAACAAGCATATCACAAGTCAGTCCAAGAGAATCTTTTAAATAACAAGAAAAACAGTAGCAGTTTTTGGGACCAGATAAGGAAAGCAAGATTTACTAAACGAGTTCAACCAGATATCGACTTGAATACATGGAAAAATCACTTTGAAACGGTGCTTGGGGAGGGAGTCGCAGTTAGGTAGTCCTGTGCAGCACCTTCATCCACGTTTGTAGAAGAAAAAGTTATTAGTTCTGAGCTTGATAATCCTATTACTCATAAGGAGGTACGCGATGCTATTAATAAAATAAAACATGGAAAGACTGCGGGCTTAGACAATGTAAGTGGTGAATTTCTAAAGAACTCTGAAGATCAGGTGACGCCGTTTTTGACAAACTTGTTTAATAAATTATACGATACAGGCTACTTCCCTTTAAGTTGGTGTAAATCCATCATAGTACCATTATTCAAGAAAGGTGATCAAGATAACCCGGATAATTACAGAGGTATTTCATTGTTGAGTGTTGTAGGAAAGCTGTTTACTGCAATATTAAATAAGAGATTATATAATTGGGCAGAGAAAGAGAGTAAGATTAACTTTGAGCAAGCAGATTTCCGTAGAAATTACTCCACAATAGATCATATTTTTACTTTGACTCAATAATTCGAAATAAGCTTGATAACAGAAGGGGAGGTAAAGTGTATGCTGCTTTTGTTGATTACCGGAAAGCCTCTGACACAGTTGATAGAGACAAATTGTGGCAAACTCTTGAAAAAGCAAAAACATCAACAAAACTCATGACAATCCTTAAATCTATGTACAACTCTGTAACAGCTTGTGTTCGATGGGGTGGCAAATTAACGGATTTCTTTGATTGTCCACAAGGAGTCAAGCAAGGTTGCTTGCTTAGTCCAGTGATTTTCTCTCTTTTGATCTCAGAAGTTGCAGATTTTGTCAGAAAGTATGGCAGACATGGTATACAAATTTTGCCTGGCTTTGAGGAAATATATTCTTTGCTTTTTGCGGATGATATCGTCTTAATCGCATCCACGCCAGGTGGCCTCCAAAACCAAATAAATAATTTAGAAAAAGCATCAAAAGAGTTAGGTCTCACCGTAAACCTTGATAAAACAAAAATTATGATACTCCGTAAAGGTGGTTATGTTTCCGCTAGAGAACGCTGGAATACGATGGTAAAGTTATTGATATTGTTAATAAGTATAAATATTTAGGCTTCACTCTTACTACAAAGTTGTCAGAATCGACAGCCTGTGACAAATTTGCCAGTAAAGCAAAAGGCAAGATTCTAGACATTTTGAAAACTATGTGGGCACTCGGTAACCTTAATACAAAAGTGTTTTTTCAGCTTTTTGATGCGCAGGTAAAACCGATGTTATTGTATGCTTCTGAAGAATGGGCCTTACCTAAATTAGATGTAATTGAGTCAGCGCATTTATTTGCTTGCAAGAGACTTCTTAGTATGTCTAGTAAAACTCCTAACCACATGGTATACGGGGAAACGGGTCGGTACCCTCTTTATATAGAATCCGCTATTTCATGTGTACGCTACTGGTTAAAATTGTCTAAAATGTCACCGGCCAGAATCCCCAGACAAGTGGAAACAATGCTAAGAAATTCTTTGAACAGAGATAACTCGGCTAGAAATTGGCTTTGTAAAATTAAGACATGTCTAGTACAACATGGCTTCCTTGATGTCTGGATAGAAGGTGGGACACGAAATGAACATACATTCTTGGGTTCTCTAAAAAATAGAATGATCGAGAATTTTAATGAAGATTGGAAGATGAAACTGAACTCAAGTGATAGGTACTTTTCCTACAGAATATTTAAAACAGAACACAGATTCGAATTGTACCTAAACGACATCACAATTAAACGCTTTCGTGATTCTTTGATCAGATTACGTCTAGGCATAAATGAATTGGGTATAAACAAAAGGTATCAGACTGGAAATGTAGTCAACCGTAATTGTCCCTTTTGTCCAGGCTGCATTGAAGACGAAGTTCATTTCCTGTTCTACTGTCCAAAGTACGATTCTATTAGGCAGAAATACATCACTGCTATTGATGTTAAAACTGTTTTTGTTCTTCAAAATCCTTCTGCTGAATTTAAAAGGAAACTTGCTATGTACACTTTCTACAGCTTAAAACATAGAAAATCTTCACTGACGTAAACAGCTTTTAAAAAAAATTTTTTTAAATAAAATAAATTTTGGGTGTGTTTGTGCTATCTCTGAGTGCTACCAAAAGGATATGACGTTTTATGATTGCTAAATATGCCTCTAGCATTCGTATGTGTGCTCATAAATAGATGTTATAAAGGAAATAAGAGCTAAAAAGGGAATGAAGGGAAATGTTAATGATGAGAACAAAAGAAAAATGGTGGGGAAAATGAGCTGAAATGAAATGGGAAAAAAAGCATAAGAAGGGGAAAAAAAGAAAAAAAAAAAAAAAAGAAAAAAGAAATAAACAAGAGGCAAGAAATTACTAAATATTTATAAAGGTTACATACAAAGTGAAAAGAAAAGTTGTGGACAGAAAAGATAAGAAAAAGATGGAAATTAAGTAAACGTAAATATTGAAAGTCCTTGAATGTTACTTATTCTGCAATTGAATTGTATTAAATGTGTATGTGTGTGTGTGTGAGAGTGTGTGTGTGTGTGTGTGTGTGTTGATTTATGTGTATTTTTCCCATTGTAAACCCCCTCCCCAAACTGTATGGGCCTAATAAAAACAGTGTCAAAAGTCAAAAAGTCAAAGTCTCTCTCTTTTTCATATCGTATTCTAAATGAGAACAAGCTTTTATTATTACTACCAATATTATTATTATTATTATTATTATTATTATTATTATTATTATTATTATTATTATTATTATCATTATTATTATTATTATTATTATTATCTTTCTATTTTTATATTATTATTCCTTTAGCTTTTTTCTATCTTTAAATAAAAATAACTTTATAAAAGAAAGTAATGTTTAAAATTAAAAAAGAAAATATTTATATTATAATTATAAAGACTTTAATTACGTAGGTTAATTGTTGCCAAGGAAAAAAATTAGTTTGGTCTGGTTAGACTTGGGCTACTGTAAATAGATAAAACAATTTAGAAGGCTTATCACAGTTATTGAGAAATGGCCACCAGCTAAGAAAATGAAACGAAGTTCTTTATTCTATTCAGTTTTTTCAAGCCATTTTTAGCCATATAGTGATTTACTTCTTTGGGTATATGTGATTATTAGTCGTACTACTACTACTACTTATACTACTACTAATGATAATGTCCTTATGAACACATGATGAATATTATGAAAAACATCCACGTTTATCTCTCACAAAAAGCATTCTTTTTGGGTTTTACATGCTATGAAACGTTCAGCTTCTGGGGGGCTTTCCCCCACCGGGGCTTCGCCCCTGGACCTCACCAAGGGCCTTACGGCGGCCCCTGGACCCCGGCCGGATTTCAGAGATTTTTGCTTTGGACTGGTCCCCAGCCTGTATAATGATGTTTGTATTCTATTTTGTTTTTGTAAACGGGTGTTCAAAAAATTAGAGTATAGCCTCAGCGTCCCCTGCGTGAGATGCTTTTATTGTAAAGTGACCGGCTGGTGGAGTGCCTTCAGTATTACCACTGGGGTTGTATCGGCAGATCTTATATGCGGATGAAAGGCGAGTCCTCTTTCAGCCAAGTTGTGGTCTTGATTTTCTGGTCCTGATTCGGCTCTTTGCAGTCCGCTGGACCCTGTAAGCAATGAATAACTAACTTTCCCGACCTCGATCATCCAAGATTGTGCTCAGTTGCCTTAGGCATTAGAGGGCTAGAGTAGCATATGAGTTAGAGCCTGCATCGGTCAGCGCTTTGAGCAGCTCTTAAGCTTGAAAAGCACTATATAAAGAATAACTAATTATATTTGTAAAAAATTTATTTTGCCAAATGACGTCTTTTTTAAAGAGCTAACTTGACAAGAATTACAAATGTGCATTTGATTGACATGAGTTATTTCATATACACCACTGCCTACCTGATCTCTTCAAGATGCGCTTCCTGCACCACACCCCTGGATACCAGACAATTCGCCAGTTCAGCATTATCTGGATCCACTTCATTAAGAAACATGGGGTGAATTTTATTCAGGAGTTCTTGCTGGCTGGTACAGATATCCATAGCTGGAAGAAAATATTCACTTTTCAACACTAAAGGAAACAAGCAGAGATCAATAACAATAATGGTAAACACAAATCTTTTTTTTTGTATGATGACATCACCCTAAAACCTAAAACTAGAAGGGCAAAGCCCATATGATTCACATGCTCCTTATGAAATTTGCAATAATTAACATGAACATGAATGCCCAGAAATGAAACAGTGGCATTAAAATGCAAAAGTAATACCGACTTTGATCTTTCAATGCTTTTGACATTGAAATGACCTGGATCTCTGCCTCTCAAGTACGATCAAATAAACTTCAGCAAAAATTGTATTATGCACAAAAAGTTACCTTGCAATGACCTTGAACTTCAGTGACCTTGGGATGACCTTGACCGTCATGTGATTTCTGATGCTCATGTATGGTCAAATAACCCAATGTTGTTGCATGCTATGGGTTAAATATACACCCATTCCACTGTATGACGAGAAATATGTTGATGATTTTGATCTTTCAAGACTTTCAAGATCAACTCAAAAATGAACATCAATGAAAGATTAATACATTATTTCTAAACACAACAAGTTTAAACTTTATATCTCTCATAGTTTAGAGTCAAGGCACTTCAAAGTACCCATATGAACTGACTTTGTACAGCTCCAGTGTCCTTGACCTTGGAGCGAGGCTGATCAAATTTGCATAATATGTGTTTCTCATTTGACATCAAAGAGTCAGAAGTTTAGTATAAACTACTTGGGAAAAGAGTGACATTTTGTGATCCATTTTACTTTTTTGTCTAACATTTGTTGATCCTGTGATCTTGACCTTGAAGTGAAGTCATTTATTCACTGATCATTTTCAAGGTCTCATAGATAAGAACCATCTTACCAAGTTTGGTTGCAAGTTTTGCACAGAAGGACGGCGGACACATATGACAGACAGATGGGCGGACGGAGACAAAATGGAAAGTTTATAATCAAATAATGTTATTTAGGATTCATCTCGCACAGAGTTGCAAAAATCTGGAAAAATGTATTGAGGGAGGGGGTGGGAGAAGGAGGAGTAATTGCATTGACTCACATTGTTGCATGTGAGTCCTATCCTATCCTATCCTGTCCCATAACCCGAAGGTCGTAGGGGCACCACAGATGATCGCTTAACCAGCATACTCCATCTTTCTCTGTCCTCAGCAGCCCTGATGGCTTCGCTCAGTGTCAAACCAGTCCATTCTCGAATGTTGTCCTCCCACCTCTTTTTCGGTCTCCCCCTTCTTCTACCTCCTTGCACTGTGCCTTGCAGAATGGTCTTTGCAAGGCCTGATGATCTGGTGACGTGGCCATACCATCGGAGTTTCCGTTTCTTCACCACTGTGAGCAGGTCATCGTGTTGTCCAATGGCTTGTGTGATGGTCTGTCGGACTTCAACGTTGGTGATGTGTTGGGTATAGGAAATGCACAGAAGTCTTCTGTAGCACCTCATCTCCATGCTTTGTATTCTTCGTTGGAGATCTGCTGTGAGGGTCCATGCTTCGCAAGCATATAGGAAGATGGAGATGACAAGAGAGCGCAGCAGTCTTACTTTGGAATGTAGACTGATGGTTCTGTCTTTCCAAATGGGCTTCAACCTTGTCAGGGCAGCAGTTGTTTGTGCGATCCTGGAGAGGACTTCCTGTCGAGACCCATTGTCTGACACAATGGCTCCTAAATATTTGAAGCTGTGCACTGTGTTGAGGGATTGGCCTTGTACTTTGATGTCCGTGTTGATGCCATTGGTGTTGTTGGTCATCATTTTGGTCTTCTCCGCACTTATTTCCATTCCATAAGCTCTGGAGGTGGTGTCAAGCCTCTGTACAAGCTGTTCAAGTTCTTGTTCCTCTCCAGCCAATCCATCAATATCATCCGCAAAACGAAGATTGGAGATTGCTCTGCCCCCTATACTGACTGTGCCTTCGTGATCTGCAAGAGCATCTGACATGATGCGCTCTAGGAAGATGTTGAAGAGTGTTGGAGAGAGTAGGCATCCTTGACGCACACCGATTGTTGTTCTGAACCAGTTCCCGATGACGCTGTTATGGAGGACTGCACTGGTAGCCTTGTCATACAGGCTTTTGATGACTTCTATAATTTTAGGGCTGATGTTGTACACTTTCATGGTTGCCCATAGAGCTGCATGCCAGACTCGGTCAAATGCCTTCTTGAAGTCTATGAACACATGATATAGATGTTGTTGGTGCTGTAGGTATTTCTCACAGATTATTCTGAGGTTGAAAATCTGTTCAGTGGTACTTCGCCCTGCCATGAATCCTGCTTGTTCTTCAGCTATGATTTGTTCAGCTTGTGGTTTCAACCTGTTGAGTATTATTTTCAGGAGGACCTTGCTGGGATGGCTGATGAGGCTGATGGTGCGGTAATTTTCACACTCCTGAAGGTTACCTTTTTTGGGAAGAGTGATGACAAGCGACTGGGTCCATGGTGTAGGCCATTCCCCACTCTGCCAGATCTTGTTGCAGATAATGGTGAGAGCATCAGTCATCGCTTCTCCTCCTGCTTGTAGCAGTTCCGCTGGTATGTTGTCCACTCCCGCTGACTTCCCTTTCTTCAGCGATTGCACTGCTGCCTCAACTTCTTCCCGGAGAATTGGGAGGATTTCTTCTTCTTCTCTGCTCTCGGGACATGCTAGAACTGATGGGTCTCCATTTGGTGTATGGTTGTAAAGGTCAGAGCAGTACTCTGTCCATCTGTCCAAGACTTCTTGTTCTTCTGTAAGGCAAATGCCAGACTTGCTTTGGATAGTGGAGACTTTGGGCTGTTTAACACTTGTCAGCCGCTTCACAGTCTGGTAGGCCTTCTTGCTGTTGTTCTTGTTCAGATTGTTCTCTATTTCCTGGCATTGATCTTCTATCCAGTTCTCCTTTGCTGTGCGCATGCCTTTTCGGATGTCATTGTTGATTTTTCGGTAGACATCAGCTCCCTGTGAGGTGTTCTTTTTCTTTTTTAACTCTCTTCGTTTATCACACAGATCCAAAAGTTCAGGTGTGATCCACGGCTTCTTCTTTGGTCGGTGCTTGCCAAGGATCTCAGTGGCGGCATCTGTTACAGCTGAGTTGAAGGTATTGGTCATGGTGTTGACATCTACTTCGCCTGCCCCAAAAATAAGCAGTGGTGCAAATTTCCCTCCAATTGTGGCCTGAAATATTTTTGCCACCTCCGGGTCTTGCAGTTTGTCCAGGTCGAACTTCAGCCTAGTGCACTTTGCTGTATTTACTCTCTTCAAATGGAGCCGGAAAGACATCATCACGAGATCGTGGTCACTTCCAATGTCTGCTCCTGGAAAAGTGCGTGTCCTGCCAATGTTGATGCTTGATCTGAAGCGTTTCTTGACCATGATGTAGTCGATCTGGTTGTGATGTTCCCCGCCGGGACTGTGCCATGTCCATCGTCTGGATTTTTTGTGGAGACCAAGCGTGTTTGCCAGTACCAGATTGTTGTATCTGGCAAACTCCAATAGCCTCAGACCCCTGTCATTTGTCTCGTTGTTGCAGTGGGGTCCGCATGTGTCTCCCCAGTTGTGGTGCGCATCTTGGCCAACCTTGGAATTCCAGTCGCCTTGCACTATGACTATGTCCTTCTTCGGCACTTGGTCAAGGACCGCCTGTATATTTTCATAAAAATCCTCCACTTCGCTGTCTTCATAGTCTGATGTTGGGGCATAGGCCTGGATGATGGTAATGTTGAAAGGGGTTGCTCTCAGATGGATGGTAATGAGTCTACTGGAGACTGGGCGGCAACCCATGACAGTGGCTAGAATGTTCTTGTGGACCAAGAATCCAACGCCGTGTTCGTGCCTGTCATCTCTACCGCTGAAATAGAGCTTGTGGCCTTTGTCAGTCGTTGTTTCACCTAGGCCTTTCCAGCGCAGTTCGCTGATACCTAGAACGTTCCATCGATAGTGGTCCAGCTCGTGGGCCAGTTCTTCTTATTTTCCTTCCGCAGTTAGGGTCCTGACATTCCAGGTTCCTATGACGATGTTGTTTCTCGTGCGGATCTTGCTAGTTTGTCCATCAGTAGCATACTTTTCACCTCCGTCCTGGTGGCCAACGGAAGGCGCGGTCCTTGTGTAGCCGGGCGACGACCGATCCGGCATGGAATTAGTGGATAGCCTCATCATGTGTTGTGTCTTGGGCAAAAAAGACCTGGCAGGGCCCAATCCTCTCCAGGCTGTTGGCCACAGCCGAAATCCACGAATACAGTGTGGCTCGCCTTGGCCCTGAGCACGTGGTCGTTGAACCTGTAGTAACGTGAGGTTCCTCCGCACTGGCCGGTGACTTCTGTGTAGAAGACTTTCGCCCAGTGATTCCGTGCTGACATCACCCCTGTTAGTCGCCTCTTACGACACGCCGGGAAACGTTGGGTCTATTCTATTTGCCCGAACCCACAGAGCATGTGAGTCAAAACCTCCATATAAACAAAGATGGCATCAAATAGCAGAGAATCCACTTCCTCTTTGTCAGGGAGGTTATAAGTGATTCTGATTCGGCTCTTTGCATTCCGCTGTACCCTGTAAACAATGACTAACTCACTAACTAACCATGTCTTTTAAATGTATTTGCAGAAACACCCGCATAAAAGAACAATATGCATTTTCAAGAGTGTTAATTTCCTTGGCGGTGTTGTGACTCGGGTATATCCTAACGAAGCAAATGAAAAGAATGAATGATAGGCCGCGATCTGAACTAATGCAGACAAAAAAATTATTAAACTGGGCTGAGCCAATTAAGTTGTAGACACAACACACAATGTTTAGAAAATGATATAGTACAGTGACTTTGACCTTTAAAAAAAAGTACAAATACTAATGATCTAACATGCTTAGCAGTAGTAAAAGTATTCACAAAGTAAAATTATACATTTAGGTTCAGTTACTTTTGTAAAAATAGATAATGCACAAAGTGGGTTTTGAACAAAAAAAGTGAAATTCTGAGTGACGGAATTACCAACTACAACTGGACTGCTACCAAAACTCGACAAAATCGCTTCAGCCTTTTTTGAGATATTGAGCAAAACATATTTAGCCTCACAATGATTCCAGTGATCTCGGCGTTTGCAGTAGAACTAAGGTGATGGCACAGGAAGCAGGCCATTAACATAAGCAATGGTCCTATGAAGTTTAGTTTAAAAAAATATGTTCAGCGGTTTATTAAATATGGCGTCCAACAGACCGAAGACATTTGGCTTGTTCCTATCCCTGATTATTTAAAAGTACTTCCACAAAAGTCTAATAATAAAAGAAGGTAGGATAAAACAATGCCAAGTACGTATTATACTGTCAGCAGATGAGCCATCGACTCTCAGGGGGTAGCCATTGGTGATGTTAATTTGGTGGGAGATGTATGACTTGTAAACATTCCCCTCATGGATGGTGTTGTGGATGTTTTCTGCAATTTGGGTTGGGGCAGTCGACTCGGAAGAATTATTTATGGTGATGTGGGCATCTGCAACATAAAAGTAAATACGAAATGAACACATAGCATAAGACTAATAGGTTAATGTGAAAGGATTACCCACATAATATACGACCAGATATAGCATACAGGCCTATGTGTACCACTAACAATTAGCAACACACACACACATACACACATTTCATGACTAATTCTTGATCCTATAAACCTATCCTCTTCCATCCCATGACTTGAAAGTCGCTGGGGCACCACCATAGATCATCGTTTAACCAGCGTACTCCATCTTTCTCTGTCCTCAGCAACAATCGTGAATTCTCTCAGGGTCAAGCCAGTCCGTTCTCGAATGCTGTCTTACCTCATTTTATGTCTCTCTTTTTCTCCTTGCTTCCGTGCCTTATAGGATGGTGTTTGCACGACCTGATGCTCAGGTGACATGGCCATACCATCGGAGTTTCTGTTTTTTCACCATCGTGAGCATGTCATCATGTTGTCCAATGGCTTGTGTGATTGTCTGTCGGACTTCGTTGTTTATGCTATGCTGGGAATAGGATATGGCCAGAGGTCTTCAGTTGCACCTCATCTCCATGCTTTGTATTCTTCGTTGTAGATCTGCTGTGATGGTCCACGTTTCACAAGCATATAGGAAGATGGTGAGGACAAGGGAGCGCAGCAACCTTACCTTGGGGTGTAGACTGATGGTCCTGTCTTTCCAAATGAAATTCAACCTTGTCAGGGCAGCAGTTGTTTGTGCTATCCTGGAGAGGATTTCCTGCCGGAACCCATTGTCTGATACAATAGTTGCTAAATATTTAAATATGTGTTCCGTGTTGAGGGATTGGCCTTGGACTTTGATGTCCACGTTGATCCCATTGGTGTTTATGGTCATCTATTTGGTCTTCTCTGCACTTATTTCCATTCCAAAGGCGTACGCCTCTGTACCAGCTGTTCAAGATTTTTTTCCTCTCCAGCCAATCCATCAATGTCATCCACCAAATGGAGTGTTATTCATTGTTTATAGGGTCCAGCGGACTACAAAGAGCCGAATCATGACCACCGCAAAACGGAGGTTGGAGACTGTTCTACCTCCTACGACTGTGCCTTCATGATCTGCAAGGACATCTGACATGACTCACTTGTATTTGGTGTCCCTCAGGGTTCTGTGTTGGGGCCTGTGTTATTTACATTGTATTCTCAGCCACTTTCAGACGTCATCACAGACCATGAATGTAATTTCCATAAACATGCAGACGATACTGAACTGTCCAAGAGTTCTCAGCCATCAGACTTTAATACTGTGCAGTCAGACATTCAAACTTGCATCCATGATGTTCTTTCCTGGATGGATAGCAATAAGCTCAAATTGAACACTGAAAAAACTGAAATCATGCCTGTAGGCAAAGCGGCAAGCCACTTGTCTCAGGCAGGTCGGCAGCGACTCCCTAGTTGTAAATGGCAGCAGCATTCCGTACCAAGACTCCGTGCGCTATCTTGGAGTCAAAATCGACCAAACTTTGTCAATGCAAGATCAAATTGGTACTATTTGTCGTGCTACTTTTCTCAAGATGAGGCGCATTCGTGACATCACGGCTTGACTTCTGCCATTCTGTTCTGGTTGGTCTTCCAGCTGAACAGATAAATCGCCTTCAACGCGTACAAAACAACGTAGCGCGTCTTATTTTGAAACGGAAGAAAAGGGATCACACCACTCCCTTACTATGCAAGCTTCACTGGCTGCCGGTGAAGTTTCGCATTCAATTCAAGGTCTGCGTTTTGGCTTTTCGGTTCTTTGAAGGCACACTACCATCCTACCTAGCCAATGCACTTGTAGCCTATAAACCAACTCGGGCACTACGTTCTTCGTCTGAACGTCTTTTGACAGCGCCACGCCGAAATATGAAAACTTTCGGAGAACGTGCATTTTCTTTTGCTGCGCCTACTCTCTGGAATTCGCTGCCGGCAAACATGAGAGGCGTACCTGACTTGGCGACATTTAAATCGCAACTGAAAACGTATCTGTTCAAGCTTGCATTCAAATAATAATAATAATTATTATTGTTGTTTTTATTTTATTGTAATATTATGTCATATGTGTTGTAATGACAGGATGTACAATGGATGAATGCGAGTGGATGCGCAATGAGTCACAATATGAGATTTGCGCGATATAAGCACCATTCATTATTATTATTATTATTATTATTATTATTATTATTATTATTATTATTATTATTATTATTATTATGCGCTCTTTAAAGATATTGAAGATTGTTGGAGAGAGTAGGCATCCTTGATGCACGCTGATTGTTGTTGTGATCCAGTTCCCGATGGTGTTGTTGTGGAGGACTGCACCGGTAGCCTTGTCATACAGGCTTTGGATGACTTCAATAATGTCAGGGTTGACGTTGTACACTCTCATGATTGCCCACAGAGCTGCATGCCAGACTCGGTCAAATGCTTTCTTGAAGCCTACAAACACATGATATAGATGCTTTAGGTTGAACATCTCAGAATAATCTGCGAGAAATACTTCCAGCACCAACAACATCTATATCATGTGTTTGTAGACTTCAAGAAAGCGTTTGACCGAGTCTGGCTTGCAGCACTGTGGGCAATCATGAGAGTGTACAACGTAACATTATTGAACCATCAAAAGCCAGTATGACAAGGCTACCAGTGAAATCCCCCATAAAAGCGCCACCGAGAACTGGTTCACAACAAAAATCGGTGTGGGTCAAGAATGCCTACTCTCTCCAACACTCTTCAACATCTTTCTGGTGCGTATCGTGTCAGATACCCTTGCAGATCACGAAGGCACAGTCAGCATAGGGGGTAAAGCTATTTCCAACCTCCGTTTTGCGGATGACATTGAGGGATTGGCTGGAGAGGAACAAGAACTTGAACAGCTGGTACAGAGGCTTGACACTACCTCCTTGGAATGGAAATAAGTGCCAAGAAAACCAAACTGATGACCAACAACACCAATGGCATCAACACGAACACCAAAGTCCAATGCCAATCCCTCAACACCGTGCATAGCTTTAAATATTTAGGAGCCACTGTATCAGACAATGGGTCCTGACAGGAAGCCCTTTCCAGGATCGCACAAACAACTGCTGCCCTGACAAGGTTGGAGCCTATGTGGAAAGAAAGGACCATCAGTCTACACTCCAAGGTAAGGCTTTTGTGCTAACTTTTCATCTCCATCTTCCTATACTCTTGCGAAACATGGACCCTCACAGCAGATCTACAACGATGCAAAGTATGGAGAAGAGGTGCTACAGAAGACTTCTGGGCATTTCCTATACCCAGCACATCACCAACGACGAAGTCCTACCTACAATCACACAAGCCATTGGACAACACGATGACATGCTCACAGTGGTGAAGGAACGGAAACTCAGATGATATGGCCACGTCACCTGAGCATCAGGCCTTGCAAAGACCAACCTGAAAGGCACGGTGCAGGGAGGTAAAAGAAGATGGAGACCGAAAAAGAGATGGGAGGACAACATTCGAGAATGGACTGGCTTGACACTGAGCGAAGCCATGAGGATTGCCGAGTACAGAGAAAGATGGAGTACGCTGGTTATACGATCACATGTGGTGTCCCAACGACTTTCGAGTTACGGGATATGATAGGATAACTGCTGTAGATATCTCTTGCAGGTTATTCTGGGGTTCAAATTATGCTCAGTGGTGTTTCGCCCTGCCCTGAATCCCACTTGTTCTTCAGATATGATCTGTTCAGCTTGGGGTTTCAACCTGTTGAATATTATTTTCAGGAGGACTTTGCTGGGATGGCTGATGAGACTGATGGTTCGGTAAGACGGCGTGAAGAAAGAGAATTAGAAGAATATATAATTTATAAACAATAGCACCCATCCATCAGAACACACATACACACAATCACATCGCAGCTGAGCAATCAAAAAATAATACACAGCATCACACTATCACACTGTACTGTGATTATATGCACTGAAGTAAGCAGATTTCAAGGGTTAATTATTAATATTAAAAAAATGCAAATGTTTACAAATTTTACCCAGTACTGCCTACTGACATTATATCATACATGTAAATTGTCCTGATATCCATGCACAAAAATGAACTCGACATGACTTTATACATAATAACAATAATTACTCTAAAACTTTCTCAGAAACACACCGTGAACCAAAAACAAATCTCAGCAGAACAAAAACATTACATATTGCAACAGTGTCCTCACATTGGACATACAACTTTTATAGCAGACGTCAGATTTTTAAATAAAAGCAAAGTCATGGAGTAAACATGTACACATAAAGCAATTTAACACCCTCAATAAGGCAATAATTATTAACAGCATGTACACATACTCTCATTTCCCATGATATAGAAGAACAAGTTGGCTACAAAGTATTTTATAAAAGGTGCAGTATGTACAATGAAAAATATATTCTGGAAATGAATGTACTATACTGTTTTTTTTAGCAAAATATTTAAACATCTACACCTTTTTACACCGCCACAAATAGAAAATCTAAAAGGGCAAAGACCACATGACTCACATGCTCGTAATGGAACTTGCAATATTTCACATGAATATCACGGTCAGAAAAAACAACCACAATGAAACAGTGGCATTAAAATGCAAAGTAATACCGACTTTGATATTTTTTAAGCTCCAGAGCTTGATATGACCTTGACCTCCAGCTCAAAATACACTCACATACTATCAAATAAACTACAGCAAAAGTTGTATTATGCCCCCAAAAAGGTGGCCTTGGGATGACCTTGACCTTTTGTGACCTTGGGATGACCTTGACCTTCATGTGACCTCACATGCATGTCTGATCAACCCATGTAGTTGCATACCACGGGTTAAATAAGCAGTTATTACATGGAACGATTACTTATTTTTGGTATGTTTTTGGCAAGGCCTGAAATGACCTTGACTTTCAAGATCAACGCAAGAATGGAACATATATGAAAGATCAATATATCATCTCTAAATACCACAAGTTGGCCTTTTTATCTCCCATAGTTAAGGGTCAAGGTCACTGCAAAGTAGCTATACCAACTGACTTCAAACAGCTCCAGTGACCTTGACCTTTCTAGTGAGGTTGACAAAATGTGATTGTGTGTCTCATTAATATTTATCATGCATCAAAGAATCATAAGTTCAATACTAATAACCTAGTTAAACGTTAATTTTTGTGAAAAATTGTCATTTTTGACTAACATTTGTTGACCCTGTGACCTTGACCTGAGGTGAACTATATCATTCACTGATCATTTATGAGGTCTCATTGGTATATACCATCTTACCAAGTTTGAATGTGATAGCTGAAATGGTGCTGTCCAAAAATGTTTAGCTGAAATAGGTTCTGAGATTAATCCACTTGCAATTTTTGGACAGCACCAACAACATCTATATCATGTGTTTGTAGACTTCAAGAAAGCTGACCGAGTCTGGCATGCAGCTCTGTGGGCAACCATGAGAGTGTACAACATCAGCCCTAAAATTATTGAAGTCATCAAAAGACTGTATGACAATGCTACCAGTGCAGTCCCCCACAACAGCGCCATCGAGAACGTTCAGAACAACAATCCGGGTGCGTCAAGGATGCCTACTCTCTCCAACACTCTTCAACTTCTTCCTAGAGCGCATCATGTCAGTTGCCCTTGCAGATCATGAAGGCACAGTCAGCATATGGGGTATAGCAATCTCCAACCTCCGTTTTCCGGATGACATTGATGGATTGGCTGGAGAAGAACAAGAGCTTGAACAGCTTGTAAAGAGGATTGACACCACCTCCAGAGCTTATGGAATAGAAATAAGTGCAGAGACGACCAAAATGGTGACCAACAACACCAAAGGCATCGACATGGACATCGAAGTCCAAGTCTAATCCCTCAACACAGTGCATAGCTTCAAATATTTTGGGAGCTGTTGTATCAGACAATGGGTCCCGATAGGAATTCCTCTCCAAGATAGCATAAAAAACTGCTGCCCTGACAAGCTTGAAGCCCATTTGGAAAGACAGGACCATCAGTCAACAGTCCAAAATAAGGCTGCTGTGCTCCCTTGTCATCTCCATCTTCCTATTCGCTTGCGAAACATGGACCCTCACAGCAGATCTACAACGAAGAACCCTATAAACACTGAATATCTTTCTACAACCAAGAATACAAAGCGTGGAGATGAGGTGCTACAGAAGACTTCTGGGCATTTCCTATACCCAGCACATGACCAACGATGAAGTCCGACAGACCATCACACGAGCCATTGGACAACACGATGACATGCTCACAGTGGTGAAGAAACGGAAACCATCCTGCAAAGCACGGTTCAAGGAGGCAGAAGAAGAGGGAGACAGAAAAAAATGTTGGAGGACAACATTCGAGAATGGACTGGTTTGATACTGAGGGAAGCCATGAAGGTTGCTGAGAACAGAGAAAGATGGAGTACGCTGGTTAAGCGATCATCTGTGGTTGGCCAACGACCTTTGAGTTACGGGATAGGATAAGATAGGATAGGATAGGATAGGATAGGATAGGATAGAATAGGATAGGATAGGCAAGTTTACAATGAGAATTTGACCAACAGTTACAAAATGAACAGTCTGGTGGGCCCATCAAAAATAGCTTTTGTTCAGGTGCTACAGCTAATATACATGCATGTATAGATGTAGTCAACATTGAAGCAAAAATTGATTGTGTGTATAAATCTAACCAAACTTACCAGTTCTGGTTGTAATTTAGTGAAGAACTCCAAAATGATTCTCCGGCACAACCTGGTTCTATCTGTTAGTGTTTTTCCCCTGTAGTTAGGCCTACAGAAGAAGTGGCGCAATATAGGAACATGCTCAATATAGGACGCCCCCCCCCCTCTCTCTCTCTCTCTCTCTCTAAAATATAGGCGTGTATGTGGTTTGTGTATGATCTATGTTGTAGTAGTTGGACATAAAGTGTATTCTTGTGATGGCAAAGTTTTGCACAAAACTGTACATACTTCCATTTCCAAGTACTCTCAATTCCTGTGCCGCCTCCATGGTACATAAAACATCCCTCTCTGCCACAGCGATGCTGTATCTGTCCCCTGCTTCATCGTCATTTCTTCGTCCGACACCTGCAGCAAGTTTTTCTGAACGTTGAACATGCAAGAGTCTAGGATCAGATTTATTACAGGAGTGTGTGGAGGGGACAACAAAACGTGGTTGGGGAAGTTGCGTTTCAGTTGCATGAAAAGCCCCCTCTCCTTCATGATCATGATCATGATCATCATCATCATCATCATTATCATCATCATCATAATACTGGATGGACCCATCTTAATCCTAATTCAGACTCAAAGCGTGGCGATTTGTAACCAACATACACGGTAAATATCAAAGGCATCGTATTTCTTGTATTTTTTATGTATAGGAGAGCGGTATTTTGTCATCTTTCGTTTTTGTCCCTGTTTGGCACATAGATCAGCATTGCAAGCATGTGGGTGGGGTGGGGGTTGGGCCACCAACCGCCAATAAAAGGGTTGTCTTACCTAACTGATTAAGCAATTAATATTCTGAGCTTTCCAACTGGTGCGTATTTGTGTTGCTGACCATTGAACTAAACCGAGGAAAACAAAACAACAAACATTACACAATGATGATGATGAGATAACACGTCATTGGCGTATTTCAGCACACAATTGTATGAAGAGATAAGTTATCACAAGCAGTCAGTGGGCTAATGGCGAGTGTGGACTGCTGGGTAAGAGAATTAAATATATTTTTGTTGGGTAAATGTAGGTTTATTTACTTGTCTGCTTGTTGGTTTGTGGATTGGCATCTCTGCTGTTGACAGCTGCTGGGAGCGCCACTCTGACTGTACGCGTTTGTGCTGGTGGAGATTCAGATGCATACTGGTCTGAGATCTCAGGCATGGGGAAACATTGGTTGTTCATCACGCCACTCATTTGTGATGCACCGTCATTTATCCAACAACGATTGCTAAATAGATTAAAATAAACACACACTGATCAACCACCTCGCCTTAATTAGCTTGCAGTACAAGAGTATTAATTACCAATGGTCTATATATAGCATATGCATCAATCGAGCAATCGTTAATTTAAACAAAGAAATCATTAAATAATAATTTTAAAAATATATAAATAAAAATAAACACAAAAAATGCTACAAATTCTTGAATTTGAGAGGCAATTTTGGTAATGGTAGTGAATACCCTTATGAAATATGATGTTACATTCTTTGTAAGCTAACAGAAGCTGGTTGAAAGGCATGCAGTGCACAGCTCATATTATTATTAATATATTATTTGTTTATTTCATCGTTCTTATATAGAGCTTTTTCAGCTCAAGAGCTGCTCAAGGAGTTGGCTGATATAGGCTCTAACTCGAGGCAACCACTTAATGCAACCTTAAGATGCAAAGTCTGAAGCACTAAGCACCTTCCTGGGGTGACCGAGGACGGGAGGAGAAGGGACCAAGTGCTACTTAATGGCGTTGCAGCTTAATTTACTCCAAAATTACCTAACCCTAACTAAAAACAAAATTCTATCAAGTGTTATATACTTCCCCCACCCCCACCCCCCCCAAAAAAAATAGTATTTAAGGTAACAACTAACATAAAGGGGAAAAAAATAGGGTTGGTAGGTAGGCTTTAAAAAAAAAAAAAAAAGAAACCTTTTTCACTGTAGGTGACAATTTTTTTTTTCGCTGCTTTCTTTTTTCACTTTGAGGATCCTTCCCCTTCCCCCTCCCCCCCCCCCTCATTGAAAAAAAGTTTAAGGTCCGGCCAAAAAATTCGGGTCGGTCGGGATATCGTGAACAGACATATTTTTAGTGTGGCCTTAATACATTTAAGTCGAATGATAGTGATATTTTAACCTGTGTCACCTATTAAAAAAAATCTGACAAGATCTGAGGCTCCGGGCAAAGCCAAAGGTCATTTTTCTTTCCTTCTCGATTTCCGTTTCTGGCAATGGTCATTGGATATTTCAACATTTGCAGGTTGGTTCTAATAACTGCCAACACTGCCAGTTAGATGAGGCGTTCCCATGCAGCATCAAATACACATCAACAGAACAACCGCCAGCAATAAGTTAGAAGTACACTTGTTGCTGTGTGTATCATTCAGAATTTGAAAAACTTCTAACGAATTCCTTATTTTAGATTTAAGTTAAATGACGTAACGTTCAAGCATGACGCAAGCCGATCTTGACGTAATAGGCCTACACGTCGTCTGCTAGATCATATCTAAACTAGTACATAATTAGTACAGCTATGACGGCCTACAAGAGTTAGTATCAAGAGATAATTGAAATTAACACGTGTTCTGTGTAATTTACCGAGATACCGGTAATCCGCAGTGTTAATTAATAATTATCGGCATCTGCCACGCCCTCCAAGCGCCAAAACCTGATAAAATGCAAATATCATGAGATAATTATAAATATCATAGGAAAATTACAATTCTATCCTATCCTATCCTGTCCCGTAACCCGAAGGTCGTAGGGGCACCACAGATGATCGTTTAACCAGCATACTCCATCTTTCTCTGTCCTCAGCAGCCCTGATGGCTTCGCTCAGTGTCAAACCAGTCCATTCTCGAATGTTGTCCTCCCACCTCTTTTTCGGTCTCCCTCTTCTTCTACCTCCTTGCAATGTGCCTTGCAGAATGGTCTTTGCAAGGCCTGATGATCTGGTGACGTGGCCATACCATCGGAGTTTCCGTTTCTTCACCACTGTGAGCAGGTCATCATGTGATCATCATGGTCATCATGGCTTGTGTGATGGTCTGTCGGACTTCGTCGTTGGTGATGTGTTGGGTTGTCACGGACCGGGTTTATAATATTTCGGTCCGATGACTGTTTGTAGTATCTTCCTGTGAGAAGATATAAATTATAATATTTTTTTTATTGATTACTAATTTCTGATTGGTTGAGCTAGTCATGTGACGGTTCACCAATTACATGTATTCAAAAAAATGTTTGCATTCTTCTTTTGTATGTACCACGGAGTGGTTGTGTTTGTACTTCTAGCAGCTGCGTCTGCAGGTATATATTGTTTATCATTGAAATATTGTATTATGAACATAATAATAATTTAACCATGATTATATTCTACTTATTGTGGAATAAGAATTAATAATAGATAATTTTGATATTAGTATGAAGGATGGATAAGGGGGGTGATGGAGATGGTGGATCGTTGTATATTATTTTTGAGTAACGAATTGAAATTGGATTAGTATTTGATTTGAGGTTGAAACATCAACTTGCAATGTATAGTATTATATTTATTTTTGTGAATGAAAGTAATTAGCGGCAAGAATGTAATAATAAGTAGTTATAATTAGAGTTACAATTTTTTGCGTATGTGTGAACTGTGTTCTACACATATGAGATTTGAATTATATGTTGCTGGTCTGGTCCTGTCACAGAGAGAGAGAAAGGTATATGTGGTAATACAGAGAAGTCTATGTATCAAGATATTTAGTGGGGAAAACTTGTGTGTTTTCAGAAGTCTCCGGCTGAGGGGCCTCGAGGCAACAAGAAAGAAAGAAGAAGACGAGGCAGAAGAAGAAGAAGGAGAAGAAGACGAGGAAGAAGAAGAAGAAGAAGAAGAAGAAGAAGAAGAAGAAGAAGAAGAAGAAGAAGAAGAAGAAGAAGAAGAAGAAGAAGAAGAAGAAGAAGAAGAAGACGAGAAGAAAAAGAAGAAGAAGAAGAAGAAGAAGAAGAAGAAGAAGAAGAAGAAGAAGAAGAAGAAGAAGAAGAAGGAGGAGAAGAAGAAGAAGTAGACGAGAAGAAGAAGAAGAAGAAGAAGAAGAAGAAGAAGAAGAAGAAGAAGAAGAAAACGAGAAGGAGAGTAAGCAGAGGAAGAAGTAGCCGAGGAGGAAGAAGGGTGGAAGCATAAAGAAGGAGCCAGAGAAGAAGCCAAAGAAGAAGACGAAGAAGAAGACGAGCAACCGCTACCACATCCGCAGCAGTAGCAACCGCTACCACATCGGCAGCAGTAGCAACCGCTACCACATCCGCAGCAACCGCTACCACATCGGCAGCAGTAGCAGCCGCCACCACATCAGCAGCAGTAGCAACCATTGCTACCTCAGCAGCAGCAGCAACAGCGGCCACAACAGCAGCAGCGACAGCGACGATAGAGAGGAGAGAAAACCCAGGATAGATAGATAGAAAGGCCAATGATAAGGAGAAGGAAGATGGTGTATAGATATAGACAGAGACAGAGGATTAAAAGGAAACAAAAGACAGACAGCGAATTCTGTCCTCCATGAGACTCTTGGTAACTCTCTCTGTCGACGGTGACCAGATCGATATTGGTGTTTATTGTGACTGGTGATACTTGGATTATTTGACCGGGATTTTTGTGGTGGTTTTTGGTGATTGGTGACTTTATTCGTGGATGATCTGAGTGAGACTTATGTGTGTGTTTTGTGAATGATAAGATTCACGGATTATTTCTACATAGTACGTGAGTACAAAACTATATATATATTTTTTCCATATTATTGATTGAATTGTTTGTACTTATGTGAACTTTGTTGATTATTGTTTATTTTCTAGTAATAGAAAAGGGGGTGTGACGACAAAAGAATTCTTGAGAGTTAGGGAGTGTGAGACGGGAGAACACGCAGAATATTCACGCACGCATACACGCAGTTTTCTTGATAATAACCCCTTTCGTTACAGTGGTGACCCTGAAACCCGTAGCTAGTTAGTGGGAGTAAGATTATTTAATTATTTTGTTTGGAGTTGTTATTGGGATTTGAATAAGTAGAAGGGTTTTGTATACATTTTGGGTAGTTAACTTTGGGGTGCTAACTTGGGTGTACAAGTGTGTACTGTGTAACTGACTTGTACCTTTGTTGTTTATTTCTTTTGGGTAGTATGTGGGTGTTTATATAGATTATACCCCGTCTCCGATTCTTTCCTTACGGGTCTGATTCCTTGTATAGTTCTGGGATCAGAAAGGGCTTAGATTCATTTTTCTTCCTGTTGTATATATATTGCTAATTCTAGTTCAGCTTTTCAGTTTTGTTTTGTTTTTCTTCTATACTTTTAGGATCCTGTCTTGTATAGTTATAGTTGTCACATCCCTATTTTAGTTGTTGTAGGTGTTTAGGATTTATTTTTGGCATTTTAACGGAACTTCCGGTGTTTTCTAGCCGAAGTGGGACTTAGTTGTTTTCTGTTGATTTCTTGTATTCTATTGTACCGATATTAGTTTAGAATTTTAGTTCTCTCTTTGTTGCGTTGTGATGTTGTTGTCGTTGTTTGTTTATTTAGTATAGTGTTTCATTATTATTATTATTTGTTTTGTTTTGTTTTCATTTCAAAACAAATTACTTATAAAATCTCACTTGTTGATAATTTCATTTCAAAACAAATTACTTATAAAATCTCACTTGTTGATAATTTGAATTTAAATATTGTTAGCTATTGCAGTTATAAATTGTTGCATTTAGTATGGTTTTCTGATGCTTGCTTGTACTTAGACTGCATATAATCTAAACATTGTTTCTCGTTTCGTTTATGGTATGCTGTTTTGTAAACTTGAAATTGTTTTCATTTCGAGATAATTTACCTTGATCAAACTTGAACTGGCATTGATTTCGAAATAACTTCCTTTTGTTAAACTTAAACTGGCTTCGACTTTGAAATAATTTTATGTTGTAAACTTGAACTTGCATTGATTTCGAAATACTTTTCATCTGACAAACTTCGCTTGCTTCGATTTTGAATTATTTTTCTTTTGTCAAATCTGAATTTGCTTTTGAATTTTTGTAATAATTCTGGCCTTGTGAAACTTGGGAAAATAATCTTTGACTTGTATAACTTAAAATTCTTCGTTGAATTGTCACTTGCATTGTCTTATTTTTGGTAATTAATTTTCTTTTGAATTCAACTGATCATGGCTTCTGCTGAGGAATATGATACTCTGTTTAATTCATTTTTGACTCAAGCCCAGAAGTTAGGTTTTTCTGACGAAAAGCTACAGCAGTACATTGAGCAGTGTTTTCAGAGACATGATAGGGCCAAAGAAAGGGAACAGGAAAAGGTTAAACAGGAACTGGAAAGAGATGCTAAAAGAGAAGAACAGGAAAGAGAGGCAAAACGATTGCAGCTAGAACAGGAAAGAGAGGAAAAACGATTGCAGTTAGAACAGGATGCTAAAAAAATGCAGTTAGAACAGGATGCTAAAAGAGAGGAAAGAGAGGAAAGGAAATTGAAGATGGAAGGAAATTGAAGATGGATTATCAGATGGAACTTGATAGACAAAGCCTTAAGCTAAAAGAAAAAGAGATTGAACTTCAGTTGAAACAAGCTGAATTGAAGAGCGAGACCCCTACCCCTAGGACTCGGAGCTCTAATCCTTCGTTTCCAAAGTTGCCCCAACTACCTGTTTTCAAAGAGGACAGGGATGACATTGATTCTTTTTTGTACCGGTTTGAGGCACATGCTAAGGCTCTCAATTATGATAGCAGTAAATGGGTTGTTTACTTAACTGCATTGCTACAAGGCCCGGCTTTAGCTGTGTATCATTCTTTGTCTGCTACCGGTACAGTTTCATATGATGATCTTAAGCAAGAACTTCTTAAGAAATTTCAGTGCACTGCAGATGGATTCAGAGAAAAATTCAGATCAGTTAGGCCTGAAGTGGGGGAAAGCTTTGTAACTTTTTCAAAGCGTTTTTCTCACTTGTTGGAAAGATGGATCCAACTATCAGATTGTGAAAAGACTTTTGATGGACTATGGAATCTGATTTTGTGTGAGCAGTTTATTGCTTCTGTTTCGAGAGATCTCGCCGTGTTTTTGAAAGAAAGAAATTTGACAAAATTCGCGGCTTTGATAGACAGTGCTGAGGCATTTCGCATGGCTCATCCGGAAAAGAAACTGGCACGGAAGTCAGATGACTCGATTTTTGCATCCGCATCTATTTCTCAGAATGTGCCCACTCAGAATCAATTTCGTGGGACTGGTCAGAGATGGAATAATTTCAGGGGATCGGGATTTCGTGACTCTCCGCGTGGAATCTACCGGCCCACATGTCCCATTCCAAATAGGGGTTTTGCAAATCAAAACATGAATAATCAACAGGGCGCTCAAAACAATCAGGTTCCTCGTGGACGTGGAAATACGTATTCTAGACCTGGTTCTCGTTTCTCAGGTAGTCCTCCTCTCAGCAAAAGACAAAATAGACAGGACATAGTTTGCTATTGTTGTGGGGGTGTAGGTCACATAGTTGCATGGTGTCCTTCTGCTAGTGGCAATGTAGATATATACCCAGAGACTCAAGATACGGAAAGTGGTTCTCAGACATACCAGGACCCTCCAGTTAACACTCAGTCAGCCTTAGTCGCGGAAGTCATTTGCCCAGTTGGCGATGAAAACTGTGGTCAGCCCAAGCTAGTGTCAGGTACCGTAAATGGCCTCAAAGCAAGTGTACTCAGAGACACAGGTGCCAATATCTGTGGAGTTCGCAAGAGACTGGTTTCAGACGACCAGTACACTGGCAAAGAGTGTAAATGTTGGTCATTCGGTGGAAACATTGAGGAATTTCCGTTGGCCAAAGTGTCTGTTGACACTCCATTTTTCTCTGGCACTGTGTTGTGTTGTGTCATTGATCAACCAGTGGCCGATTTGATAGTAGGGAATTTACCAGGTGTGTCCGACCCTTTTTCGGGTGCTACCACACTCATCCAAGATCAAGGTCAAATTCCACCAGTTCTTTTGGAAAAGACGCCGACTATCTCAGAACCATTCAAACGGGTTACAGTTGATTTAGTAGAACCGATTTTTCCGCCGTCAGAGGAAGGTCACAGATGCATACTCAGCATCATTGATATGGTAACACATTACCCTGACACTATTCCGCTCAAACACATCAAAAACAAGATCCTAGAATCTTGCACGCTTGCTCAGGAGTACATCAAAACAGTTGTAGCCAAAACCAGACACTATGATCAGTGTATTCCATAAAATCTGTGGAAAATGAACATGCTTTGTGTATATTTCTGCTGTTGTATATTTAGTACTGGAAATCTATTGGTTTACTGTAAAATGATCTGTTATGTACTTTATTGATTTTTGATTTCACTGTATCACGGTAACATGCTTGGACTTGAACTACATATCTGGTATGTCTATTGCGCTTTGGGTGATTGCTTAATACAATATGTTTGTGTTTAATATAAGTGCTAAAGACCAGTTATATCTTTTCGCTTGTTTGTACAGTTTAGATGGACATATTGTAGTAATTTTTTCTTTCTGATAAAATTCAGAAAACTCGGGCGTTTTCTTTTTGCAGGAAGGGGGTATTGTCACGGACCGGGTTTATAATATTTTGGTCCGATGACTGTTTGTAGTATCTTCCTGTGAGAAGATATAAATTATAATATTTTTTTTATTGATTACTAATTTCTGATTGGTTGAGCTAGTCATGTGACGGTTCACCAATTACATGTATTCAAAAAAATGTTTGCATTCTTCTTTTGTATGTACCACGGAGTGGTTGTGTTTGTACTTCTAGCAGCTGCGTCTGCAGGTATATATTGTTTATCATTGAAATATTGTATTATGAACATAATAATAATTTAACCATGATTATATTCTACTTATTGTGGAATAAGAATTAATAATAGATAATTTTGATATTAGTATGAAGGATGGATAAGGGGGGTGATGGAGATGGTGGATCGTTGTATATTATTTTTGAGTAACGAATTGAAATTGGATTAGTATTTGATTTGAGGTTGAAACATCAACTTGCAATGTATAGTATTATATTTATTTTTGTGAATGAAAGTAATTAGCGGCAAGAATGTAATAATAAGTTGTTATAATTAGAGTTACAATTTTTTGCGTATGTGTGAACTGTGTTCTACACATATGAGATTTGAATTATATGTTGCTGGTCTGGTCCTGTCACAGAGAGAGAGAAAGGTATATGTGGTAATACAGAGAAGTCTATGTATCAAGATATTTAGTGGGGAAAACTTGTGTGTTTTCAGAAGTCTCCGGCTGAGGGGCCTCGAGGCAACGAGAAAGAAAGAAGAAGACGAGGCAGAAGAAGAAGAAGGAGAAGAAGACGAGGAAGAAGAAGAAGAAGAAGAAGAAGAAGAAGAAGAGGAAGAAGAAGAAGAAGAAGAAGAAGACGAGAAGAAAAAGAAGAAGAAGAAGAGGAAGAAGAAGAAGAAGAAGAAGAAGAAGAAGAAGAAGAAGAAGAAGAAGAAGAAGGAGTAGACGAGAAGAAGAAAAAGAAGAAGAAGAAGAAGAAGAAGAAGAAGAAGAAGAAGAAGAAGAAGAAGAAGAAGAAGAAGAAGAAGAAGAAGAAGAAAACGAGAAGGAGAGTAAGCAGAGGAAGAAGTAGCCGAGGAGGAAGAAGGGTGGAAGCATAAAGAAGGAGCCAGAGAAGAAGCCAAAGAAGAAGAAGAAGACGAGCAACCGCTACCACATCGGCAGCAGTAGCAACCGCTACCACATCGGCAGCAGTAGCAACCGCTACCACATCCGCAGCAACCGCTACCACATCGGCAGCAGTAGCAGCCGCTACCACATCAGCAGCAGTAGCAACCATTGCTACCTCAGCAGCAGCAGTAACAGCGGCCACAACAGCAGCAGCGACAGCGACGATAGAGAGGAGAGAAAACCCAGGATAGATAGATAGAAAGGCCAAGGATAAGGAGAAGGAAGATAGTGTATAGATATAGACAGAGACAGAGGATTAAAAGGAAACAAAAGACAGACAGCGAATTCTGTCCTCCATGAGACTCTTGGTAACTCTCTCTGTCGACGGTGACCAGATCGATATTGGTGTTTATTGTGACTGGTGATACTTGGATTATTTGACCGGGATTTTTGTGGTGGTTTTTGGTGATTGGTGACTTTATTCGTGGATGATCTGAGTGAGACTTATGTGTGTGTTTTGTGAATGATAAGATTCACGGATTATTTCTACATAGTACGTGAGTACAAAACTATATATATACTTTTTCCATATTATTGATTGAATTGTTTGTACTTATGTGAACTTTGTTGATTATTGTTTATTTTCTAGTAATAGAAAAGGGGGTGTGACGACAAAAGAATTCTTGAGAGTTAGGGAGTGTGAGACGGGAGAACACGCAGAATATTCACGCACGCATACACGCAGTTTTCTTGATAATAACCCCTTTCGTTACATGGGTATAGGAAATGCCCAGAAGTCTTCTGTAGCACCTCATCTCCATGCTTTGTATTCTTCGTTGGAGATCTGCTGTGAGGGTCCATGCTTCGCAAGCATATAGGAAGATGAAGATGACAAGGGAGCGCAGCAGTCTTACTTTGGAATGTATAGACTGATGGTCCTCTCTTTCCAAATGGGCTTCAACCCACTGAACTTTCTTTTAGATCAGTGGCTTCAACCTTGTCTGGGCAGCAGTTGTTTGTGCGATCCTGGAGAGGACTTCCTGTCGGGACCCATTGTCTGATACAATGGCTCCGAAATATTACAATTATCAAGGGATAATTACAATTATCTTTTTTTTAAAAAAATATTTTAAATACAAATATCTTTGCGTGATCATGTTTAATTTTGTTTTGGCTCTAGCAATCCGTCTGGAAATGCGCCAAAGCCAAAAATTGTAATTTTCACTTGATAATTATAATTTTGACGTGTTAATTGTATATGTAGGCCTAATTGATATATTTGTAACTATCTCATGATATCGATATTTGTAATTATCATGTTTTGGCGCCAGTAGGCCGTATATGTAAATTACACCGAACACGTGTTAATTACCATTTCCCCTAATGACCGTAGCCTAAATGCAAGTATTGACGCTAATAAGCTGCCTCAGCCAGAATTAAGCATGATCATGTAAATATTGTAATTATCAAGTAAAAATTGTAATTATTATGTAATAATTAGGCCTACAATTTTCAGTATTGGCGCATTTCCAGGCAGATTTCTAGAGCCAAAACTGAAAATTAAACAGGATCACGTGAAGATATTTGTAATTTTTCAATAATAATTGTAATTATCCCTTGATAATTGTAACCAAAGTCAAAGAGCTTATTGTAAGTTGTAACTGTCCCATGATATATTTGTAATTATCAGGTTTTGGCGCTAGCAGGCCGTAATACATAGTCTGATAAATGTAAGAATTCTATGCAAAAAAAAAAAAGAAAAGAAATAAATAAATATCTTACTGTGATCTTCGGCTTTTAAAAAAAAATGTTATTATTGTCATCTGACTAGATCTGTTTTCGAGAAATGGCTCTTCTCGATACATATATTTCCGGGAAATTCCGAAACTGACTAAGGTCGCCGTGTAATCAAGTCATTGCTATTTTCAGTATATAATTTCTCAAATTAATTCATGTACGATGCCAACATTTCATCCAAATGTTAAAATTTTTTAATGGCATTGACGACGTAAATTGGAATTACTTTTTGGCAGCACGTTTTGTGCCAGATCCCGAAATTCTGAGGTAAAAATCGTTGTACAGCACTGCAATAATAATCTGCGAAAGTTTTGTTTTTCTAACGGAGTAACTAGCTTCCTTTTAGAATGATTTCCCAGTTTCTCACTTTTAGTCACCACTGTGACTTCACTTTATCAACTTCATTCAATCGTGTAATCAGTAATGGGTAAAGCAAAGAAACGTCAGGTTACCTTGGATATTGGTGGAGATTACTGTAGCACAGATACGCGTTCGTCAAATTAAATTAGAGAGCTTTAGTTCGAGCTTTAGTTCGACCAGCGAAACTTGGTTTGCAGTGATCCCTTTCGTTTCCGGTGTCACATCCTTCAAGTTCCGGGTCTCCTAGTTTATCCGAGCGCATTTGCGCATGCGCCAGGTCATGTCGGGCCGGCTTTATCACGAAGTTCTTAGGCGTCATAACCCTAACCCTAACCCAAACCCTAAACTCTTAACTCTAACCCAAACCCTAACCCTTACGAAGACTATGATAGCACTGTGCGCATGCGTTGAATTTTGTAACGCGTCGACCAATCAGAATGCTCCCATTCGCTCCCAGCCCAGCTAAGATACTAGGAACTGTGACGATGTCACACCGGTAATGCAATCGGGAAATTAATCGGGAAAACTACTTCGTGCCTGTGGTTCTAAAGTGGCACGTCTTTAATAATAATAATAATAATAATAATAATAATAATAATAATAATAATAATAAATAATAATAATAATAATAATAATAATAATAATAATAATAATAATAATAATAACGGATTTTTTATATAGCGCGGTACTCCAGGCTACGACCAGACTCACCGCGCTTTACATTATCATTACATAAAAATACATGCACTTGATCAAACATTGCTTTTGCTACGATACACCAAAAGACGGAACAGTAAAATTAAAAACTATTTACAACTACAGGGGCGGACGAGGGGGGGGGGGGCACAGTGGGCACGTGCCCCTCCCCCTCCCCCCTCCCTTCCCGCCATGGGCGACCCAAAAAAAAAAGGGAAGAAAAAAAAAGGGAAGAAAAAAAAGAAAAGAAAAAATGAGAAGAAAAAAAAAGGGGAAAAAATACACTCACACACACACACACACACACACACACACACACAAAATAATAATAATACAAAAAATTTAAAAGGTGGAAAGAAGAAAAGCGTGCCCCCCTTCCCCACTAGTCCATCCACCTGTACAGGGTCCTCATTGGCCCTCGGGCACATGAGTGGGTCACAAAGCGTAAGATTGCGTCACAAAGAAAAAGTGCCCCCCTCCCCCACCTTTAGGTCCTCTCATTGACCCTCGGTGCACGTGAGCGGATGCGTTGATGATACTATCTGATTGCGTCACAAAGTGTTCGCGTCAAAAAAAAAAAAAATCAAAACAGATTAGGACAGTGAAACGCTCACCAAAGCTGGAGGGTTTTTGCACGCTTTCCAGTCGGGTGACTTTCTTGTTGCTTTTGTCGTCACCAGAAAATGCCTGCAAGTTCTCCGTCCACTGACTTTGAAACTTCAGCAAAAAGCAAAGGATGTTGTGGCTGCGTACGGAGAAATAAGCGCAGGGAAGACAACAGTTAAGGGATTCAGGGATGACGTCATTGCAATCTTCAGCAGCTGGTTTCAGGAAGCAAGTCGGATGTCAGCAACAGCCGACTCTGATCTGCGCAGACCAAGGGGGTGCAGAACGACAGACATGTCGGAGTAACCCGCCAGCAGAGACAACTGAAGATTACTTCCGCAGGTCCATAGGTATCCCGTTTTGGGATCACCTAATCGCCCAGCTGGACTCTCGCTTCACCACCGGCTCTGAAATTGCTGTTGACGGGCTTTGTCTTGTACCCTCGTGCATCGTGCAAGGCAGGAACGGGCCAGTGGCAGGTTTTCGGAAGGTACCCGAGGGTAACGAGCGACTTGCCAGTCTATGGCAAGCACATCTGCCAAGTTTTCATGAGCTGGACACCGAGTACATCCGATGGATGCACAAGTGGGAGAGCGCTAATGCAGGGACCGTTCCTGATACTGTGGCCAAGACTCTCAGAGCATGCAATGTGGATTTTTTCCCGAACATTCACGTGCTACTGACCCTTTTGTGCACTCTTCCGATCAAAACAGCTGAATGTGAAAGAACTATCAGCGGCATCAGGACGCTGAAATCCTATCTGAGATCAACGATGGGTGAGACCAGGCTCAACGGGCTCGCTCTAATGAGGGCTCACCGACACATCACAGTGGACATTGACGATGTCGTAGAACGGTTTGCGGGAAGATACCGCACCATCATGGCTCTTCAACCTCCCAATATGCTGAACGCCTGAGAAAGTAAGTGTTCTAGCTGTGGGCCAATGTGTCAACCTTTTTTTTTTTTTCCTCACAACTAATTTCTAATTTTACACGAAACACGCACGTGTTGATCTCTCTCTCTCTCTCCCTCTCCCTCTCTCTCTCTCACACACACACACACACACACACACACACACAAACCACACTCATGTCAACGCTACTCTGACGCTTCTCCACAATGCGTATGATCACTTAGAGACCTCTGGTTCCTTTGTCCGCATTCTATTTATAGACTTTTCTTCTGCTTTCAATACCATACAGCCACACCTCATGGCTCAGAAGCTTTTGTCTTACACTGTCCCTCCTAGACTCGTCCTGTGGATCGTTCACTTCCTCGTGTCCAGATCTCAGGTTGTCCGCTTTCACTCTGCTGTCTCATCTCTCAAACAAACGTCCACAGGAGCTCCTCAGGGTACGGTTCTTTCTCCGGTACTTTTCACGCTCTACACAAACGACTGCAGAGGAACTGATGCCTCACCGGTCATAAAGTACTCGGATGACTCTGCCCTTGTGGACCTGTCCAATTCAAATGCTGTGTATTTCTCTGCAGTTGATAGGTTCAGCTCCTGGTGCAAACAAAACTATCTGGACTTAAATGTCAAGAAAACTAAGGAACTGGTCATTGACCTTCGTAAAAACAACACTCTCATTCCAGACCTTGTCATTGATGGTGTTACAGTCGAGAGAGTCACCCAATACAAATACCTGGGAACCATCATTGACGAGAAACTGAACTTCACTGCAAACACCCAGGCCATACACAAAAAATGTCAGTCTAGAATTTACTGCCTTCAAAAACTTCGAAATCTCCAAGTCAGTAGCCGCATCCTTCAGACCTTTTACTCTTCTTTTATTGAGTCTGTTCTTACCTTTTCTTTTATCTGCTGGTATGGAAGTTTGTGTGTAAAAAACAAAAGTATTCTGGATCGAGTAGTCAACGTCTGTGGGAGGGTTGTGGGAGTGAAACAAGAGAGTCTGCAGGTGTTGTATGAAAGACGTGTTGTGCGGAAAGCTATTTGCTTTGTGCTGGATAGCACTCATGTGCTTGCGCACCACTTCCAGCTCCTGCCTTCTGGAAGGCGCTACCAAACACCAAGGGTCAGAACTCTCAGAATGAAAAACAGTTTTATTCCAAAGGCTGTCTCATTACTTAATAAATGACATGTGTGTGTGTGTGTAGGTGTGTGTGTGTGTGTGTTGTGTTTTGTTTGCCCAAAATAATCTCATTTCACATTTTTTTAATGTTAGCATGCATAAGTGTAATTCTATTCATATGTGACTGTGCATTTTTATCCTCATTGTCATTATGATTGTTGTTATTATTATTGTGATGTTTATTCCTTGTTGATTGTAATTGTACACCACAATGTAATTTCTTGTAAAAGATAATAAAGTTGTCTTATCTTATCTTATCTTATCTTATCTTAACCTTTCTTTTACTGTGTTTGAGTGCAAGCACGAATCTGTATACCGGATAAAAAATTAAAAAAAATGGCAGTGCCCCCCTCCGGGCCTTTGTCACAGGCGGACGGCTCAGCTCTGGCTCTGCTCGCGGCAAATTCCCCCACTCGCCGGCTGACCCCACAATCCAAGCCCCGCCCCGCCAGTACCGTCCACGTGACCCGGGGACTGGCCCTTGGATGAATTGATTGATTGATTGATTTATTGTTGCTTTAGGTCCAGCGGACTCTTCCGAGCCAAATCAGGACCGGACAACCCCCGATCCGCATAAAAGATCTGCCGAAACAACCCTAGTGGGAAAATTGAATGCCCTCCACCGGCCAGTCACTTTACAATAAAGACATCCCACGCGGGGGACGGCTGAGGGTTGACCTCAACTACGCGAACACCCCGGTTACAAAAACAAAATAGAATACAACCATCATTATAAATCATCAAAAAAACACATACATATAAAATGCCTATAGTGCGAAATAATACAATCATAGGAAGCCCTAGTGACCACCCGGCAGAAAGCGTCCAACACTCCCAAGCTGATCCAACAGACCTCATACACAAACAAGGAGTCTTGTCCAGGAAGAGTTTTCAAGAAAAAAGGTAGGTCATTGATCTAGCGAAGAAGAAGAAAGTATAGCAGAGTGATAGGACAGATCAGGAATGGGAAAGAGCAAATGATGAAGACAGCGACAGTGGGAATTTAAAGCACTAAATTTCCAGAAAGTGGGGATACTATTTATACTGAAACCCCCGGCACTCCAACGGGGGGAACTGTTGCCGCAGTGAATTAGTCATGCCTACAAAGGCAAGACAGGTTTTCAACTGGGGCTTTCACTGTTCCCTTTATAGGTTAGAACAATCTACAGTGACAAGATTGCTCATGACCCCAAGGGGTCTTGGATGAATTAGGATATAGGCTCGCCAGTCTCTTTCCGCATGCCCACAACACACTGCCTGCTGTAGACACGTCCGCATCCACGTTGCGACCTCTGAGCTCAGCCAATATTCTTGTGTTCAACCCGGTTCTCTGGTCCAGGTAAGAGTGGAGATTTACTTCATATCATTTAGCTTCCCATCACCCGTCGATTTCCCCACATGTTCGTATGTCTTGTAGATATTTACGTCCGTGTCTGTGGTTCGTCTTGATGTATTGCTTGTGATATGCATTTTACTTTATGTCCTCTCTATCTGAAGTTTGATTGTTGTACATAACCATGACATGCTTATATTTATACATGTATTTCCCCCTATCTACATTCCTGTATAAATTCCCCCATGCCATGATTGCCCTGTTGCTTAGCATAAAGTACCCCAGTTAATCCCCATTGCATATAATAGCCATTGCCCTGTATTTATCCCTTTTGCTTCAACCCTGATCCGAATGTATAAATATCCTATCCTATCCTATCCTGTCCCATAACCCGAAGGTCGTAGGGGCACCACAGATGATCGCTTAACCAGCATACTCCATCTTTCTCTGTCCTCAGCAGCCCTCATGGCTTCGCTCAGTGTCAAACCAGTCCATTCTCGAATGTTGTCCTCCCACCTCTTTTTCGGTCTCCCCCTTCTTCTACCTCCTTGCACTGTGCCTTGCAGAATGGTCTTTGCAAGGCCTGATGATCTGGTGACGTGGCCATACCATCGGAGTTTCCGTTTCTTCACCACTGTGAGCAGGTCATCGTGTTGTCCAATGGCTTGTGTGATGGTCTGTCGGACTTCAACGTTGGTGATGTGTTGGGTATAGGAAATGCACAGAAGTCTTCTGTAGCACCTCATCTCCATGCTTTGTATTCTTCGTTGGAGATCTGCTGTGAGGGTCCATGCTTCGCAAGCTTATAGGAAGATGGAGATGACCAGAGAGCGCAGCAATCTTACTTTGGAATGTAGACTGATGGTTCTGTCTTTCCAAATGGGCTTCAACCTTGTCAGGGCAGCAGTTGTTTGTGCGATCCTGGAGAGGACTTCCTGTCGAGACCCATTGTCTGACACAATGGCTCCTAAATATTTGAAGCTGTGCACTGTGTTGAGGGATTGGCCTTGTACTTTGATGTCCGTGTTGATGCCATTGGTGTTGTTGGTCATCATTTTGGTCTTCTCTGCACTTATTTCCATTCCATAAGCCCTGGAGGTGGTGTCAAGCCTCTGTACAAGCTGTTCAAGTTCTTGTTCCTCTCCAGCCAATCCATCAATATCATCCGCAAAACGAAGATTGGAGATTGCTCTGCCCCCTATGCTGACTGTGCCTTCGTGATCTGCAAGAGCATCTGACATGATGCGCTCTAGGAAGATGTTGAAGAGTGTTGGAGAGAGTAGGCATCCTTGACGCACACCGATTGTTGTTCTGAACCAGTTCCCGATGACGCTGTTATGGAGGACTGCACTGGTAGCCTTGTCATACAGGCTTTTGATGACTTCTATAATTTTAGGGCTGATGTTGTACACTTTCATGGTTGCCCATAGAGCTGCATGCCAGACTCGGTCAAATGCCTTCTTGAAGTCTATGAACACATGATATAGATGTTGTTGGTGCTGTAGGTATTTCTCACAGATTATTCTGAGGTTGAAAATCTGTTCAGTGGTACTTCGCCCTGCCATGAATCCTGCTTGTTCTTCAGCTATGATTTGTTCAGCTTGTGGTTTCAACCTGTTTAGTATTATTTTCAGGAGGACCTTGCTGGGATGGCTGATGAGGCTGATGGTGCGGTAATTTTCACACTCCTGAAGGTTACCTTTTTTGGGAAGAGTGATGACAAGCGACTGGGTCCATGGTGTAGGCCATTCCTCACTCTGCCAGATCTTGTTACAGATAATGGTGAGAGCATCAGTCATCGCTTCTCCTCCTGCTTGTAGCAGTTCCGCTGGTATGTTGTCCACTCCCGCTGACTTCCCTTTCTTCAGCGATTGCACTGCTGCCTCAACTTCTTCCCGGAGAATTGGGAGGATTTCTTCTTCTTCTCTGCTCTCGGGACATGCTAGAACTGATGGGTCTCCATTTGGTGTATGGTTGTAAAGGTCAGAGCAGTACTCTGTCCATCTGTCCAAGACTTCTTGTTCTTCTGTAAGGCAAATGCCAGACTTGCTTTGAATAGTGGAGACTTTGGGCTGTTTAACACTTGTCAGCCGCTTCACAGTCTGGTAGGCCTTCTTGCTGTTGTTCTTGTTCAGATTGTTCTCTATTTCCTGGCATTGATCTTCTATCCAGGTCTCCTTTGCTGTGCGCATGCCTTTTCGGATGTCATTGTTGATTTTTCGGTAGACATCAGCTCCCTGTGAGGTGTTCTTTTTCTTTTTTAACTCTCTTCGTTTATCACACAGATCCAAAAGTTCAGGTGTGATCCACGGCTTCTTCTTTGGTCGGTGCTTGCCAAGGATCTCAGTGGCGGCATCTGTTACAGCTGAGTTGAATAAATATCCACCCCTGTTGTTAATAACCCCTCTTAGGCGCCGAGACTCTAACACATTATCGGCCGCCGTTAGATTCTCCCAACCCCTAGTAGCCATTGTTGATATTGATGGTCAGTTTGGAAAGCACCGGTCATTCTTGACTGGGGCTTCCAAATTCAAAATCTGACTGGCATGCGCGCTGAACGGCGCGGCATCCAGAGTATGGGTGCCCCTCTGATGCTGAGAAATACTCCTTTGCAGAACGGGTTCCTTATACGGGCCTCTGCGGGACTCAGCCACGCCGCGTGCTAACCATAGACTCGGGTTGCCACTGAGACGCGTGAAGGAAGACCAGCCCCCCCCCCCCCCCCCTGCTAAAGGGCAGACGACCGTTTTCACCTCCAGCCAACTATTGCGCCATACCTCGACCCAGTGACCTAGACTGGGCAACGCACTCGTGATCAACTGACCATTGCGCAATATCCATCCAGTCCAGCAGCTACCGCCGCCGACTAACTCCAGCTAAGTTGTCCTCTGCGCAAACCACAACTCTGCAGAGACTCTGTAGCTATCAGGCTACCCATACTAAGCCAACCAGCTATATCGTGCCACATGATGAGAGCAGTCCCTATTCGCCCCTACTGACTATAAGTATAAACCAGAATAACGCCAAGATACTCGGTACCTATTTAGCCAGCCCTCGTGAAACAGTTGTAAACTGACTCATTTTATTTTGACCTACACCCAGATAATAAATTGTTCTATATTGTACTATACTACCATTCTTCCCTTGTTCAAGTTTTCCACTAGTTTATTCTGTACACTTCTCGTCTGTCCTTATAACTGTTTATAATTCTCTAGCACTTCCAAGCATTACTTCCCTGAACGTCACCGCACGTCGGCCTAGGACAAGGGAGGCGACACAGCGCGGGGGAGTAATTGCTAACCCACATCCCCACATCCCCCTATATTCGTGACAGCCTTTACTCTGATCCGCCCCTGAACTATGTACAAAAATGACAAAAAAGATAAAAACAGAATAGCAAAAACCTATTCACAGCTATTTATATGCCCGGTTACACCCAGGAAAGGAAAACAGTATCAATATTTACAGCTGTGTACACACTTACGGATCAGACAGAGACAAAAGAGGAGAGAATGGAAGCGGGATACAAATCAGTCTGAATAATGCAGTTTGAAGAGTGGGTTTTGAGGACCTTTTTGAATGCCTGTGTTGATTGTATGTTGCGGATATGGGAGGGAAGGGAATTCCACTGCTTGAGTGCAGAGTAAGCGAATGCACTTTGGCCGTATGTCCTAGTGCGGGTGTGCGAGTGTCAGCAGAAGATCTTAAAGTGCGTGAAGGAGAGTAGACAGACAGTAGATCAGCAAGGTAGGAAGGACAAGAATCTGAGAAGAAGTTGTGACAGAGAACAGAGAGTTTGTACTCTATGCGTGCTTGCACAGGAAGCCAGTGAAGGGAATGTAGTAGAGGTGTGATGGATCGCGTTTCTTTGCTCGGAATACTAGTCTAGCTGCTGAGTTCTGAACCTTTTGTAGTTTGTCAATGATGTGTTTTGGGGAGCCAGCGAGGAGAGAGTTGCAATAGTCAAGACGAGAAAGGACGAGAGTGCAGACTAGGGTTTTGGTGGCAGTGACTGTAAGATAGTGGCGAAAGGAGCTGATTTGGCGTATGGCCGTGTATTCAGAGCGACAGACGTTGGAGATGTGGTTGTTGAGGGACAGGTCATCGGAGAGAATGTAGCCGAGATTTCTTGCTGAGGATGAGAACTGAATGTTTGTTGTCCCTACTGTAAGCGATGTTGGGAGAGGCGAGAGTGAAAAGGAGGTGTTGTGCTTGTGAATGAGGAGGGCTTCGGTTTTATCATCATTAAGCTTAAGCTTGTTGAGTGTCATCCATGACTTAATGTCTGTGATGCAGTTCTCCAAAGTCTGAACAGTGGAATTAATGAGAGAGGGGGCAGTGGATTTATAAAGTTGTGTGTCATCTGCAAATGACTGACTCTCAACAGCTTGCTTTCCGAGCAGGAGAAGCAGAGGTATACAGAGTGAATAACACCGGCCCTAAAACGGAACCCTGAGGTACTCCGCACACCAATCCTGCTATGCTGGAGAAACAGCTATCGACAGTGACTGCTTGTGATCTGTCAGAAAGATATGAGTGGAACCAAGCCAGGACTGAGCCAGAGATTTCAAATACCTTGGCGTTACCCTGACAAGTGACCTGAAGTGGGGCCCCCACATCTCCAACATGTCTAGCAGAGCAAACAGAACTCTAGGTTTCCTCAGAAGAAACCTGAAGACCTCAAACAAGAAATTAAAGCAAATGGCTTATCGAGCGCTTGTGCGTCCAGTCCTGGGGTACGCCTGCCCTGTGTGGGATCCTCACACATCTGATAGCATCAAAGCCATCGAGAGAATCCAACGCCGAGCTGCACGATGGGTCTCAAACCGGTACCGGCAGACATCAAGCGTGGACCAGATGATAGAAGACTTGCAGTGGCCCTCACTCCAGGAGAGGAGGAAAAGAATAAGACTGACAACCTTCTACAAATTTCATCATGGCCTAACAATGATCGACAGCCGATTCAAACCAAAACCCAGCTCCCGACAGAAACGCAGTTCCCGCCGGTTCCACCCAGACTCCTATGATATTCCATCCCACAGAACCAACTACAGACAAAAAAGCTTCTTTCCCCGCACCATCCCAGATTGGAACTCCCTGCCAGCTGATGTCGCTTCGGCAGACTCCCTGACCTCTTTCCAGGCCAGGATTCAGCTCCTACAATAAAACTCCTATCCCCCCTACCCAAATCCCCCTTTTCATCCCTTCACCTGCCCAGATACCTCAAATTGTCCCATCCCTCTGATCTAAAACAATAAAACAGCAGCCTCCCCCCATCTCAGTGCAGCAAGTTTCTTCAGCATATTGAAGTTGGCTGCCTATAACAAAGAAGAAGAAGAAGAAGAAGAATTTGCGGAGGTTGTTTTAGTCGAAAACGCACGAGTCTTTAGATTTGGTACATAACGACCTAAAAACAGACACTTCAATCAACGAAAGTTTAGTTAAAGTTCAGGATAGAGCACTGGTAATTTTTCTTCGCTTCTTCGTCGTTCTTTTTTTTTTCCTTTTAAACACAAATCAGAGGGCTTCTAAACCCCAACTTGTGTTCATTGCCTATGGTAGCCTACTAACTAGCCCGTTTAGGCCTACGAACCTAGTAGTATTATGGCTCATCCAAACCAAGTGCTGTTCATTCATAAGAATGCACCAGAAAAAGTGATTTCACATCTTTTCCATGCTCATAGGAGACACCTGAAACCTAGACATAATGCAAAACTTATGTTGAAAATCTAAATCGGAACCACAAACTCCTCCGCCATTTTACATCTAAAAGCAAAAGCAGCCCCAAACAGAACCCTTTTTAAATAGCAAAGTACGCCTATTTTAATGAATCAATAACAACAACAACAAATGGTGAAAGAATAATGTCAGAGCATTTGTTCAAGCTTACATTTATAGCAATTGATCTCATATGTGCAAAAAATACCAGAAACTTACGATTGGTCAAAATCATCGAAATTCCGTATTTTCACGCAGGGTTCTATTGTTATAATAATAATAATAATAATACAGGATGCTATGTACGCGCCTTTCCCCAAGGCTCAAAGCGCGGCGATCTATACCAACATACACGCTCACCTGTTATTATTATTATTATTATTATTATTATTATTATTATTATTATTATTATTATTATTATTATTATTATTATTATTATGAGCTAGGTTCTATGATCGAAGAATATTAGAGAACTTTAGGAAGCACAGAAACTTGGTTCGTAGTTTTATTTCGTGTTGGTTGGTGTAACTGACATTCATCCGTCTAGGACCGAACACGAGCATCAGGATATTTAAAATCCGAGAGATGGCATGCATGATATGTGTACACAGACTAGACCTCGGTTGATGCTCTGATCCGAAGTGCCTCAATGTTCTGTAATTCGGTTGGGCACTAAGGCCGCAATTTTAACCAGCTTCTAACTGCTGCTATCCCTTGACAATCAATGCTTCGATTGTTCGGCCGTTGCGTACACCACTAAGCCAACTGCGCGCCCTAACTGACATCCAGGGCATAAAACCACTTGCCCAACTCAATACACGAACAGGTCGGTGGACGCATGTATATGTTACCCACAGCTCCATGTGCACACAGCCGCTAGGCTTATGTTAAGCTGTTGGAACTTATAATTAGAGCAGTAGGGGAAGATAATCACAGAACTGTGGGAATACATACAGCTGCAGGAACATCGATATGACACCGAGCGCAGAACCGAAACGAGTGCTAAAGGGTGTTTGCTTCCTGTATTGATTGCATCCTGTATTGATTGTATTCTGTGGACGCTTCGATTTTAAAAAAAAAAAAAATGAAGAAGAATCCATGGATGGATTTAACCGGAAATTACCAGTATTTTACCGGTTTGATAATAAAAATACCGGTTGAAAAATCAGTAGACGGTAGAGCCTACCGGTTCTTATTTTGTTTGACTGGTTTCAAAAATAAAGGAAAAGAGAAAGAAAAACAAGAGAAATGAAGAGAGAGAGAGAGAGAGCACTGTTCCCTTTATAGGTTTGAACAATCTACAGTGGCAAGATTGCTCATGACCCCCAAGGGGTCCTGATTTGGCTCGGAAGAGTCCGCTGGACCTAAAGCAATAATCATGTAATGTAATGTTTCTCTCTTTCTGTCTCTCTCTTTGTCTGTCTCTCTGTCTCTCTCTCTCTGTCTGTCTCTCTCACCTTCATGACATGAAGACTTAGCTGACCACATACTTATTGACCACTAGGCTACTGTGTCACTCAAACGGATCAAAGTTCTGTTGTTGTGGTCAGAAGTACATAGTAGAGAAGGGATCATTGTGGTAAATATCAATTACCGGTATCATTGCAAAGGGAAAGGATGAGGGGGGGGGAAGGTTGTGAGAGTGGTGCGGGGTGAGGGGAGGGGAGAAAACACATGTCAATACCCTATTGAACTTTGAGAGCTCCAAAGCTCCTCGTCCAAAGCTTCTTCTTCTTCCAGTGATCGTCCTAGGGATTTGCAAAACCGGTACGACGTCACAGTAAACAAACCCACTCGAACACAAACCGGTAGGCCAGTCACGGAAACCGGTATGACCCATAGCAAAGCTTAATAATGCGTCACTATTTTTGCCACCGAAAATCTGCCGACGAATGCAGTGATTAATTTATTGCTCACCCTAAAGCCTACTAACTATAACTGAAACGATGTTTGCCAAAAATAAAAGTAAATAACAGGCCTTTCTTACCTATTTCCGTCGCGGAATCATAATCAGCGTGGCTAGCTGGCTGACTGGCTGGCTGACTGGCGCGCTCTCTCTCTCTCTCTCTCTCTCTCTCTCTCTCTCTCTCTCTCTCTCTCTCTCTCTCTCTCTCTCTCTCTCTCTCTCAAAGCCACAGTTGAAAACCTGTCTTTCCTTTATAGGCAAGACAGATTCACTGCGGCAACAGTACCCCCGTTGGAGTGCCGGGGGTTTTCAGTATAAATAGTATCCACACTTTATGGAAATTTAGTGCTTTAAATTCCCACTGTCGCTGTCTTCCTCATTTACTCTTTCCTATTCCTGCTCTGTCCTTCACTCTGCTATACTATCTTCTTCTTCGCTAGATCAATGACCTACCTTTTTTCTTGAAAACTCTTCCTGGACAAGACTCCTTGTTTGTGTATGAGGTCTGTTGGATCAGCTTGGGAGTGTTGGACGCTTTCTGCCTGGTGGTCACTAGGGCTTCCTATGATTGTACTATTTAGCACTATAGGCATTTTATATGTATGTGTTTTGTTGATGATTTATAATGATGTTTGTATTCTATTTTGTTTTTGTAACCGGGGGTTCGCGTAGTTGAGGTCATCCCTCAGCCGTCCCCCGCGTGGGATGTCTTTATTGTAAAGTGACTGGCCGGTGGAGGGCATTCAATTTTCCCACTGGGGTTGTTTCAGCAGATCTTTTATGCGGATCGGGGGTTGTCCGATCCTGATTTGGCTCGGAAGAGTCCGCTGGACCTAAAGCAACAATAAATCAATCAATCAATCAAAGCCAAATCAGGACCAACAGAGAGAGAGAGATAGACAGACAGAGAGAGAGAGAGACAGAGAAACACAGCTCCGAAAGACATTAACACGGGCCGATTCCAGGGCCGATTTGAAATTAGCCTACAGTTATGACAGCAGTTGGCGAGGTGCTTATTATTTCCCAGTCTCGTGCCTAAATTACCTTTCAGCACTAGCAAAATGATCAGCCCTGTGGTCATGCTTTTTGTGTGGACATGTTTATATACGAAGAATACATTTCCATTGATTCATTCATTCCAGTCCATGGTATATAAATTCCGTGATTCATTCTTGTAAAGAATTCCTACATGGTCTGTGTTGGTCTAAGATGGATATTTCGTGCGTCGTACATCGGTAAGCTTAGTGCAGCCATAGTCCACGGGCTGTTGGTTGGGAAGTTGGGTATTGAGGTCGTCCCTCTCAGTACTTGGATATAAGCACACGCACATACACACACAAACACACACTCACACACACAAGCTTGTATACGATCAAAACCAGGGTTTCTTTAGAATGTAGGAATCGGAAAGTGATTTTTTGACGGAAACAAGCGACGAATTAGGTCGAACTTTCTTCAAAATTTTTCCGAAGTGGATTTTCTCCGTCCCGGATAGAGCACTCCCTTGTACTTAAAACACTCTCATGCACTACAACTGCACTCCCATGCACTAAAAGAGGAGCACTCCCGCGCACTTAGAAAAAAGTGGGGCCCTGGAAAAAAAGTGGGGTCCGAGCAAAAGACCCCATTTATGACTAAGAAAGGGTAAGGGTTAGGGCTCCCACTTTGACATCAATGCATGTGCCATACATACATACATATATATATATACCCACACGGACACCCAGCCCTACCCCCACCCCCGCTCCCCTCCTCTCCTCACCTACACCTACACACACACACACACACACAAACACACACACACACACACACATTTGTATAGAAACGACGTTCTGATGACTGTTGTGAAGAAAACCGGGATTATTTTGACACACTTTCCATTTCTTTGACATTATTTTGACATTTTCCAATTTTTCAAGTTATCCCAAACCCTAACCCTAACCCAAACCCTACCCCTAACCCTTAACCTAACCCTAATCTTAAAACAGCTCTAACTCAACGGAGCACTATTTTGACGTCAAAATAGTACGGCCTTCCAAAAATGTCAGAAGAAACCATGTGGAGTTTCATGTGTTTGTAATCAGAACGTCGTTTCTACATGCTCCCCCCTCCCCCCTCCCCCTGACACACACAAACAAAGCAGAGGAGTAGTTCAGGAAACAGAATGTAGACGTAGAAAACACTCGAAGGGATAATTTATCATTAATTTTTACGTCCTTCGTTAAGACAGTATGCACACCAGCCAATACAAAACTGCATCAGCTACATGACAGCGTGACAAAGTCCAGTGATAGATTGCTGTACGCACATCATGTAGCACGCCATTCGGCTCCTTTCTGTGCACAGTTAGTCCGCTTGGTCCTGGGTGGCGCAGGCGCAGCTACCTCGCCACACCATAGGCGCTCGTATCTGGATACGAAAGCGTCCTCTCCGTAGATTGCGCCCCTCTCAGTGCTCTTACTCACACAAGTAAGCCTACTGAGAGGGACGCGTTCTATAGAGAAGACGCTGTCGTGTCCATATACGAGCGCCTGTACGCCACACAGAGTGTCTGCAACTGCTGAGGACTGATTTAACAACTTTGAACCAAGCCTAGATCTGCAGCACAGGCTGGGAGAGGCACAGGCGCTCGCGAGTCCAGATACAAGGGCCTGTGATTTGCAGGCTTTATCTCTCTCCCTTTTCTTCCTCTCACCTTCCCCTCCTCCCCCTCCACCACATACCTCTCAGCTCTCTCCCATCCAGCCAGCATCTGCCCATGATGATGTAGGGATACTTTATTTTCAATTTGTGACCCTTACAATGGCAGAATGGAGAGAGGCTGATCTCCGATTATTTGTATCTCACCGTGCATGACGAGAGCGGCTCATAAGGGCCCGGATGTCGCCCGACATTGACACTGCATCAAGCAATCTCGGCTGACCTAAGACACAAAAATACAAACGACCAAGTAAGCTTACGTGACTCACGGACACGATTACCTATAGTCTCATCCCTGTGAGGAGGCGTTGACAGATCGCCTGCAATATAAATTCTACCAAAGCAAACAACGCAATAGAGTCACCTATATGCGAAAGTGTCGTGTGACTATAATCTACAAACAACAACAACGCAATAGGCTTGTCACAAGCAGACCCGTTTACCCCCCACTATTTGAGTATTTGCTTGTTTAGCAATAGTAAAACTTAGAAGGTTACTGTAGTCTATAGCAGACGATTAAGGTATAGCTGATGTATACACACCCACTGCGAGCTGACGCGAGCCGTTTAGTGACATCATCGCAGCCTACGAGGGTGTTTCGAACTTTAAAGCCACTTAGATGGTTTGAGCCAATCGGGACACAGGTAGAGCGTTTAGAACCAGTTCTGGCTGATTCAGTCCAAACCAAGTATAGGTCAGTTGTGTGGAGAGTTCTGAGGAGTACACAGTAACCCCCGAGCAGAGAAATATCTCCACTGATAGAACAGGGAAGCAGTGCTTGTTGAATTTTTGAATTCAATCAAGTAGCCACGGGCCTGACATTGTCGAACAGGTAAATGAACATACTTCTGTTTCATCGTTATGTATTTATATTATTGTTGAAATTATGTTTGTGGAATTTGCTATGCATAGATTTGAATTGTTAATCCGACTTTGCCTTACCACTTGGAGAAGCCGAACACGTGTTAAGCACGACCGGTTTTAACGCCATGTTGTATACCTGACTGAACCACTGTTGTTTAACCTATATGTATGCTTGCAGACCAGTGGCTATACCAGTGAATGTTTATAATATTATTAATTCTGTATGTGTATAGTTAGCCACGATTTATATTTATGTATGTATAGGAAATTAGAGTGGAGATTCCAGTGGACCACCGACTTAGCAGAATGTTCGTCGCTTATGTATAGAGATGTGGAGCTATCACTGAGGGCTACTTTGGCTTTCAGTGAGACGCTCTGCACAGACCTATTTTTCAGGGTTGTGCAGAATTTCGTCTCATATGTTACAGACGAGCAGGCAGGATATCGTGAGCCCAACTCAACAGAAGAGCAGAAACTAATCTACTATTCGAGTTGGCTGCCGAGGCATCTACAGCATCGTGCGCAGATAGCCTCAAACGTCTTACCAAAAGTCAAAGACTACACGACGACCCAGCGTGTACCAGAAGCTACCTCAAAGCAGCACTTCACCCACGCATCCATTGATCAGTTAAGTGCCCAGGAAACAGTGCACTAAAACTGTAGCAAAAGGACCACAGTAGTCCACTCTTCATGAACGCTAGTAGCCAGTGCCCTATGAAGAAATAAAAATAGCTGCCTAGACTATCAGCGAGCGAACCATTCGCATTGACAATTGAACTTTTAAGTTAGATTCGTAATTCGAAGATCGTGTATAGAGTAGAAGAAATAAATGTGTGAGTAACTGTTATCAAGTGGCTGGACTACATATGATTCATAGCCGTGTGAAAGCTAGTGTGACAGTGATCTTTTACCATTTTTCTATCTATCTCTGTACCCCAGCCTTAACACAGACCGAGCTAAACAAATAAATGTATTAAAGTAATTCACCGGGTGACTCACTAGCGGTTCCCATAGAATAGACGTGAGGGTTACAGCATTCCATTGTGCAGAGCCCAGCAATAAATAAAACCCCTCGTTACAAGGCTTACATGCTGTTTCATGCAAATGGCGTAACATTGACCGACCTTATGAGCTCTTTTTAATAGCGAGTTACTTTTCAAGGGTGCAGAAGTGTAGTGTGTCTGGGCACGCGCTATAGCAGTGTTTCACAACAGGTTAAGCAACGCCGAGAGGAAAGCAACCCCCGAACGACACACCCTAGTCCACCCAGCTGTGAACGGGTACTTGGTTCTGCTTAAAACCAGGGAAGGTAAAAGCAGCAACGGAGAGAAGAGATAAGGCACCGCCCTCATTAAGCTGGCCTAGAGAAAAGAGAGCCCCAAACGATTCTCTTCCCTTGTTACGTTGAAACGCGCATGATGGTGCATGTGTAATGCGCACGATATTATGTGTGAAGCGCGCGCGATAGATCTGTTCGTTTTATTTTGCAAAGCATGCAATAATAGAGTGTATTTACCTTTGATTTGAGTTTGCATTGTTGTTAGAAGAAGCTTTGTATAACGTTGATAATTTTCGTTAGTCGATATTATTGGAGAATTCTCTAGATCTGCTTGTTTACTATCGATCGAAGTTTCGGGATATTTGAGAACATTCTTGGACAGAAAGAATGTTGTATGACGTAAGTCAGTGATGACGAAGTTTCATTTGATTGGTTGTAGTGCGTCATTCTGCCGTGTTCTAAATTGTTCTGGAGTATGAAGAGACTATATAAGTGCCGCACTGTTTCAAAAGAGTTGTTGATAGTGTGTTGAAAGTAAAAAGAGGAGAGTGAAAAGGTGATTGTATGCAGTTATTGAACGCTGAATAAAGTTTGAAAACTTCATACGAAGACTTTGTCTTGTTGCTGAGTGAGCAGGCTGCGTGGATAAACGAATCAGAGTTACTTCTATCAGGATTTCAAGCATCGGGGCTGAATCAAATACTGATTAAAAAAACACCAATATCGAAAGAGTGTAACATCCCTCAAGACCGAAAGATTCTGGGGACACCTTTACTCTCCAACCACCCTTTAGTTGGAGAGTTACTGGAACCTACCGTGCAACCCTTATCCTCCCCTCCCCCCTACCCCCCCCCAATCGCCCTCATGTAGGACTGAAGGAAGGTGCGCAGAACATGACCTCAATTCAAGCCAATTCAATTCTATTCAGGCTCTTGCCACCAAGGGGTATCAGCAAACACACACGCACAATAACAACAAACAAACAAACAAACAAAACCAGAAGAAAAAGAAGAAAAGATCGTACACCAAAGAAACATTTTTCAAAATGAGAAAAATGAAAGTCGGGCTTACACCATTCCGTACAACAACATTTTTTTTTTGAGACAAAAACTAACATAATTTGCATGAGCGCAGATATCTTAATAGACAATTTTACATTTAATGTCATAAAGGAGTCTTATGGTAAGTCAGCTATTTCAATAATTATGTAAGGATGTCAATAAATTTGCATAATTGATTTAGTTTCTGTTCATGTGTTCATTAAATCATTAAATTTATATTACTCTTGGTGATGATTATAATATTTTGGTAACTCAAGGGTTTCCAATGAAAGATTTTCCATTCAAAAGTGACAGTATTATACAATCTTTGTTCTTTCAATTTACTTAAGTAATTAATTTAAAATTTATTAACATCTTGTTCTTCAATATCCACAGAGAAATCTTCCTACTAATTGTGACAGACGGACTAGTTTTACCCTGCTTACTTTACGTTGTAGCCTTGTTTAGTCATTGTAATCTTAGAATGTTAATGTTAGGCTGCAGCAGACGATGGAAGTAATCAGGCGTAGCAATAGTATAACTGAGGTACACACACTGCGAGCTTGACGCAAACAGTGTAGTGACGTCAGCACTGTGTGTGTTGAATCGGCAGGCAATGATATCATCGTAGCTACGTTAGGCGAGTCGATTACCAGCCAATGAGAACACAGTTTATAATGGAATCAACCAGGTCTGGCTGATTCGAATAGAGAGATAGAACGGCAGTCGAGTTTGAACCGAGGAGCAGTACACAGCTACACAGTTAGCAGTAAGATCTCTTCTGAATAGACCAGGAAGCAGGACTTGAGAATCTTAGAATTCAATCAAGTAGCCATGAGCCTGACTTTGTCAAACAGGTAAATGAACATACTTCTGTTTCATCGTGATATATTTATATTATTGTTGAAATTATGTTTGTGGAATTTGCTATGCATCAAATTGAATTGTTAATCCGAATTTGCCTTACCACGTGGAGAAGCCGAACACGTGTTAAGCACGACCGGTTTGGACGCCATGTTGTATACCTGACGGAACCACTGTTGTTTAACCTATATGTATGTTTGCAGACCAGTGGCTGTACCAGTGAATGTTTATAATATTATTAATTCTTTATGTGTATAATTAGCCACGATTTATATTTATGTATGTATAGGAAAGTAGAGTTGAGATTCCAGTGGACCACGGACGTAGCAGAATGTTCGTCGCTTATGTATAGAGATGTGGAGCTATCACTGAGGGCTACTTTGGCTTTCTGTGAGACGCTCTGCACAGACCTATTATTCAGGGTTGTGCAGAATTTCGTCTCTTATGTTACAGACGAGCAGGCGAGATATAACGTGCGCCCAATTCCACAGAAAACACGAGTTGGCTGTTTAGCCTCTACAGCACAGGACTGAGAGAGCTCCCCTGGAAAACACTCTCCAAGACAACACAGATTGTCAAGGAACCAAACTACACGACGACCCAGCGTGTACCAGAAGCTACCTCATCAAAGGGCTTCAAACCCGCTACACACAAGCTAAGTGCCCAGGAATCAGTGCACTTAAACTGGTAGCAAAAGGACCACAGTAGTCCACTCTTCAGAAAATAGTAAAACGGACCACAGTAGTCCAAACTTCATGAACTCTAGTAGCCAGTGCCCTATGAAGACATAAAAGCTGCCTAGACTATCAGCAATCGAATTATTTGCATTGACTCATGACTTTTAAGGTAGATTAATACATCGAAGATCTTGTATAGAGTAGAAGAAATAAATGTGTGATTTTAACTGTTATCAAGTGGCTGGACTACATTTGATTCATAGCCGTGTGAAAGCTAGTGTGACAGTAATCTTTTACCATTTTTCTATCTATCTCTGTACCCCAGCCTTAACACAGACCGAGCTAAATAAATATATGTATTAAAGTAATTCATCGGTTGACTAACTAGCAGTTCCCATAGAATAAAGCGTGAGGGTTACAGCATTCCAGTGTGCAGAGCCCAGAAACCCATAAACCCCACGTTACAATAATCTTCAGATTTTGTGTAATAAATTAATGGGTGTGGGTGTGCGCGTATGAGTGTGTTTGTTGTGTGTGTTTTGCAAAGAATGACCCCAGCGACCTTGACCTTTGAAGCAGAACAAATAGAATGACGCGGGAAGATGACCACTAAGTCTAGCAATGTTCATTTGAAGTTTAGTCAAAATTCATTCAGTGGTTCTTGAGGTGCAGCTTCCAACGGACCGACAGATATATTAGAGAGCTTTAGGAAGCGCAGAATCTTGGTTCGTAGTTCTTTTTCGTAGGGACCCCTCCTCCCTCCCCTCCCAGTCTACGTCTTTTGCGTTTCTCCGACTTCATCATTTGCAGTACGCAGAAAACTTCGCTGAGTGTAAATGCGCAATTTTCATCATTTTGACGAATCGTGATTCTCATGTAAGTTTCTTGTACTTTTTGCATATGTTGGGTCAATTGCTATAAACAAAAGATTGAATAAATAGAGAACTATAGATTGCATTTAGTTGGAGTTTCGGGTGAACAGCCAGATCTTTGGTTCGTTGTAATTCCCGACTATTTTAAAACTATTTCCAGATAATACTGGAAGTTAAATATCGTGTCAAGGGATTCAATACAGAAAGCAGGCGCTTGTATATTTACACGCGGGCGCCTATGCCTGTGACGCCAGAGGGAGACACGTCACAGGCATAGGCGCTCGCGTGTCAAGATATAAGCGCCTGTGGTATAGAATTATGATGAAACACAGGTTTAACTGAAATGATTCTTTTGTGTTGAATGAATGAAGGAGGCGTGTAAAGGGACTACTTCATATCAGTGATGATGATGATGATGATGATGATGATGATGATGATGATGATGATGATGATGATGATCACAATAATAATAATAATAATAATAATAATAATAATAATAATAATAATAATAATAATAATAATAATAATAATAACAAGACATAGATTTCTTTCTATAAAGCACATATCTCACGCGCAAAAAAGTGATTCAAGGCGCGTATTCTCACACGCATACTCACGCCTAAGATAATGGAATATATATATATATTTTTTTTAAGTGAAATGCAAAGTCACACCAAGTCTCACTAATTTGATCAGTAGTTTGGGAGAAACCGTATGATCAAATTGCACTGTGCATTAGGACTGAAAGAAAGAGGGATAACGGAATCAGGAACGATAATCCATGTCATCGAACGTATATGACGTAAGGAGTGTCCCATCTCCCCTTACAAGATCTCTGCATATATACTACTCAAAATAATACAAGGGCCACTTGGACATATGGGTCTCTCTTTAAATCAGAAAAACGAATTCAATTTATTAGTTCATCATATTTTATTGCATCAATAACAAAAAATATTTTAGACATCAGTCGCTTAAAATTCAAGTAAATTCAATTTAACTGGACCTACCCCTCATTTACAAAATCAAAACTTTAGAAACCAAAAATCTATAGAGTCAGTATCGGGTGTGGCCACCGTTTGCATCAATGCAGTCTTGGCATCGTTGTCTCATGGACCGTATCAGGTTATGGAGGATGTTTCTTGGGATGGCCAACCACTCTTGCTGGAGAACTTGGGCCAGAACTTCAAGGTTAGCTCCTGGAGGGAGGTTTGCCCGTGTCTGTCGACCCAAGTCATCTCACAGATGTTCTGTGGAGTTCAAATCGGGTGATCGACCCGGCCAATTTATCCTTATGACGTGCTGTTGCTGCAGGAAGTCATTGACGATACGCGCTCGGTGGGGTCTGGCATTATCGTCCTGTAGTATGGCACCTCCCCCAATGGCCCGCAGAGCTGGAAGAACCCTAGGTTGTAGGACGTCATCCCTGTAGCCAATACCGTTTAAGTTGCCATGAATTTGGAGCAGGGGTGTTCTGAAGTTTAATGCGAAGCCACCCATGACAGATCCACCACCAAAGCGGTCATGCTCGCGCACCGTCGCATCAGCAAAACGCTCCCGTGGACGCCTCCAAACATTCACTCGACGGTCGTTGAAAGACAAGGAGAACCGAGACTCGTCTGTAAAGAGCACCCTTGACCAATGTTGCCTAGTCCACACCAAATGACGCCGAGCCCAGGCCAAACGCGCTGCACGGTGAGCTGGGGTGAGCAAAGGCCGAACTGCTGGTCGTCTTGATCGCAGGTTTGCCTCGTGTAGACGGTTGCGAATTGTCTGGTCGCTGACGTTAACATTGTTGGCTGCGTGAAGCTGTCTTCTGATGGTGTTTGCTGTAGCGGACCTCATCCTCAGAGCTGACAGGGTGATGAAATGGTCTTGTCTTGCAGTGGTAACGCGGGGGCGTCCGGACCTTCTTGGTTCTTGGACGCTTCAAGTGTTGTTAAAGCGCTCCCGCAGCCTTTGGACAATGGAGTGGGACACTCCCAGCCGCCTGCCAACTTCTCTCACCCCCACCCCTTCATGAAGCCATGCAATAGCTCTGCCTCTATCCGCATCAGTCAATCGTCGCCTTGGGGGCATGGTTAGAAAAGCAGCAAAAGCGCTGCCATTTATACCAGAAAAAAGCGCCGATTGTTGAATTGAACTCAGAAAAATGCAAACCTTTCGCGTGCAAATCACTTTTTAATGTTGAAAATTTTGCTTTATTAGCAAGACAACAGTAAATTAGGGTATTTTTTTTGGTAAAAATTGGGTTTGTTTTTCAACTCAGTGCAGAAAGTTCAAAACTCACACATGTGATTACTTGTCAGAATAAGATTGTCTTGAATGTTACTGTACAGGATAAGTGTTGAAATAAGCAATATAAACGGTATTATTGATAGCAGCAAAAAATAATTAAACTAAATGAAATATGAGAGTGGCCCTTCAATTATTTTGAGTAGTATATGAACCACAGTCCACCAATATGGCAATATGGACCTCTGGTCCAATATCGAGGACGGGATGGTCCAAATTACTGAACGTCTCCTAATTTGGACCACATGGCATGGAAAACACTTTTAAGTTCATCTTAATTTTAAAATAAGTTTATTGTTTGTTTTTATTTCATTCTTTTAGATGAAATAAAGATACTTGCCAATTATTATCATGTTGTGTGTTTCCACATTGTTTTTTTAACGGCGGGATGAAAACAAGTGGTCCATATTTGTGGACTCTCCCTTACTTGTACACCAAAAATCAACATCCCCCGTTGGGGTGCCGGGGGTTTCAGTATAAATAGTATCCCCACTTTCTGGAAATTTAGTGCTTTAAATTCCCACTGTCGCTGTCTTTCTCATTTGGTCTTTCTCATTCTTGCTCTGTTCTATCAATCTGCTATACTATCTTCTTCTTCGCTAGACCAGTCACCTACCTTTTTTCTTGAAAACTCTTCCTAAACAAGACTCCTTATTTGTGTGTGAGGTCTGTTGGATCAGCTTGGGAATATTGGACGCTTTCTGCCAGGTGGTCACTAGGGCTTCCTATGATGTTATTATTAAGCAATGTAGGCATTTTATATGTATGTGTTTTGTTGATAATTTATAATGATGTTTGTATTCTATTTTGTTTTTGTAAACGGGGGTTCGATAAGTTGGGGTGAAGCCTCAGCCGTCCCCTGCGTGGGACGTCTTTATTGTAAAGTGACTGGCTGGTGGAGAGCTTTCGGTTTTACCACTAGGGTTGTTTCAGCAGATCTTTTATCCGGATCGGGGGTTGTCCGGTCCTGATTTGGCTCGGAAGAGTCCACTGGACCTAAAGCAATAATAATGTAATGTAATTATATAACAATTTTACAATAAATTAAAAAGTAAATTAATTGTGACATTTTTATGTGGATGTGAATAATTTGTTTATCTTTTATGTGTGGATCAGGTTATTCTTTCTGGCATTGATCATTTCATTTTCTGTGATATCTGACAGTAATGCAGAATGCAAATAAAATTCAACATTATCCATAACTAATGGCGGATATCTGGTTTTGCCTTTGTGTTTGTCTGTGTGATCACATTCGTGAATAGACATACACATTTCACACACACTCACACATACTAGGACTGCATTTTATGTATTTGACAACATTTCATTTTCTGTGATATCTGACAGTAATGCAGAATGCAAATAAAATTCAACATTATCCATAACTAATGGCGGATATCTGGTTTTGCCTTTGTGTTTGTCTGTGTGATCACATTCGTGAATAGACATACACATTTCACACACACTCACACATACTAGGACTGCATTTTATGTATTTGACAAAAAGGATCGAGATTTAAAGATAGACACTGTTGAAAATGTGTGTTTTTAGTCCAGAGTGAAAAGAAAGATGATTTTTACATGATGATGATGATGATGATGATGACTGTTACACTCAGTTTGATGTTGGTGTTTTCTATCAGTATCTGATTCAGCCCCAATGCTGAATTCCTGATAGGGTGTAACTCAGATTCGTTTATTCACGCAGCCTGCTCAAGCAGCATACAAGTCACAAAGTCGACGTATGAAGTTTTCCACTTTTATTCAGCACACATCAACAACTGCATACAATTCTCAACTCAACTCAACAACTTTCAAATTTACTTTCCAGCTTCACTATCAACAACAAACTCTCTCCAACAACAGTGCGGCACACAATTTTATAATCTCTCTCTCTTCTCGAACAATTTCGAACAAATTAGAAATGACGCACTACCACCAACCGAATAAAAGATCGTCATCACTGACTTACGTCATACATTATTATTTCTCCTTCCCGAACGTCCTCTTGCTTCGACATGTATCGGGAAATTTCTATCGAGAGTAAACACGCAGATCCAGAATATTCTACAGTAATATCGACTAACGCAAATCATCAACGTTATACAAAGCCTCTCCTAACAACAATGCAAACTCAAATCAAAGGTAAATAAACTCCATTATTGAATACTTTGCAAAACGAAACGATTAGATCTATCGTGCGCGCTTCCGACATACTTTCGTTCGCATTTCAACGTAACAATGACGATTTTACCTATAGTAGGAATATTATTTTGTGTAAGCATTTTATACACTATATGTCTATGCGGATAATGATGGGGAAAGGGTGGGACAGGGGTGGGTTAGTACAGATGCGAGGTGGACGGTGCAAAGGAAATGATGTTATTAGATACGCCTTTCGGGTGTGGTGTGTAGTGGCTGTAGCATGGGGAGGGTTCCCACTTCTTTTGTTCATTTTGTGTGAGTTAAACAAGTTTTATTTATATTTCACAGTTTGTTTCAAGGGGTAAACAAAATGTGTCAGAACATTTTATTGTTTTAGGTATTTTTATGCATTGTGTATTTGTGTGTTATATTTGTGTTAGTGTATTTGTGTATTAGTATAATGTATATTTTGCAGGCTACATTTTACGTTTTGTATTATTCTCAGTTATCAGTTTGTCATAATTGTCATGCAACTTATATTTGATTGTCAAATGTAAAGCCGCAAATATTGTCCGACTTAGTGAATGCATTGTTGCCAACTCGGTGTAAACATTTTATGTTTTTATGTTGATTGAAATGACAAGGACGTCAGTTTGTTGGCAGGAGTGAATGTAGTAGTCAAGTTTATGAGTTGTGTATATGTGTGTGTATACTTGTGTCAACACATGCATGTCGTTCTTAAAACGTTTGTAAAGTTTGTACAGTGATAAATGTTATGGGCATTGAAATGTTGCTTCATTGTTTTCTTTTGGTAACCATCCCCTCAAGTTGAATTTAAGGAAACTGCTGCTTAGAGCAATAACTGCAAAGCAGTTGGTGTGTGCTTTGAACATTCGTACACATAACTTGCATGCACTACTCACAAATAAAGGACACAAGAATACAACATTATATTATGCATTATGTCATATTATGCTAGACATATACATAGGTCAATACACCCTACACTCGTTGACAACAAAATAATTTGATAACTATAAATTGTGCACGGCTCTACACGTCACGGTTGTTATGTTTGCCGTCTCCAAATAACTAAGCTACTATAGGCAAAATACCATCTGCACAGGCGACATGACAGTTTGTCATTATTTTCCTTCCACCCATTGAAATGAATGAAACAGGTCTGCAAAGTCATAGTTCACGTGTGTGTGTGTGTGCTCGTGAGTGTGTGTGTGTTTAGTTTGAAAGTCCTTCGTTTTTGTTTATAAGCTTACTGTTAATAGTTCATGAGTTTTCCTCATTCTGTTTTATAGTTAAAGTTGTTCTGTATTAATGTAAGCGCCTAGAGCTTAGTCTAGATTAGATTAGGCGCACATATATTAATAATAATGACAGTTTGTGCACTGTGGCTGCCTGAATCCGAAGACATCTTCTCTAAAGCTATTGCCTTCACAATGAGCTTCAAAATGTACGCCATTTATTTATTTAATCGTTCTTATATAGCGCTTTTTCAGCTCAAGAGCTGCTCAAGGCGCTGGCCGATACAGAATCTAACTCGAACCGCCCTAGACGCCCACCCGCAGCCTTTGGTCTGACGCCCGGACAACTGAGCACAATCCTGGGCAGCCAGGGATGGAGGAGAAGGACCTAGGTGCATGCTGGGTGTGTTTTTGTCACCGGCACTCACCCGTCAGGATCTTTAAAGTCCGTTATGATGGAATGTATGCGACACAGACTAGACCTCGGTTTATACTCTCATCCGAAGGAGTAGGAAACGGGAGTAAAGTATCTTTCCCAAGGACACAACACAATGCCCCGGCCTGGGCTCGAACCCAGGACCTTCAGATCCGCAAGCCAACGCTCTACCATTAGGCCAACGTGCCTCCCGTGCATTTTCAAAACAAACTTGCTTCTGCTGGTCGTTTCTTAGGCACTCTTGATATTGGCCCACGACAAGCATACTTGTTTGGCTCACGGCCTAAGAAACACAGCTCAGCTGCTTATTCTTTTCCGTCTCCTTTCACATGCACGCACACATACACACACGCACACTTGTAGACACACAGAGGAAAAAGCCCGTCCAGTGTTGAGAGAAACAAGTAGACTAATTCACAAGATCTCATCAATGTGTTTTTCATAAAAATGCGTTGTCAAATAAGTGAATGCCTATCACTTCCAATATTAAAAACAACTATACAATATATATTTCTTTTAAGTAAAAAATTAATTTTAAAAGTTAACAATTATCTGTGATAGTTATAAATATAAAAAAGAACATAATTTTGATATGTTACCACGATTACGTCACTCAATATACCTTTTAACAAAATGTGACCACGATTACGTCATTCAATATTTCTTTACAAAAAAAAAATGTGACCACGATTACGTCACTCAATATACCATAGTTTTGTTTAAGGCTGAAGGCATATGTACGCTGTAATTACCAAACTTGAATCAAATCCATAGATTGGGAGAAAATATTATTACAAGAAAAAGAAAAAAAAAGATGCCAACATGATGTATGTTAGTTATTCATTGCTTACAGGGTCCAGCGGACTGCAAAGAGCCGAATCAGGACCACAAAATCAAGACCACAATTTCGCTGAAAGAGGACTCACTCCTGATCCGCATAAAAGATCTGCCGAAACAACCCTAGTGGTAACACTGAATGCACTCCACGCAGGGGACCCTGAGGCTATACTCTAATTTATTGAACCCCCGTTTACAATAACAAAATAGAATACAAACATCATTATAAAATATCAACAAGCACTAAATTTCCAGAAAGTGGGGATACTATTTATATAGAAACCACCGGCAACCCCCACGTGGGCCTCACTCAAAGAATAATCTTTAAGTCAAGAAGCGCAATCAATGGCAAAATACAATTATTACAACTTAAATCGGCATGAAGACCCAAATATCTGGGAGTTACGTTTCTCCGAATATTATTTACTTTCGACTCGGGCAACGTCTCGGGTGTTTTTTTCTGGGTTTGCTCCCCCAGCAAAATTTCTAAAAACAAAACTAATATTAGGCAGGTTGGGTTTGGGCACGCCACAGGTTGCGACTACGAACCCCAGGGGAGGCGGCACAGGATTTTCCGATAAAACAACTATCCTATCCTATCCTGTCCCATAACCCGAAGGTCGTAGGGGCACCACAGATGATCGCTTAACCAGCATACTCCATCTTTCTCTGTCCTCAGCAGCCCTCATGGCTTCGCTCAGTGTCAAACCAGTCCATTCTCGAATGTTGTCCTCCCACCTCTTTTTCGGTCTCCCCCTTCTTCTACCTCCTTGCACTGTGCCTTGCAGAATGGTCTTTGCAAGGCCTGATGATCTGGTGACGTGGCCATACCATCGGAGTTTCCGTTTCTTCACCACTGTGAGCAGGTCATCGTGTTGTCCAATGGCTTGTGTGATGGTCTGTCGGACTTCAACGTTGGTGATGTGTTGGGTATAGGAAATGCACAGAAGTCTTCTGTAGCACCTCATCTCCATGCTTTGTATTCTTCGTTGGAGATCTGCTGTGAGGGTCCATGCTTCGCAAGCATATAGGAAGATGGAGATGACCAGAGATCGCAGCAGTCTTACTTTGGAATGTAGACTGATGGTTCTGTCTTTCCAAATGGGCTTCAACCTTGTCAGGGCAGCAGTTGTTTGTGCGATCCTGGAGAGGACTTCCTGTCGAGACCCATTGTCTGACACAATGGCTCCTAAATATTTGAAGCTGTGCACTGTGTTGAGGGATTGGCCTTGTACTTTGATGTCCGTGTTGATGCCATTGGTGTTGTTGGTCATCATTTTGGTCTTCTCTGCACTTATTTCCATTCCATAAGCTCTGGAGGTGGTGTCAAGCCTCTGTACAAGCTGTTCAAGTTCTTGTTCCTCTCCAGCCAATCCATCAATATCATCCGCAAAACGAAGATTGGAGATTGCTCTGCCCCCTATGCTGACTGTGCCTTCGTGATCTGCAAGAGCATCTGACATGATGCGCTCTAGGAAGATGTTGAAGAGTGTTGGAGAGAGTAGGCATCCTTGACGCACACCGATTGTTGTTCTGAACCAGTTCCCGATGACGCTGTTATGGAGGACTGCACTGGTAGCCTTGTCATACAGGCTTTTGATGACTTCTATAATTTTAGGGCTGATGTTGTACACTTTCATGGTTGCCCATAGAGCTGCATGCCAGACTCGGTCAAATGCCTTCTTGAAGTCTATGAACACATGATATAGATGTTGTTGGTGCTGTAGGTATTTCTCACAGATTATTCTGAGGTTGAAAATCTGTTCAGTGGTACTTCGCCCTGCCATGAATCCTGCTTGTTCTTCAGCTATGATTTGTTCAGCTTGTGGTTTCAACCTGTTGAGTATTATTTTCAGGAGGACCTTGCTGGGATGGCTGATGAGGCTGATGGTGCGGTAATTTTCACACTCCTGAAGGTTACCTTTTTTGGGAAGAGTGATGACAAGCGACTGGGTCCATGGTGTAGGCCATTCCCCACTCTGCCAGATCTTGTTACAGATAATGGTGAGAGCATCAGTCATCGCTTCTCCTCCTGCTTGTAGCAGTTCCGCTGGTATGTTGTCCACTCCCGCTGACTTCCCTTTCTTCAGCGATTGCACTGCTGCCTCAACTTCTTCCCGGAGAATTGGGAGGATTTCTTCTTCTTCTCTGCTCTCGGGACATGCTAGAACTGATGGGTCTCCATTTGGTGTATGGTTGTAAAGGTCAGAGCAGTACTCTGTCCATCTGTCCAAGACTTCTTGTTCTTCTGTAAGGCAAATGCCAGACTTGCTTTGGATAGTGGAGACTTTGGGCTGTTTAACACTTGTCAGCCGCTTCACAGTCTGGTAGGCCTTCTTGCTGTTGTTCTTGTTCAGATTGTTCTCTATTTCCTGGCATTGATCTTCTATCCAGTTCTCCTTTGCTGTGCGCATGCCTTTTCGGATGTCATTGTTGATTTTTCGGTAGACATCAGCTCCCTGTGAGGTGTTCTTTTTCTTTTTTAACTCTCTTCGTTTATCACACAGATCCAAAAGTTCAGGTGTGATCCACGGCTTCTTCTTTGGTCGGTGCTTGCCAAGGATCTCAGTGGCGGCATCTGTTACAGCTGAGTTGAAGGTATTGGTCATGGTGTTGACATCTACTTCGCCTGCCCCCAAAATAAGCAGTGGTGCAAATTTCCCTCCAATTGTGGCCTGAAATATTTTTGCCACCTCCGGGTCTTGCAGTTTGTCCAGGTCGAACTTCAGCCTAGTGCACTTTGCTGTATTTACTCTCTTCAAATGGAGCCGGAAAGACATCATCACGAGATCGTGGTCACTTCCAATGTCTGCTCCTGGGAAAGTGCGTGTCCTGCCAATGTTGATGCTTGATCTGAAGCGTTTCTTGACCATGATGTAGTCGATCTGGTTGTGATGTTCCCCGCCGGGACTGTGCCATGTCCATCGTCTGGATTTTTTGTGGAGACCAAGCGTGTTTGCCAGTACCAGATTGTTGTATCTGGCAAACTCCAATAGCCTCAGACCCCTGTCATTTGTCTCGTTGTTGCAGTGGGGTCCGCATGTGTCTCCCCAGTTGCGGTGCGCATCTTGGCCAACCTTGGCATTCCAGTCGCCTTGCACTATGACTATGTCCTTCTTCGGCACTTGGTCAAGGACCGCCTGTATATTTTCATAAAAATCCTCCACTTCGCTGTCTTCATAGTCTGATGTTGGGGCATAGGCCTGGATGATGGTAATGTTGAAAGGGGTTGCTCTCAGACGGATGGTAATGAGTCTACTGGAGACTGGGCGGCAACCCATGACAGTGGCTAGAATGTTCTTGTGGACCAAGAATCCAACGCCGTGTTCGTGCCTGTCATCTCTACCGCTGAAATAGAGCTTGTGGCCTTTGTCAGTCGTTGTTTCACCTAGGCCTTTCCAGCGCAGTTCGCTGATACCTAGAACGTTCCATCGATAGTGGTCCAGCTCGTGGGCCAGTTCTTCTAATTTTCCTTCCGCAGTTAGGGTCCTGACGTTCCAGGTTCCTATGACGATGTTGTTTCTCGTGCGGATCTTGCTATATTGTCCATCAGTAGCATACTTAACACCTCCGTCCTGGTGGCCAACGGAAGGCGCGGTCCTTGTGCCGGGTGACGGCCCGGGCGACGACCGATCCGGTATGGAATTAGTGGATTGTGTCATCATGTAGTGTGTCTTGGGCAAAAAAGACCTGGCAGGGCCCAATCCTCTCCAGGCTGTTGGCCACAGCCGAAATCCACGAATAAAGTGTGGCTCGCCTTGGCCCTGAGCACGTGGTCGTTGAACCTGTAGTAACGTGAGGTTCCTCCGCCCTGGCCGGTGACTTCTGTGTAGAAGACTTTCGCCCAGTGATGCCGTGCTAACATCACCCCTGTTAGTCGCCTCTTACGACACGCCGGGAAACGTTGGGTCTATTCTATTTGCCCGAACCCACAGAGCTGGATAAAACAACAAAGTGTCAAAAATCAAACATGAAAATATCCCACACACCAGCAATAATAACAGCGGAACTAAACATAAACACATGTGAAAACCTAAAGGCATGAACATTAAAACAGAAACTACAGTCACAGGTGAAAATTTAAACCAAACACAAACACGCATAATTACTAAATTAGCGTTCAACAGAAATGTTAAAAAAAAAACCGTTACTTGTATAAACATCGAGATTACATCTGATTATCATTTTTCACATAAAAATGTTTTTCAACATTAAACACAATTTGCTCAATCTTAAAATAATAATTTTTGTTATTCAGTAGTGCAGCTGAAAGGAAAATGAAATGGCATAACCCTTACAAGAAAATTGTTTTTTAAAAACTTCATCATTTATAGAAATATCTTTTTTGCACAGTCGAAGGAGAAAGAACCTGAACAGGAAAAAAAACTACATCATACAACCACAAAATGGCCAACTAAGATGTTCATTATCAACATCTCCCCCCCCCCAAAAAAAAAAATTTACACAATGCTCTTTCATAAACACACCTTAGATGTAGTTGTACGCGTTTAAATAACATTTCATACATTACTATAATAGCAAATAAATCTCCATAAGTATCAAAATCAAACATGTTCAACTTCATCTAAAGTTCCAATATTATTTATTTATTTAATCGTTCTTATATAGCGCTTTTCCTGCTCAAGGCGCTGGCCGTTACAGGATCTAACTCAAGCCGCCAGAGGCGCCAACTTGCAGGCTTTGGGCGCACCGTAATAACGCTCCAGACAGCTGAGCACGATCCTGGGCAACCCGGGATGGGGGAGAAGGACCTAGGTGCATGCTGGGTGTGTTCTTGTCACCGGCACTCACCCGTCTAGGACATGAGCGTCAGGATCTTTAAAGTCCGTTATGATGTAATGTATGCGACACAGACTAGACCTCGGTTTATACTCTCATCCGAAGTAGTAGGAAACGGGAGTAAAGTGTCTTTCCCAAGGACACAACACAATGCCCCGGCCTGGGCTCGAACCCGGGACCTTCAGATCCGCAAGCCAAAGCTCTACCATTAGGCCACCGTGCCTCCCAATACATGAAACACCTTTAACTCGACTAAAAAAAAACCACATAACAACAAATGTTCTCGTCCACAAACGATAAAGAAATCCAACAGAACAAAAACCAAGAACCACATAATAACTACATTAAACGTTTATCGTCAAGTTCGTGCATATTAGCGCACCGAAACAAAATCTCAAAGTCTAAAACAATTTCTCTAAATAATCTGATCCGTTCCCTGGCAAACTAAAGATCCTAATTCTAGCTTTCCCTTCTAATGCACTATTAACATGTAAACACGCAATTTTGGCATCAAAGTCACTCGATTAGATGTAGCAGTTCAGCCTCCCAAATAAATTGTTCTACTGTCAAATCACCTTCAGAGGAGAACTTCTGGAGTGGCAAAGAAACCATTTTTGTCTGTTTCTCACATTTTGTAATCTCACACTGTCAATAAAATAATAGTTCGACGTTCACATATTTCAATAAAATACTAGTGTTCCAGTGCCCTCCCAATCCCACTTCTGACATCAAAAAGATGTGGTCGGTGGCAGTCTCAAAAATAGTGAAATATACACTGAAAGATTGCGACACAACACACAATAAAATAAAAGGGTCGGGAAGGGAAAAATACATGTCACTATCACCAGACAGTGCTACGTTACATTTATTTTGAATGCAAGATAACTACAAAACGTCAGGAACTAATACACAGTCAGGTACAAAGGTACACAAACACTACACTTATTCGTCACTTCTATACAAACAAGACTAAACTACAACAACCTAATAATAATAATAATAATAATAATAATAATAATAATAATAATAATAATAATAATAATAATAATAACGGATTTTTATATAGCGGGTACTCCAGCCTATGACCAGACTCACCACGCTTTACATAGTCATTACATATAAATACATGCACTCGATGAAACATCGCTTTTGCTACAATACACCAAAAGACGGAACAGTAAAGGTACAAACTATTTATAACTATGTACACAAATTACAAAAAAGACAGAAATAGACTATTTACAACTATGTACACAAATGACAAAAAAGACAGAAATAGAATAGCAAAAACCTGTTCACAGCTATTTATATGCCCGGTTAGGCCCAGGAGGAAAAACAGTATAAATATTTACAGCCGTGTATACACTTACGGATCAGACAGAGACAAAAGAGGAGAGAATGGCAGCGGGATACAAATCAGTCTGAATAGTAATTACACTTTTAAATTTTAGTCTGCAACCACATAAAAAGAATCAATTTTTTTCTAAATCTACATCGTCTAAACAAAGTCTTCCTTCTATATCTAATCTATCAATCAGTCTATGTCCCTCCCTATCTCTACTTACAATTTTTACTATAACTACTCAATGCTCTCTCTATGAAGGAAATCTCAGGAAGGACCCTTAGTCTTGGTTCTCTCAACTTTTTATCCCTCTCCACAAAGAAAAACAAAAACAGGCGCGCTCTGGAAGCGGGGCCTTATCAGGGAAAACTAACCGATACAGGGCTATTTATAAATACTATTATTTCAAATAGAAAGAGAAATAACAGGGAGGGTATGGAAAGGGAGGGAGGGGGGGGTCAAGAAATTAAAAAGTAAGTTAGAATGCATGCAACAAAAAAACAAACAAACAAAACTAGGAGAGCAATATGACTCACAGGTTAGCAATATTTAACAAGAAAATGAGTCCCCAGAAAAAACGAAATGCATGTGGCATTAAAATGCAAAGTAATACTGACTTTGATCAGGGCTTTCCATTTGAAATGAATCTAAGTAGTGGGCTCACTTCTATTTTACAATTTAAGATAGTGCAGAAGGTAAACCAATGAACATCGAGCTAACTTTTCAGTCGCATGGTAGTGCTAAGTTTAGATGTGATTCTTTTCGAAACAGTAAACACTCTTGTAAGAAGCAGCTGTTTGTTAGACACTCGCTCAGAAAAAAAAAAACACAACCTTTTTGCCTCGCTTAACATCCCGTTCACGTTCTTCTCACGCCGTAGATAGATTTTTCAGGCAAGTTTTCAGGAACAATTGTAACATTTAAGACGTACTCATCACACCTGATCGGCGATTTTAAGGCGTGATTTTGAGGGCCTAAGGCGTGATTACGCCCGATCTCGGCGTAATGGGGAGCACGGTTGATCTTTCGATGCTCTTGACCTTGCAATGACCTTAACCTCCAGCTCCAAATACACTCATGTACAATCAAAATTGTATTACGTTTAAAAAAGTGACCTTGGGATGACCTTGACCAGTGATCTTGACCTTGGGATGACCTTGAACTTCATGTGACCTATCATGCTCATTTATGATCAAATAATCCAATGGGTTAAATATAAAGCCATTCTATATGATGACCTATTTCACAATATTTTTTCAAGGTCTAAATGACTTTGACCTTCTAGATCAACTCCAAAACAGAACACTTATAAAATTTCAATCTATCTCATAGTATGTGTTACTCATTGAAATCGAGGTCATAATTTTAATACAGTAAAACCTCCGATTTACGACCTTTAAATTGCAATTAAAACGAGGTCTTAAATTGGAGGGGTCTTAAAAAGGAGGTAGGACATTTTCGAAAAAGACATTTAGAAAATTAATTAAGTAAAATAAATACATGTACAAAAAGTACACATGCCATTAAGTATAGGGAACATCTACCATCTTTCAGAAATATAGAATAAACTCTGTCACATAACTAATACAGTCAATATCCGATATCCTGTTCCTCATTATTTACAAAATAAAAAAATCAACGTTGGTATGATAGTTGTTTAAAAGTGTATGTAAGTGCTGAGTTCATGTTTGGAGTTATAACTATTCATAAGATAACCCCATTAATATTGTTGTAATTAATTTTATTCAATCATTGAATAGTTGTTGTTTGTTGTTGTTGTTGTTTTAAGAAAGCGGTTATTTCTGTTTGTTTGCATGATCCCCCCCTCCCCCCCTCTTCTCCCTCCCCCCCTCCTCCTCCCCCCCCCCCGTGCATGTTCTCTTAGTATGTCACTTTGAACACCAGACATGGTGTCGGCAAGATCTGACAGGCCCCTGTTCAGGGCAAATCTGGTCAGCTCCTTAGAGTATTTCAAGCTGCTTTAATGGATCGTCTGCTGTTAAAAGTTGTAAACGAAACTGTTTTCTTCAAGCGCACAAATATAGTATTGCTTTGTAATCTGAATTTTTCAGATGCTAGGTCGTAAAATTTAATTATTTGAAGGTTGCAAGTCGCGTTTTAGAGGTAGTCGTTTAAGAGAGGTCGTTTATATAGTACAAAGCATCGGTGAATTTTTTTCCGGTCGTATGTTGGAGGAAGTCGTTTAAGAGGGGGTCTAAAAACGGAGGTTTTACTGTATAAGAAATATTTGAAATTTTGTGAAAACTGTCATTTTTGACTAACAATTGTTGACCCATTGACCTTGACTTGAAGTAATTAACTCACTGATCATTTATGATGTCTTATGGATATATCACCATCTTACCAAGTTTTGTTATGCCACTTGAAATAGGTTCTGAAGATATTAATCCACTTGCAAGTTTTTGCACAGGTGGACGCTGGACAGGCCAACTGACGGAAAAGATGTTCTTTTTAAATGCCATTTTTGGACAAGTTAGGACTCGTCTTGCACAGATTTAAACAAATATGATTTGATTGATTGATTGATTGATTGATTTTTTTGGAAGGGAGAGGTGGGGGGGCGTGGGAGTGCTAGTGGGTGGGATGGGAGTGATGATGGTGGTGGTGAATAAAAACCATGCTCTAGATGCACAGGCGCTTGTATCAGGACACGCGAGCGCCTATGCCTGTGACGCGTCTCCATTTGGTTATTATGGATATTATTGTAAGCCCCTTTCACCCCCATGGTGTACTGGTTTCCTCAAAAAGAGAGAAAAAAAAAAAAGGTACACCACGCAGGTTCGTCAGGAAGGCTTCATAGGGCTCACAAGAGGTGCTGGGGTAATAAAAATATCAGTTCTGACACCATCTCCGACAAACCGATCTTTCCACAGGTATAGGCTCACCGAGACATCCAAAATCCACAACCCAAAAAACAACACCTCCCGCCCACAGCGGAGAGAATGCATTTTAAAATATTACTAGGATGGATGCCTCCCCACACCACAACCTGAGGAAACAAAGGTCAACCTGAGGAAACAAAGGTCTGTCAGATAAAAATTTATTTACCTTCAATATTTAATGTTATGTGTAAAATATACTGTTAATTTTATTAAGAAACTTTATTTGTATAAATTATAAAAGTCTAGTTGAAGTGCATGTAATAAAAATGCAATGATTAATTTCAATAAAATATATGTTATGTTATGTTATATCAGTTTATAGTCCCCTCTCTTCCCGATAAGGATTTTCAGAGAGGAGACTCTTAGAATCAGAGTTGTATCTTATACTAAACAATTAGAGTATTTAGAAAGAAAAGGAACTACTAACTAAACACAAATTGATTTAAACAACACTTCACAAAACATTTTATACAAACAAGACCACACACAGAATGATGGGGAAATGGAAAAATAATTTATTTTCTTCTTTGGGGTTGGTTTTTGGGTTTTGCTCACAGTCATCAAAAATTAAAACGTTTCGTTTCGTTTGCTAGATTAAAGTCCCACGTCACATAAGCGAATAGGGGACTAACAGTTGTCTTTCTTGCAAAAATAGTTATGGAACCATAAAAGATATTTACTTCCAGGAAATTTCATAATATAAAATTAATAATTATTTAATATTTCATTCTTTAATTGTAACCAAATAATAATAGATTACAGATTTCAGGTTGTTGCATGTTTTGTAAGGTTCTAAAAATTATTATTAGGGTTAAATATGTAAAGAAAAGAAAATCCTCGGTATTTTGTCAAAAACCAAAACATGTTGAAACGATGTAGATTCAAAACATTATTACCAGCCTACCACAGAGAATCAGAACTAGTAAAATAAAATATTGTAAAGTCACAGAACACAGAGGATCAAGTATTCAATTCCATTAATAACTTTCGAGAATAATCTTCAGAATTTAGAAATTTCATATTTTCGTAATAAAATATCTTCCGATCTAGGAGATTTTAGTTAGAAATTTTGTTCTTTACGTGGACTTATTGTGCTATAGTAATTTTATTTATTTATTTATTTATTTATTTAATCGTTCTTATATAGCGCTTTTCCAGCTCAAGAGCTGCTCAAAGCGCTGGCCGATACAGGATCTAACTCAAGGCGCCAGAGACGCCCACCCGCAGCCTTTGGGAGCATGGTCTGACGCCCGGACAACTGAGCACAATCCTGGGCAGCCAGGGATGGGGGAGAAGGACCTAGGTGCATGCTGGGTGTTTTCTTGTCACCGGCACTCACCCGTCTAGGACATGAGCGTCAGGATCTTTAAAGTCCGTTATGATGGAATGTATGCGATACAGACTAGACCTCGGTTTATACTCTCATCCGAAGGAGTAGGAAAACAGGAGTAAAGTGTCTTTCCCAGGGACACAACACAATGGCCCGGCCAGGGCTCGAACCCGGGACCTTCCGATCCGCAAGCCGAAGCACTACCATTAGACCACAGTGCCTCCATACCCTCTAATTCTAAAGTTCCAAACGGCCGAACATAGTGTTGAAAAGAAGGCCGCAAAAAAAAACTAAGTCCACGGACGCCTAACCCCAACAAAATTTACTTTCAAATTCAAGATGTCATCTTCTTTGATCTAAATCAGCGTAAGCGCGTTCGCCAGTGGATAAATTTAAGTCCCCGGACACAGTGCCTATAATAATTCTAAAGTTCCAAAAGGCCGAACATAGAAAAGAAGGCCGCAAAAAAAAAAACTAAGTCCACGGACGCCTAAACCCAACAAAATTTACTTTCAAATTCAAGATGTCATCTTCTTGGATCTAAATCAGCGTAAGAGCGTTCGCCGTTGTTGTTGGTTAAAATTTACGTCCCCCAACACCTAGGCATATTGGGGACATAAGCGACCGCCGTTGTTTGTTTGTTTGTTGGGTAGATTAAAGTCTCCGGACACATGACGCATATAGGAGACGTAGATACGAAGATCGATGAAATAAGAAGTCGCTTTGGAGTAAGAAGAATTCGATGAAGAAGAGGTCCTGTTGCAGTAAGACAATCGCATGAAGTGGAGCGCACGAAGCAGCTGCTACAGTCAGATGAAGAAGTCAGATTAAATCAGGAGAGCCGCTGGAGTAAGAATGTCTGTAGGGAGGAGGAGCGCATGGGTGCGCAGTCGGGTGTAGTAAGAGCGCCGAGCAGGACACGGGGCCTGTCCTGAAGTGCCGATGTGGCTCGTGTAAGAGTGCCGATGTGGCTCGTGTAAGAGTGCCGATGTGGCTCGTGTAGAAGTGCCGATGTGGCTCGTGTAAAGGTGCCGACGAGGCCGCAAGAAGATGCCCAAGCAAGGCCGAAGGAGGGAGGGTAGGCGAACGCAGGGAGCCACTGGCGGTGTAACACCTGTTGTCCGGAGGTCGCCACTCTCCTCAGGGAGCCCTACGTCGCCCAATCGTAGAGAAAGGTGGAGGGCTGCCTTAGGCAAGGCAGGCGGAGGTCAAGCAAAGCGGGCCCACAACGCAGCACGACCGTCGCCGAAACCCACGTAGCCCAATCGAAGAGAAGATGAATGTTGAGGGTTGAAGTAGAGTGACGTGTCGGGATCTCCCACAGTCGGTGACAACAGCTTCGACTTCCGGACTAACACCGCCGGACAGGCCCCAACGGCCGTACCGACAGTGCGTCCTCATCATCTAGGCATGCTGGGCCGCTGTAGGACTGAACGTCTCCGTGAGCAGGTGTGGGCTCAAAGAAGCCTAAGGACCGCCGCAGTGACAAATGCTGGTCGGCAACCGCCGCAGTGGAAAATGCAGGTTGGCTAGGCTGGCTGAACAGCAAACCGCCGCAATGGAAGATGCAGGTTGGCAGATGGTGAAGAAAAAGGTGCCCAACACCTCAGCGAGTGGTCAAAGCTGGAGCTCAAAAAGACAGACTCCGAGTCCGCCAGCCGACACTGGCGCATCAAGACTGACAGACCCGTCCTTGCCTGTCGCTGTTCAGCGAATGAGTGCGTTCGCCTCGCATTAGGTAGATTACCGTCCCCGGACACAGTGCGTATAGGGGACTTAGCCTGTGTGTGTGTGTGTTTGTAGATTGATTAGTTAGTTAGTTATATAGATTAACGTCCCCGGACACATAAGCGTATAGGGGACGATAATGTAGATTATCTGTCTGGATTAAATTTACGTCCCCAACACCAAAGCATATAGGGGACGAATGTAGATTGTTGTTGTTGTTTGTAGATTATAGTCACACGGCACTTTCGCATATAGGTGACCCACTGGACCGATTTATACTGACACCAGCGGGCCAGTTGTTGGTAAAGGGGAAAATAATATGATCACACGTTGACCAATGCGGGATTCGAACCAGCGACCTTTCGGTTCTAGCAAGACGCTCTTACCAACTGAGCTACCCGGCCCCATGAATGTAGATTGTTGTTGTTGTTGTTTGTAGATTATAGTCACACGACACTTTCGCATATAGGTGACTACTGGACCGATTTATACTGACACCAGCGGGCCAGTTGTTGGTAAAGGGGAAAATAATATGATCACACGTTGACCAATCCGGGATTCGAACCAGCGACCTTTCGGTTACTAGCAATAATCTCAAGAATGTAGATTTTTTTTTTTTTGAGTAAATTTACGTCCTTGGACACATTAAGCGTATAGGGGACGGGTGAACCACCACTTTAATGTAGATTGTTATGTAATTAGTTTATAGTCCCCTCTCTTCCCGATAAGGATTTTCAGAGAGGAGACTCAATGAAGATTATAGTCACACGACACTTTTATAACCGAAACAAGGGATAAAGCAGGCAATCAGCATCCATGTTTCACAACACGTGATCTATACTAGCAAATCAGATATTAGTTTTAACATTCATGTATCATGGAGAGAGGTAAACACTCTAGTGTATACGGATTTTAGTGAAATGTACTGGTTTTTGGAAAATAACAGGGTCTACCGTTAACATAGGTAAGAAGTTTATTTGTCATACTTTATTAGGAACCATCGAGGAGTAGGATCTGATAATTCTTAAAGAATATACACCGGCTCAAACAGCTTTGCACCGGTTGCGCACCTAAATGGCCGCCAATTTTAAAGGTATGGCTATTCGACCAATTCCAACCCGGTGCAAACATATTTATAATCGGTGCAGAAAAATGAGAGTCGGTCAGGGTTCATACTGAATCAACAAAACAAAATTCCCAACCTTTTCCCAACCTTTTCCCAACCCATGAGTAAAATTTCCCAACCATAGTCGGCATATAATAAAGATCAGATATCGAAACAAATTAATTTTTAAAAAAAAAAGCTTTAGGAAAATTCTTTTTTTATTTGCAGTAAGCTTAAAATACACCAAACTTTCACTTAATGAGTTAATCCAAAACGTTCAAACAAATTTTAAATTTTTTTTTTAATAAAAATGTCTAGTTTTATATACTGTAAGCTTAAAATTTACAAGATCACAATCACAATGAAAGTCATGGTTATATTAGATAGAAACTTTCACTTAATCCAAAGCATTATTGATTTTAAAAAATCTTTTTAAAAAAGCTTAAGAAAAATGTCTTGTTATTTGCAGTAAGCTTAAAATTATAAAAACAATTTACATAGTCAACATCATACTCATCACAGACATTGTAGGAGAGAATGGCTCTTTTCCGCTATGTCTTTATTTACACTGGCTATTTCAGCCTTCTTTTTAGTTGCCCTTTGTCTCAGGGCATTAGATTGAGAGAGCAGAGATAGAGCACTAAGTCGTTCCACTTCATCAGCCCTAGCTGCAGCCTCCAAACTAGTGATGTCCTCTTGAAGGCGCTGTCTCTTAGCCTTAAGCATATACACCTCCTCAGTCGCAGCCTTTCTTTTTTGTGCTCTCATCTCTGTGGCATGTTTCTCCCTCTCGTCCTCCAGATAGGCATGGTACTTACTCCTAGATGAAGATGCATATACCAGCATCTCTTTAGTTACTGCAACTTTGTCAGGGCCACCAGCTCTTCTTATTTTATCTAACACCAGCCGCCTGGCAACTAGATTATTTTTCTTTAGGTTCTCCACCATGGTCATCTTGTTAATGCTGAACCCCCTCTCTACTGTCGCCTGGCCAAGGCTGAGGATCAGCAGCTGCTGGACTACATCCCAGAGAAGAGAGAACTCCTTTCGACCAGCCAGATGTTTGAAAAACAGTTCATCTACTCGATCATTGCTTGGGTCGAAGTTTTGAAACTGTAGTATGCTGTTTTCTGACAGCACACTTTCACGAAATCGCCTGAACTGGGACTTGATTTGATCGCAGTTGACTTCTTTTACTCTTCCAGCATCACAGAGAATTCTTAGTGACAGCTCCAGTTGTTTCAAATTCAGACAAGCCTTCTTCTGACAGAAGCAGCTTAGGACTCATCCATGCTAAATTTCTAACAATTTGATATTTAATTGGGGCTTTGTCCATGATCTTTTTAACTATAGCCAGGAGAAAATCACGGCATTCCATCTTAAAAGTTTGACAAGCCTTTTCAGTTGCCCCATTCTTGATGGTGGTTTTTGAGCATGTAATTGTAAATGAGACATTAAAGATTCCGAGAGAATAAGAAAGAAAATATTTAATAGCTTTGAATTTAAGAAAGTAAATAAAATATTATTTTAAAAAATTAAAATAATATTAAAATCTTTAAAGGTTTTTAGGAAGATAACTGTGAAAAAAAAACAATCTGCCAGAAAAAGGAGGTAATTCAAAAACCGTTCCCTAAAAAATTAAGATTTCAAAGATAGTTTTCTTTATTTTCAAAATTGTATGCTATAATAAATTGAATAATGAATGTTAACAAATAATTATAACAATTTTAAAAAAGGTCAAAACTAAGTATTATGAAAATTTCTTATGGATTTGGATAGAAAAATACGTTTTTCTTTATGCAAAATTTTATGGTCAGTGCATGTGTTTGACATGTATGAAAAAACCAAAATCCCTTGTTTCCAGCCAAAACGAATTTTCCCAAACTTTCCCAACCTAATGCCATTTTTCCCAGACTTTCCCAACTGGGAAAAGGGTACCTCAGTTTTCCCAAACTTTCCCAACTTTCCCAACCGCGTACGAACCCTGGTCGGTGTTTTAGCAACCTAAAATACTTAGGATTAGCGCTCCAAGTGACTCGGATAGCTGCACCGGGATGAACACAATTTTGCACCGACTTCTCCGGACTGTAAACGAAAAGGCTCTGTGTAATAATTCTCCCATTCAACTTTTTCTTCTATGTTTATACCCGGTGCAAACATATTTCTAATCGGTGTAGAAAAACGATCACAATTCTACACCACTAGAAAAACACACAGTTCACAGTAACACAATATCTCTAGTACCTGCATTCTCCACCTTATCGTCTGCTATGCCAAGGTACATGTATAACAAAAGCGACCATAGGCACATGCAACCTAGTTATTAGAATTTAATTAATTAATAGTCATGTTTATAAATTTACAACAAAATATTTTACTAACCATCCAAAGAGGCTTACAATTTTACTAATTTATTATTTTACAAATACAATATTTTACAAGCCAACCGAAGGGGCTTACAATATTTATATTATTATAGATCTATAATAACCAAAGGGAGACGCGTAGGGAGACGCGTCACAGGCATATGCGCTCGCGTGTCCTGATACAAGCGCCTGTGTCTAGATGTTAGTCAAAAGCCAGTCCCGGTAAACTTGTGACGTCACAATGTTACGATTGAGACGGGCACGATCGATCCGATAATTTTGTTTTGCAAAGCATGCAATAATAGTGTTTTTACCTTTGGTTTGATTCTGCGTTGTTGCTAGAGGAAGCTTTGTATAATGTTGATAATTTTCATCAGTCGATAGTGTTGAAAATTTTCTGGAATTGTTTACTATCGACCGAAGCTTCGAGATAGATCTGGTAATAACTAATCGATTCTTCTAACATAAAGTACATTCTTGCTTAGTTCCGGTGACGAGTTTTACATATACATTAAAGTGATAATTATTCTGCGTTTAGGACGTGAATCCATAGAAACGACAAATCTGTTGCCCAATCAAAAAGAATTATCAGTTTTGTTAGCTTTTAGCCTTGCTCTGAAAACATCCTCTTGGATCTCCTTGGCTTTGTCAGAAAAGAATGTGGCCTCGTTCAGTTCTTTTTGCAACAAATGTCGTCTGGCCAGCAGTCGCTTTTGGCATGGCGATTCCATCACTTCCATCCGTTTCAACGTCTCAGAACTCTTGTTTAAGATTTTGGATATGTTATGAAAAACAACATTTAGATTTCTCGTGACTCCTAGAGTGTCAAAATAAGGTTTCTGAAAGAGTTGGCCTGCCTGCTCCACGACCTTCAGTTCATCTGCAAAACTTTCTATCTTTCTAAAATGCGATCGGACTTCTGCACACTGTTGTATCGCATTGTTGATATCTTTCAACAGGTCCAGGTATTGCTCTGAAACACATTTATTTCAATATTTAGTCAAGTGTGTGCGTGTTTGTGTGTGTGTGTGTGGGCGCACGCGTGCGCAAATGTCCATTGTTTACAACTATGACCACCAACTACTGTTCAACAGTAGAAGATGCCACTGCTGTACAACTAACAGAGCTAAAATTTGATTATAGTGGAGAATGACATGCCCCGGATACGTCCCAACTTTCTTAGCCACAAAGAGCGTTCAGGACAGTTGGAGTTGGGAATGGTCCCCAGAGGCCAACCAGTTCCTAAGTCTATAGAAGCACTAAAGCCATGGCAATTATATTACATGGTTATTGCTTTAGGTCCAGAGGACTCTTCCGAGCCAAATCAGGACCAGAGAAGTGAAAGAGGACTCACCCCTGATCCGCATAAAAGATCTGCCGAAACAACCCTAGTGGTAACACTGAAGGCAATCTACCAGCCGGTCACTTTACAATAAAGACATCCCACGCAGTGGACGCTGAGGCAATACTCTAATTTATCGAACCCCCGTTTACAAAAACAAAATAGAATACAAACATCATTATACAATATCAACAAAACACATACATTGTATATAAAATGCATACATTGCCAAATAATAACATCATAGGAAGCCCCAGTGATCATTTGGCAAAAAGCATCCAATATTCCCAAGCTCATCCAACAGACCTCACAAACAAATAGCCAGGGCAATGTCGTCTAATATTTTTAGTCCTAATACTTAACAAAAAAGTTAAGTAGCTGCGAAACAAAATCCCACGTCTTACAAAAATTACAAGAAATTAGACGGGCCAAGCCCATATGAATCACTTGTTCCTTATTGAACTTGCAATATTTAACCTAAAAATGAGTGCCCAAAAGAAAAGAAAAAAAGAAACAGTGGCAATAAAATGCAAGTAATACCGACTTTTATTTTTCTATGCTCTTGGCCTTGAGATGACACTGACCACCGGCTCCCAATACACTCATGTTCTATAAAATAAACTACAGCAAAAAAAATGTATTATGCAAACAAATAAAAAACAGCGACCTTGGGATGACTTTGACATTTAGTGACATTGACCTTGAGATGACCTTGACTTTCACGTGATCTCTTATGCATGTCTGATCAAATAACCCATTGTTGTTGCATACTATGGGTTAAATATACAGCCATTCTACTATACGATGACCTATTTTTTGTATGTTTATGCAAGGCCTAAAATGACCTTGGCCTTCAAGACCAACGTTTGTTGACCGTGTGACATTTATGAGGTCTTATGGATATACACCATTTTACCAAGTGTGCTTGCGATAGTTGAAATAGGTTCTGAGGTGCCCCCGTTGGGGTGCCGGGGGTTTCAGTATAAATAGTATCCCCACTTTCTGGAAATTTAGTGCTTTAAATTCCCACTGTCGCTGTCTTTCTCATTATTTTGCTCTTTCTCATTCCTGCTCTGTTCTATCAATCTGCTATACTATCGTCTTCTTCGCTAGCCCAGTCTCCTACCTTTTTTCTTGAAAACTCTTCCGGGACAAGACTCCTTATATTTGTATGAGGTCTGTTGGATCAGCTTGGGAATATTGGACGCTTTCTGCCAGGTGGTCACTAGGGCTTCCTATGATGTTATTATTTAGCAATGTAGGCATTTTATATGTATGTGTTTTGTTGATAATTTATAATGATGTTTGTATTCTATTTTGTTTTTGTAAACGGGGGTTCGATAAGTTGGGGTGAAGTCTCAGCCGTCCCCTGCGTGGGATGTCTTTATTGTAAAGTGACTGGCTGGTGGAGAGCTTTCGGTTTTACCACTAGGGTTGTTTCAGCAGATCTTTTATGCGGATCGGGGGTTGTCCGATCCTGATTTGGCTCGGAAGAGTCCGCTGGACATAAAGCAATAATAATGTAATGTAATGTAGATAGATATTCAATATTTATAGGGTCCAGCGGACTGCTAAGAACCGTATCAGGACCATATAAAACTATTAAAAACCAGACTAGAACGCTAACATTAAAATATGACAAAATATATACATAAAACTAGCATTACTGCTAAAATTTAACCAAGTATACAAACAAGATAGTCTTACCTATATGCGATAAAACAAACCAACATGACGTAAAAATGTAAACCGGTTTTGACCATTGCAAATTTTTTAAATCATTAAAAGGTATCCAATCAAAATATCTTCCTCTCTCATCAACCAAATCAGAATATTGAGACAGAAAATGGCGGACGGAAAAGGACTTATCACATGCAAAGCACCATTAGGTTCTTCGCCTTTAAAAGGAAACTATGGTCATATGTATGTCCAATTTGCAGGTGGGTCAAAACAGTTTCCTCTTTGCCGGTGGACGCAAAGTTAGGCAAAGAAGCAGAGAGATATGGTAAAATTTGATACAGCTTGTTATTGATTTGATTAGACCATTCGATCTGCCAGAGCCGTTTACAGTAACTTGTAAGAGCCAGTCATACAACACAGGTCGGAGTAAGGAACAAAATGAAAATTCTCGAAAGGGAAATCTAGGAGTAGATCTTCTTTTGCAGTTTTGTCCACTGCAATATTGCCGCGGATGCCCATATGACTAGGTATTCACATAAAAACTATCTTTTTACCTTCAGATCATGGATCTCTGCCAGAAAAGAGTGTGATATTTTTTTCGTGGAAAGAGCCGGAAATGCTGACAGTGAATCGAATATAATTAAAAATGAGGATCTTTTGGACTGGCAAACCTGTTTCAGAGCTAAATGAATTGCCTTGAGATCAGCTGTACAAACAGAACAAAAATCAGGTATAATTATGCTGTTGCAAAAGCTGGTTGAGGTGTCTCCCAGAGACCGACGCAGCAGCAACTGAGTCTCCTTTCTTCAACCCGTCCGTAAACAGTTTTTCATATCCTTTATACAATGAACATTGTTTCTCTACCTCTGCATTTTTACGCAACTGAATCTGCTCCTGCTAAGTGTAATGCTTCCCCTAATTCCTTGAAGCGCAATCTCAAGGCTACTGGGTCTGACATTGTCAAAAGTGTCTATGACCAACCTCTGAATCACGTGGAATACAAAAACACAAGCAATATGGCAATTCAATAAAAACAATGCAAAGACAACAAAATTCGTAATCAATAGTAGAATAAAACAAGAGTCAAATGGCATACAACAGTTACTTAAGCAAAACCTGCAAAAGAACAATGCAACATACAGGCACAAAAAGAATTGAAGCAAAAACGTTTTTAAACAAAAGAATAGTGCACCAACACTGCCTGCTTCCTACTATTCTTACGACTAGTCTAAGTTATTCTACTGCTACTATTATTGTTATCCTATTCTATTATACACAGATCCGGTAATACCCAGTTCCTAATTATACACAGATCCTGGCAAGGCTCGCCAATTAAGTATTGACGGTGGGTCTATTGTTGCTGGGCTCTGCACAATGGAATGCTATTACCCACTCGTCTTTCGTCGATGTGGATCGCTAGTAAATCTCCCTGTGACTCAACTTAATACATTTATAAGTTTAGCTCGGTCTGTGTTTAGGCTGGGTTTACAGAGATAGAAAGAAAAATGGTTAAAGATCACTGTCACACTAGCTCTCACACGGCTATGAAACATAGGTAGTCCAGTCACTTGTTAACAGTAAATATCACACATTTATTTCCTCTACTCTATACAAGTCAAGATCTGCTAATCACGATACTAACTTAAAAGTTCAAATGTCTTTTCGAATGGTTCGCTCCTAGATAATTCTATGCAGCTACTGTTTCTTCATCGGGCTACTCGTGCATTCTGCCCAAAGGGTCAGTCTTCTAGAAAGGTGACTAGTGATGTCCTTTGCAAACAGGTTTGGTGCACTGGTGCCAATGTAACTTAGCTATAGATTCGATGAGCTGTGTTGTGGTTGATTCTTTGATGAGCTGTCTTGTTGTGGATTCTTCTCCTTGTTGACAGACTGGTGGGCTCTCATCAAGCAGTGCGGGAGGCTCCAATACAGGCCGAATGTCAGTGAAGACTTTTACTTGTCATTCTTCTGATCGGGCCCACGATGCCTGCTCGTCTGTAACATATGAGACGAATTTCTGCAACACCGTGTATACTAGGTGTGTGCAGAGCGTCTCACTGAAGGCAGAAATAGCCCTCAGTGATTAGATCCACTTATATACATATATAAGCGACGAATATTCTGCTAAGTCCGTGGTCCAATGGAATCTCCACTCTAATGTCCTATACATATATAAATATAAATCATGGCTAAATACACACATAGTGAAATAATTAATATTATACACATTTTCAGGTGCAGCCACTGGTCTGCAATAATACATATAGGCTAAACAACAACGTAGGGGCTACGTCATGGCGTCGCAACCGGTCGTGTTCATCTTGTGGTCATGCGCATTTTGGCTAACAATCACAATTCTAAACATGGCAAACTTCACAAACATAATTCAACAATAATATCAATACATCGCGATGAAACAAAAGATAGTTCATTTACCTTTTTGACAATGTCAGGCTGTGGCTAACTAGGTTGAATAGAATTTCACCAGTTCCTGCTTTTAGTCTTCAAGTAGAGAGATCTATTAGAGCTGAGCTCTTTACTCTAGGCAAGTCGAACGCAGAATGACTCTACCCCTCTGGTCAGCAGGGAGCCTGGGAAAACTGAAACTACAAGAGGCTCCATCTACCGGGGGTAGGCGGGACTACTGCCTATACGTAAGCTGGATGAGGTCATTGCCTACTGAGCTAACGTCAGCATACAAATGTGTAGCCCACAGTAGACTTCTGTCGTCTGCTGCAGAGCAACTTTACTTTACTAAGGTTATAGCTGACTAAACAAGGCGAAAAGCTATAGTGCTGTGTAAATCTGGCCTCTTATCACAGAACCAAGGAACAGGTGCGGTCTTTCCTGGGATTGGTTGGATATAATAGAGAGTTCGTACCGAACTACTCCGCCATCCACAGCACAAGGTCCGACAAAGCCGTCCTAACCAAGTGCAGTGTTGACTAAATCGAGAGAAGGCATACCAGACTTTGCGCGACCTCCTTTTGAAGGATCCGGTGCTACGACTGCCCGACACCTCCAAGGAATTCGTCCAAAGAATAGACGCAGCGGACGAGGGCATTAGAGCCATAATGATGCAAGAACATGAAGGGAAACTATTTTCGGTCAGTTACGCCAGCAAGAAGCTGTCAAGGGCTGAAAAGAATTACTCATCCATGGAGAAAGAGTGCCTTGCCATTATATGGGGAATCCGGAAATTCGAACTATACCTTCAAGGTCGTGTTACAGACTGATCACAAGCTGCTAACCTACTTGAACTCTGCCAAGGTTGCATCATGAGGTGGGCTATGTTTTTGCAGAACTTTGACATGCAAGTAGAATCTATTAAAGGATCAGACAATGTTAGAGCAGACTCTCTCAGCAGAGTGTGTGAGTAAAGAATACCGACAGCACCCAGATAGACTGAAATAAGTATTTGGGCTTTGTGCATTGCGTCTCAACGTTCTTTGATAGAAATTAAGTAAATTTCTTCTTGTTTAGGGGGTTATGTTACAATTGAGGCGCGCACGATAGTTCCGATCGTTTTCTGTTGCAAACATGCAATAATAGCGTGTTTTTACTTTTGATTTGATTTTGCTCTTTTGTTAGAAGAAGCTTTGTATAATGATGATAATTTTAGTCGGACGGTATTGTTGAAAAAATTCTGCAATTACTTGTTTATTATCAATCGAAGTTTCCAGATATGTCTTGTAAAAGCTAAGCGTTTCTTCAAACCGAGGAATGTTCTATGACGTAAGACTGTACAGTTCCGGTGATAAGTTTTATTTTGATTGGGTGTTATTGCTGGAATGTTCAAAGTTTCTCTCGATTGCAGAGAGGCTATATAAGTAATGCACTTTCTGCTTTAAAAGTGATTTTGGTAGTGATTTTCAAAAAGGTAGCTTGTATGCAGTCAGTGTTTCCCACAAGCTTCAAATCAAGGGGTCCAAGGGACCCTCTGTTGAAAATTTTGAGGGTCCTTTTAAAAATTCTGAGGGTCCCTTCTATGTGTGCATACAAATGTGACTAAAGTCAATAAGATAAAGTGTAGTGCTTATACAATGTCTTATAGTGCAATATCAGCTGACCAGTCAATAAACAGCACAAGAACTCTATGCCGGTGTGTGTGTGTGTGTGTGTGTGTGTGTGTGTGTGTGTGTGTGTGTGAGCGATGTCCACTGTGATAACGTGGGGGTACGCAGAGCTGCCAACCCCAAAAAAAGTTTTCAGTAGCAAAAATTCTGAATTTCAGTAGTTTTATGACATTTTCAGTAGCCATACGTCCTCGCTTTTTTTTTTTTTTTTAACGAAGACATGCATATACACACACACTACTAAACAAGCACAGTTGCAAGGAAAGATGACACACTTCATACAATACTCCACATTTACTGAACTTGCTCTATTCTCTCTCTGGGAACATGTCTAGTCTTTAGCAAGGCCCAATCTGGTGGCAGCCTTGCACTTTCACATGCAAAGCTCTTGGCAACTTGGGAGTCCGGGAACATTGCCTTCACTAACTTACTGAAGTGATCTGCTACCGACGCAGGCAAATTGTGCTCTGCAACGAAGGTCGTGAAGAGTGTTTCCGCACGAATTATTGAGAGATCCATATCGGGCTGGAAGAAGGTGGCTACAGACTGAACAGGGACTAACTTTTCTGGATCAGGGCAACGACTTTTGTGACGATTGCCATTCACGTGTCGCGTCACATCGTGGAAGCCGCCATGTTGTATGCTAAAATCTGCCAAGCACGCTGTACAATACACGCTGTGTTTTGATCTCGATGACGCAGTGATGCACGGAAATTTTTCAGAATACTCTTTCCTGTACTCTTGATTTGCTGTCCTCTTCTTTTTTTCTGGGCTTTCATCGCTAGTTTTCTTTCTTTTTGGCATCACGGATTCAAAATAAGCCGCACACAAACTTTTCTTCTCGCAGTGTAGAAGTGACCCGGAAACGAAAGTGTCACAGAAAGGTCGAGGTTTTGTGCAGCGATTGGCCGTTTGCAAAACCACTTCACGGTGATTGGTCGAATTTCCTAACATGCACTGGGAGCGTGATCTATTACTCCGTGCACGTAAACCGAATGACCGTGACCTTGAGGTGCTACGGGAGGCACAGGCGCTCAATAAAACTCGTTAAAACTGTAATACTATCGTCGAAAATTGACTTTCCGTAGTAAAGTTTCGATTTGCCGCGTATTCATTTCCGGAGTAAACTACGGAATTTTCGTAGTGGTTGGCAGCTCTGGGTACGACACTTTCGCTGGGCGCAACAACGTGTGCGTCCGTGGGACCCTCTTAATCAAAATCTTTGCGTCATCTTCCGATTTTTATGCGTGAATTACGCACATATGTGCGTAATGGGAAACGCTGGCAGTTGATGTTTGCTGGATAAAGTTGGAAAACCTTATACGACTCCTGCCTTGTTGCTGAGTGAAAAAGCTGCGTGGATAAACGAATTCGAGTTACACATATCACGACTCAAGCATCGGGGCTGAATCCATCTATTGACAACATGTGTAACACAGCCTATATTGCAAACACTGGAATGTCTGGATCTTCCGGGGAAACCATCGACCACCATGGCCAATGAGGAAAGTGAACACTTGCAGTGTTTCACCGCAACAACAAAAATAACAAATCATATATGCTGATTGACATTACCAAGTGCACAAAGATAAAATGAACTATAAGGGCAAAGCCCATATGAATCACATGCTCCTTATGGAACTTGCAGTATTTAACATGAAAATGAGTGCCCAGAAAAGGACCAACAAAATGAAACAGTGGCATTACTCTTGGAGTTTGCCAGATACAACAATCTGGTACAGGCAAACACGCTTGGTCTCCACAAAAACTCCAGACGATGGACATGGCACAATCCTGGCGGGGAGCATCATAATCAGATCGACTACATCATGGTCTTGCATCTCTGACATTAAGGCATGGATGGATCTTAACAAGCTGAAGCTTAATGAAGACAAAACCGAACTCATTCTGTTCTCTCCCAAGAAATACATAAATCACACTGCCCTTCTTTCGTCTGTCGATCTGAACGGCTCTTCCATCACTCCTCCCACCGTCCGTAACTTAGGCGTCACTCTTGACCAATCCCTCTCTTTTCATCAGCATGTTGCTAACGTCTGTCGTACCTGCTTCCTCGAAATCCGTCGCATTGCTTCCATTCGCCATCTCCTCACTGATGAGGCAACCAAAACTCTGCTATGTGCCTTTGTTCTTTCCCGTCTTGACTATTGTAATTCCCTTCTCTCTGGCTCTCCCAACTATATCATCGATAGTCTTCAGCGTGTTCAGAATCATGCTGCCCGCCTCATTTTTCGCTCCTCTAAATACAACCACATAACTCCTCTTCTTTAAACCCTGCACTGGCTGCCAGTACAGCACAGAATTCAGCACAAAATTTCTACACTCTGCTTCAGAAATTTTGACCTGACTTCTCCCAGCTATCTCTCCGACCTTCTCGAAACCTATTCCCCCAATTGCTCTCTTAGATCTTTTGCAGATACCCGTCTTTTTAAAATCCCAACCGTACGCACCAAAACCTATGGCCAGCGCACCTTTTCCTACCAGGCCCCATCTATCTGGAATAAACTCCCTCATTCACTCCGTCATTCCACTTCTATGCTGTCATTCAAAACCTCTTTAAAAACTCATCTCTTCCATCTTCCTCACTAAACTTTCCTCTTCATATTACACAACTGCTTTGTTTGGTCAGATTGTATTGTATGTCTGAACGTGTTAATGTTTGCCATTGTAAACGCATAGGGCTTGTAAAAGGTTAGGCGTATAAATTTACATTTCATTCATTCACATTTCATGGTCAAGAAACGCTTCAGATCAAGCATCAACATTGGCAGGACACGCACTTTTCCAGGAGCAGACATCGGAAGTGACCACGATCTCGTGATGATGTCTTTCCGGCTCCACTTGAAGAGAGTAAATACAGCAAAGTGCACTAGACTGAAGTTCGACTTGGACAAACTGCAAGACCCGGAGGTGGCAGAACTATTTCAGGCCACAATTGGAGGGAAATTTGCACCACTGCTCATTTTGGGGGCTGGTGAAGTAGATGTCAACACCATGACCACCACCTTAGACTCAGCTGTGACAGATGCGGCCACTGAGATCCTTGGCAAGCACCGACGAAATAAGAAGCCGTGGATCACACCTGAACTTTTGGATCTGTGTGATAAACGATGAGAGATTAAAAAAAAAGAAAAAAAAAGAAAAGAACACCTCATAGGGAGCTGGCGTCTACCGAAAAATCAACAATGACATCCGAAAAAACATGCGCACAGCAAAGGAGAACTGGATAGAAGATTAATGCCAGGAAATAGAGAACAGTCTGAACAAGAACAACAGCAAGAAGGCCTACCAGACTGTGAAGCGGCTGACAAGTGTTAAACAGCCCAAAGTCTCCACGATCCAAAGCAAGTCTGGCATATGCCTTACTGAAGAACAAGAAGTCTTGGACAGATAGACAGAGTACTGCTCTGATCTTTACAACCATACACCAAACGGAGACCCATCAGTTCTAGCATGTCCCGAGAACAGAGAAGAAGAAGAAATCCTCCCAATTCTCCGGGAAGAAGTTGAGGCAGCGGTGCAATCGCTGAAGAAAGGGAAGTCAGCGGGAGTGGACAACATACCCGCGGAACTGCTACAAGCAGGAGGAGAAGCGATGATTGATGCCTTCACCATTATCTGTAACAAGATCTGGCAGAGTGGGGAGTGGCCTACACCATGGACCCAGTCGCTTGTCACCACTCTTCCCAAAAAAGGTAACCTTCAGGAGTGTGAAAATTACCGGACCATCAGCCTCATCAGCCATCCCAGCAAGGTCTTCCCGAAAATAATACTCAACAGGTTGAAACCCCGAGCTGAACAAATCATAGCTGAAGAACAAGCAAGATTCAAGGCAGGGCAAAGTACCACTGAAAAGATTTTCAACCTCAGAATAATCTGTGAGAAATACCTACAGCACCAACAACATCTATATCATGTGTTTCATAGACTTCAAGAAGGCGTTTGACCGAGTCTGGCATGCAGCTCTATGGGCAACAATGAAAGTGTACAACATCAGCCCTAAAATTATTGAAGTCATCAAAAGCCTGTATGACAAGGCTACCAGTGCAGGTGTTCCCTCCACACACAAAAAATGAGAGTCCTTGGGACTCCAAGGTATAAAATTTTAAGAGTCCTTGTGCAAATTTTGAGAGTCCACAAATCGGAAAAAGAAATGTAAAAACAAGTCGAAGCTCTCTTTTTTTTTTTAAAACTCTGTTAAAGCGTCACATTAGTTATCATAATCATATAAAACCAAAAAATTAAAACATGTATTAAATGTTTATTTAAGCCTGAGACGCTTGGTTGCTGCAAACTCCTTCAGAGCACCCTGCACAACAGCTTCTGGATCTGTACTTGATGTTGCTGTGGATGAACGGGTTTTGGGCCGAGTCAACCAAGTCAGAAGTGACATGATCGTGTATGATAGAATCAAAGAATGGATTCACGAAGATTTCTTCTGTTCGGTGAATGGATTGCTTGGAGAAAGTTTACAATGCGCGCGCATGCGATTTTTAAGAACGACAACTCCCGACACCATCTTTAATCGTCTGCAATGGCAGTCTCAGTTGGATTCTGATTATGCCGTGAATTAGATCGCCAATCGTTGGTCGTATTTTTGACTTCAGCTTTTCGAAAAAAAAATGTGCAAATTTTTCTGCGTCATTTTTCATATTTTGTGCGTAATTGACGCACTACTGCAGTCCTCCATAACAGCGTCATTGGGAACTGGTTCAGAACAACAATCGGTGTGCGTCAAGGATGCCTACTATCTCCAACACTCTTCAACATCTTCCTAGAGCGCATCATGTCAGATGCTCTTGCAGATCACGAAGGCACAGTCAGCATAGGGGGTAGAGCAATCTCCAATCTTCGTTTTGCGGATGACATTGATGGATTGGCTGGAGAGGAACAAGAACTTGAACAACTGGTACAGAGGCTTGACACCACCTCTAGAGCTTATGGAATGGAAATAAGTGCAGAGAAGACCAAAATGATGACCAACAATACCAATGGCATCAACACGGACATCAAAGTCCAAAGCCAATCCCTCAACACAGTGCATAGATTCAAATATTTAGGAACCATTGTATCAGACAATGGGTCCCGACATGAAGTCCTCTCCAGGATCGCACAAACAACTGCTGCCCTGACAAGGTTGAAGCCCATTTGGAAAGACAGGACCATCAGTCTACATTCCAAAGTAAGACTGCTGCGCTCCCTTTTCATCTCCATCTTCCTATATGCTTGCGAAGCAAGGACCCTCACAGCAGATCTACAACGAAGAATACAAAGCATGGAGATGAGGTGCTACAGAAGACTTCTGGGCATTTCCTATACCCAACACATCACCAACGCCGAAGTCCGACAGACCATCACACAAGCCATTGGACAACACGATGACCTGCTCACAGTGGTGAAGAAACGGAAACTCCGATGGTATGGCCACGTCACCAGATCATCAGGCCTTGCAAAGACCATTCTGCAAGGCACAGTGCAAGGAGGTAGAAGAAGAGGCCCAGAAAAAGAGGTGGGAGGATAACATTCGAGAATGGACTGGTTTGACACTGAGCGAAGCCATCAGGGCTGCTGAGGACAGAGAAAGATGGAGTATGCTGGTTAAACGATCATCTGTGCTACCCCTACGACCTCCGGGTTACGGGACAGGATAGGATAGGATAGGATAGGCATTACAATGCAAAGTAATTCCGGCTGATTTTTCTATGCTCTTGACCTTAAGATGACACTGACCTCCAGCTTCCAATACACTCATGAACTATCAAATAAACCACAACTAGAACTCCCTGATAAAGTGTTTAAACCAAATGAAGATCTTGACACAACTAGCAGACTGCATACACTAGTAGGAGACGATATGAACCAACACAATCGATTGAGTATTGGAGAAGAATTACGTCATGTAACAAAAACGCAAAAAGCCAACAAAATACATAAGTTTTACAATCATATTGAACGCCAGTTGCATGACAAAAATAATCAATTGCACTACAGAGTCGCCCATAGGTTAAAAACATTAGATACAAGTCACCATGTCCAAGAATCCAGAAACATTTTATGCATGGTCTACTTTGAAAACTAGACTTCCAGTTGCTGTTGTAAGATTATTAGGGCTTCCTGAAACTAACTTACGTATGCAAGTAATTGTTTTCTTACAACAAATAGAACCAGTTCTCCCAAAATCAATTAAATAAGTCTACATTACATGTCTAATTCTGCGTTGGAAGTAAATACAGGAGTCAAACAACTATTTGCAAGTAATGTAGATCAAGTTATGGAAACTATAAACCATTCTCCTTTAAATCTACGCAGCTTCAAGGTTTGAATCAAGCGTTACAATCTGTGAGAGGGGAGACAATGTTGAATTTAGCCAAACTTGGCGAATTAGACAAAGAAATAGAGAAACGAAAACAGACGATTCAAAAGAGTCTTGCTGACCTTTATACTGAACGCTCAGCAAGATTAGAAACCTTATCCATAAGTACAAGAAACCAAACCTTCTATCAACCAGCTAAAGGACTGATTTAGTCATTTAGTCAAACTTTCTTTAAATATTAAAAAACAATTCTCAAAAAGAAAGAGTTTATTAGCAACATTTTTTGATGTAAAAAAAGCGTATGATAGTGTTTGGCATGCCAGATTATTATACAAATTAAATTCAATAGGTCTTAATGGGCACATTTATTATTATATAAAAAGCTTACTTTCAGAAAGATGTATTTGTACGAAAGTTGGAAAAACATATTCATCTAACAGACGTATAAACATGGGCATTCCACAAGGTTCTATTATTGCACCATTACTTTTTAATATTCTAATTTATGACCTTCCTTCTGCATTATCAAAAAACACACATGTTGTGCAATATGCAGATGATATTGCAATTTGGTTAAATACAAAAATTAGAAAACGTACAAATAAAACAAATATTAGATATATTGAGAAAATATATCAAAAGGAAATTAACAGTTTAGTTGATTATATGTCAGAAAATGGTTTAGAGCTTTCTGGAGAAAAGACAAGTCTAATGTTGTTCAATAACGGGAAAAATCCTAAAATATTGCCTGAAATAAAACTTAATGGTCAAAATTTATCATACAAACAAAATATAAAATTTTTAGGTGTTTATTTTACACCTAAATTAAATTGGAAATATCATATTGAATATTTAATTAATAAAGCAAGGCAAAGATTAAATTTATTAAAAATCATAAGTACACAGCCGTTTAGTCATGACACAAAAACTTTACTGCATTTGGCTACATCAGTAGTGAGATCAAAATTAATTTACGGACAAGAGGTATATTTTTCTGCTCCATTATATCTTCTCAACAAATTACAAAGCATTGATAGCAAATCGATCAAATTGGCTTTGGGTGTACCAATTCATACTAATACTCAAAATACATATAAAGAATCAGGTATATTATCTTTAGCTGAGCAGCGTAAATTAGCCTCTTCAAAATATGTAATTAGATGTTTGTCTGTAAAAAATTCAGTAACGGACGAAATTTTGAATGTGAGCAGTGTGGATTATCCTAAAAGAGCTCAAACTATTCCCTATATTCAAACAATTAAAGATTATACACAAGATATTATGGCAGCCTGCAATATTGATATTACTTCAATTTCAGTATTACCAGATATTCCAAAATTTCCACCGTGGGAACATTTAAATGCACATTTTGACATAGATTATACTGATTTAACGAAAAATGAGTATTGTGAAATTTTAAAATGTGAAGTTACAGAACATTTAAATAATAATTATGCTAATCATTTAAAAGCATTCACTGATGGTAGTGTTTTGGATTCATCAAACTGTGGCGCAGGATTTTTCATACCTTATCTAAATATTCAAAAGTCTTACTATCTTGGTCAAGGGTTTTCAATATTTACGTGTGAATTATATGCAATAATGATGGTACTAGAATACATCCTCAGCATTCCTTCTAAGATATTTAATATATTAATTTGTGTTGACTCTAAATCAGTGCTTTATGCTTTAAAAAAATTGGAAATGTAGAAAGAGAACAGATATAATGTTTGAAGTAAGATATCTTATTCATAGTATTAGAATTAGAGGTATTGGAATTACCTTTTGTTGGGTCCCATCACATTTAGATATTTATGGTAATGAAATTTCAGATAAATTGGCCAAAAAAGGTGCAATGAAAAGTGAGCATACAGTCTTTAATTCTAATGTAAAATTAGCTCAATTTGAATATTATTCGTTATTAGAACAACACTTTACTAATATACTACCCAAAGTAAATATTGTTAGTTGTTCCAGAACTATTGCTAGATTAGTATATAAGCTACGCTTGAATTCATGGTGTACAAAATATTTGAAAAATGTTACTTGTTTATGTGCTGGAACTATTTCCTTACACCACATATTATTTGATTGTCCTGTTTTAACAGCACTGTACAAAGAAAATGGAATTATTTTATGTGCACAAGACGATATTAGAGTCATTTTATATAGTTCGATGTTACAGGACATCGCGCGTATCATTGTCGGAACAGATTTATTTAAGTTACTATAATTAACAATTTCTATTTGTTTGTTTGTTTCTTTGTTTGTTATAGTTGTCTAAAATCACATTGTTGTGAAAAGACGTTAAATTAAAATATTGAATTGAATTGATTTAAATATGCTAGCACCAAACGAGCAAATATCTGGTCTTTAACACCGGTGGACGCAGAATTAGATTAGCTTATTAAATTTAAGTGTCGAAGCCCTTACAGTTACACATTCATAGGACCAGACATTAAATTTAAGAAGATTACTAACGCTGGGCCACTGTTTTTTTAGTCCAGATAAAAGTAGTCGAGAAAACATTGAGATTAAAGCCCCCCACCAAAAAAAACAAAAACAAAAAAAAGTATGTTTTACATTAGCATGATACTGCTGGGAAAAACGTTGGAGTTGTTCTGCAGCCACCTTTACAATGAGGTAGTACAATTACGATAATACTCGACATTATTGCTCACAAGCCTACACAGAGAAATATTAATGTAATTCCACAGGTGACTTTAAGTTGGGCTGAATTAGGCAAGGATCCCAGACCTATTACAATATTTATGAGAAAAGAGAACATGAAAATCAGTACACTGTATTTGCCTCCTCATCCAAGATCACCGCAAACACTGTTATAAATTCTCCTGATAGAATATCGCAAATTATCCTAGTCAACATAGATCTGTTAGCATTTTATTTGAGCAATAAGATATTTCCTAATAAACAAATAGAATATTTTGCAAATTATTTTAAATCAAGTGAAGTAATACCAAAAAAAATTCACTCATTTAAAAAACTTACTAAATGGAAGAGGAACCAAGTGCCCCAACGTTACATTCTTTAAACTCCTCTTTAAGCTTAACTGACGTTCAAACGTTCAGGCTGGAAGAAATAAGGAAAGTGAGGACGGAAATTGAATCGGAATATCCAAAAGTACTCTAGATGCAGAAGACGGTATTCCAAAGTTTTTAACGGAACTAATTACATAGCTACTGGTCTAAATGTTATTAATACAGTGGAAGCTGCTACCAGTGTGGATTATTAGTGACTGGAATTGGTATATACGAATTAGTATCGGATTAGGTGTATTTTAAGAATGAGGGTCTAATTCAAAACAGGATTTAAGACGCTTTAAAATAGCATATATTTTAAACAGAAATAGCGTGAGGGAGGGGTGTAAGTTAAGGTACTCAAAAAAGCACACATTTTAAGAGAAATGGGGTGGGTGGGTTAGGGAGTGGTACTGAACTGTCGATTATTCTACCTCTCTACCGTGAGGGCTGCCGGGGACAGAAAGATGTAGTACGTTGGTTAAACGAACATCTGTGGTGCCCCAACAACTTCCGAGTTACGGGTCAGGACTGGATAGGATTATTATTATTATTATTATTATTATTATTATTATTATTATTATTATTATTATTATTATTATTATTATATACCAGTGATTTCAACATTTTAAAAAAGGCTAATAAGTGAAGAGAAGTGAGCAACAGGTCAAGGTGGGAGGTACACAAACCTAGCTGTTGCTCTGTCTCAAATGTCATGACGTCATCTGTTGCTTGATCTTTGGCACCAGTCTGGGAGTCAAGATGGCTACTGAGGGAAACACTGTTGGCATCGTCACAAGTTGCCCAGCTCTGGGAGGAAGGGTAGTCAGAGTTTATCACTGTGCCATCAGCTGTCTGCTTTGCATCACTTTTCTGTCAAGACACAGCAGGGCGCAATGAAATAGGCCCAAAGACCAAACCTCATACTTCTGTGTGTGTTTTGTGTATTTTGCATGTGTAAATTTCCTGTCAATGTCCAACTATTGTTGCGACAAGTCATCTACTTGAAAGCTTCACTTTAAAACATTTATAAACTATACTAATCACCTATTTAAATTCACATTTTACTTGAAAACACATATACATATTTACTAATTGCCAATTTAAATTACCGCAAACCTGAAACCACTGTGTTACGTTGAAACGCGAAGGATAGTATGTCTGAAACGCGCACGATAGATCTAATCGTTTCGCTTTGCAAAGTATTCAATAACAGAGTGTATTTACCTTTGATTTGAGTTTGCATTTGTAAGATTGGTTCGTCATATTGTGGACGTTGTGTAGTATGTTGAATAAGAGGAAGATCCAGACAGCCTGAACACTAGACCAGTTAGGGTTGAGTTCTCAAACAGTGAAACTGTATTCCAATCTAACCAAATAGGAATAACACATTATGGGAATGTCTAAACACCACATCCCCTTTTCTTAAGATGTACAACACATAATGCAATTTTAAAACTAAGCTAATAAACTTTATAAAACATAGAAGTCAGAATTTGAATCAACATGTCTATGTGATCCTATTTTACAAATCAAGTCTTTTAGGCTTTTTGACTACTCTGCCACTTCTGGTCACATAATTGGTGCTCTGAGTGGATGTACCAGATTCATCTGCAAGTGACTGTTTTTCTGGCGGATCTTGTTCACAATTCACTGATCTTGGGAGGATGTTGCCATCTGATCTGGGAACCGGAGCTCTGGTTCTTGGTCTCTCGTTGTTCTGGATGAGCTGTCGGCGGTTTCTGCGCTGCCGGTCACCGTTGATGTTGACTTCATAGACCTGTTGCCTAGGGCTCTTATGATTATCCCTTCTCTTCGGCCTGGATTGACAATGACTGGCTGTCTAGGATGGAGTTCTACTGCAGGTCTAGCACGATGAGCTCGATCAAAGACTATCTTCTGCTTGGCTTTGATTATATTGTCTTTCTTAATAAAGTTTTCCCTCTCAGCTCTGGGAATGTAATGGGTTTTCAGTGCCGGAAGAGTAGTCCGCAATTTACGACCCATGAGCAGTTCAGCAGGACTCGAGCCATTCTGCAGCGGTGTTGACCTGTATGTGAGCAAGGCAAGGTAGGGATCTTCTGCTTTCTTCAACAGCGCCTTGACCGTTTGCACTGCTCTCTCTGCTTCCCCGTTTGCCTGTGGGTAGTAAGGGCTGCTAGTTTGGTGAGTAAATCCATATTTCTCCGCAAAGGCTTTGAACTGCCGACTGGAAAACTGGGGACCATTATCAGATACGGCGACCTCAGGGATGCCGTGACGTCCAAAAATGCCTTTGAGGTGGTCAATGACGGTAGAAGCGGAAGTGGTGGTAAGATAGGCTAGCTCAATGTACCTGGAATAGTAGTCGATGACGATCAGGTACTGCTGTTTGTTCAGTTCGAATAGATCCATGGCCACTTTCTGCCATGGATAGTCTGGTGTTTCTGTCGGGACCAGTGGTTCAGGTGGCACTTTTCTTTCTCTCACACAGGTAGGACACTTCTCCACCATTGCTTCAATCTGTGTAGACATACCTGGCCACCAGACACTTTCTCTTGCTCGCGCCCTACACTTCACAATGCCCTGATGTCCATTGTGAATGTTCTGTAGGATTTCGGCCCTCAGCCTCTCTGGAACGATCAGTCTCGGCCCATAGAGAAGTAGATCGTTGTCCAGCGTGATATCGAAGCGCGCAGACCAGTATGGTTTGAGTCTGAAATCTTTGGGGCAGGTTTCTGGCCATTCGGTTTTGCAGTACATAGCGATCTGTTGACAGACCTGGTCTTCCTTTTGGTGCTTCTTTATCAGTTCAAGTCTCGGCTCTCGGGCTTGGACATTGGCGATGACCTGATGTACCATGAGGTTGACGTTTTCTTCGAACATGTGGTCGTCTTCAGTGGCTGTACTGCAGGGTGCTCGAGACAATGCATAGGCTGTGATAAGGTTTTTGCCACGTATATACTCAATGTCAAAGTGATAGCGCATGAGCCTCATTCTGAACCTTTGGATGCGAGGTGACAGTTCATCTATGCTCTTTGTCTTGAGAAGAGCGAGTAGTGGTTTGTGATCTGTTTCTATAGTCAGATCTTTCAGACCTGTGATGTACTCTGAAAACTTCTCACATGCCCATGTGACTCCCAGTGCTTCTTTCTCTACCTGAGCGTAGCGCTGCTCGGTCGGAGTCAGTGATCTTGATGTATAGAACACTGGTTTGAAGTTTCCATCATCCTGTCTTTGTAACAGGACTGCTCCTAGCCCGTACGATGATGCGTCAGCGGACAGACGGGTTTTTCTGTTTGGGCTATAATGAGCCAAGACTGGGGCGGACGATAGCTTATTTTTAATGTATTTGAACGCCTCTTCCTGTGGACTGCTCCACATCCAGTCGTTTTCTTTTTTCAGGAGATCGCGGAGGGGCTTGATCTTATCTGCCAAGCTCGCTCCAGCAAATTTGGCAACATGATTTACCATGCCTAACAGGCGTCTCAACTCCGTAACGTTTGTCGGTCTTGGGTAGTTGGTGATAGCTGTTACCTTAGCAGGGTCAATAGCAATGCCTTTAGGTGATATGATGTGCCCCAGAAATTTGATAGAGGTCTTCCTGAACTCGCACTTCTCGGCATTGAGTGTGAGGCCAGCGTCTTTGAGCTTGGTCAGCACTGCCTGAAGTGTTTTCTCGTGTTCTTCTTTGGTTTTGCCAAATATCATGATGTCATCCATGTCGCAGATGACCCCTTGCTGATCTCCAAGTAACTGCGTCATGGTGCGTTGAAATATTTCTGGTCCTGAGCTGATACCAAAAGGTAAGCGAGTGTAGCAATACCTTCCGAAGGGAGAAATGAATGTGGTGAGTTCTTGTGACTCTTTTGCAAGTGGAATTTGATGAAATCCACTGTTGCAGTCTAGCTTTGAGAACTGAACGGCGCCATCCAGCTGAGCCAAGAGTTGATCGGTTGACGGAAGTGGAAAATGTTCCCTCTTGACTGCGTCATTTAACTTTGTATAGTCCACGCACTGTCTGATCTTTTCGTTTGCCTTTGGTACGACCACGATTGGCGCACACCACTCGGAGGGCTGTGTTACTGGTCGGATCACGCCAAGCTTTTCTAGTTTATCAAGTTCTTTCTTCACTTTGCTCTTCAACGGCAAAGCAAGTCGACGTGGTGTGGATACTGCATATGGCTTGCTATTGCTCTTGATGCGGATTGTGTACTCTGAGTACTGTAATCGTCCAAGGCCACTGAACAAGGTAGTCAACTGGGGATCGTTAACTTCGCTGACATTTTCTATCAGCTTTAGGTCGGCAATGGCGGGTCGGCCTAACAGCGGCTCCTCCAAGTTTTCGACAATGAAGATGTCTTGGATTGACGATCTTCCCTTGTAGGCAATCTTAGCAGTGAATTTGCCAACAACTTTGATTTCCGAACGTCCAGGCCCGAACAGTCTCTTAGATGTTTTCTGTAGTGGACGCTTTGACTTTGGAACCATCTTACTGGGCATGACTGTTACATCCGCACCAGTGTCTATCTTGAAGGTGCATGGCTTGCCTTCTACTTGTATGGGGATTTTCCAAGGAGCGACAGACACGCTCTCAATGCTGATAAGAATACCGACGTCATCGCTTCCATGATCGTCTTCGTAAAAATCTTCTTCGTGGAAGTTAATTTCTTCAGGTTCATCTGTCAGTTCATTTACTGAAGACCTGCAGACAGAAGCATAGTGCCCTAATTTGTAACATTTGTTACATTCAGTGTATCTGGCTGGACAATCTTTACGTTGATGTCGTGGAGCTCTTCCACAACGGAAACATTTGCCATCGTCATTGGGCTTGTTGTAGCGCTTTGAATTTGGCCGTCGATTGCTTTGGGGCTTCCTGTCAGCCTTACTGTTGAGATGTCGTTCATGTGCAGCCTTGCTGCCACGGTCATATTTCTTCACCTTGCTGACGTTGCCCGTGTTACTTTTTTCAGCGCTTGCTGTCATTGTTTTTGTCTGTGCTTTAGACATTTCACTGGCACGACAGATATCTACTGCTTGATGCAGTGACAGTTTCTTATGTTCAAGCAACTTCTCCCTTACGCTGTCATCGCGGATCCCGATCACTACACGGTCACGGATCATCCTGTCAACATCATGAAAGTTGCAGGACTTGGACATCTTCCGTAGAGCGGCTACATATGTATCAATGTTCTCACCTTCTGCTTGTTGTCTGGCATAAAACTTGTACGATTCGTATACTTCATTGGTAGTGCCGGCACAGAATTCCTTGAACTTCTCATCTACAGTAGCGATATCATTCTTGTCTTCATCATCAGCAAAGGGTAACCCTTCGAAAATCTCTTGACCTTCTTCACCGATGCAGGCAAGAAACACCGCACATTGGTAGTCTGGAACCTCTTTGTCGAGCCTAGTGGCTTTTTTATAGTGCTGCCACTGACGCTGAAACCGTTCCCAGTTTTTCTCCAAACATTCCGTGGAAAATTCAAGTTTTGATGGTGGTGGAACATTGGCTGTAAAACGTCTAGTGGGCTGCTGCTCAACCATGTTTTTTTTATATATTTTGTTTTATTTGTTTATTTTTTTTTTAAGGACTATTTCTGAACAACGTCAGTTTATGATTGCGTCATCATACACGTTCTTGCGTAAGATATGACGTCACACGACTAGGTATCTTTTGTGGCAGTCACAGAGAAAAAATAAATAACGAAAAACACTACTATAACAAATAAAAGCAGCGTCTCAATAACACAGTTTTGATCACGCACTTCTAGACACCATGTAAGATTGGTTCGTCATATTGTGGACGTTGTGTAGTATGTTGAATAAGAGGAAGATCCAGACAGCCTGAACACTAGACCAGTTAGGGTTGAGTTCTCAAACAGTGAAACTGTATTCCAATCTAACCAAATAGGAATAACACATTATGGGAATGTCTAAACACCACAGCATTGTTGTTAGGAGAGGCTTTGTATAACGTTGATAATTTTCGTTAGTCGATATTATTGGAGAATTCTCTAGATTTGTTTGTTTACGGTCGATCGAAGTTTCTTGATGGGTGTAGATATTTGAGAACATTCTTGGACGGAAAAGGATGTTGTATGACGTAAGTCAGTGATGACGAAGTTTCATTTGATTGGTTGTAGTGCGTCATTCTGCCGTGTTCAAAATTGTTCTGGAGTATGAAGAGACTATATAAGTGCCGCACTGTTTCAAAAGAGGTGTTGATAGTTGAGAATTGTAAAAAAAGAAGGAAGAGAGAGAGAGTGAAAAGGCGATTGTATGCAGTTGTTGATGAACGCTGAATAAAGTTTGAAAACTTCATACGACTCCGTGCCTTGTGTTGCTGATTGAACGGGCTGCGTGGATAAACGAACCTGAGTTACACTTTATCAGGTTTCAAGCATCGGGGCTGAATAAACTGATAAAAAAACAACATCAAACGAGTGTAACACACTGTCAATACCTTCCTTTGAAGAACTGGAGGTGGAAAGTTGTGACAATGACATGGGAAACCCTTGGCAAACAGACGACTGAAACAGTCAGGAACAATCACTCCAGAGAGGTGCAGCAGTTGTTTCACTTGCTGCTGCAAACCCTCGTTGCGTGCGTTGCGTTCACACAGTTTGAAGGCAAGATCCCAATTGCTGCTTTCCAACTCTGACATCTCTCTAAAGTTTCAGAATGCACAAAAAAATGTCAGAAAGTACATGTTGAATGTCAGAAAGTATGTGCATACCACTGAGGGCTTAACAGAACGTTTTCTTAACATAATCAAATTGGTTCATTTCAAATCTCTAACATGGTTTTAGTTCTTACTTCCAAGTGAAGCCAGAGAAAACTAAACTTCAGCCTGCATCAAAGTCCTAAAGAAAAGCAAACAAAGACTAAATGGAAGAAGGACCAACAGCACACAAAGACGTTATAAAACTGTACTGTCTGATAAAAATGTGAGAATTTGTCTTTGACTTTCATACATACATATTACACCAAAGTACGAACAAACCCCCTAACCAGCAATAACAACGAAAACTAAAAACAAATACATCCTGTATTTAAACAAAAATAAAATAGAAAGATCAGAAGTAATTCAACTGAATTTCCAGACACTTACACACATAGTCTAAAAAAATAAGCATTTTCAAAAGTATTAATTTTCTTGGCAATGTTATGACTTGGCTTTGTACCAATGGAGCTAAAGGAAAACATAGAATGATAGGCCTCAATCAAGTAAATAATTATGAAAATCGGCTGAGATAATTTTTAGATACAGCGCAAAACATGTTTAAAAAATGATAAAGCACAATAACTACAAGTACAAATTCAATTGATCTAACATGTTTAGCAGTAAATATCCACAAAGTAAAACTTATGAATTTCTTTTAAGTTATTCTTAAACTAGATGGGCAAAGTCCATATGAATCATATGCTCCTTATGGAACTCGCAATATTTAAAATGAAAATGAGTGCCCAGAAAAAAATAAATGAAATTGTGGCATTAAAATGCAAAGTAACACTGACTTTGATCTTTCTATGCTCTTGGCCTTGAGATAACATTGCCCTCCGGCTCCAAATACACTCATGTACTATCAAATAAGCTAAACCAAAAGTTGTTTTATGTCCCAAAAACAGCAAGTGACTTTGGGATGACATTGACCTTCAGTGACCTTGATCTTGGGATATCCTTGACCTTCACTTAACCTCTTATGCATTTCTGATTAAATAACCCAATGTTGTTGCATGCTATGGGTTAAATAAAGTGCCATTCCACTGTTTGATCATTTATTTTTAAAAAGTTTTTCCAAGGCCTAAAATGACCTTGACCTTCAAGATCAATGCAAAAACGGAACATATATGAAAGATCAATCTATCATCTCTAAATACAAGTTTGGACTTTATCTCTCTCAAAGTTTAAGGTCAATGTCACTTCAAAGTACCTATACTAACTGACTTTGGACAGCTCCAGTGACGTTGACCTTGAAGTGGGGTTGACTAAATTTGCATAGTATGTGTGTCTCATCGTGCATCAATGAATCATAAGTTCAATATTAATAGCCTAGAAAAAAAATGAAATTTTGTGAAAAATTGTAATTTTTTTACTAACATTTGTTGACCCTGTGACCTTGAAGTGAAGTCTTTGATCCACTGATCGTTTATGAAGTCACATGGGTATACACCATCTCACCAATTTTGGTTGTGATAGTTGATATAGGTTCTGAGTACTTGGCCACTTTAAAGTTTTTGCACAGACAGACGGCGGACAGAAAGACGGTCGGACGGGCCTTTTCTTCTATATCATTTTTGGACTATTTAAGACTCATCTCGCACAGATTTGCAAGTATCTGGAAAATAAATTTTGGGAGTGAGTGCATAAACTCACATTGTTATGCCTGTGAGTCAATAATAATGTATTTTAACAAAAAAGGGAAATTCTCAGTGACGGACTGACCGACTGACTGATACCCAAACTTCTACTGAAGGACGGCCCATGATTTGAAGAATCTGTATACCAAAATACAACACAATCCCTTTAAACGTTTTTGAGATATTGAGTAAATTGTGTTTAGCAACAAAAATGACTCCAGTGACCTTTACCTTTGTGGCAGAGCAAATATGACGGCACAGAAGGCCACTAAGATAATGTTCCTATGAAGTATGGTCAAAATCCGTTCAATGGCTCTTGAGATATGGTTACCAATTGAACAACAGACATTTGGCTCGTTCTTATCCTCCCAGAATATTTCAAACTATTCAAAAAAATTTTAATTTTCACAAATGAATGTTCCACAAAGACAGCAGTAAGTGGAACTCAATGTAGAATGAAAGCTCGGTGAGTTGAAGCAAGTCAATAACAAAGAAATGTCGGCAAACCTGTATTGGTCACGTGTGCAGCATTTTGTAGGAATGAACGCGTCAGCAAAGCACCTGAGAGTGATCTTCTCGCTCTTAATGATCGCGTGTCTCAGGCAATCACGATTGCCCTGCAGGATCCTCGCACTGCTTCCAGAGAATCTAACTCCCTTTAGAACTTGTGGGTAGTGCTCAAGAAGTGCTGGGTAGCAGACGTCTTCAAACACGTCGGGTGAAACGTCACTGAGACAATTCCACAACATTCTGGCTCGATCTCGCTGGTCCATCACAGACCTGAATGGACAGACAGCAAGCACATATCGTACAGCATTCTTCAGCACCGACAACACTGGATGAATCACGACCATAGCTGCCATTACGTCCTCATTTAGGTCTTACATAATAATAATAATGATAATAATAATGCAGAATGCTATGCACATGCTTTTTCCATCAGACTCGAAGCACAGTGATGTCAAGAGATTCTTGTAATGAAAAATTTAAAGGATAGAAAGGAAATCAATTGTTATTTTAAAATTTAAACTGACTGCTTTTTAAATGATTATAATGTGATGTAGGAAACCACATTAACTGGAGAAAAAGTCTGCTAAGGAAGATGCCGTTGTGAATTATTCAATGATTCTCCGACACTCATTGCGCATATCAGTTTACCATGGTTGCACAAGTCCGTCACATGAAAACGCATTGAAAATGAAATCCTACAGCTGGGATTTACTTATGATGCCAGTTCCGACAAATTTAACGTAGGCAATTAACTTGGTTAAATTTTAGGAGGCGGTCGGCCCTACACCCTTTGCAAGAGAGTAGACCTAGATATATATAACCTGAGGTCTTGTCTGTGCACACTTAATAATTTAAAAAAAATTACACGCTCTTTTTCTTTGATCGAACTCAAAGCATGGCGATCTGAATAGATTGCTATGACAGAAGGCAGAAGAGAAATAAATTTGTGTCGTGAATTTCAGACTGACTGCATCCAATACCATTACTGAAGGGAGGGAGGAAACCGGAGTACCCGGAGAAACCCTTGGTGTCCTGAAAAGTCTTGTATTTACGTCACGTAAGTTCGTCCCATGCAGGGTTAAAACCTTCGGCATAGGAAGGAAACCAGCACCCAGATCAAACATGCTACCAGGCCACCCTATGCATTCCATTATACGAACCTCCAAGTCTCTGACACTCTTGTCCTAGGCTGATGAGTGCTAGCTACACCAACACACCTAACAAGCACTACAGGTCACTTGCCCGACCCCGATCACCCAGGATTGTGCTCAGTTGCCTGAGGCATTAGAAGGCTAGTGTAGCATCTGAGTTAGAGCCTGCATTGGTCAGCGCTTTGAGCAGCTCTTAAGCTTGAACTATAGAAAGAATAAATAACTATATTTTAAACAAAATTATTTTGCCAAATGACGTCTTCCTGTCGTGTGCGAACTAAACGTCGCAGCCCCCCCCCTCCCCCATTCCTCCCCCATGTTCAGGGAGGCTCGCAGCCTGCGTACCATGGATAGGGATGCTTTCAAGCAAGTGCTTACCGCTAAAGTGACCCCAGATCTGTGCCCCACTGTGGATCAGCTGAATAGTACACTTCATGCGGTGCTTGATCGGCACGCTCCCGTGGCCCAGAAAAAGGTCAAGGCAACACGCTCAGCACCCTGGTACGAGTCTATTACGGACGAGCTCTCCGAGGCGAAGAAACACCGACGCAAAGCAGAGAAAAAGTGGCTTAAATCAGGTTTAGAAGTCAGCAAGCAGATTTTCACCGCTGCAAAAAAACGGGTCACTAAAATAGTCCAGACTGCCAAAACCCGGTACTTTAGCGACAGAATTAGCAGCAGCGAAACTTGTAAACAGTTGTTCGACATTTGCAATCAGCTAAGGGGTAAGAGCAATGCAACATCACTCCCATCCACGCATCCACCATGTCAGCTCCCAGATGTATTTTGTAATTATTTCACACAGAAAGTGGCTGACATAAGGGCCGCTCTTGATAGCCATGAGATCCCACTCATTAACCCATTCTCACTTTCCCTCACTACCGCAAAGTTGGAAGTTTTTCAACCAATAACAGAGCAAGAAGTCAAGAAAGTCATCTTAAGCTCAAAACCAACATCTTGCTCTCTGGACCCCATTCCTACCCCCATGTTGATAGAGAATCTTGACCCTCTACTAGTACTTCCGACCATTACCCACATTATCAACGAGAGTCTGTCCTCTGGTGTTGTTCCATCTGTGCTCAAAGCGGCTGTCATCAAACCCCTCCTTAAAAACCAAGTTTAGACAAAATAATCTAAAGAACTATAGACCTGTTTCAAACCCCTCCTTCCTGTCCAAAGTCATAGAAAAAATTGTTCTCAAACAACTGTTTGCCTACCTATATGATAACGCTTTACTTTGCCCCAACCAGTCTGCCTACCGACCCTTCCACAGCACTGAGACATCCCTCATAAAGGTAACCAATGATCTGTTGCTTGCCTTAGATTTTGGTAACGTCTCCATTCTCACCTTATTAGACCTCTCAGCCGCCTTTGACACAGTCGACCACCACATTCTCTTTAACACTCTTCAACACTACTTTGGAATCTCTGGCTCGGTCCTGGCTTGGTTCCACTCATATCTTTCTGACAGATCACAAGTAGTCACTGTCGATGGCTGTTTCTCCAGCATAGCAGACTTGGTGTGCGGCGTGCCTCAGGGTTCCGTTTTAGGGCCGGTGTTATTTACTCTGTACACCAAGCCACTGCTTCTCCTGCTCGGAAGGCAAGCTGTTGAGAGTCAGTCATTTGCAGATGATACACAACTTTATAAATCCACTGCCCCCTCTCTCTCATTAATTCCACTGTTCAGACTTTGGAGAACTGCATCACAGACATTAAGTCATGGATGACACTCAACAAGCTTAAGCTTAATGACGATAAAACCGAAGCCCTCCTCATTCACAAGCACAACACCTCCTCCTCACTCTCACCTCTCCCAACATCGCTTACAGTAGGGACAACAAACACTCAGTTCTCATCCTCAGCGAGAAATCTCGGCTACATTCTCTCCGATGACCTGTCCCTCAACAATTACATCTCCAACGTCTGTCGCTCTGCATACACGGCCATCCGCCAAATCAGCTCCTTTCGCCACCAGTGATGGAGAAAGTTTTTAAGCTAGGGGTATTTACACCCTCAACCAAAACATGTGGGGGTTTTCATACCCTCATTGCAAACATAAGGGGTTTTTATACCCCCTTTCAGTATTTTAGGGGGTACACCAGCATACGTAATAAACACTTTGCGTGAAAAGTCTTTTCATCAGTTTGAGTTGCTTCAGCCGGGCCCGGTTGCGGCTCACCTTTTTCTTCTCTTACCGAGCACTCAAAGCCAAAGGCTGACAAAAAAGTTTGTTTTTCTTTTCCTTCGTCTTGTTTTAATTTTTTTGAGCAATTAGTTTTGTCTGCTTTATTTTTCCTTTTCTTCGGCTTCCCCTCAGATCGCTGCTTGTCGGCCATGTTTAATGTTGGGTTGTTGGCAGTCTTATATAGCCAATCAAAAGCGTCCAGAAAAAATAGTGAATATTATGGTGCATATGATTGGCTGTTTCTCGGAAGCGACAGAATGAATAGGAGGGGGAGAGAGGGTGGTAGGCGGTCGCGCAGGACGCACAGGCACACGATCCAAATCGAGCGAAAGCTGTACGCACGACCGAAATAGTTGTACCTGATGATACCTCCCAGCAACTTAGCTTTACGTTTTCATACCCCTTTGGCACTGACTTTGTGCGTGTTTATACCCTTTCATGACATTTTCGTTACGTGATTTCCCAACTCAGTACGTGAAACACGTACGATTGTACGTGATCTCCATCACTGGCCACTATCTTACAGTCACTGCCACCAAAACCCTAGTCTGCGCTCTCGTCCTTTCTCGTCTTGACTATTGCAACTCTCTCCTCGCTGGCTCCCCAAAACACATCATTGACAAACTACAAAAGGTTCAGAACTCAGCAGCTAGACTAGTATTCCGAGCAAAGAAACGCGATCACATCACACCTCTACTGCATTCCCTTCACTGGCTTCCTGTACAAGCACGCGTAGAGTACAAACTCTCTGTTCTCTGTCACAACTTCTTCACAGATTCTTGTCCTGCCTACCTTGCTGATCTACTGTCTGTCTACTCCCCTTCACGCACTTTAAGATCTTCTGCTGACACTCGCACACTCAAGGTTCCCGTCACCCGCACTAAGACATACGGCCAACGTGCATTCGCTTACTCCGCACCCAAGCAGTGGAATTCCCTTCCCTCCCATATCCGCAACATACAATCAACACAAGCATTCAAAAAGGCTCTCAAAACCCACCTCTTCAAACTGCATTATTCAGACTGATATGTATCCCACTGCCATTCTCTCCTCTTTTGTCTCTGTCTGATCCTTAAATGTATTCACACTTTTCTGCTATCCAATGCACCAACGGGAATCCCCCATGTAAGAGGGGTAACTCTTTCCGTTACCGTGAAGCATACTTCCGGTTTCTTTCTCCGCGTATTGTTTATCCGAGTGTTTTGAGTGAGTTATTTCCAAATATTCAAGAATATGTCGAATCACATGAGAAAGCGTTGGTGGGAGCATAAAGAGAAAGTGTTGCAGACAATGCCTGATGGATTTGAAGTCCCAGTTGTGACAGAATCAAGTTTACAGTGGGAAGACAACATGTGTCACTGGCCACCGGTATCGTACCCTCACATAGTCAACTACTTCGTGTTTTGTGAAGGTTGCGACGGCGAAGCTATGGAAAACCACAAGAGTCTTCAGGTCCTGTTTCACTTTCTGTCGATGATCGTTCTTTAATCGTTGTATCGCTAGCTCTTCCATCTGACGACTGGCGTTTTTGTGGTGGCTTTCTGCCGATCTTCACTTTGCTGTCGTAACCAAGAAACAGCTGGGGAGATGGATTTTGAATGGTGGGCTCTCGGTCAGTAAAATGAAAGGAACAGACAAAAATTGTCTTCGGTGGACGTTTTAAATGTAGTTTTGACAGCCACTCTCTTATCTGGTCACTATTTGAAGGGGTGTGCAGTTTGTAGGGCTCCTGACACACGCACTCTCCATGAACCATTGGGGAGTGATCAACGCACCTCCGAAGTCGCCACAAATACAGGCCTCTACGATTGTTTTTGCATCCTTTCACAGAGCTTGTACTTCCTCCACCGTTTTTATACTTATCCCACTCGTTTTCTGGCTCTAACAATTGTCGTTTTCGGCAATTTGCCATATTTAAACGTCACACATCAAGCTTTGAGAAAAGCAAAACAAGCCAGACCGGATCTTGGTTTCACTCTAACCTCGTTTTGATTTATAATGGCGATACCCACGAGTTTTTATGAGAGGTGCCGGAAAGTTGTGAATACACGGCTGTAAATATTTATACTGTTTTCTTCCTGGGTTTTAGTTTTACCGGGCATATAAATACCTGTGAATAGGTTTTTGCTATTCTATTTCTGTCTTTTTTGTCATTTATGTACATAGTTGTAAATAGTCTATTTCTGTCTTTTTTGTCATTTGTGTACATAGTTGTAAATAGTTTTTACCTTTACTGTTCCGTCTTTTGGTGTATCGTAGCAAAAGTCATGTTTGATCGAGTGCATGTATTTTTTATGTAATGACTATGTAAAGCGTGGTGAGTCTGGTCATAGGCTGGAGTACCCGCTATATAAAAATCCCTTATTATTATTATTATTATTATTATTATTATTATTATTATTATTATTATTATTATTATTATTATTATTATTATTATTATTAAAGGGCTAACATGACAAGAATGACAAATCTCATATATACCACTGCCTACCTGATTTCTTCAAGACGCGCTTCCTGCACCACACCCTTGGACACCAGAAAATTCGCCAGTTCAGCATTATTTGGATCCACTTCATTAAGAAACATGGGGTGAATTTTATACAGGAGTTCTTGCTGGCTGGTACAGATATACATAGCTGGAAGAAAATTTTCACTGTTCAACACTAAAGTAAACAAGCAGAGATCAATAACAATAATGGTAAACACAAATCTTTTTGTTGTTGTGGTGACGCCACCCTAAAACCTAAAACTAGAAGGGCAACTCCTATATGATTCACATGCTCCTTATGGAACTTGCAATAATTAGAATGAACATGAGTGCCCAGAAAAAAAGGAAATGAAACAGTGGCATTAAAATGCAAGAGTAATACAGACTTTAATCTTTCAATGCTCTTGACATTGAAATGACCTTGACCTCTGGCTCAAGTAAATACGCTCAAGTATGATCAAATAAACTTCAGCAAAAATTGTATTATGTAAAAAAGTTATCTTTCCTTGACCCTGGGATGACCTTGACCTTCATGTGACATCTGATGCTCATGTATGGTCAAATAACCCAATGTTGCATGCTATGGGTTAAATATACAGCCATTCCAATGTATGACGAGAAATATGTCAAAGATTTTGTAAGGCCTAAAATGACCTTGACTTTCAAGATCAACTCAACAATGGAACATCTATGAAAGATTAATACATTATTTCTAAACACAACAAGTTTAAACTTTAAACCTCTCATAGTTTAGGGTCAAGGCACTTCAAAGTACCCATATGAACTGACTTTTGCACAGCTCCAGTGTCCTTGACCTTGGTGCGAGACTGATCAAATTTGCATAATATGTGTTTCTCATTTGACATCAAAGAATCAGAAGTTGAGTATAAATAACTTTGGAAAAGAGTGACATTTTGTGAAAAAATTTCCTTTTTGTCTAACATTTGTTGACCCTGTGATCTTGACCTTGAAGTGAAGTCATTTATTCACTGATCATTTTCAAGGTCTCATAGATAAGCACCATCTTACCAAGTTTGGTTGCAAGTTTTGCACAGAAGGACGGCGGACCCATTTGGCAGACAGATACGCGGACGGAAACAAAATGGAAATTGTATTATCAAATAATGTCATTCAGGACTCATCTCGCACAGAGTTGCGATTTATTGAGGGAGGGGGTGGGAGAAGGGGGGAGTAATTGCACAGACTCACATTGCTGCATGTTAGTCAAAACAAAGATTACATCAAATAGCAGAGATTGCACTTCCACTTTGTCAGGGAGGTTATAAGTGATTTTGATTCGGCTCTTTGCATTCCGCTGTACCCTATACACAATGCCTAACTCACTAACTTATGTCATTCAAATGTATTGGCAGAAACTCACACACGTAAAGGGAAAATACGCATTTTCAAAAGTGTTCATTAACTTGGCGGTGTTGCGACTCGGCTATATCCTAACGAAGCAAATGAAAAAAAGGAATGATAGGCCGCGATCTGAGCTACTTGCAGACAAAACATTATCAAAATGGGCTGAGCCAATTAAGTTGTAGACACAACACAAAATGTTTAGAAAATGATAAAGTACAATGACCTTGACCTTTGAGAAAGTACAAATACGAATGATCTCACATGCTTGGTAGTAGTAAAAGTATTCACAATGTAAAATGATAAATTTTAGTTCGGTCAATTTTTTCCTGTTTTTAAAAAATGCACGAAGTGGGTTTTGAACGAAAAAGTGAAATTTTGAGTTACGGAATGATCAACTACAACTGGACTGTTACTGAAGGGTGGCCCATGATTTGAAGTATTCCAAAACTCGACAAAATTGCTTCAGCCGTTTTTGAGATATTGAGCAAAACATATTTAGCCACACAATGATTCCAGTGATCTCGGCGTTTGCAGTAGAGCTAAGAGGATGGCACAGGAAGCAGGCCATTAACATAAGCAATGGTCCTATGAAGTTTAGTTTAAAAAAATATGTTCAGCGGTTCATTAAATATGGCGTCCAACAGACCGAAGACATTTGGCTTGTTCCTATCCCTGACTATTTAAAAGTACTTCCAGATAAGTCTAATAATACAAGAAGGTATGATAAAACAATGACAAGTACGTATTATACTGTCAGCAGATGAGCCATCGCCTCTCAGGGGGTAGCCATTGGTGATGTGGATTTGGTGGGAGATGTATGACCTGTAAACATTCTTCACCTCATGGATGGTGTTGTGGATGTTTTCTGCAATTTGGGTTGGGGCAGTCGACTCGGAAGAATTATTTATGGTGATGTGGGCATCTGCAACATAAAAGTAAATACGAAATGAACGCATAGCATAAGACTAATAGGTTAATGTGAAAGGATTACCCACAGAATTTACGACCAGATATAGCATACAGGCCTATGGGTATGGACAAGCTTAATGTACCACTAACAAGCAACACACACACACACACACATTTCATGACTAATGCATGGTCCTATAATCCTATCCTCTCCTATCCCATAACTTGAAAGTCGTTGGGGCACCACCATAGATCATCGCTTAACCAGCGTACTCCATCTTTCTCTGTCCTCAGCAACAATCGTGAATTCGCTCAGTGTCAAACCAGTCCATTTTCGAATGCTGTCTTCCCACACCTTTTGCTGTCTCCATCTTCTTCAGCCTCCTTGCACCGTGCCTTATAGGATGATGTTTGCATGGCCTGATGTTCTGGTGACGTGACCATACCATCGGAGTTTCCGTTTTTTCACCATCGTGAACATGTCATCATGTTGTCCAATGGCTTGTGTGATTGTCGGACTTCGTTGTTTGTGATATTCTGAGAATAGGAAATGGCCAGAGGTCTTCTGTAGCACCTCATCTCCATGCTTTTTATTCTTCGTTGTGGGTCTGCTGTGAGAGTCCATGTTTTACAAGCGTATAGGAAGATGGAGATGACAAGGGAGCGCAGCAACCTTATCTTGGAGTGTAGATTAATGGCCCTGCCTATCCAAATGGAATGCAACCTTGTCAGGGCAGCAGTTGTTTGTGCTATCCTGGAGAGTATTTCCTGTCGGGACCCATTGTCTGATACAATTGCTGATAAATATTGAAAGATGTGCTACGTTTTGAGGGATTGGCCTTGGACTTTGATGTCCACGTTGATGCCATTGGTGTTGTTGGTCATCTGTTTTGTCTTCTCTGCACTTATCTACATTCCAAAGATTCAAGCCTCTGTACTAGCTTTTCAAGTTCTTGTTCCTCTCCAGCTAATCCATCAATGTCGTCCGAAAAATGGAGTTAGTTATTAATTGTTTATAGGGTCCAGCTGACTGCAAAGAGCCGAATCAAGACCGCCGCAAAACACAGGTTGGTGACGGTTCTACACCCTACACCCTGTGCCTTCATGATCTGCAAGGACATCTGACATGATGCGGCCCCTTAAAGATGTTGAAGAGTGTTGGAGAGAGTAGGCATCCTTGATTAGTTCGTTATTCCTTGCTTACAAGGTCCAGCTGACTGCAAAGAGCTGAATCAGGACCACAAAATCAAGACCACAACTTCGCTGTAAGAGGACTCACCCCTCATCCGCATAAAATATCTGCCGAAACAACCCTAGTGGCAACACTGAAGGCAATCCACCAGCAGGTCACTTTACAATAAAGACATCCCAGGCAGGGGACGCTGAGGCTATACTCTAATTTATCATTATATTACATGATTACTGCTTTAAGTCCAGCGGACTCTTCCGAGCCAAATCAGGACCGGACAACTCCCGATCTGCATAAAAGATCTGCTGAAACAACCCTAGTGGTAAAACTGAATGCTCTCCACCAGCCAGTCACTTTACAATAAAGACATCCCACGCAGGGGACGCTGATGCTATACTCTAATTTATCGAACCCCCCGTTTACAAAAACAAAATAGAATACAAACATCATTATAAATTATCAACAAAACACATACATATAAAATGCCTACATTGCTAAATTATAACATCATAGGAAGCCCTAGTGACCACCTGGCAGAAAGTGTCCAATATTCCCAAGCTGATCCAACAGACCTCACACACAAATAAGGAGTCTTGTCCCGGAAGAGTTTTCAAGAAAAACGGTAGGTGACTGGTCTGCGAAGAAGAAGATAGTATAGCAGATTGATAGAAAGAGCAGGAATGAGAAAGAACAAATGAGAAAGACAGAGACAGTGGGAATTTAAAGCACTAAATTTCCAGAAAGTGGGGATACTATTTATACTGAAACCCCCGGCACCCCAACGGGGGACTCTTAATTTATCGAACCCCCGTTTACAAAAACAAAATAGAATCCAAACATCATTATAAAATATCAACAAAACACATACATAGAAAATGCCTACATTGCCAAATAATAACATCATAGGAAGCCCCAGTGACCATTTGGCAGAAAGCGTCCAATATTCCCAAGCTGATCCAACAAACCTAACACACAAATGAGGAGTTTTGTCCCGGAAGAGTTTTCAAGAAAAATGGTAGGTGACTGGTCTAGCGAAGAAGAAGATAGTATAGTAGATTGATAGAACAGAGTAGGAATGAGAAAGAACAAAGGAGAAAGACAGCGACAGTGGGAATTTAAAGCACTACATTTCTAGAAAGTGGGGATACTTTTTATACTGAAACCCCCGGCACCCCCACTCGTAGGGGGGTGGGTGGGAAGGGGAGGCATTCTTGATGCACGCCGATTGTTGTTTTGAACAAGTTCCCGATGGAGTGGTTGTGGAGGACTGCACCGGTAGCCTTGTCATACAGGGTTTTGATGACTTCAATAATGTTAGGTTTGATGTTGTACACTCTCATGGTTGCCCACAGAGCTGCATGCCAGACTCGGTCAAACGCTTTCTTGAAGCCCTAACATTCGTGAAGTCATCAAACGCTTATATGACCAGTCTACCAGTGCAGTCATCCACAACAGCGCCATCGGGATGCCTACTCTCTCCAACACTCTTCAACATCTTTCTGGAGCACATCATGTCAGATGCCCTTGCAGATCACGAAGGAACAGTCAGCATAGGGTGTATTGCAATCTCCAACCTCCGTTTTGCGGATTGTTGTTGCATCAAGTTTTTTTCATCAGATTAACAGAAGTTGTACTGATTAATTAATTGTACTGTTTTGCGGATGACATTGATGGATTGGCTGGAGAGGAACAAGAACTTGAACAGCTGGTACAGAGGCTTGACACTGCCTCCAGAGCCTTTGGCCGAATGGAAATAAGTGCCAAGAAAACCAAAGTATTGACCAACAACACCAATGGCATCAATACGAACACCAAAGTCCAAGGTCAAACCCTCAACACAGTGCATAGCTAGCTTCAAATATTTAGGAGCCATTGTAACAGACAATGAGTCCCGATGGGTCCCGATAGGAAGTCCTTTTCAGGATCGCACAAACAACTGCTGCCCTGACAAGGTTGGAGCCCATTTGGAAAGACAGGACCATCAATCAACACTCCAAGGTAAGGCTGCTGCGATCCCTTGTCATCTCCATCTTCCTATACGCTTGCGAAACATGGAGCCTCACAGGACGTCTACAACGAGGAATACAAAGCTTGTTGAAGAGGTGCTACAGGAGACTTCTGGGCATTTCTTATACCCAGGACATCACCAACGACGAAGTCCTATCTACAATCACACAAGCGATTGGACAACACGATAACATGCTCACAGTGGTGAAGGAACGAATCCGATGGTATGGCCACTGTAACAAGAGGACCTGTTTACCCTGCACACTTTGAGATTTTGCCTTGTTTAGTCAGTTAGACTTAGAAGGTTACTGTTAGTCTCTAGCAGACGACAGAAGTGATCATGCGTTACACCCGCATAGATAGTGACATCATCGCAGCTGACGGTAGAAGGCTTTGAATTACACAGCCACTCAGATTTCTTCAGCCAATCCGAACACAGCACCGTTAGGTGGAACCAGTTCTGACTGGGTAGGCCAAGGCTAGGTAGAGGGTCATTTGTGTTGAGAGCTTAAGGCAGTACACAGCTACTTCCTAGCAGAAATCTCTCTACTATTGATTGCGAATTTTGTTGTCTTTGCATTGCTTTTATTAGATTGCAATATTGCTAGTGTTTTTGTATCCCACGTGATTCAGAGGTTGGTCATCGACACTTTTGACAATGTCAGACCCAGTAGCCTTGAGATTGCGCTTCAAGGAATTAGGAGAAGCTTTACACTTCGCTGGAGGAGATCTAATTGCGTATATCAATGAAGAAGTAGAGAAGCACTCATAGTTTTGCTTATATAGGCTAAATATTTATCATCAGCATCACCATGTGGTTTATTCTTCCTATGTATTATATTAAAAAGCAATGTTCACGATAGAATAATTTGATGTCGTGGTTGCCTGTGTCAGAGGTCACAGTAGTGATGCCAGTAGTTGCTTCTGTATATCATTGTCTATGTACAATTTATAACAAACATTCAGATTAGCGATTCAGACGCTGTCTGCAGTTCAGAGGCATTCACTACTGGGTCCTGAAGGCGAAAATAAACATTATCTACGTGAATCGAATCCTTCTGACTGTTACAGAGGGGAGTTTTCGTTATCAACCAGTGTTCATCATCCTCCATTGACTGTTCGCCGTTACTGTACATTATTCATCGGTGTTCATCGTTCCGTCAACCGTTCTTCGCCCGCCGTCATCTTTCATCGGTCTTCACCGTCGTCTGTTGATTGTTTGCGTTCGCCGTCGTCCTTCATCGGTTCTTCGCCGTCGTCCGCTCTCATGTATCCTTCATCGTCTCTTCACCGTTGATTCTTCACTGATTTTAGCTAAGTTATGACGATACTTGCCTGCCAACGAAACATGTACAAATCTCGCTGACAGGCAGCATCTGAATTGTTAATATATTTTGTTATTTTTTTAGTAAATTAATGAATACACATTACGTTCCATCGAATCATCTCATTAATAAATGTTGAAAAATTGAGAAAATATTCGTATCTTTTTTGTATGAAAAAAGCAGGTGATGGAAGAGACTTCATTCTCTTATTTATTTTCTTAGGGCATAGTTATCTGCCCCATCACCGATAATACGTGACAGCACTCATCGCCATCTTTACCAAGAGTGAGATTCCCGGACAGCATTAGAACGGACAACGGATCTCAGTTCACCGGCCGCCTGATGCAAGAAGTGTTCGAGTTGATACAAGTTCATCACATTCGTACACCACCGTACCACCCAGCCAGCAACGGACAAGTAGAAAGACTGAATGGAACCCTTCTCACCATCCTCAGGAAAGTCGCCGACGACAACCCGGATACCTGGGACACCTACGTGAATGCGGCACTGTTCGCATACCGAGAAACGCCCCATGCAGTCACAGGTTACACCCCGTCAACATTGCTTTTCGGCAGACCTCTAGCAGGACCGCTAGAAGCCCTACGCAGAAGTTGGACGGAAGCTAAGATAGACGACACACCCAGAGGTGCCACCAAGTACGTCGCAGACCTGCAGGAAACCCTCAAAGCCACGTGGAAGAAAGCTGGTGAAGCACTGAAGAAGGCAAGAGCCCGTCAGGCGAAGTACTACAACCGCCACGCGAAGGACAGAGAACTGCAAGTCGGCGATCAAGTGCTACTCTTACTTCCAAGTGGAACCAACAAGCTGGACATCGCCTGGAGAGGATTGTACCGAGTGACTGCCAAGAAATCCAAGACAGTCTACCAAGTAGAGGTAAACGGGAGAGCCCGATACCACCACATCAATCTTCTCAAGAAGTATACGGACCGACCAGCGACCCCAAGCACTCACAATTTTGCTAGCCATCGCCATCGCGGAAGAAGGAGAAAGCATGGAGACCAATGCAGTAGAGTATCCCCTGCTCTCCAAAGAAACCCACAAGGACGTGATACTCAACGGAGACCTCGCCGCCAAACAGCAACAGCAAGTACTACAGGTCATTCGACAGCGTCAGACTGTGCTCACAGACCGACCAGGGAGGACAGACCTCGTCGAAGTAACGCTAACGGTGACCGACCCAACACCCGTCCGCCAGAAGCTCTACCCGATGCCACTGTCGCAGCAGCGAGCCATCAAGGAAGAGATAGACACATTACTGGCAGCCGGAATCATCTCTGAGTCTACTTCACCCTACAGCGCAGGCACGGTATTGTTGCGAAAACCCAACGGAGAGCATCGACTGTGCATCGACTTCAGACTCCTGAATGCCGTAACGCAGTTCCAGCCAGAGCCACTCCCGGACCAGACAGACCTATTTGCCAAGTTACAGCGAGCGAAGTACTTCTCACGCATCGACCTCAGCAAAGGATACTATCAAATACCAGTACAACCACAGGTCCGAAGGAGCCTAGCGTTTGGCACTATGGAAGGACACTTCGAGTTCAACGTACTTCCATTCGGACTCCACAACGCACCCAGCATCTTTAGCGCAATGATGCGGAAACTCCTGCCACCCCTGAGCAGCGAGCACCTACACGCGTTTATGGACGACATCCTCATCGCAACACCTACGTGGGAGGAACATGTCACGCTCCTACAACAACTACTCGCCCGCCTCAGAGACACTGGATTGACGGCAAGACCCACCAAGTGTCAGATGGGATTCACAGAATTAGAATTCCTGGGACACACCATAAGTCAAGGAAGCCTGCGACCTGTAGAAAAGACCGTGAAACGTCTACTCGACGCTCCTAGGCCCAAGACCAAAAAGGAAGTGCAGTCGTTTCTAGGACTCTGCGGCTTCTACCAGAAGTTCATCCCCAACTACAACAGCATCGCCGTGCCACTGACAAATGGAACCCGGAGAATCGCCCCGGACAAAGTCGTATGGAGAGCCGAATGCGAGACAGCATTCCAAACCCTCAAGGACAAAATAACATCGGCGCCAGTACTCCACCTACCAGATTTGACGCGGCCACTCTGTGAGGGTCCATGTTTCGCAAGCGTATAGGAAGTTGGAGATGACAAGGGAGCGCAGCAGCCTTACCTTGGAATGTAGACTGATGGCTCTATCTTTCCAAATGGGCTTCAACCTTGTCAGGGCAGCAGTTGTTTGAGCGATCCTGGAGAGGACTTCCTGTCGGGACCCATTGTCTGATACAATGGCTCTTACATATTTGAAGATATGCACTGTGTTGAGGGATTGACCTTGGACTTTGATGTCAATGCTGATGCCTTTGGTGTTGTTGGTCATCATTTTGGTCTCCCCTGCACTTATTTCCATTCCATAAGCTCTGGAGGTGGTGTCAAGCCTCTCTGTACAAGCTGTTCAAGTTCTTGCTCCTCTCCAGCCATCAATGTCATTCGCAAAATGGAGGTTGGAGATTGCTCTACCCCCTATGCTGACTGTGCCTTCGTTGTCCGCAAACAATATCTCACATGATGCGCTCTAGGAAGATGTTGAAGAGAGTAGGCATCCTTGAAACACACCAATTGTTGTTCTGAACCAGTTCCCGATGGCGCTGTTGTGGATGATTGCACTGGTAGCCTTGTCATACAGGCTTTTGATGACATCAATAATCTTAGGGCTGATGTTGTACACTCTCATGGTTGCCCACAGAGCTGCATGCCAGACACGGTCAAACGCTTTCTTGAAGTCTACAAACACATGATATAGATGTTGGTGATGCTGTAGGTATTTCTCGCAGATTATTCCGAGGTTAAAAATCTGTTCAGTGGAACTTCGCCCTGTCCTGTATTCTGCCTGTTCTTCAGCTATGATTTGTTCAGTTTAGGGTTTCAACCTATTGAGTATTATTTTCAGGAGGACTGTCGCGAAAAACATGCGTCTCTTTTGTCAGCAACGGTGCATCGTTTGTTTAGTTTTTCGTGATGTTCAAATGACAATGTTTTGGGTGCCTTTGGATTCTCAGTATTAATTGAATTCCAAAGATTATGTTTTGACGTCGGCATATTATACGTCATAGACGGATTGCGTCATTTGTTGGGGTAAACACGGGCGAGAAGAAGATCATCGCGACTCAGGAGACATTCCAACACGGCATTAACTAGTGCAAGGCACACCAGTTGGGTTTAATCGACCAAGAAGGATACAGAGAGGTCCTTTAGATACAGGGTGAGTCCGCCGGAACGTACGGGTGGGAGTGACCATCACCTTTCACTGACTCAAGAGTCCAGTAACCAAGGTCGTCAACTGGACGTTACCCGTGGGGGAAGCCATTTTGCTTTCACGAACCGTTGGGTTCAATTCTTCATGCGTCATCGTGGGTACGTGTTCAGCTAGGCTATACTAGGCTAACAGATGCCAGATAGATAGCTATGTAGGTAAAAATAAACATAATAATATTCATGCGCCATCGTGGGTACGTGTTTAGCTAGGCTATGCCAGATAGATAGCTATGTAGGTAAAGATAAACATAATAATATTCATGCGCCATCGTGGGTACGTGTTTAGCTAGGCTATACTAGGCTAACAGATGCTAGATAGATAGCTATATATATTAAGAATTCGGAGGCAACCGCGGCAGGTGGTGCGGCACCCCCTGAAATCATTGCGTATTTTGGGGTAAGAGCCGCATAAGGATCCTCCCGTGCGTTGACAAGGACCTTGCTGTAATGGCTGATAAGGCTGATGGTGCGGTAATTTTCACTCTCCTGAAGGTTACCCTTTTTTGGGAAGAGTGATGACAAGCGACTGGGTCTATGGTGTAGGCCACTCCCAACTTTGCCAGATCTTGTTACAGATAATGGTGAGAGCGTCAATCATCGCTTCCCCTCCGGCTTGCAGCCATTCCGCTGTTATGTTGTCCATTCCCGCTGACTTCCCCTTCTTTAGTGATTGCACTTCTGCCTCAACTTCTTCTCGGAGAATTGGGAGGGTTTCTTCCTCTTCTCTCTTCTGGGGACATGCTAGAACTGATGGGTGTCCGTTTGGTTTGTGGTTGTAAAGGTCAGAGCAGGACTCAGTCCATTATCCAAGACTTCTTGTTCTTCTGTAAAGCATATGCCAGACTTGCTTTGGATCGTGGAGACCTTGTGCTGTTTAACACTTGTCAGCCGCTTCACAGTCTGGTAGGCCTTCTTGCTGTTGTTTTTGTTCAGACTGTTCTCTATTTCATGGCATTGCTCTTCTATCCAGTGTACCTTTGCTGTGCGCATGCCTTTTCGGATGTCATTGTTGATTTTTTATCATCATTTTAATCATCGTTTTAAGCGTCGCATTACTTTCGCCAACTTTACACCCGGATCTTCACCTAATGTAATACTGCAGTACCAGTCCGCTATCGGGGATCCACAAAATTCTTGCAGAGGGTCAATTCTTCTTGAGTAATGCGCCTGTGGCCCAATTAAGGGACTTATTAAAGATCTCCCAATACAGTGAAAAAAACGGCAACCTACAGAAAAGTTACATTGTTAAGAACATTATGGCAAGTTTACAATGAGAATTTGACCAACAGTTACGAAATGAACAGTCTGGTGGGCCCATCATAACTAGTTTTGGTAAAGACACTTGTTCAGGTGCTACAGCTAATATCATGCATGTATATATGTAGTCAACATTGAAGCAAAAATTGATTGTGTGTATAAATCTAATTAAACTTACCAGTTCTGGTTGTAAAATAGTGAAGACCGCCAAAATAATTCTCCCGCCCAACCCGGTTCTACCTGTTAGTAATTTTTCCCCCGTTGTTAGGCCTACAGAAGAGGTGGTCCAATGTAGGAACATGCTCAATATAAGGCCCCTCTTCCCCCCACTCTCTCTCTCTGTCTCTCTCTCTGTCTCTCTCTGTCTCTCTGTCTCTCTGTCTCTCTCTCTCTCTCTCTCTCTCTCTCTCTCTCTCTCTCTCTCTCTAAAAGATAGGTGTGTGCGAGTATCTGGTTTGTGTGTGATCTATGTTGTAGTAGTGGGACAGAAAACGTATTATTGTGATGGTATATTTTGGCACAAAACTGTACATACTGCCATGTAGGCTCAATCCCCGTGCCGTCGCCATGGTACATAAAACATCCCTCTCTGCCACAGTGATGCTGGATCTGTCCCCTGCTTCATCGTCATCCCTTCGTCCGACACCTGCAGCAAGTTGTTCTGAATGTTGAACATTCAAGAGTCCAGGAATATATTTATTACAAGAGGGGGGTGAGAGGGGGGAGGAGGGGGCCACAAAGCTTGGTTGGTGAAGGTTGCGTTTCAGTTGCATGGAAAGCCCCCTCTCCTTGAACACACTTCTTATCATCATCATCATCATCATCATCATCATCATCATCATCATCATCATCATACTGGATGGACCCGTCTTTATCGTAAGTCAGACTCAAAGCGCGCGATTTGTAACCAACATACACGGTGAATATCTATCCTATCTTATCCTATCCTATCCCGTAACTCGGAGGTCGTAGGGGCACCACAGATGATCGTTTAAACAACGAACTCCATCTTTCTCTGTCCTCAGCAACCATGATGGTTTCGCTCAGTGTCAAACCAATCCATTCTCGAATGTTGGAATTTAGGCTGATGGTCCTGTCTTTCCAAATAGGCTTCAACCTTGCCAGGGCAGAAGTTGTTTGTGCTATCCTGGAGAGGATTTCCTGTCGAGACCCATTGTCTGATACAATGGCTCCTAAATATTTGAAGCTATGCACTGTGCTGAAGGATTGGCCTTGGACTTTGATGTCCATGTCGATGCCATTGGTGTTGTTGGTCATCATTTTGGTCTTCTCTGCACTTATTTCCATACCATAGGCTCTGGAAGTGGTGTCAAGCCTCTGTATCAGCTGTTCAAGTTCTTGTTCCTCTCCAGCCAATCCATCAATGTCATCCGCAAAACGAAGGTTGGAGATTATATATGTATATGTAACGGTATATATATATATATATATATATATATATATATATATATATATATATATATATATATATATATATATATATATATATATATATATATATATATATATATATATATATATATATATATATCCCAGTGCTTTAAAATAAAGAGCAATAAGCGTGACAGCATGTATGTAATGGCAATTGGATGCAATCTATCTAAACAAATTAAAAAAAGCAAACATAAAAATTTGATTTCCTTTCCGTTTTCTAATAGGGATCTCACTGCCTTTATCACGTGTGTGAGTGATAGATGTGTGTTTGCTATGTGTGTGTGAGAGTGGGTGAAAAATGTGAGCGTGTGTATGTTGGTACAGATCAGAGAGAAAGGAAGAAGAGAGAAATCACTTAGCGATATCGCCTCTATGAGAAGTGATGTACGGTGGAGGAGTTACGTCCCTTCAACATGAGCTTGCTTTCGGTTCAGTTCAGTGGGTAGATTACCGTCCCCGGACACGGATGCGTAAAGGGGATTTGCGTTGCTTTCGGTTCTTAGTCTGTTGTCTATATATGGGTTTTTTTTAATTATATTTAAAAAAAATGTTTTAGACGGCGATTTTCACCTTTTGCTGTTGAAAATGTTTGAAATAAGGCTTTTCAAATTTGAGAATTTTTTTTTTATGCACATCTGTTTATTTTTTCATGACTTGCTGCTTCTTGACCGTAAGGCTGAAATTATACTGCCACGCGCGACTGAAGTGCGGACCGAAACGGACGGGCAGCTAGGTCGGAAGTGGTGATCATATAGGTCCGCGCGACCTAGCCCGACTGTGTAAACAAAAACGAAAAATTGTTCTGTGGCAGTGCAACAATAAAACAATGACTATAATCAAAATCAATGTATCAATGTATCTGGGATGCACTTTCAAACACACCCACACACACACATACACACACCCACACCAGGGCCGGACCTGGGAAAAGTCGAAGGGGGGGTTACAGATTCAGCGAAGGCGCGAAGCGCCGAGCCTTCTAGGGGGGTCCGGGGGCATGCCCCCCGGGAATTTTTTTTTTCAAAGATGCAAAATGGTGCAATCTGGTGCAATCTGAACCTTGAAAAAGCCATTTGTGATGGTCTGGGACTTTGAGCTTTTTTAACAATTGAACTGACAAACTCTAGGGTACAAAAATAATTCTCTGCCCCTCCCTTTAAAAAAAAAATCAACACACACAAACATTTATTTGTCAGCAGAGATGTTTTGTATACTATTATTATTCACTACTTTTTGTCGATCGGTAACGGTATAAAGCTTTACCTTGTAGTTTATGAACATCACAGCCCTGCTTTCATTTTCAGTCTTGCTGCACTAGGTTCCTCGACATTAGTACCATTTGTGAATTATATCTTCCTGCAAAACAGTTCACTGCCTCTTTGAAGTCAACATCAACTTCCCTGTGCACTCTCAGTAAAGCAAGTCCATTGAGCCTCTGTTGCCCCATTGTGGAGCGCAGGTAGTTTTTCAGGTTGCGCAACTGACTGTTTGAACGCTCACAATCGGCAGTAGTGACAGGCAGGGTACAAAGGTACTTTAGCATGATGAACAGGTTGGGATAAAAATCCCTGTCACAACGTTTCAGTGCTTCTGATGCCGTGGATGGGATGATAGCTGTCGCATTCTCAGCAGCACTTCGCCATTTGCAAACCCACCGTTGGTATTCTGCATCAAGGGTAGCGTTGTCTGGTAGGCTAGACTCCCACAACATTGCCAGTGTCTTCACCCCTTCTGGAACCTGCATGAAACCATCCTGGTTGTCTATTAAAGTGCTTGGCACCAGACAGAGACCATCAACTGCTAGGTCAGCATTTTTGAACCTCGAGTCCAATTCGGTTGACAGGTGTTCCAAGAAAGGAATGGCAATGCTAATCTTGAAATATTCTTCTGGAGTGGCCGCAGGTTGGTTGTCATGGAGAGTCTGTCGGGATGCTTGACGAGGAACAATAACATCAGTTGTCAAAGCATTTGCCATTTTGCTAACTTCACCAAACCAGGCAACGAACGCTGTGTTCATAATTATCAACTTAGCATCTTAATTAATTATTCTGAAAAGTCGTTTTGGGGGGATTAGGGCAGTATCAAGGTGAAGGTGCTGGAAGAGGCTTGCGGCCTGAACAGGAAAATATGGCTGCATTTACTAATTTAGACTTAGGGGTTGGGTTATTTGGTCGTTTCAACGGGAAAACGCTTTGGACGTTTCAACGGATCCCTTGAAATGGATTTCCGTTGAATTGTCTATAACTGTTAACTGTTTTGCAGGGAGGCACGGTGGTCTAATGGTAGTGCTTTGGCTTGCGGATCTGAAGGTCCCTGGTTCGAGCCCTGTCCGGGCCATTGTGTTGTGTCCTCTGGAAAGACACTTTACTCCCGTTTCCTACTCCTTCGGATGAGAGTATAAACCGAGGTCTAGTCTGTGTGTCGCATACATTCCATCATAACGGACTTTAAAGATCCTGACGCTCATGTCATAGACGGGTGAGTGCCGGTAACAAGAACACGCCCAGCATGCACTTGGTCCTTCTCCCCCATCCCTGGCTGGCCAGGATAGTGCTCAGTTGTCCGGGCGTCAGACCATGCGCCCAAAGGCTGCGGGTGGGCGTCTCGGGCGGTTTGAGTTAGATCCTATATCGGCCAGCGCCTAGAGTCTGGTCAAGTACGGCGAGATCAGTGCGCTATAAAAATCCTCAATAATAATAATAATAATAATAATAATAATAATAATAATAATAATAAATAACTCTTTGTACCTTGGACCAAAAGTGACTAAAAACTGCAATGTTTATAAAACTTTTTTTTTAAATTGAAACTCTTTAATTGCATTAAATAAAATCTTTTTTTTTTAACTTTGGAGGGGGGGTTCCGGAACCCAGGTAACCCCCCCCCCCCCTGGATCCGGCCCTGCACACCCACACACCCACACACCCTCCTATGCACACGTTTGCTCATTCATGCCTACACGAGAGAGAGAGAGAGAGAGAGAGAGACAGAGACAGAGAGAGAGACAGACAGACAGAGACAGAGAGACAGGGTAGAGGTATTTAAACTACTCAAAGCCAACTGTATATCCATATTCATTATTCTTTCGATAGCAGACACCAAACATAAGCAAACGGGCTGGTTGAAACAAAATTCAATATCCAAATGTGTTCATCAGAATCACCTTTACCTTCATTTCCCATTTCCCTAGCAATGTTTTCCCATGCTTTTTGAATAAGTTCCCGATTGCTGTGATTTTTGTCCGCTTTGTTATATATCAATTGTCTGCAGCGCACCGCCACAATCAATCTTTCGTCCTCCAACTTGGCAGGAAACAGACCGGATGGTAACGTACACTTCGATAGGAGAGCGGGCCCTTCCGCACGCTAAAAAGAAGTGCTGCATGTCCGCACGTCTTTTTTCATCCGCACGACTTCTTACGTCTAGTCGTGTCAGTATAGTCACCGATAGGAAATGAAGAAGAGGACACGACTTTTTTCGGTCCGCACTTCAATCGCGCGTGGCAGTATAATTTCACCCTAAGGGTGTTATCAGCGCTTCCTAAACTGTAACCCGTGATATAGGTGGCTTTTGCATTGTTTTGTTGCTTGAAATAAACAGTATCTGTAAGATAAATTGAGTTAAAATAAAAATAATAATAATATTTTTTAAAAAAAACAATAGTCTAGAATATGTGTCATACATGCGTAATTTATTTTTTGTTCCGTATGGGGTCACACAGCATACGGATTGATTGGCAGTTTTAGTGTGTATAATTTATCATTTTTATGTGTGTGTGTGTGTGTGTGTGTGTGTGTGTGTGTGTGTGGGTGTGTGTTTGTGTGTGTGTGTGTGTCTGCCACAGAACAGCTTTGTTGTAAGAGGTAGACTGCAGCTCCTCCAGTGCAACAGCATGATGGCACTGTGGTACCCGAACGAGTGCAGTCGACGGTGCACGCTGTGCAACCACCCTACAGAAACGGTGTCTCATGTACTGAACGGGTGCACTAAGTACCAAAACATGTATACTGCGAGACACAACAGAGTGGTTGATATGGTGACGTCATGCATACCACAAGGGGATTCCATCGTTGTCATCAAAGACACGTGCTTATCACCACGCACTTTTGGCTTTGACACTGACCTGTTTCGCACCACTGCAACTAGGCCTGATGTCACTCTCATAAATCATAATAGCCGTGAGGTTTTCTTGGTAGAAGTTGCCGTGCCATTTGATGCCTTTGTCGATATATGTTACAATTCAAAGTTTGACAAATGCTTGCAGCTATGCCTAGAAATAAATGCCTTAGGTTATTCATGCAGAACAGTAGTGCTGACCATTGGTAGTCTTGGCAGTGTCCATTATAGAGTGACGTCGGGCCTGAAAATGATAGGTATTCGTGCCTACAGTGTTAAATGGCTTGCGAAATACCTCAGTGTGGGTGTCATGATTGGTTCCCACCGTGTGTGGCAGAGAAGGTGTAATGACATGAAAGTATAAAAGTTCGACATCATGGTTCATTGTGTTTACTGCTTTAATATGATTGTTTTTGCGATGCTTGTTATGAAGAGGACTCTATGTGTATATGTGTAGGGGGGATGTCATATTGTGTGTATAATTATGTTTATGAAAGTGTGTGTGTGTGTGTGTGTGTGTGTGTGTGTGATATATGCTGTTGTTGGTTAACCTTTGTGTATGAGTGTTTATATGTAGGTATTATATGCATGTATGTGATAGATGTGATAGTGTGTGTTGGAGAAAGAAGTATGGTGTGTGTAAGTAAGAGATTGAGTGGATGAGAGAGAAAGAAAGACAGGCAAACAGACAGACACATATTGTGTGTGATAAAGAAGTATGATGTGTGTGTGGGTGGGCGAGAAACGGAATGACAAACATAGACAGCGATAGATAGTTATTGTTAGTAAACGTTTATTTAAATTGTTTTTGATTTTTACGATGGTAATTTAAACAGTTTCTTATACTGTCACAATATCATTGTGATGTTTCATGTATTTTGTATTATTGGCTGAGGAATGAGTTTGGTTGTATAAAATGTATTAATATTTAATATTATTTGTGCTGTAAATTGGTATAATGTTACGCTGTATTTTGTATATAGGTCTTGCCCTGTGTTTGTGGAGAGCATAAATGTGTACGTGCGTAAGAGCGTTTGTGTGTGTGTGTGTGTGTGCGTGTGTGTGTATGTAAAGGTGAATGAGTTCATTATTAAAAATGGGTAGATAAATTTAGAATTGATTTGCCGATGTTTGATGTTAAAGAAAATGTGTTTAGGGTGTAAGTTCACGATAGGCCTATTGGGGTGGGTGTTGTGTGCATTGCGAGTTCGTTTTTTTCATGCGCAGGCGGGTTTCAATGTTTACATCGCATAATGATCAGAAGGCGAAGTGTTGTTTAATAATGCTTTGTCGAAACTTCTGAATAAATTGTCAAAATGTGTGTGTGTGTGTGATATAGAAAGAGATGGAGATCGAAATATAAATAAAGATATTGACTAATTCGAAACGTAAATCTAGTTGTGCACACGGAAATTCATTTATTTACAAAAATGTGCTTCGATTGATTTCAACATAATAATTAGGGTACGTAATAATTATACTCTCTCTCTCTCTCAGTCAGTCAGTCAGTCTTCTCTCTCTCTCTCTCTCTCTCTCTCTCTCTCTCTCTCTCTCTCTCTCTCTCTCTTATTTAAAAAAAGGTGAACAAGGCAACTTTCTGTGATCACAAATGAAACCATCCTGCAATCAACCCTATATATTTCATTCAAATTGACAATACATTCAGTGAGTCTTGTGACAAAATAAAGGGTTGGCATCTGTATTTTATATTAGAATATTCTGCCACAACCTAATTTAATTATAACAGGATACGAAGTTGAGGAATTACAGACACAGTTTGGTGGACAGTAAATAAGTTAATAACAAGCTGCTGAAATTTTACTTTTCTCATACTGTCTTACAATCTTTTTTTTTTTTTTTTTTTTTTTAATAGCCTTGGAGTTAACAATTGCAGAGAACATGACAATAGTGAGCTAATTAGTGCGGCAAATCAAGTTGGGTTACTTAACAAACATAACATTAATCACGTTTATACCAAGACTTTGCAGTGCACCAGAATCGTTTTAAATCTAGATCTAGACAGAGGATGACACATGACAGCAAACGGCCAGAGGGCACCCCTTTTTAGTTCTACTGTGGCTTAATTGACACTGACAATGACAGTAGTGAGTAGGCGTACTTTTTATTGATACTTAACTAAATTCAAGTTAATTATCACTAAGTACTAACCCTACACACAACCTTTATTAATTCCTTGGGCTAATCCAAACCGTTTCTTACACGAAACATCACCTTAGTTCCAATCCGTCTTGTATCATTGACAACCATTCATTGACAGGTCTTGGTCATCATAATTCATTCATATCATGATTCTTGTCTGTCAGAATAGATCTACAATTTCTTCAAGAACTTACCGTTCTTCTTCCTTTGGGAAACGAACAAAACTCTTCCCCTTGCATGCAGCCTTTAATCGTGCGTTTGTGCAGTTCAAAGTTGCACAGCGGTCACCGTAACTGCTCCTGCGATTTTTTTCCCCCTCTCCATCAGATCTTCGCTCTGTGAAGCAGGCATTTTCACACATGTCACAATCAAGTCGCATAACTCTTGACGCGTCATCACACCAATGGCGTCACTGCCTATCCTATCCTATCCTATCCTGTCCCGTAACCCGAAGGTCGTAGGGGCACCACAGATGATCGTTTAACCAGCATACTCCATCTTTCTCTGTCCTCAGCAGCCCTGATGGCTTCGCTCAGTGTCAAACCAGTCCATTCTCGAATGTTGTCCTCCCACCTCTTTTTCGGTCTCCCTCTTCTACCTCCTTGCACTGTGCCTTGCAGAATAGTCTTTGCAAGGCCTGATGATCTGGTGACGTGGCCATACCATCGGAGTTTCCTTTTCTTCACCACTGTTAGCAGGTCATCGTGTTGTCCAATGGCTTGTGTGATGGTCTGTCGGACTTCGTCGTTGGTGATGTGTTGGGTATAGGAAATGCCCAGAAGTCTTCTGTAGCACCTCATCTCCATGCTTTGTATTCTTCGTTGGAGATCTGCTGTGAGGGTCCATGCTTCGCAAGCATATAGGAAGATGGAGATGACAAGGGAGCGCAGCAGTCTTACTTTGGAATGTAGACTGATGGTCCTGTCTTTCCAAATGGGCTTCAACCTTGTCAGGGCAGCAGTTGTTTGTGCGATCCTGGAGAGGACTTCCTGTCGGGACCCATTGTCTGATACAATGGCTCCTAAATATTTGAAGCTATGCACTGTGCTGAGGGATTGGCCTTGGACTTTGATGTCCGTGTGGATGCCATTGGTGTTGTTGGTCATCATTTTGGTCTTCTCTGCACTTATTTCCATTCCATAGGCTCTGGAGGTGGTGTCAAGCCTCTGTACCAGCTGTTCAAGTTCTTGTTCCTCTCCAGCCAATCCATCGATGTCATCTCCAAAACAAAGATTGGAGATTGCTCTACCCCCTATGCTGACTGTGCCTTCATGGTCTGCAAGAGCATCTGACTGCGCGGTCTAAATATTCCTGGTCTATGTACAGATCATCACGCTTTGAGCCTGATTAATAATTTGGAGGAAAGCACGTATATTGCATCCAGTATTATTATTATTATTAATATTACTTGTTGGAGACTGATAATCGTTCTTGAAGCAGTTTAACCCTTTCGCTGCCAAGGGGGAATTGCACTGAGTTACAAACATTTGCCAGGCAAACTGGCTCGCGATTGTAAAAAAAATTACAAACAATTTTATCTGTAACAGTATTAGAAATAACTGGTTAACCCTAATACATTTCTGAAAGGTAATCTAATTTTCTACACAAATAGATGCTGTTTGGAATGAAAAGATAATGAAATTAGAATTTTTTTAACTGACATTTTTTCTCCAAAATGTATATAGGATTTTTTTTCGGGGGGATGGTGGGTGGGGTGGGGGTCCACCCGCCAATAAAAAGGGTTGTCATAACTAACTGATTAAGCAGTTAATATTCTGAGCTTTCCAACTGGTGCGTATTTGTGTTGCTGACCATTTAACTAAATCGAAGAGGAGGGGGGGGGGGGGGGGAAGAACTTTTTACAATGAAAATGACGAGATAACACGTCATTGGCGTATTTCATCACACTATTGATAAGTCATCATACGCAGTCAGGGGGTTAATTGCGAGTGTGGACTGCTGGGTAAGAGAATTAAATACATATTTGTTGGGCAAATGTAGGTTTGTTTACTTGTCTGATTGTTGGTTTGTGGATTGGCATCTCTGCTGTTGACAGCTGCTGGGAGCGCCTCTCTGACTGTAGGCGTTTGTGCTGGTGGCGATTCAGATGCATACTGTTCTGAGATCTCAGCCATGGGGGAAGGTTGGTTGTTCATCACGCCACTCATGTTTTCTTATGCACAGTCATTTATCCAACAACGATGCCTGAAATAGATTAAAATAAACATACACTGATAAACCACCTCGCATTAATTAGCTTGCAGTACAAGAGTATTAATTAGCAAGGGTCTATATATAGTGTATGCATCAACCGAGCAATCGTTAATTTAAACAAAAAAGTCATTAAATAATGATTTTAAAAATATAAAACTAAAAACGAAAAAAATGCTACAAATTCATGAATTTGAGAGGAAAGTTTGGTAATGGTAGGGAATACCCTTAGCGTTAATGAATTATGATGTTACATTCTTTGTAAGCTAACAGTAGCTGGTTGAAAGGCATGCAGTGCACAGCTCTTATTATTAGTAGTATATATTATTTATTTATTTCATCGTTCTCAAGAGCTGCTCAAGGCGCTGGCCGATACAGGATCTAACTCGAGGCGCCCACTTACAACCTTTAGATGCAAAGTCTGAAGCCCAGATGACTGAGCACAATCCTGGATGACCGATGGGGAGGAGAAGGGACCTATACTACTATTAATGGCTTTTCTTCTCGATTTCCGTTTCTGGCAATGGTCAGTGCCAGTGGATGTTTCAACATTTGCAGGCTCTGGTTCTAATAACCCTGCCACCACTGCAGCCAGTTGCATGAGGCGTTCCCATGCAGCATCAAATACACATCAACCGAACAACCGCCAGCAAAAAGTTAGTACACTTGCTGCTGCGTGTATCATTCAGAATTTGATAAATTTCTAACGAATTCCTTATTTTAGATTCAAGTCAAATGAGGTAACGTTCAAGCATGACGTAAACCGATATTGACGTAATACCCGTGCTAGATCATATCTAAACTAGTACATAATTAGTACATAGATATGACGGCCTACTAGCGCCAAAACCGAGAGTTAGTATCATGAGATAATTAAAATTAACACATGTTCTGTGTAATTTAGCGAGATACTGGTAATCCACAGTGTTAATGAATAATTATCGGTATTTGCCACGAGCTCCTAGCGCCAAAACCTGATAAATGCAAATGTCATGAGATAATTATAAATATCATATGAAAATTACAATTATCAAGGAATAATTACAATTATCAATTTTTTTTTAAAAATAAATATCTTCGCGTGATCATGTTTAATTTTCAGTTTTGGCTCTACCAATCCGTCTGGAAATGCGCCAAAACCAAAAATTGTAATTTTCATTTAATAATTGCAATTTGTACGTGTTAATTGTAAATATGTAGTTGATATTTGTAATTATCGCAAGATATTTGTAATTATCGCAAGATATTTGTAATTATCTCATGATATTTGTAATTATCAGGTTTTGGCGCTAGTAGGCCGTCATATATGTAAATTACGCAGAACCATTATCCCTGATACCCGTAAATGCAAGTATTGGCGCTAAAAAGCTGCATCAGTCAGAATTAAACATGATCACGTAAATATTGTAATTATCAAGTGAAAATTGTACTTATTATATGATAATTTCAATTTTCGGTTTTGGCGCATTTCCAGGCAGATTGCTAGAGCCAAAACTGAAAATTAAACAGGATCACGCGAAGATATTTTTAATTTTTCAGTATTAGGCCTATTTGTAATTATCCCTTGATAAACGTAACTATCCTATGATATATTTGTAATTGTCTCATGATATTTGTAATTATCAGGTTTTGTTGCTAGTAGGCTAGTATAAATGTAAGAATTCTATGCAAAAAATAAATAAATAAATATCTTATATATATATATATTTCCGGGAAATTCCGAAACTGACAAAGTGTGTATGCTTTTTCAGTATATAATTTATAAAATTAATTCATGTATGTGGAATAAAATCTCTGAATATTTTGTTTTAGCTTTTACTTCACTCACAGTGTTCCAAGCAAAGATACAATGAAAAGAGTACAAGGCTAAATAGCCAACATTTTATCCAAATGTTAAAATTTTTTAATGGCATTGACGACCTACTTTTTTGCAGCACCGTTTTGTGACAGATCCCCAAATTCTGAGGTGAAAATCTTTGTACAGCACTGCAATACAGTAATAACCTGCGAAAGTTTAGTTTTTCTAACGGAGTAGCTAGCTACCTTTTAGAATGATTTCCAAGATTCTTTTTTTTAAAAGGCACCTTCACATAATTTTTTTCTAAATCCAGTTGGATTAATTACCAAAATTTAAAGAGATTTTCTTTAGCTATGATGAACGATTTGTAGGAACATTTGCATGCATAACAGACCCAGAAAGAAATAAGCCAGTCAAAGAAAATTACATTCGCAATGTTTCACGATCTATTTTGTCCTCACATTATTACTACTACTACAAACACTTATAAAAACGTAGTGGTTCGTTTACAAAGGGAGGAGTTTTCTCCCTTGTAGTCACCACTGTGACTTCACTTTATCAACTTCATTCAATCGTGTAATGGGTAAAGCAAAGAAACGTCAGGTTACCTTGCATATAAGTGGAGATTAATGAAGCACAGATACGCGTCCGTCAAATAAAATTAGAGAGCTTTAGTTCGACCAGCGAAAAACTTGGTTTGCAGTGATCCCTTTCGTTTCCAGTAATGCAATCGGGGAATCCTTGCAAACTTTACTTCGTGCCTGCGGTTCTGAAGTGACACGTCTTTAGTTGCAGACGAAATTTTATTCGTCCCTATTATCCAGGAAGGTAAATGCAAACCTATCCAGGGGCGGACGAGGCCGGGGGAGGGGGGGGGCGGGCACAGTAGGCGACCCCCCCAAAAAAGGGAAGAAAAAAAAAGAAAAGAAAAGAAAAAATGAGAAGAAAAAAAAGGGGAAAAACACACACACACACACACACACACAAATAATAATAATACAAAAATTTTAAAAGGTGGAAAGAAGAAAAGCGTGCCCCCCTTCCCCACTATAGTCCATTCACCTGTTCAGGGTCCTCATTGGCCCTCGGGCACGCATTCAAGAATTTAACAAGCAGGCTCTGTACTTACACTGCGTATCTCATTGCTTGAACCTTCGTGTTGTTCATGCCTGCAGAATTCTAGAAGTGAAGAACATGTTTGAAGTCCTGAAAGAAGTGTCCCTGTTCTTCTCTCTTTCTCCAAAATGACAGAGAAAGTTTGAACATGTGGTGGAGTCAGCCCAAGCAGAAAGCAAGAGGAGAAAACTGGTCGACCTGTGTAAAACACGGTGGGTCGAGAGGCACTCTGCCTTTGAAACTTTCGCCGAACTCTTCCCTGTGGTCTATGACTGCCTTGGCCAGATGGTGCAGGAGAACACAGATTGGGACAGTGAAACGCTCACCAAAGCTGGAGGGTTTTTGCACGCTTTCCAGTCGGGTGACTTTCTGGTAGCTTTTGTCGTCACCCAAAAATGCCTGCAAGTTTTCCGTCCACTGACTTTGAAACTTCAGCAAAAAGCAAAGAATGTTGTGGCTGCGTACGGAGAAATAAGCGCAGTGATGACAACAGTTAAGGGATTCAGGGATGACGTCATTGCAACCTTCAGCAACTGGTTTCAGGAAGCAAGTCGGCAGCAACAGCCGACTCAATTCAATTCAATTCAATTCAACACATCTTTATTACCACATGAATGGAAATATTGTACAAGTCTCATCACATTATGTTATATAATGGCTCCACACATCAAGACAGTTATAATGAACAATAATAAGACAAAGACTAATATAAGAGGTTCAGAAAGCATAGAATCCGTACGCACATCATCCGTACATAATTTAACTATGCATTGATAGAGCGAACGCCTCTTGCAGGTAAAAATCTGCGCAGACCAAGGGGTGCAGAACGACAGACATGTCGGAGTAACCCGCCAGCAGAGACAACTGAAGATTACTTCCGCAGATACATAGGTATCCCGTTTTTGGATCACCTCATCGCCCAGCTGGACTCTCGCTTCACTACCGCTCTGAAATTGCTGTTGACGGGCTTTGTCTTGTACCCTCGTGCATCATGCAAGGCAGGGACGGGCCAGTGGCAGGTTTTCGGAAGGTACCCGAGGGTATCGAGCGACTTGCCAGTCTATGGCAAGCAGATCTGCCAAGTTTTCATGAGCTGGACACCGAGTACATCCGATGGATGCACAAGTGGGAGAGCGCTGATGCAGGGGCCGTTCCTGATACTGTGGCCAAGACTCTCAGAGCATGCAATGTGGATTTTTTCCCGAACATTCACGTGCTACTGACCCTTTTGTGCACTCTTCCGATCACAACAGCTGAATGGGAAAGAACTATCAGCGGCATCAGGACGCTGAAATCCTATCTGAGATCAACGATGGGTGAGACCAGGCTCAACGGGCTCGCTCTAATGAGGGCTCACCGACACATCACAGTGGACATTGACGATGTCGTAGAACGGTTTGCGGGAAGATACCGCACCATCATGTTTCTTCAACCTCGCAATATGCTGAACGCCTGAGAAAGTAAGTGTTCTAGCTGTGGGCCAATGTGTCAACTGTACTATTTATCGCTTTGGTTATATGATGAGACGAGCAGATGAGAAAGGCGTAAACAGAGAGGCAACAATTCAGGCTAGAGTGTCCATGATTTATTCCATCCACAACTATCGGTTTTCCCCTCTTGCTCCTGACGTCACTTCTCTATTACGTATACCAAGATGACATCATGTGTATTAGAATTACAGTCCAAGTGATTACCATACAACTCCCCTTTCAGAAGCCTACTGGAGAACAACATAAATTATTACATTCGACTGTATAATTCTCGATGCTGATTTCTCTTGTTCTAGATTTTTTTTTTTTTTTTTTAAGTAAAGAACTAAATGAAGAAAATGTCTTCTATAGGACTTGAAAAATGTGCATCACTGAAAGGATTTAGTGTGTGACAAAACATTGCCTTATTTATGCAGTGTAAATATTGAAACACAAAGTGAATTAAGGTTTTGTAAGCACACATGTGTAAGTAAAGAAGTTGCATGTCTCTCTGCGAACGTATTAGATGTCTGTGTATAAATCAAGCTTGACAGGCGGACGAACAACTCTGCCTGATCTTGTTGTTTGCCCGGATAGTTTGTCCTTTGGCTGAATTTGTGAGGAATTCTTTGGTGTTGGAGCCTTCTGTGTTCGCGGAGGTTTGTGCGCTTGTTGACGTGTGTCAATTTGGGTAGTCTTGGGGAGGTGACCTGCTGTTGTCGCTGGCGGTGTTGGCAGTGCGTTGTCAGTTGAGGTTGTCCTTTCTGTAGGAATGATGTGAGATCTGTTGCGACGTATCTGACCGTGATTGGTCGAGATGATGTACGATCTAGGGTTATGATGCTGAGCTGCCACTGTGCCGGCTCGGTCGAGATCTCTTATGTAGACTTGACTACCGGGTTTCAGTTGTGTAGCGTCTTTAGTTGCGTGTCGTGTATTGTAGTGTAGACGTTGTTTTTCTTTGAGTATAGCTTCTCGCTCCTGGATGAGGGTGTGATTTGGGGTGTGTTGGGCGAGTTTAGAGGGAATGATGGGAATCTTAGTTTTGAGGATTCTTCCCATCAAGAGTTCACATGGGGATGAGCCATTTGAGAGTGGAGTGGCTCGGTATAGGAGTAGAGCTGCATACGGATCTTTGGCCTTTTTTAGTGTTTTCTTGAGGGTTTGGACAGCTTTTTCAGCTTCACCGTTACTCTGAGGATAGTGAGGTGAACTGGTGGTATGCGTGAATCCATATTCAGCTGCAAAACTGCGGAATTCAGCACTGGCGAATTGGGGGCCATTGTCTGAAATTACGACATCTGGTATGCCATGAACCGCAAAAATGCTCTTGATCTGAGTGATAGTGCGGGTGCTGGTGATAGTGTCTAGGGGTCGGAACTCAATCCATCTGGAATAGTAATCAACGACAATCAGGAACATTTTGCCTTTGAGCTCGAAGAGGTCCATACCGACTCTTGACCAGGGTCGGTCTGGGAGTGATGATGGTAGCATCGGTTCCTTTTTTATCGATTGATGGATTTTGCAGATGTGACAGTTGTTGACAGTCTCCTCGATCTGTTTAGAAATGTATGGCCACCAAACGCAGGTTGATGCCAAAGCACGTGTTTTTGAAATGCCCATATGTCCCTCTTGTAGTTTATCTAGAATGTCTATTCGTAGTGTTCTTGGGACAACGATTCTGTCGTCGTATAGTAGCATGTCATCAACCAGTGTCAGGTGATGTCTGTTGATCCAGTACTGTTTGAGTAAAGGTGACTCCGGTAGGAAATCTGGCCACCCAGTGTGGCAGTAGTTGCGAACTTGTGACGTCTCTGGATCTGACTTTTGTTCAGCACAGATTTCTTGAAGCTTCAGAGATGAAGCTGACAAGATCTCCCTGCACTGGCGAGTGTGCTCTATAGTATCATCAACAAGATTAATGTCCTTTTCAGTTGGTTGAGATGCCGGAGCTCGAGAGAGAGCATCCGCTGTGGTCTGATTCTTGCCACTGACATGAACCATCTTGACCGTGAATCTCATCATTCGGAGCCGAAATCGTTGAATGCGTGGTGGAACTTTGTGAAGCTCAGTGGTGCTGAGGAGTGTGACCAATGGTTTATGATCTGTCTCCACCGTGAGTTCGAGTCCCAGGACGTATTCAGCTAGACGTTCACATGCCCAAGTCACAGATAGGGCCTCTTTTTCAATGACCGCGTAGTTGTGCTCAGCTGGGGATAATGAACGGGAGATGAAACAGACTGGTCTTCGTTGACCATCCTCTTGTATCTGGTATAGGACCGCGCCGATACCTTCGTTAGATGCATCTGCAGCTATGATGGTGGGGCGAGTGGGGTTATAGTGTGCTAGTACTGGAGGTGATAGCAGCATTTCTTTAGCTTTTTCAAAAGCTAGCTTTTGTGGATCTTCCCAGATCCACATGTTGTCCTTTTGGAGAAGTGCACGTAGAGGTGCAGTGTGGTGAGCCAAATTGGGTGTGAATTTAGCGAGCTGGTTGAGCATGCCCAAGAATCTCTGGAGCTCTTCCACGTTAGAGGGTGGTGGGAAGCTGGTGATGGCTTCCACCTTGGTCGGGTCAACGTGAATACCTGTGGCGTCAATGATGTGGCCTAAGAAGCGTACCGAAGATTTTGAGAATTCACACTTGTCATTGAGTGTAAGTCCTGCTTCTTGGCATTTCTGCATGACTGCTCTGACGCGTTTGTCATGTGTATCCTGATCTGCCGCATGGACCAGAATGTCATCCATGTGACATATGATGCCTTCAGGGTCGCCCAGGATACCGGAGATCGTTCGTTGAAATACTTCGCTGGCTGAAGAAATACCGAAAGGGAGACGATTGAAGCAGTATCTCCCAAAGGGTGTGACGAAGGTTGTCAACAGCTTGGATTCTTCTGAAAGCGGTATCTGCCAGAATCCGCTTTTGGCATCCAGTTTGGTGAAGATTTTGCTGTTGGCTAGCATAGCGAGACTCTGGTCCACTGATGCCATGGGATGAATCTCACGCTGTACAGACTTATTCAGGTGAGTAAGATCAACACAGATGCGAACGGCTCCATCTGATTTTGGAACGACGACGATGCCGGAGCACCAACTGGTGGGCTCCGAGACTGGTGTAATGATCCCCTGTGCCTCCATGCGCTCAATTTCCCTTTTTACCTTATCTATAAGGGGGTGAGGCACTTTGCGTGGTGTGTAGATGCATACTGGATGAGCATCAGGTTTGATTTTGATCGTGTATGTTGTCTTGAGCATCCCGATGCCTTTGAAAAGTGCTGGGTATTCAGCTCTGAAGTCTGGGATGGAATCAACACCATCGATGCGCTGAATTATGCCCAGGCCTGTACATGCAGAACGGCCCAGTAGTGCCATTGTTTGGCCTTTGATGACGTATAGTGTTTCAATCAATGACCTACCTTTATACTCAAGTTTTGCCTGTGTGGAACCAAGTACTGTGAGAGTAGTGTCCCCTGGCCCTTTGAGTCACTTTGTAGTGTGTTTGAGAAAACAGAAATGAGCGTTAGCCCACCTCTCCCCAATGACTGATACTGCTGCCCCAGTCTCAAGCTTGAACATGATGGGTTCACCTTCGACGGAGATCTGTGCCGTCCAGGTGCTGTCATCATTGATATTGTATATGTGTCCAAGGAATTCATCCTCTTCCTCTTCGCTGTCACACTCTGACAATTCATTGAGATGTCGTTGAGGAGCGCGAGAGCGACAGACCGTCTTATAATGTCCCTTCTTCTTACAGTGTGTACATATTGCCTGACGGGCAGGACATTTATCTCTAGGATGGGACTCAAACCCACAGTACTGGCACTTGTGGGACACCTGGTCTGATATTGGGTATTTGGCAGTGTTCTGTTTGTAGTCATTCTGGCGCTTATCTCCTCTAAATTGTGGGGGAGGTAAACGGCGATGTTTGTTGATAACGTTGACGTCTGCGGCCGCCCGCAGTAGTGGTTGTCCTTCTTTGCGTGATTCAGCTTGTCGTGAAAGCTGCATAGCTTGTTCTAAAGTTAGCTCCGGTTTAGCTTGAAGATCTTTAGAAAGATCGTCATCTGTAACCCCGACTACGATCCTATCTCTGATCAGTTGGTCACGAAGGGTACCATATTCGCAATCCTCTGCCAGCTTGTGAAGTTCTTGAATGAAAACATCTATTAGTTCCCCATCCTTTTGTCGTCTGGTGTTAAACTTCGCTCTTGCGATTATCACGTTTTTTCTGGAACCAAAATGTCCGTCAAAAGCCTTCATCAGATCTGAGAATGTGATCATGCTTTCATCTACGGGTCTTCCTTCTATTGTAATGGTTGACAAAATGTCATCTGCCACTTCTCCCATACTGTATAAGAATGTACTCACACAGTCATCGTCCGCTAGAGCGGAGCATGTCTTGAATCGGAGGAACCGTTGTTTCCATGTTTGCCAGTGTTCGGGCCTACCATCAAACGGTTTTGGAAGGGGAACATGAACATTGTGTCGACGAACCATTTGTTGCGGTATCTGTTCACGTGGTGGATCCATTATCCCGACGTTGCCACCATGTACTATTTATCGCTTTGGTTATATGATGAGACGAGCAGATGAGAAAGGCGTAAACAGAGAGGCAACAATTCAGGCTAGAGTGTCCATGATTTATTCCATCCACAACTATCGGTTTTCCCCTCTTGCTCCTGACGTCACTTCTCTATTACGTACACCAAGATGACATCATGTGTATTAGAATTACAGTCCAAGTGATTACCATACATCAACCTTTTTTTTTTCTTTTTTCCTCACAACTAATGTCTAATTTTACGCGAAACACGCACGTGTTGATCTCTCTCTCTCTCTCTCTCTCTCTCTCTCTCTCTCTCTCTCTCTCTCTCTCTCTCTCTCTCTCTCTCTCTCTCTCTCTCTCTCTCTCTCTCTCTCTCTCTCACACACACACACACACACAAACATCAAAAACCACACTCATGACAAACTTTCTTTTACTGTGTTTGAGTGCACGAATCTGTATACCGGATAAAAAAATTTAAAAAATGGCAGTGCCCCCCGCCGGGCATTTACTCTGATCCGTCCCTGCTATCCTATCCTGTCCCGTAACCCGGAGGTCGTAGGGGCACTGCAGATGATCGTTTAATCAGCACACTCCATCTTTCTCTGTCCTCAGCAGCCCTGATGGCTTCGCTCAGTGTCAAACCAGTCCATTCTCGAATGTTGTCTCCCGTCTCCCTCTTCTTCTACCTCCTTGCACTGTGCCTTGCAGAATAGTCTTTGCAAGGCCTGATGATCTGGTGACGTGGCCATACCATCAGAGTTTCCGTTTCTTCACCACTGTTAGCAGGTCATCGTGTTGTCCAATGGCTTGTGTGATGGTCTGTCGGACTTCGTCGTTGGTGATGTGTTGGGTATAGGAAATGCCCAGAAGTCTTCTGTAGCACCTCATCTCCAAGCTTTGTATTCTTCGTTGGAGGTCTGCTGTGAGGGTCCATGCTTCGCAAGCATATAGGAAGATGGAGATGACAAAGGAGTGCAGCAGTCTTACTTTGGAATGTAGACTGATGGTCCTGTCTTTCCAAATGGGCTTCAACCTTGTCAGGGCAGCAGTTGTTTGTGCGATCCTGGAGAGGACTTCCTGTCGGGACCCATTGTCTGATACAATGGCTCCTAAATATTTGAAGCTATGCACTGTGTTGAGGGATTGGCCTTGGATTTTGATGTCCGTGTGGATGCCATTGGTGTTGTTGGTCATCATTTTGGTCTTCTCTGCACTTATTTCCATTCCATAAGCTCTGGAGGTGGTGTCAAGCCTCTGCACCAGCTGTTCAAGTTCTTGTTCCTCTCCAGCCAATCCATCAATGTCATCCGCAAAACGAAGATTGGAGTTTGCTCTACCCCCTATGCTGACTGTGCCTTCATGATCAGCAAGAGCATCTGACATGATGCTCTCTAGGAAGATATTGAAGAGTGTTGGAGAGAGTAGGCATCCTTGACGCACACCGATTGTTGTTCTGAACCAGTCCCCGATGGCGCTGTTGTGGAGGACTGCACTGGTAGCCTTGTCATACAGGCTTTTGATGACTTCAATAATTTTAGGGCTGATGTTGTACACTTTCATTGTTGCCCATAGAGCTGCATGCCAGACTCGGTCAAACGCCTTCTTGAAGTCTATGAACACATGATATAGATGTTGTTGGTGCTGTAGGTATTTCTCACAGATTATTCTGAGGTTGAAAATCTGTTCAATGGTACTTCGCCCTGCCCTGAATCCTGCTTGTTCCTCAGCTATGATTTGTTCAGGTTGGGGTTTCAACCTGTTGAGTATTATTTTCAGGAGGACCTTGCTGGGATGGCTGATGAGGCTGATGGTGCGGTAATTTTCACACTCCTGAAGGTTACCTTTTTTGGGAGAGTGATGACAAGCGACTGGGTCCATGGTATAGGCCACTCCCCACTCTGCCAGATCTTGTTACAGATAATGGTGAGGGCATCAATCATCGCTTCTCCTCCTGCTTGTAGCAGTTCCGCGGGTATGTTGTCCACTCCCGCTGACTTCCCTTTCTTTAGCGATTGCACTCCTGCCTCAACTTCTTCCCGGAGAATTGGGAGGATTTCTTCTTCTTCTCTGCTCTCGGGACATGCTAGAACTGATGGGTCGCCAGTTGGTGTATGGTTGTAAAGGTCAGAGCAGTATTCTGTCCATCTGTCCAAGACTTCTTGTTCTTCTGTAAGGCATATGCCAGACTTGCTTTGGATCGTGGAGACTTTGGGCTGTTTGACACTTGTCAGCCGCTTCACAGTCTGGTAGGCCTTCTTGCTGTTGTTCTTGTTCAGACTGTTCTCTATTTCCTGGCATTGATCTTCTATCCAGTTCTCTGTTGCTGTGTGCATGCCTTTTTGGATGTCATTGTTGATTTTTCGGTAGACATCAGCTCCCTGTGAGGTGTTCTTTTTCTTTTTTATTTCTCTTCGTTTATCACACAGATCCAAAAATTCAGGTGTGATCCACGGCTTCTTCTTTGGTCGGTGCTTGCCAAGGATCTCAGTACTTAACTTGCGACACAGTAGCGAGTGCTCCAACCACTGCGCTATCCGACACCCCGTGTTTTAAAAAAAAGAAGAAGAAGAAGAGGAAGCGATGAAAAATTACCAGTGCTCTATCCAACACTTCAACTATGCTTTCGTTGATAAAATTGTCTGTTTTATTATCCCGGGGTGTCGGATAGCGCAGTGGTTGGAGCACTCGCTACTGTGTCGCAAGTGGAGCATCGTCCAGTGCGGTTAGCACTTGGATGGGTGACCGCAAAACGTGAAGCAACAAATAACAACGCCCCCAGTTGACTCAACTGTGACTGAGTACCTACTCTCTTGAGGGTGGGGAAGGTAAAGCAGCGAGGGAGAGAGATGGGCATCACCCTCATTACGCTGGCCCAAGATAAGTGTGATCTCCAACATCACGCTCCCCTATACCTACGGCCACAGGCTATGGGACAACCTTTACCTTTAACCTTTACCTTTTTTTAAAAAACACAAATCATAGAGCTTCTAAACCCCAACTTGTGTTCATTGCCTACGCTAGCCTACTAACTAACCCGTTTAGGCCTACGAACCTAGTAGTATAGGGCTCGTCTAAACCAAGGGCTGCTCGTGCACATTCATAAGAATACACCAGAAAAGAGATTTTATATCTTTACCATGGCCATAGGAGACTCTTGAAACCTAGACACAACAAAACTAATATTAAAAATCTAAATCGGAACCACAAACTCGATCCTCCGCCATTTTACATCTGAAAGCAAAAGCAGCTAAAAACAGAACCCTTTTAAAGAGCAAAGTATGCCTATTTTAATGAATCAACAACAACAACAAATGGTGAAATAATGCAATCAAAGCATTTCTTCAAGTTTACGTTTATAGCAATTGATCTGATACTATGTGGTTTTGTAGATTATAGTCACACGACACTTTCGCATATAGGTGACTACTGGACCGATTTCTACTGACACCAGCGGGCCGGTTGTTGGTAAAGGGGAAAATAATATGATCACACGTTGACCAATCCGGGATTCGAACCAGCGACCTTTCGGTTACTAGCAAGACGCTCTTACCAACTGAGCTACCCGGCCCCACCTAAGATCTGATACTCTGCCTTAGGAGATCCGTTTTATTTTTTAGATGCTGACGCTGCTGACGTCATAGGTGCTGACGTCATAGGTGCTGACTCATAGATGCTGACTGTTGGGGGAGTCTGTTTTGTTCACACAAACACACAACAATAAACAAGTTAATTGCCAACAAATGCAATTTTTCACTGTCCATTTCAGCAGTATGATTGCTCTCATAGTTTTAGTGTTGATTTAGCCACAAAAACAAACGTATACAGCTATAGGCCGCCTTGTATGTAAAGGTAAAAGATAGTCTCATAGCCTTGTGAACGTAGGGGAGCGTGATGTTGAAAAGATTACACTTATCTTGGGCCAGCGTAATGACGGTGATGCCCATCTCTCTCTCTCTCTCTCTCTCTCTCTCTCTCTCTCTCTCTCTCTCTCTCGCTGCTTTACCTTCCCCCACCCTCAAGAGAGTAGGTAGTCAGTCACCCATCCAAGTGCTAACCCCACTAGACGGTGCTTAACTTGCAACACAGTAGCGAGTGCTCTAACCACTGCGCTATCCACAAAACGTATACAGCTATAGACCGCCTTGTAGATAAAAATAAAGATAGTCCCATAGCCTTGAGATCACACTTATCTTGGGCCAGCGTAATGAGGGTGATGCCCAACTCTCTCCCTCTCTGCTTTAGGTAGTCAGTCACAGTTGAGTCCTTCACGTTTTGCGGTCACCCATCCAAGTGCTAATCACCCTGAACGGTGCTTAACTTGCGACACAGTAGCGAGTGCTCCAACCACTGTGCTATCAGACACCCCTTGGCATTTTTTCTTATTCAGGCTTTGTGTGACAGACTTGCCAAGTTGTGAGCAAAAAAGGTCGTCATATTCTATAACTATAACAAATTAGGATAAATGTAATAATTAACCACCACCTTCAACTCAGCTGTGACAGATGCCGCCACTGAGATCCTTAGCAAGCACTGACCAAAGAACAAGCCGTAGATCAAACCTAAACTTTAGGATCTGTGTGATAAACTAAAAGAGAGATAAACAAGAAAAAGAACACCTCGCAGGGAGCTGATGTCTACCAAAAATCAACAATCACATCCAAAAAGGCATGCGCACAGCAAAGGAGAACTAGATAAAACATTGATGTCAGGAAATAGAAAACAGTCTAAACAAGAACAACAGCATAAAGGCCTACCATACTATAAAGCGGCTGAGAAGTGTTAAACAGCCCAAAGTCTCCACGATCCAAAGCAAGTCTGGCATATGTATGAAAAAAAGAACAAAAAGTCTTGGACAGATGGACAGTGTACAGCTCTGACCTTTACAACCATACACCAAATAGAGACCCATCAGTTCTAGTATGTCCCGAAAACAAAAAAGAAGAAAAAAATCCTCCCAATTCTCCGAAAAAAAAGTTGAGGCAGCAGTGCAATCGCTAAAGAAAGGGAAGTCAGTGGGGATAGACAACATATCCGCAAAAAAAAAAAAAAAATAAATAAATTTTTTAAAAAAGCTGCTACAAGCAGAAAGAAAAGTGATGATTGATGCCCTCACCATTATCTGTAACAAGATCTGGCAGAGTGGGGAGTGGCCTACACCATGGACTGTTTTTTTTTGGTCTATCCAAGTTTGTGTTATTTAGTCTAAATAATTTAGTCACACATTATAAAAGTATATATCTATGTGGGTGTGCATGTGTTTTCTCTCTCTCTCTCTCTCTCTCTCTCTCTCTCTCTCTCCATTAGACCACCGTGCCTCTCGGTGTGTGATGTTGAAGATCACACTTACAGTACTCCTCTCTTAAGGTGACCCCCCACGGGACCAAATTTTTGTTTGATCTTATCCGAGGGGCACCCTAAACAGTCCTCTGATAAGATCAACTACCAGTAAAAAACTTGATCTTATACGAGGTGCTAAATTTTTGTGTCGTGTGACAGTGTGTGTGTGTGTGTGTGTGTGGGTGTGTGTGGGTGTGGGTGTGTGTACATGTGTGTACTTTGGTGCGGCCGTATGCATGTATGCAATACTGTATATGTATTTTTTGTGCCTGTGTATGATGCATAAGCACACCACTCAAACACTCAAACAAACGGATGCAAGCATACATACACATACACACACTCTCACACACACACACAAACACATTGCGCACGCAAATGAGAATAAAAAATAAAAAGTATGCACCAAGACAGTTACTGGGTATATTTGCAGAAAACCTTACACAAGTTTAACGAATTGTTCACTTTGTCTACGCTACGGCACATGCTTTATCGCAAGTGAATGAAGTCAATTCAGGGTAAGGTCCACAGTGGCAATACGTCCCGCTTTTGCCATTGTGCGAAATCTTCTCGATTTGACTCACTGAAAACAAACACAAACAAACAAACAAACAAACAAAAACACACACAAAAAAAAAATTATAATAATAATAATAATAATAATAATAATAATAACAATAATAATAATAAGAAGAATAAGAATAATAAGAATAAGAATAAGAATAATAATAAGAGTGAACATTGGATCACAAAATTTGACCAACATTTTTTTTTCATGGCTGACGTACTGCTATTTTTTACAGATGCAATCACCCCCCCCCCCCTCCTCTCACCACCACCACCACTCCCTTTTTTTCAGTATTATTATTATGATAAAGGTTAGGTGGAACTGGTCACAAAAATTCCAATTACCAGCACAGCCTCCCAGCTATGTGAACAGGAAATGACATCATAAGGAATATAGACATCATCTCAAAACAGGAAGTGACCTCATAAATGACGCATTCTGTGACATCAATTTCTCTTATGCAGTAGTCTCCTCCATTTGGGAACCAAAAAGGGGGTGACGTTATCCGAGGCTTTCCCTTATGCGAGGTGACGCTAAGCGAGGAATTCTAAATGTTACAAAGAAGGTGTTTGGCCGGGACCAACAACCTGATTGATCTTATCCACGTTGTGACCTTAAACGGTAGTGACGTTAACAGAGGAATACTGTATCTTGGGCCAGCGTAATGACGGTGATGCCCCTCTCTCTCCCTCGCTGCTTAATCTATCCCACCCTCAAATGAGTAGGTTCTCAGTCACAGTTGAGTCAACTGGGCGGTGTAGTTATTTATCACTTCACGTTTTGCGGTCATCCATTGGGTGTGTGTGTGTGTGTGGGTGTGTGTGTGTGTGTGTGCGTGTGTGTGTGTGTGTCGGTTAGAGAGGGAAAGTCTGGAATGCATACACCTTATTACTTTCAATCAGTGACAGGATGGTGGAGTGCGCGGGGTGTGAGAGGGGAGGGGCTGAGGGTGGGGTGGGTGGATAGGTGAGTAAAAGGATGGAGAAAAAAAGATGTGATAGCTAAAGCAAAAGATGGTTAAAGTTATAAGTTGACTAATAACAGAAGTGTGATCATCAACTGGGAAGAGAGAGAGAGAGAGAGAGAGAGAGGGAGGAGGTAAAGACAGAGACATTGACATTTGGACATGCCAAAGACATGTCATTTTATTGTTTAGGCCTATGCCCCTAACAATGGGGTCCACTGTATATTCACAATAAATGAAAAAATGAAATCATCCAAGGTAAAGACAATATTTCATCATGAAAGAAAAATTTCACGCTGTTTAAACGCTTTATATAAAAACACACATAAATTTCTTACTGTACTATTATTTGTTGATGATAATAAACAGGGTGGAGAATTTTCCGCGGATCCGCGGATTTCCGCGGAAGGCATTTGCATTTCCGAGAAAAAATTATTGAGTTCCGAGTGTGAGAAGCTGAAGGGCTACCCTTTACTGGGCATAGCGGCCAAAAGCGGCCGAAGGACTAAACAGGCAAAACGTCCAAAAGCGTCCGTATCAACCATGTGGTTATATTCTCGCGTTGTTTGAAAGATTGCGAGACTTCTGGCAATTGACTTCCGGTTTATTCCGTTGTGAAAACATTCGACTGCATTTCCAGTTTTCTCTGTGACGCGTTCGTTTCTTCGATTTTTTTTCTCAAATTTTCTTGTGTGTGTGTGTGTCTAAAATGGATGGTTTGGATTCTTCGACTGATGAAGGGGAGTTTACAGGCTTCCATTTATCAGACATTAAAGTGAGAGAAATGGACTTGGAGTCGGAGGAAGAGATCGGTACTGACATTAGACAATTAGTGTCTGGCAGTAGTGTGCATGCATACGATTTTTCAGACTGGCATGAAAGTGAAGAAGAGAGGGGGGGGGGGGGGCTTCTTTGGATTTTTTAAAACTTTTTTTTTGGTATACACATGGAGTAATAAAAAACAAGACATGACAAGAGAAGTATAAAAAGGTAGATAATCAAAAGAGAATTTATTTCTGTTCATTTTGCATTTTATTCCATTCAAATCTATACACTAGTCACTAATACCTAAGATGTGGTGTTTTTACTAACGTACCTCTAAATATTTCTAAAATTAAAAAAATTCTTGCCTGTTTACAGCTAAAAAAAATAAACAAACGTGTGCCCAATACAATTGGAAATGTGGAGTTTGTGTGTAACAGGGGTGGACCTCAAACTTTGTTAGGCCTACAAATCAAGATTCTTAACTTTTTTGAAAGACATGTGCATAAAACATTAGGGGTCTTTCGGAACGGGTAAAAGTGAAAGTGATTGTGTGTTCGTTTCGTCCAACGAGAGGCACGCCGGGAGATTCTTACGCCGCGTTACGAAACGAAACGAACGTGTTTCTGTGCGCTTTCGATTCCAGCACCTAGTTTCGTTGTGATTTTATTGAGCACACACAGGGCAGGCCCAGAGGCAGCGCACTATTATGCCTACGTAAGGCTTCTTCGAACAAATCATGATTTGACACGAATGTAACGATTAGGTTGAACTTTAAAGATGGATTAGTGCTCTAACATTGAAGATATTTTACATTCTAGCTTCGAGTTTCATTTTTGTCACATAAAACAGTTTTTGGACTGCTGATTGGTGATACAGAATAGATAGATTCTAGACAACCATGACGGCTTTTCAGTAGCTCGTTTGAAAATACGTTTTAAGTATGAGACCGAGTTTAGATCCCCATTATTCCTTCTAAAATGGTTGAGTAATGTACCATATACAAATTCAAATCATTTTTGGACATTTTACAAACGATTTAATAACCAAAATGTACTCACTAACATTAGTTCGTGGAAATCAGGTTTTCCACGAAGTTTTATTCCTTGTGGTAGGCAGACTTCGTGACCTTTCACCACGGGAAGTTAAAGCGTCACATAAATTGCTGACGTCACAACAATAAGTAGTCCCGATTCACATTCACTTTCACTTTCACCCGCTTTCGAAAGATCCATTCTCTTTTTGTTGTTGTTTCTATTCATGTTTAATTTGTGCTTTTTGCTTTCAGGAGAGACCCTAAAATACTTTCAAAATTGCATAAATTCATTTTCTTCCAGGGGGCAAATACCGAGGCTTAGCCCCTGGGCCCCGGCCGGATTTCAGAGATTTCTTGATTCAGTTGTTCTCCACCCTGAATAAAATAGATAAATGAAAAGAGCTAGGGTTTCTATAAAATTTAGCAGCAATAAACATTTTTCGTAACTCTTCATACAATGGACAGCAGAACATAAAGTGTAATTCATTTTCTTCACTTTTGTTGCACACAGGACAAATAAGGTCTCTTGGTGTGTGCTGCTTATATCTAAAATGATGAACTGCTAAATCCGACACACCAAAACGAAACTTTGTCATAATAAATTTTAAATGTTTATCTATGTCTAATTTCAGATACAGAGGAACACTATGCAAAGAATCACAGAATGTCCTATACATACAAAAGCGTTCACTGTTATTTACATGTTCATCCCAGTTCTGCCATCTACAGTCAATCATCCGCTGTTTGAGAACACGCAAAAAATCTTTCTTTTCTCCCACACTTTGATTCAGCCACACAAAACCAAAACCATACTGATACAAACACACGCGTACATTAGTCACCCATGTAGATTTACCTCTATCATCCAAATTACGTAACATTACATATGCTTTTTTGGGCAATCTATTATCCTCCATTTCTAACAACTTAAACCAATATCGAATGCAACTTATAATAGAGTTAATAGTAATTGGATGCCTGTTTAATTCATTATATACAAGATCATTAGGTGTTCGTAAATCTACAGACAAAAATTTTTTCAACGCATATAAATGTACTTTTTCACAGTGTTGTGCAGCTTTATCTAAACCCCATATTTCTGAGCCATACTGCATAATTGGCTGCACTTGGGCATCAAAAATTTTCATATAAACATCGAAAGATGAGCAATTATACATACGAAGCCTTTGGATAATACATAACAATGCTTTCTTAGCTTTACTAGCAATGTCCCTACATGCAGCAACAAAACTCAGCCTAGTAGAAAAATAAATACCCAAGTACTTGTATGCATTCACAACTGGCATTACAATTCCATCATACACCCATCTCTCTCGTACACCCAAATATCCCCCTTTTCTGAAAACAATAATGTTACTTTTGTCCAAATTAACCTTCAAACAAAGTGATCTAGCTGATCTACATAAATTATTTAGCTGAGTCTGTAATCCAATAACAGTATCAGATAAAAGAGTCACATCATCTGCTAACAAAAGTATGAATAATTCGAAAGCATCAAGAGAAAATGTAACACCATGTCTACCATTCCTAATAACCTCTAGTGCCAATTCATTAATAAATAAAGAAAATAATAAGACAGAGAGAGAGAGAGAGAGAGAGAGAGAGAGAGAGAGAGAGAGAGAGAGAGAGAGAGAGAGAGAGAGAGATAAGGTATGGGTTACTTCCCGTAAAAAAAAAAATTGAGTTTGAGTTGTCTCTTCATCTCCCCTTCTGTAGAACATGACATTGGGCTGTTCGACACTATTGTTTACAGGGTACTGTCGGCTGCAGGGGATAGTCTATTCTAACACCCGCCGTTTTCGTGGAATAAGCAGGTCCGTGTGTCCGTGGTTTAGACGAGAATATACATAACACATAGTCATATCACTATCGATTACATTTTTTTTAAATTGTATAACATTTACATCTTTAAGCGCCACTATCAAACACCAAAAAGAGCCAATTCAAATAGCCTATGGTCACATTGGTGCTAAAAATGTGTTGGACAAACAGTGGCAGAGCTTCTCCCTCCCTCCTTCTATTGCTTTTGGTGATTTAGTGTTGATTTAGATTCCTTCTTGTTTTTGTTCCATGGGTGGTTAGACTTTAATGTGTACACGCACGTGCACATTTGTCTTCAAAATGTTCTTTATTTTAAATATATATATCATATATATATATATATATATATATATATATATATATATATATATATATATATATATATATATATATATATATATATATATATATGAGGCACAGATGAAAGGATGGCGGAGATATCGCTGTGTGGGATGTTAATTGGTTTTACAGATGGTATGGTAAAAAAATCTTGACCAGGAGACATGCACGCTTATATATTATATTGTAAAACCAATTAACATCCCACACAGCGATATCTCCGCCATCCTTTCATCTGTGCCTCAATCAGATAGTATGCATCCATTCATACAGTATTAACCTCACAAAAGCAGCATTTTGATTTAAGGTACGGTGGCCGAGTGGTTAAGGCGTTAGACTTAAGATCCAATGGATTCATATCCACGTGGGTTCAAACCCCACCCGTGCCATTTTTTTCCCATGTGAAAAACACATATAAAAAAGAGTTTTAAAACAAATGTTTACAATTCAATCAAGGTCCACTAATCATTCTTTCTTAATATTAAAAGCCTTTTTTCTTGGAATGGGTAACATTCCACATGTGATAATCATTGTTAAATAAAGATAATATATTTATGCGTGCGTGCGTGCATGTGTGTGTGTGGGGGGGTGTATGTGTGTGTGTGGGGGGGTGTGGGTGTGTGTGGGTGTGTGTGCGTGCGTGTGTGTGTGTGTGGGTGTGGGTTTGTGGGTGTGCGTGCGTGTGTGTGTGCGTATGTCTGTGTGTGTGGCCCACACAAGATCAACAATCATAATCAAGGGCCACTAATCATTCTTTCTTTCCCATTTCACATATGTAAAATCAATTAACATCCCACACCTAACCAAGCAACCAACCAACCATAATGAACTCATCATTAAAAAATAATCTATGGCACACACCAACACACGCACCCCCTCCCCTCCCCACCCCCAAGCATCACAGTCAGCATCTATGACGTCAGCACCTATGACGTCAGCACCTATGACGTCAGCAGCGTCAGCATCTAAAAATAAAACGGATCTCATACGGCAGAGTCCCTTTACTTCTTCTGATATATGCAACAACAACAAAAAACACCAAAAACTTACATGACGCACGATTCGTCAAAATGATGAAAGTTTCGCATTTATTATTATTATTATTATTATTATTATTATTATTATTATCATCATCATCATCATCATCATCATCATCATCATCATCATCATCATCATCATCATCATCATTATTATTAGCTAGATTCTATTATCGAAGAATATTAGAGAACTTTAGGAAGTACAGAAACTTGGTTCGTGGTTTTATTTCGTGTTGGTTGGTGTAACTGACATTCATCCGTCTTGGACCGAACACGAGCATCAGTATATTTAAAATCCGAGAGATGGCATGCATGATATGTGTACACAGACTAGACATCGGTTGATGCTCTCATCCGAAGTGCTCCAATGTTCTGTAATTCGGTTCGGCACTAAGGCGGGCAATTTTAACCAGCTTCTAACTGCTGCTATCCCTTGACAATCAATGCTTCGATTGTTCGGCCGTTGCGTACACCACTTAGCCAACTGCGCGCCCTAACTGACATCCAGGGCATAAAACCACCCGCCCAACTCAATACACGAACAGGAGGTCGGTGGGTGCATGTATATGTTACCCACAGCTCCATGTGCACACAGCCCCTAGGCTTACGTTAAGCTGTTGGAACTTATAATTAGAGCAGTAGGGGAAGATAATCACAGAACTGTGGGAATACATACAGCTACAGGAACATCGATATGACGCCGAGCGCAGAAACGAAACGAGTGCTAAAGGGTGTTTGCTTCCTGTATTGATTGCATCCTGTATTGATTGCATTCTGTGGACGCTTCGATTTAAAAAAAAAAAAAAAAAAAAAAAAAAAAAGAAGAAGAACATGGATGGATTTAACCGGAAATTACCGGTATTTTACCGGTTTGAGAATAAAAATACCGGTTGAAAAATCAGTAGACGGTAGAGCCTACCGGTTCTTATTTTGTTTGACTGGTTTCAAAAATAAAGGAAAAGAGAAAGAAAAACAAGAGAAATGAAGAGAGAGAGAGAGAGAGAGAGAGAGAGAGAGAGAGAGAGAGAGAGAGAGAGAGAGAGAGAGAGAGAGAGAGAGAGAGAGAGAGAGACAGCCAGCCAGCTAGCCACGCTGATTATGATTCCGCGACGGAAATAGGTAAGAAATGTTTGTTTGTTTGTATGTAGATTATAGTCACACGACACTTTCGCGTATAGGTGACTACTGGACCGATTTATACTGACACCAGCGGGCCAGTTGTTGGTAAAGGGGAAAATAATATGATCACACGTTGACCAATCCGGGATTCGAACCAGCGACCTTTCGGTTACTAGCAAGACGCTCTTACCAACTGAGCTACCCGGCCCCTCTGGGTAAGAAAGGCCTGTTATTTACTTTTATTTTTGGCAAACATCGATTCAGTTATAGTTAGTAGGCTTTAAGGTGAGCAATAAATTAATCACTGCATTCGTCGGCAGATTTTCGGTGGCAAAAATAGTGACGCATTATTAAGCTTTGCTATGGGTCATACCGGTTTCCGTGACTGGCCTACCGGTTTGTGTTCGAGTGGGTTTGTTTACTGTGACGTCGTACCGGTTTTGCAAATCCCTAGGACGATCACTGGAAGAAGAAGAAGCTTTGGACGAGGTAATGGAGCTCTCAAAGTTCAATAGGTTATTGACATGTGTTTTCTCCCCTCCCCTCACCCCGCACCACTCTCACAACCTCCCCCCTCCCTCATCCTTTCCCTTTGCAATGATACCGGTAATTGATATTTACCACAATGATCCCTTCCTCTACTATGTACTTCTGACCACAACAAAAGAACTTTGATCCGTTTGAGTGATACAGTAGCCTAGTGGTCAATAAGTATGTGGTCAGCTAAGTCTTCATGGCTTGAAGGTGAGAGAGACAGACAGAGAGAGAGAGAGACAGACAGACAAAGAGAGAGACAGAAAGAGAGAAACATTACATTACATGATTATTGCTTTAGGTCCAGCGGACTCTTCCGAGCCAAATCAGGACCAACAGAGAGAGAGAGAGATAGACAGACAGAGAGAGAGAGAGAGACAGAGAAACACAGCTCCGAAAGACATTAACACGGGCCGAGTCCAGGGCCGATTTGAAATTAGCCTACAGTTATGACAGCAGTTGGCGAGGTGCTTAGATATTTCCCACTTCCATGCCTAAATTACTTTACAGCACTAGCAAAATGATCAACCCTGTGGTCATGCTTTTTGTGTGGACATGTTTATATACGAGGCATACGAGGCATACATTTCCATTGATTCATTCATTCCAGTCCATGGTATAAAATTCCGTGATTCATTCTTCCAAAGAAGTCCTACATGGTCTGTGTTGGTCTAAGTTGGATATTTCGTGCGTCGTACATTGGTAAGCTTAGTGCAGCCATAGTCCACGGGCTGTTGGTTGGAAAATTGGGTATTGAGGTATTTAGTCGTCCCTCTCAGTACTTGGATATAAGCACACACACATACACACACACCTACACACACACACACAAACACACACACGCACACACACAAGTATGTAGAACAAATAGACTGGGTTTTACTAAGAATGTAGGAATCGGAAAGTGGTTTTTTCTTGTACTTAAAACACTCTCATGCACTACAACTGCACTCCCATGCACCAAAAGAGCACTCCTGTGTACTTAGAAAAAAGTGGGTGTCTGGAAAAAAGTGGGTGTCCAATAAAACCACCCATTTTTTGCATAAAAAGCAAAGTCAGTGACCCATTTTAAGACTTATGTCTCCGCACCCTCCCCCCCCCCTCCACACACACACACACACACACAAACCATGACGCCATAGCTGAGGTCATGTACGTCTGACCCTCAACAAAATGCAGTCTGACGCAGGCGCCTGACCAGCAACATAAAAGTTTGCACATGGGGAAAAAAACAATTAAAAAACAAACCTTTGTGAACCTTCTTTCGCGATATAATTATTTCAAAGTACACTTCCTCTTTGTATCTGTAGGTGTTAGCGTGTACGTGTACGTTTGCACGTGTGTATGGGTTTGAGGGACTCTCCCAGATCTCTCTCTCTCTCTCTCTCTCTCTCCTCTCTCTCTCTCTCTCTAACTCCCCCTACCCTCCTACCCCCCCCCCTCCGTGGAGGTGCCGGGGGTTTCAGTATAAATAGTACCCCCACTTTCTGGCTATTTAGTGCTTTAAATTGTGTTTGGCTGCACTGGGACGGCTCTGGCTTGGTTCCGTTCATACCTCTCTGACCGCACTCAATCTGTTCTTGTCAATGGCACTCAGTCTTCTTCTTTTCCTCTGAGGTTTGGAGTTCCACAGGGTTCTGTTCTTGGACCTATCCTCTTCACCATGTACACTCAACCTCTCAGCTCAATCATCAAAACTTTCGATCATCTGTACCATTTCTTTGCTGATGACTCTCAAATTCACAACTCCGCTCCTCCAGCTGACATCCCCAGCCTTGCTGGTGATTTGTCGCGCTGCATCAGCTCTGTCGCAGACTGGATGGCAGAAAACAAGCTGAAGATGAATGATGATAAAACTGAAGTCATCGCCATTGGTACCAACAGCAAGCTCCGCCAGCTCTCGACACACTCTCTGCAAGTCAATGATGACTCTATCCCTTTCTCAACTTCTGCTCGGAATCTGGGTGTACATCTAGATGAGAGTCTGTCCCTGGAATCTCACATCAACAATCTCTGCAAATCTCTGAATTTCCATCTTCGTCGTATCAGCAAAATCCGCCAATATCTTTCTGTTGATTCTGCCAACAAGCTTGCTGTCTCCTTCATCCTTTCTAGGCTTGACTATTGCAACTCTCTCTTGGCTGGTCTTCCTAACAACAAACTTCAAAAACTTCAGCGCATTCAGAACCATGCCGCTCGGCTGGTGCTCCAACAATCCCGACGCGCTAGCGCCACTTCCGCTCTGACTGCTCTTCACTGGCTGCCAGTGAAAGCCAGAGTTGACTACAAAGTTGCCTCTATTTGCTATCAGTCTCTTCATGACCAACATTTTCCTGTCTACCCCTCTGAACTTCTCAACCCTTACAAGCCAACCCGCACTCTTCGCTCTCAAGACGCTTCTCTTCTGACAGTTCCTCGCTACTCTCTTGGAACATTTGGCAAAAGAGCTTTTTCCGTCTATGCTCCTACCCTGTGGAACAAACTCCCATGCAGCCTTCGCCAATCTCCATCTCTTGACTCTTTCAAAGCCCAAATGAAAACCTATCTCTTCCTCTTACACCTGTAGAACATCCTCCCTTGCGGACACCCTGTTGCGCTGATACCTAAAATGTGTGTGTGTAGGGGTGTGTGTGTGTGTGTGTGTGTGAATATGGGTGTGAACGTGTGTGTGTGTGTGTGTGAATGTGTGGGTAAATGCGTGTGTACGTGGATGCATGTGTGTATGCGTGTACTTGTCTTAAAATTGTTTTGCTTTTTTAAATGACATTTGATCCCTCTTAACTTGTTTTCACTGTAAATGAATTTAGAAACTGCTATTATTATTATTATTATTATTATTATTATTATTATTATTATTATTATTATTATTATTATTATTATTATTATTATTATTATTATTTATTAGTATTATTATTGTTATTGGTGTTGTTACTATTATGTGAATCACAAATATGTTTTCTTTTTAAACCAGATTAATGCCATTACACAAGCTTTTATTCTCTTCATCTGGCCTGTCATACGTTGTAACGATGTTTAGTTATTCAACGATTATTCTACTTTTAAAACTGCTGTATTTCACCACCATTTACACTTTACATCTTAGATGAGGCATTGTTGATCTGCCTCTTTTGGTATTAACGTCCCTCTCTTAAATTTTTTTTTTCCTGTGAAATTATTCATTTATTTTATATAAGTTTATTTTTTTTTTTTTTTTTTTTTTTTAAATTAGTTTATAGTCCCCTCTCTTCCCGATAAGGATTTTCAGAGAGGAGACTGTACTATAAGTTTATTGATTTATTGACTGATTTTATACTTTTATTTGTTGGTTTGTTACCTTTACTAGGTTTACATGTTGTCTTGTTTTTAAATGTAGAATAGATTTATTATGCGTGTGTATCTGTGTGTGGCTGCGTGTGATCAAGCGCTTTGTGAAGCATTTTATGTTTGAATTGCGCTATACAAAATAAATTATTATTATTAAATTCCAACTGTCGCTGTCTTTCTCCTTCATTCTTTCTCATTCCTACTCTGTTGTGTTCTATCAATCTACTATAGACTATCTTCTTCTTCGCTAGACCAGTGACCAACCTTTTTTCTTGAAAACTCTTCCGAGACAAAACTCCTCATTTGTGTGTGAGGTCTGTTGGATCAGCTTGGGAATATTGGACGCTTTCTGCCAAATGGTTACTGGGGCTTCCTATGATGTTATTATT